>CM041537.1:22322123-22922123 GCA_023238725.1 Scortum barcoo
TATGTATCTGTTGTCCCTTTTCTTTCCTTGGCTTCCCAGGACTTGTTGGACAGTGACTGGACCAGCGTGCGGAAGGTTCTCGAGCAGGCGGACATCCTGGTCATCAAATACGCTGTCACCGACAAGCTGGCCTTCCAGCAGGTCAGGAACGGCTACGCCCCAAGACTGCGCCCGCTCCTGAGACACTGGGGTGTGCCCGTCATCCTGGTCGCTGTGGGAGCTCGGCTGAACGGTGAGGACGAGAAAGAGCAGGTTTAGTTCTCGCCAACCTGACAGCTGACCGGTCCTCAAGCAGTCTGTGATTGTTGTACCTCAACGGCAGAGTTTGAGTGGCAGCACGCGCAGAACCTCTTGTCTCTCAGCCAGTGCGCTCGATATCCTGGTATGTTAAGGTTATGTTTCCCGTGACTTCCAGCGTTGTGTTTTCCTCGTTGGGCCAGTGAGATCACTGTCTGGGCCCTCGTGTCCTCTAGTGCGTCCTCCCAGAAATAAGGAGGGATGATCATGATTAAATCTCCTCTTGGCTGCCTTCGGCTCGCATGCTCCCCTGCAGGAAACACACCAAAGGAAGACATTAAGTTGATTCTTATTTTTTTTTTTGGCATTATAAGCCTTAAAAGCAGACAAGAGTTTGTGCATCAGTGAAATACACACTGCGAATGGCTCTACACTGCACCACAACAAGTAGTTTGTCTCTTAAATTGGACTCAGGCCTTCGGGTGGAGCCTTACAGGAGGCCGCTCAACACAGCAGCAAGGAACATATGTGTGTTTTTATGGCACCTCAGCGAGTCTGCTTGTGTGTTTTTGCACACACACAGGCACACACACATGCTGACCCTTGTCAAATCCAGTGTCTGTAAACAAACTCATCAAATGCACCAGGTTGTATTTTTAGCTCGCCTGCCCAACATACTTTGAGATCCTGTCAGAGCTCCGCTGCAGAATGATCAGAGTGTGAGTCAAGTCAGAGAGAGAGAGAGAGGAGGAGACGGTGATGGTATCCGTAGACCAGAGCCTTTGTTTGTGTTTTCGTTTGTGGCTGCTGTGAGTATTTTCATGCGATTCCCCCCCTTGACCCAACACCGTGACCACAGAGGATGATGGCTCTGAGCTCCTCCTGCTGCTCAACTCCAGACCACCTAAGGCACATCTGTGGCAGAGAGCGCTGCCGTACATGCATTAACGCAGCCATTAAACCAGCACTGAACGCAGGAGCGCGGGCAGACTTATCCAAGGGCACGCACGCATACACACACACACACACGCCACCGACGATATGCCAAGTCACCGCCTGTCAGACGCTCACACACACACTCCACTTTTCATTCTCTCCTCTCTCTCTCTCTCTTTCACACACACACACACACTCTGTCTAGCTCCGGCTCTGTGTCATGCCTGTAGGTTATTAGCAGTATGATTTATCAAATGCCTCAGCACTTAGCTGCATGTCCCGCTCATTCTCTCCCTCTCCCCGCCTCCCTGCTCCTTTGTGCAGTCTTTTTCTCCCCTTCGAGCTAATCCTTCCAAATTTTCTGTCTGATTCTGTCTCTTTGGGCCCCCATGTGCACGCTCCAGTGTGGTTGGTCCTGGTGCACTTGCCATTGCAGATTTTTATATATTTAGGTGATTAATTTTTTGATGTCACGGAAGTGCAATACACTTCTGTAATAAATCAAAACTAAAAACATTTCATGAACCAGCATTGCAAAACACAACAAATCACACATAACAAAACATGGGGAAAATACACACACCCGTCTTCCACATAAAATCCTTTCGGGCTGAGATAAACCAGAGGAAGGAGCACGCAGGGCAGGTCTGCACCATAACAGCAGGTGTGGTTCATCTGCTTACATTTGGTTTGTGGAGCTGAGTTGTGTTTTGTGAGTCTGTCAAAGCAGACTCTCGTGTCTTTAACAAGCACTGAAATATATTTACAGGGTTGATTTCAAGTGTTCAAGTGAATTGTAATTTACAGCATTCCTGTGATATAGCAGATCCTTTATGTTCCTGTTGGGTGTTTTTTAATACAGTTTGCTGTATAATGTCAGTATTGGCACACTTCATCCCCTTAAGGAGTGTAAAATTTTGCGGCCCAGCCTTGCTCTGTTTGGTCTGGTCTAGGAGTTGACTGACTCTTGATCATGCAGATTACAACCACCTGAGTGATGGGCGTGTTTATGACTACATATAATATAATACTTGTTCTACTCTGCGGGGCTAACTTGACAACGCCTCACAATTTAATCTCTCTTAGATTAAATTGAGACGTCTCGTTGTTAAATTTATTGAGCTCTGTGCAGATTTTTGTATCTGACGTCTGTCTTCAAAATATGTTTCGATCCATGTATAATCAGGACATTACCATGAAGGATCCTGAAGACACATAAGGCTGTCGATTTCTTATTTTAGCTGAATATTTGAAGAACAGCATGTAGGCCCTCTCTCTGGACTGAATGTCATTGCTGTCATCGGCTGTTCATATTCATCCCCACTTGCCGAATTCCTAAAAAGCACAATATCAGTGACTCATGCATTGCATCTCATATATCCTCCTAAACTATGTGTTAGAGTCAGTTATTTATGCAGGTTGAATGATTTCATGGCAGAATGAACTCATCCTCTCTGTGTCCAGATGAAGGCCCTCCCTGTACGTGCCCACTGTGTGCGTCTGACTGGAGCAGCTGTGTGCCTCACAGTGAAGGTCTGCAGCTGTCCCGGGACCTGGGGGCCACCTACCTGGAGTTACCCTCGCTCAACCACGTCTTCGTGGGCCGCTACTTTGGCAGCGTGGTAAGCCGGCACGTCACACAGGAGCCGAATGGTTGAAAGGAGAATGACGACTACTTACTGGACGCATTATTCAGTCGCTGTGCTTGAAATGAACATTTTTTTTTACCAAGCATATCCCGATAAAATTGCACATGTGCGTTTGTGCTCAATTCAAGCCGTAAGAAAAAACTGCCCACACTCTTCCTGTGTTTTAAACTGGATGGTAGCAGAGGAGCGAGGGACAGGTGGCTGCCTAAGTCTTCTCAGGAAGTTGTTTCCAAAGCAAAGAACTGATGATGTAATATCACTATTTTTGTAGCTTTGCCTTTGTGCTAACATGTGTATTTCTGTGTTGCTCAGCTGGAGTACTTCATGATCCAGTGTCTGAAACACAAAGCCAAAGAGAGGCCAGAGAAGAGGCGAGGAAATAAAGTGAACGAGCTGCGTCCCCCTCATTTAGAGCAACCAGGTCAGACGAATACTATGGTATCTAAAAACTAATGTTGCTTTTATTCCGTGCAGCATCCATTTATAATGTCTTGTCAGTTCCTTCAGGCAGAACATTAACACTTTTCCTGCTCATTTTAAATCCTTTTTAAAATCAGTTTTAGGCAATTATTGTCATTCAAATTCCACATTATTACGTAGTTATTGTTGCTTCGACTTCCTCTTTCAACGGTGTTCGGTGGACACTCAATCGGACTGACTGGATTGTTTCTTCCTACAGCTTACAAAGCCATAAAAAGAGCTGAGCACAAAGCTTTTTATCCAGATCAATATTCTCCGTTCCAAACTGAAAATAAGAAGGGAGACAAAGAGCTAGGTAGACTACTTTTACTCAGTGACGTTTGAATCAATTTCATGCCGAGCCCTTTTCAGCACCAGTGTTTAGTGCCTCGTTCTGAGGCAGCTCACTGACTGGAGCTGTGGGATGACAGAGGATAACTCATTAACCATGACTTTGACTGTGTTTTCTTAATAAGTTTAGACATTCAGGAATGTAGAAACTATAAACCCACTTGTCCAGCCAGTATCGTCTCAAATGCAGTTCTCTTTTGTGATATGTTTTTAATATACCTCAGTTTTGGAAGCTTTAGTTCAGGACTGCAGCTTCAAATTTTTTTAGCACAATTTTCCAGAGGGCAAGGTGACAAATGGTTTGTTCTGTTTAAGAGATTCAGTTGAACAAAGTTAACAAAGAAGGCAATGAAAAGTGACAAATTCTCACAAATCTTCTCTCTTTGGGAAGCTGGAACCAGAGAAACAGTCAATTGATTAGCAAAAAATTACCAATTAATCATCAACTTATTGTTTAAACTCCGATTTTATGCTTATTTGAAGTTCAGAATTTCAGATTAAATTTTAATTAGGCCTAAAAAGAAACTACGCCGACTGTTTAATTTGAGGCTGACTGTAGATTTATTTCAGACTTCATCAAAGTGCCTTTAAGACAACCAGAGTCCGCAAACACAACATGCTATTTATGAGGAGAGATAAGTGGCCGTGCTTATCATGATGAAAAGAGGCTAAAACTCACAGCAGCAGGGACACAGAAAGTTTGATTATTGTAGCAAAGCTTAAACGTGACAAAGCCGAGCTGGAGTGCTTGACAGTTGCTTTTCCGCTGTTTTTTTTCTTTTTCCCTCAGTGTTCTACTGTTTTTAGACTAAAGTACTCTTTCTCCTAATTGGCTAAAAGACAGTCTGATTAAATCTGGGAGCGACTGCCACTCCTAACAGCCGGATGTTGCCACAAATTGAACGCTTAATTTGGCTTGAAGCACCACTCCCACCCCACAAATAGATCCAGCAGAGTGGTCTGCGTTGTCGTCTGAATTCAGAGCTACGGTCTTGTCTCTTGCCTTTGCTGCGAACACGACTGCTAATGGGGTAGAGCGCATCATTTACAGGCAAAGTTGTGGAAGGGCCCATGATGATTATTTGTAATCATAATTTTTAAAATGGTGGGTGGGCCTCAAAGACTGCCTATATGCAGGGCTTCCCCGCTTCGCCCCTGACGTCTGCCATTTCAGTGTTTTTCCATGCACAGATAACTTTTACAAAACAAAAAACCTGGAAATATTTAACACAAACGATGCTGTCGAACCAGTGTTAAATATTGATCTGAGCACTTTGCTGCCGTCTAAATCTGATGCAATGACTGACAGCTTTTACAGCCGGCCAAAAAGGCATCAGGCTGTGGCGGGTTTCCTGGTGCCTGTCCAGCGCTACTTAGCTCTACTTATCTTGCATTAAATATGACCGTCACGCACTCACTTAGGAGCAAGTTTTTTGCGGCCAAATCTGAGTGGCCATAAAAAATGGAGATGAGCTCCGCAGAGGTGCAGTGAGTATTAAGCATGAATAGGAATATAATAGGATAATGATTTGCGAAGCCCCCGCAACCCCCTCACTTCCTTTACTTTCCTGCACAGTGCTTTGTCACTTTTATTAATCTGAATTCATGAATACATGCGTCACAAAGCACTGTTTTTTTCTCCTTTTTTTCCTTCTACATGATATTTCTTTACACGTCGTTGCTTAATACTGGTTCTCTTTTTCATGGCAGCTTTTTTCTTGTATTCACTGTTTTTCCTGTTACACTCAGTTCACTGCAAATCTTTCATCTGTGACTGCTGCCTGTCCAGGTTTTTTGTCTACATCTTCTTCAAAGCCTGGACCTCATTTAAAATGAGCTTTTTGGACGCACAGGGATAAATCCACTGTTCTGACAGACAGGGTTTTCTTCAACAGACCACAATCTGATGCAGCAGCCTTGGATGCATCTTCACAGGTCTGTCATTAGTGCAAAGGCAAACATGTCTGGAAGCGTAGTTTTCTAACTTGAGCAACACGGCAGGCCACAACATGACATTGGTCTCTGTCATCTCTCTCTTTCTTGCCTAAAAGAGTTCTCTTAACTACTGCTGTCACTTTCACTCTCTCCACACGCCCGTATGCATCGCGTTTCTGTCAGAGTTGTCAAAAGTCATTGTCAAAAAAAGGTGAAATCACCAGTAGAAGGAAACAAGGTAGATTGAGGAAAAATGAGTGAAAGAGTAAATTTGGGCGTATAAAAAGTGTTGGATAATCCATTTGAGTTTTTTTAAAAAACACAGGCAAGCTGAATTTCAGCAATGACTGTTCATTAACACAGCTCGTCCTGCTTGTCTTCCCCTCTCTCTCTCTCCTTTTCACCCTGCGTCCTCCCTCTGCCTCCCTCCGTTCAGCACGTCTTCCCCCTATCCGGGTGGAGGAGTCCAGCTTCTCCCAGGACATGCAGTGGTTGCTGGAGCGTGGTGTGCAGTTCGCCGATGTGGCTTTCTACGCCGGGGACTCTGGGAAAGAGCTGGGGTGGGCGCACGCCGCGGTGCTGTGTGCTGTCAGTCCGTACTTCAGACAGCTGCTCCTGGGGCCCAAGACCAGGTAGGAGAGATATTAGCTCGCTCACAGGATGGATATTAACCAGCCACCTCAACACCTGAACTCATCTCTCTCCTCATTAGCGCTACTCCGAAGGGAATTTGTGTTTGAATTTCATCTCTGGTTGCACAGGGAACGCCCTCAGTCGAGGTGCGTTTGCAGAGAGCGAGACGGAGGCCCCCATTCGCTGCTCTCCACCTGGGACGGGGGGATTATTGACGACTTGCCACGATCAGAGGGCCACATGACAGGACGCCTATCACGTCTGGTGGTGAAGGACCCTCTCCTGTGTATGTGCTTGTGGGAGACTCTCATGTTCATTTACAGAGGTAAAACCCACCAGTCCAACACAGCTCAACTGAGAAACCCATCAACTCAGATCTGCTGTTTTGTGTAGTTTCTTAACAATTTTGGCATTTCCATTTAACCTTTTTAACACCTCACCGCTTGTGAGGTGCAAGCACTATATAGACCTTTCAGTGACACCTGGTGCTATGCAGAGTTACAAGAATATGAACATTGTGTATATAATATGATCATTATTTTCTTGATTAACTAATTAATTGCTTGGTCATGAAATGTCAGAAAATGTTAGAAAATGCTAGGTTAGATCAGCAGTCCAAAATCCAAAGGTAATACATTTTCTATCATAACAGACTAAGAAAACCAGCAAATCTCTCAGTGAGGAAGCTCAAAGAGATTTTTGCCATATTTTCTTCAATAAAACTGAAGTCAGCAGTGACTCTGTGAGGCAGCTGTTAGGCTCAAACTGTGCTTTGAGTTAAATGCCAACATCAGCATGCAAACATGTTGATGTTTAACGTGTTAACAGTCTAACATTTGCAAACACTTAACAGCTGAGACTGATGGGAATCTTTTTAGTTTTGCAAGTGTGTGGTGATAAACCAAAGTACTGGAGAAACTGAAGTCTTGACCTGATGTTCACACTCATTAGGATTCACCCTGAGGCTGACGTGGATGTCTGGGCCAAATATCATGGCCATCCTTCTGATAGCTGTCGAGATATCTCACTCAAATCTACAAAGGTCAAAGTGCTGGTGGTACTTGAAGAAAAGTCGGGGCTCATCAAAGTCTTTAGGATTCATCCTCCGGACACAATGAATCTCTGCACAAATTCTTAACATGCATTACTTTTTTTTTTTTTGATTGATTGTTTTTACTGAAATATAATGTTTTGATAGATTACATTCTAATTGTTTTAGTCATTGTGGACATTTTCATTGGAAAAATGATCCATTTATACTGCAAAGCAAACAATACAACCAAAAACATTTGACTTCATTAGAAGTGAAGTCTCGCGAATGCTGCTAAATCATTTTCTGTGTTGAAAGTTGCACCAACCTAAATCGCAGCAGCACAGGAGAACATCCCATCCCTGCTAATTAAAGCCCAGAGGTTTCACCAGGAAGAAGTTGCCCAAACTGACATTCTGGCACCAGGATCAGTTGCACAGGAGGTGCCAAACAGAGAGTGGAGATCAGAATACAAAACTGTCTCCAAAACAGCAGCCAATGTGGATTTTGTCCAGAGAAATCTGGACTCAGCATGGACGGCTCAATCAGTTCAGTCTATGGGATTTATGAGAAAAGATGCGCATTGTACAAAAAAAAAATCAGTTATCTCCCGCTACTGCTACTACAAAATGCATTCATCTTGAATAAGCTAGTTCTGGTGATACCCTCTATTTGTTGTTTCCATATTAGACACCTTGGGCATATTACAACTTGGGTCTAAATACAGCCAACAGAGCTGGACTCATATTCACAGCGTGGGGAACTCCATCCCCCCAAAGCAGTTACTCTGTTCCCAATAATTTAGATGTGATGATTAATGTCCCCTGGAAGCAGAAGGCAGTTTGCCTGTTATTGGGTCTTGTCCAGTGTTCCATTGTGGTGAGAAACAGAAATCAGTCAAATTGAAAGTGCCTGATTGTAAGCAACTGTAGTATTTTAAATCCAGGATCTGATCATTCATCGTGTAACGCTGTGATTTCGCGCCACCTCCTTAACCTGCCGCAGGCCACTCGCGTTTCTTTCATCTCCGCCCAGCTCAGCTTTATTAAACATTATGGACATATGGTTCGGTGCACTGAGCGATGTCTTTGCAGAAATCATCTTGATGGCTAATGGGATTAGTTGATGGAATCTGACTCGACTCTGTGGCCTGTTCCAGCGGCCTTATATTTACGTCAACAAAAGATTAACTGTGCGATGAAACTGTTGTGTAAAATTAACAGTGTCTTTCGTTAACAAGGATTCGGGCTTCCACAGGCATAAAACACGCAAACCGGCAAAAACATTTGCAGATGCAAACTCTTCTCCGGTCGTGTATGAGGCCCAGTCAAACAGCCGCCTGCTGTTCTCTGAGACTTCAGTGCAGTAATGAAAATCTTCTCGGTCTGCGGCTCAGAGTCTGCAGTGCTGTGCTTGCTGCATGTTAGATCGCCGCGGCGCCCTGAGCATGCTGGCGCCTCATCCCAGGCTGCATGTTGCCGCACTAGTCCTTATGCCGAAAAAGCTGCGCTAACATCTGATTCACGGCTGCTTCTTAACATGTATGTGAGCTGCACTGATCTCACGTGCACACTTGCCCATATACACTGGAGACAGACTCACAAGCTCATAAGCTGTGTGTGTGTGTGTGCTGATGAAGGGTGAGCGGAGATATAGGGTTAGACTGAGTCTCTGTGAGTGACTGTATGAATAAGAATAAGAGAGCCAGTTGAAAGACGGAGGGTGCAGTGTGTATTTTCTCTCTCTCTCTCTTTCTCACACACACTGCACACACACACAAACACACATAAGTCCTTGTGTTGATTTTTTTTTGAGTAAGAGAGGGGGAATATGAGAAGGTAAAGAGTGTAAAATTGTGAGTAAAGTGGCAAGACGTGAGGGTGAGAGAGGAGGCGGAGTGTTTAACGTGCCTCCTGGATTTCTGTGAGGTAATGTGATGGTGAGAGAGTGTTTGGGTGGTGGGAGAGCTGGGCATTAGAGCATACTGTTAATGTGTGTGTGTGTGTAGAGGCTTGGAGAGAATAGTGGAAAGAGGACTATGTGTGCATGCACTGAGCCGAATACGAATGTCACGTTTCCATAAAACCCTGCAGGGAGACAGTGCTAAGCCTTGTGTGAAAAATGACTAATGTTAACCTTCAACATGGTGGGTCTGGTTGTGTGTTTAAAGCGGCTGACCTCACGTACGATGTGCACATTTCTTTGTGAGTGTGTTTTCTTGAATCGGTTAATCAGATGTGAACATGCTCCTTCTTTTACCCAACAGAAACACTGGGTGCAGCCAGTGGAGCCGATGTTTGTTGATGTTCATTTGCTGCAAATCCACGACAAGCTGCATTGTGCTTTGCTCGCGATGGGGCAGATATCCTCTACTCGCAGTTTAATTCCACTCATTTGTCAGCCGGAGCTCTCTTTAGCAGAACAAATTCCCATGGCGGGATCATGTCTCTGTAAAGACGCAGCGTCACACTCGTGGTATTGTTCCACACTCTCTGGGTTTTTTGTCACTCGAGTGTGTGTGGACGGTCACAGAGGCCGTGACTTTGCTCGTGTGACGTTAACACTGTGAGACTCTGTCTCCTTGTGTAGTGTGCTGCTGAATTATTGAATTTGGCACTTGGTAGCAAATTTGTGTGTGTGTGTGTGTGTGTGTGCATTTTTACCATGTGTGTTTATGTGTGCATGACACATTGTGTGTTTGTATTTGTGGTCATCCTGGCTCTCTTGGGGGACTAAATTCTAGACCACATACCAGTTGTTTTTTGGGACAATTGTTGTTTTTTGTAATTCAGTTTCCTTGCAACTAAATTTAATGAAAATTACACAGGTTTATGTTTGGTTGGTCTAAGTTAGGTTTAGAGTCAGGATGGTTGTAGTTTTGGAAAAGGTTCAGGAAAACCTCCAGGAAAGTAGTTAATCTGTAGAAATTGCTCCTGAAAGTAAGATATCTCAGCATTTGTGTCTGCCTGTGTTTGTGTAGGAAGGTGAGAAGAACTGAAACTTGTTTGTTAGATTATGTAGAAATGATTTAAGCATTTTGCAGCTTTTACTTTTTGCATAATATCCATCATATGCAGATCCTTTCCATCTCGCAAATAAAAACAAAACAAAACATCTATGAGTATATCCACTTCTGTTTTTTGGTGTATGGCTGCATCCTATGTCAGCTCCTGGGCTAATCTCTCCCTCTGCCCATGAGGTGTCTGCGGCGTGCAGCGTTATTATCCGGCACAGTGTATTGAGGTAATCCCTCTATCAGCCCAAATACCGTCATTATGAACTAATGATGAGATAAATCCTGCCCAGTCCAGCTCCCTTCGTTCCTCGACAGTCTGTTTATGTCCCAGTGAGACGAGGAGTGCGGCACCTCAATCAAGCCGCAGGGCTGTGCTGGCTTTATAAAGTGGTATAGATGTTTTCCAGACGCTAAAGCAGGATGAACAGTGTGTCTTTTGTTTGTTTTAATAGTTCCACAAGTTTGTCTTTACACATCACTGCTCCTAGTTAATGAGCGTATTTCACATGCTTTTTGCTAAAGTATATTAGAGCCCGAATTTCTGTTTCTCTGTTTATTTACTGTATAATGGTTTCATTCAGTCATTTTAAGCAGTGAGAGTGACGTAGCTCTTGAGATGAAAATATTATATGCCCATCAGTGACTCAATACGTTGATTTGCGACAATCGTCACAAGGTTTTGTGCAAGCATTCATAGTCCCCAGAGGATGAACCCTGCTGACTTTGGTTTGTGATTTTTAGTGAAATGTCTCAACTCAATTACAGTCCCTTCATCCACATGATCCCTCAATGTTTTTATCACCATTATGCATCATCACGTCAAAATCACACATTCTTATCCACCTCGGCTGCACTTTGTGTTTGGGATCTAATCATAAAGGTTAGCATGCTGACATGCTAAACAAAGATGATGAGTAGAGCTTGTTGATTAAATTAAAATGAACTGGTCTGTATTTACAATGTGGCTCCCTATGAGTGTGAGTGTAACTGTAATTTAATTGATTAAAGTCTTAAATCTATTCTATTCTATCTAATCTATTACATTTTGCTTATTTAAAATAAAACAATTTACCATTTGACTTGGAGACAGATTTATTATTTGGGTCTCTGCCTCTGACATTTGTCAAATCTGGACTGCATGTCCCACCCATCACCACCTTGGATTATATAAGTAGAAAAATTTTAGAACAAGCCAACTTTGTCAAAAACAGGTCCTGAGTGTTCGATGTAAGGTATGTGGGTGGTCGGAGCACAGTGCCAGCTAGAAAGGAGTTTGTGTGTTTTTGTAAACTCTCCCATTGTGGGTCCAAAGAATCAGAGTGTTTATGGATGTTTTGTAGGAGCGTGGGAGTGGGAGCACCTCCAGGAGGCCCTGGAGGAGAAACTGAAGAATTCGCTGGCTGTGGCTCAGCTTATGGAACGCATACGATCCCTCATCGGCAGAGACAGGGTGAGGTCTTTAAATGTTCAGAAACACCTTTCTACTCTTTCTCTAAGACACAACTTTCGTAAAAATCACATGATTTTGTTTAAGATTGGAATATCTTATAGTGTATATGCAACAACAGCCCTTAACCTTTAAGAGGTTAAATATATATAATGTGTTACATCTACTTTTTGAATGTACAAACACGTGTTTTTGTAGTTGCTGACTAACAGTGCCTTAATTAGCTAGACCTTGTTTAGAAACAGCATGGTAATAATGTGGCTATAATTAGCATATTTGCATAATTGCTGCCGTATCACCTCTCAGATACTGTGGGGAATTAGCACAAAATAAACAAGAGATGCTCTCAGATGAGCTAACAGCACAAACAAGACATGTAAGAGTTCACGCCGGACTTCAGCCATGAAATCCAACACCATGTTAAAAACTGCAGCATCACATCTGCAAGGTGTTGTACCTCTTTAGAAAACGTGAGGTGGCTGTATGTGAGTGGGAAGCACACTAACATTTGGAGAGAGATCAGGCCATATGACATGCCTGCGCCTGAAAAGCCTTTGGCACCATGCATGGTCCACCAACCCATCTGGATAGAACTAAGTCTTCCACCTGAGGCAGTACTGAGACGATGTGACACACCGAGGAATGGCTGGGCCACTTTAACGCGATGAGACGCCCTAACGTCCTGTCATGATTTGATCTCGTCCTCTGCAAACACCTCCGGGTCGTCTCGCTCTGTGAGACCGGCTGAAATTTGCTCGCCGTAAGCCTTCCATTGATTTACAGAATAAAAGAGGCTTGATTCTGTTGCTGCTGCAACTGAAGCCTCTGTGTTTGCTGAACTCTCCCTCTGCGGCAGAGCGGTGCCAGAATATGGAGTTCTTTGTGCTTCAGTTGACTGAGAAAGGTCACGTCATGATAATGGGATGCTTTGACAACACTCATTTGTGCACACGCAGTCCGAAAAGGCACACTGACAGCCGTTCTCATCCTGCTGATTTCACCTGCTGTGCGGTGCAGAATCTTGCACATACATGTGTAGGCTTCAAACGAGCCGGACCGTGTTAACGAAGCCACAGTTTGGACGACCGTCTGGTTCTCAGTCTGTTTTCAGTGTTAGCCAGTTCTGTCATGTCGTTCTTGGCATTGCAGTTCAAGAATGTTTGGGTAGCGCTAAGCAAGACTGGCAGAGAGGCCATTTATATTCCACGGGGGAGGTGAGATAGATGCACAGAATGGCAATTGTGCTGGTAACTAGTACCTGATACACAGCAGAGGAACGTTAACTCTCTCTTTCCATTTTTTGGCTTCCTCTCTGTGAACAGGGCCCCAGGGACACCCCGAGTGCACGGGCAGCCCAGCTCGGCCCCCAGACTCTTGTCAACCTCTTCAATTCCCCTCTTTACTCTGACGTCATCTTCATGGTGCAAGGTAAGTCCCGTGCCAATTTGTTCCATGCAACACGCATTGGCAAATGCATACACCGTCACACAGCAGTGAAAGGTCACATTTTGTTAGCTGTGATTGAATTATGATCTCAGTCCCGGGCCTGGTCGTCCATTTGGAGACAAATTAAGATAAAACGGTCCGAGGGACGGGCCGCCTTCCGTTCCTGTCATGTTTCATCTCACCAAAGGCTCTTCCGTGAGCTGCTTTTAGCCAATTCCCTATTAAAGGATCAAACGGAGAAATCCAGAAATAATGCCCCAAAGCCTCTCCTCAATCAATATTTATCTCAGAAAAAGTGCAGAGCTTTTCTTGTCCTTTACACCTCTGAGGTGCGAGTTCATCTCTTGGATGTTACAGAGAAAATTTCTATGAGAATATTTTGTCCATTTTCAGTTTTTAATTTTAATGCTAATGTTCTGATGGAGTGTGGTGAGAGCTGTCACTGGCTGTTAATGGCACCCAATGACAGCGATTATGTCAGGACTTGTGCCCAAGCTTTTATGTGCCATTTGTTTCCTGTTCATTTAAATGGCCCATTATGACAGATCATCATTCATCACACAACAAGCCAAATTAATATAGGTCTGGCTTCTACACTTCTGTCATGAGGCAAAGAGACGTGTTGGTGATAGAACGAGTGTTTGACTCACTGGAAGTGATTTGAAACTCAAGATGTGGTACATCAATTATGAAGTGTTTATGCTCTCAGGCATTTCACTTCACGGCTCTTTGGGACCTTCCTAGACGCTACTCTGAAATTCTAAACCTAGATGTTAATTTTGAATGTCTGCGTGTGTTCAAGGGAGCGTATTGCCGGCCCACCGGGCAGTGCTGGTGGCACGCTGTGATGTCATGGCGGCAATGTTCAGCGGGAAGTATGCAGAGGCCCGGAGCCGAGTGGTGCCCATCCACGGTGTCTCCTCTGATACTTTCCTGTCATTCCTGGAGTACCTCTACACTGACTCCTGCTGTCCTGGTGAGTTTACTGCAAACAAGCCAGATGTGTACTTAGGCACACCACTGTGACCACTACTGTAGACAATAAGATTGATGAGTGAGTGGAACCTAAAACTGCAGACACATCTCCAATGGGAGGCCTGAATATATAGTAATACAATGTCACTCCCCTCTCTTAGGCCTGTGGACTAATTAAACCCTGTAGCAGATTTTGTATGGTGGTGAGATTGATTGCACTGGGAAACCCTCAGTCAGTGTGTTATTCATTCACCCGCTTATGACCACCCCTCAGGCTGTGGCTGTAAATAAAAATAAAGTTTGCTCAGTTTGATAAGGGATAATAACTTTAAATAGGCGGTTGGTTGATTTGTGACTGAGATGAAAACCACTTTAGAAGCCATTGATCTGACCAACAAAAAATCTCTCACAGAAGGACAATAGACCATTTTGATGTAATTTTAATGTACTGCAGAAATAAGCACCGTTGCCACATCAGAAAACACTTGAGAGAGGCGCGGTAGTGTTTTCCTCGAGGCCTCGCTCACTAAACGCAGCCCAAAGCAAAAGCGCAGATGACAAGTCCCATCAACCATCTGTGTGACTGCGACAGGCTGCCAGTGTCAGTCTCAGGAGGCGGGCGGGGGAACAGCACTGAGCTTAAAATTCAATTAGATTTAAGGATGACAAAATCAACCCGTGGCATCACTGCTTCATCTGCTTTTAACCCTGCCAGCTCACGGCCCCGGGCGTGGTGTTGTTGTTGTTGTAGGGTTCCTCTGACACTGTCTGTCACATTGTGCGCTGCATTTTCAAAGCAATTACTGATGATAATTCTCTCTACGGTGATGGCACTGAGTTACAGCACATTACATTTTTTTAAGTGTTTCTAAAACCTTAAACTTACATTTGCTCATATTGTTAATCCCGCTGAGAATCAACACCCAGCTCGCAGCCCACCGCAGCTTTCAGCCACTTTTAACTCGTTGTTTTCAGCCAGACAAATTCAGTAATCCTAGTTCATTCAAAACTGTGGGCTATTCTCAGTCCACGGGCTTACACAGACTGATTTGTATGCCCTTCAGTGACAAAATGGCTTGAGAGTCGAGATAAAAAACATTTCAGGAGTAAGTGGACCAGCAGGAACAAAAATGCCAGTGAATCTTGGTTTTTCCTTTTGCCGGTGAACAAATAGACTCCACTGTTCATGGTGCTCTGTTGCTACATGTGTAAGTGGTGCGCACGTTAACCAGACATCTGGAGAAACTGAAATCTCACTAAGGCTTGTTGCTGTGTTTATTTTTGAGTTTTTGTGCCCCCTAGTGGTAAAAGATGACCTACTACAGCTTTGAATGACAAGCTTATGCAGCTGTGTCTGAAAGGGCTTTCGTAGTGATGTGTGCCTGTGTGTAGTTTCATGACATCCATGGTGACATCAAATGTAACTGCAGTTCCTCTTTAATCAAACCTTCCTAAAGTTGATTACAGATTCAGGAAGCACAAAAAAGCAACATGCTATATTCTTTAATTAACAGATAAAACCATATAACTGTTACAGAATTAGAGGTAATTACAACGCTGGCTATCATCTTCCCTCACAGTATTGTTATATAATGAAGCTGCTGAATAGACAATGTTAAGGTTCAGAATAATCCCTTCTGAATAACCAGCCACTGAGAGCTGACAATCCTCTTATTTTGTGGCATGAGATGTTTTGATGAAAGAATTATGAAAAACCTCCACGAGTAAGAAACCTTTAAAATCCTGCTTAGGTACAAGGAGGAGAGGCAAGCTGTTTCCAGAGACACAGCCTCAGGTTGAGTCATGGGAACAGGAAATTAAAGCCACAAAACAGCTCCAGAGGCTGCAGCCGCTGCACCGTTATGTAAGAGCTCGGCACTCAAGGTCAGGGCAAGGTAACTCTGCTGGTAGCAACAAAAACAAAAGGGTGTGCAATCAAAGGGGGAGTAACTCATTCAGATAAATACCTTATACCCTACATGCAGTGCGATCGATAGTCGAATACATTGTTACTGCTCATTAATATGTTTGGAAGGATTGTCCAGCTGAACACAACAAACTGTCTCTGCCGCTCGGCTGACAGCGCAGCAGAGACGCAGAGAATCAGCGTTTGAGGGGAGGGAGTGACGGATGACAGGAGACGAGCAGCATCAGGAGCGAGGCGATCAGACATTTTGACATTATGTAATAGGATTGGCAGGACCCGCTCTGCCTTTATTGCTCGTGTAATGCGTATCACAAGTAAGGATGTAATTTAATGGCTTGAAAAAAAAAAAAAAAAACAGAGCAGCAATGGGAAGTGACTGATGTGTTATATTCAACTGAAAGCACATGGCTGAGATTTGGTCCGTGCGTTAATAGTGTGTGTTGCAATCATAGAAATCAGGAGGTTTTATTAGGAGACTTCCATCAAACTGATGTCATGCTGTAGACTGTGCCAAGTACAGTTTGACTTAAATATAGAAAAATATGATAAAAATAAAAAGTGATAATACATGATGTTGGTATTCTTCTTATGTGTCAGTATTATGTTGTTATTATGTACTGCGGCTCAATTTGTACAGATTTGGTTCATCCTGTCTTTGTCTTTAACGGCTCTTTGTCAACAATATTGAAGAAAAGTGCTGTTAGAAAAAAAATGCTGTTCTGGCAAACGTGTACATATCAGGCAGGCGCAGAACAATATTTGTGAGTTTAAATATCTCCAGCTTCACCGACTCCTGAGGGAAATATCTGGCTCTTTAGCTGCTAAATGCTCTCTCTATGTTTTATGTTTTATCAGTTAGTCGTTAACTGTGTCTGTCTGCCGTTTGGTGCTGAGCAGGTAGGGTCCTGGGGGGTTTCAGAGCTTTTTAATGGAAAGACAGTTGATTAGAGGAGCGGGAGTGGATAAATACTGTACTCTCTAAAACTGAAACAACGAGCTGAAAAGTATGTATAGATGAAGGAACTGATGTTTCTGTAGGCTCGTCAATACACCTTTTCACATGTACAGAAAGTATTTTTAAGTGCTGCTTTTTGGGCTGATGGGTTAATATTTAATAATATATTGTAATAATACTATTACTAGGGGAACCAATAATCAAATAAACACTTTCTGGTTTCACTTATGGTTTCTTCTACATGCTTAAATATGTGTCTTGCTGTTGAATGAATGAGTAATGCATGAGTAATGCTTAATGCATAAAACGGTGTATCAGACAGTGCTGTGTGTGTGCGTGTTTGTGTGTCCAGCCAGTGTGCTGCAGGCCATGGCCGTGCTGGTCTGTGCCGAGATGTACCAGGTGAAGCGTCTTCAGCATCTGTGCGAGGTGTGCGTGTGCGCCTACCTTCAGAGCATGCCCAGTAGAGAGCTGTCGTCAACGGGTATCAGCGTGATCCGGCTACTCCGACGAGCAAAGGTCAGTGCAACTTTGAGTGAGAAGCAGGGGAGCAAGAATTATGAATTGAGAACACAAAACGACCCTCAGCTTATGTGTGGAAACAGATTACTGCGTCATTATGAGGACATTTCCTTGAGCGAAATGAAAATGCAAATACTGTGTGAAGAGGAAATCTAGCACTTTGTCAAAACATTGTTAAAGGCAATGTTTTTTCTCTCTGTGACAAGCTTCATCTTTTAACCTGCAGTGGGCCTCTGCCTCCATCTGCAACACACATTTATGGTTATGTGCTGAAAAAGCAAGAGAAAGGTGGTAACTCTGTCGTAATTTCTGCGTTTAAACTGTTTCTCAGTGCCACAATGCAGAGCAGCTCTACGTCTGGCTCCTCCACTTCATCGCCAACAACTACCTGATCTTCAGTCACAAACCTGACTTCCTGGAGCTCTCAGGTCGGTGCGGGAACCTCTGAACGTGTAGCAAATGTCTGACGTATTCTTGTGGGTGATGGCTCTGCAGAGTGAAAGTGAAATTAAGCTGCTGATTTTAACATTTTAGAGGGCTCCAGACTCCCGTTTAAAAATAATCGAGTTAAAAGTGCCTCCAGGCTTTTGAGGAGCCCTCGTTTTCCCACAGAGTATCTGTGGGTTAGGCTCCCTCTGTCTCTTATTAGTGCTGTGAATGGTACAGCAGAATTATTTTTGTTTAAAAAGCCAAGCAGTATGGAAAATCCATGAGGTGTAATCAAGATGTCCACCAGTCAGTTGTGAACTAAAACGACACCTCTGTATTTTATGCCATACAGCACAGTAAAGAAGTCTTTATGTATTAGACAATCAGAATAATGCCTCCTTATGGTAATAAAGATATGCATAATACTATAAGTTTATGCCTGAGCTATATATAGTTCATTCTCAGCAATCAAAGTGTGCCACATAACAGCAGTTCAAGGCTGCCTTTATGTGGCTAATTACAAAGATAAATGGTCCAGTTAGTGGAAGTAGTGTGTTTTATTGTCATCATTAGTCATACACACAAGAATCATTTAAGGTCATTGGACGGGTACTGAAGGGCACAAGTGGAGTTAAAGGCCAGAATAAATGTAGGAAATAGTAAACAGGACATGACTGATCACCTTTGGTTTTCTGTTGCTTGTTCGTGTAAACAAAATCTTATCAGATATTTCATGTTCCTGGCAGCATTCCAGGGGAGTTATCACTGTATATGTTTGTATGTGTGTGCCAAGGGCTATAAATTTTTTTTTTTAAATTGGCACATCATCCTGTAGTTGTTTTGCACTAGATTACAGTTACGATATGTTTTTGTGTGTTCCAGAGGAGGAGAGGGAGCAGGTGGAGAGGCTTCGCTGGCCGTCCAGAGGATACCTGCAGGAGCTCAGCGAGTACCAGCAGCGGCGACGCAAACTACGCAAGTCCCGCTGCATAGTCATGTGACCCCGCCTGGAGGCCAAAAACCTGTGGAAAACAGAGAGGGGGAGAGAACGGTGGGGGGAGACCAGAGAGAAAATAATGACAGAAAGAGACTGGTCATCAGGGCTTGGAGGAACAGACAGAAGAAGTATATATATATATTTTTTCCCTGTTCGTTCTGCTGGATCAAGGGCTGATTCTGAAGGATACTGTCGCAGAGGGAAACGTCACAAGACTCCTTAACCAATAGGACAATGCCGTCAAGCGGTGACACACACCACTGTGACACGCCTCTCTTCCCCCAGAGGAATGACTGTTCGTCCTTTGCATAATGACTATTCCATCATGGGCAATACAAAATGACTGACCCTTGAAACCTAATATGAACTTAAAATGACATCCTGGTCACTGGCCAGAGGCTCTGGGAAATTATATTTCTATCGGCGGATGCAAAATGGTGGGTTTTGAAATGAACAGTGACACAAAATGGCTGCAGTACGAGTGCAGAAAGATCAAATGACCACACATCTGTTGGAGGAACACAGCAGGATCATGTGAAGACTGTAGAGCACAGCGCAGTGACGGGTGATGTGACTTCAGGTTGAGAAAAGCAGCGGGAAGATGTGCCGGAGTGTTTTCTTCTCTACTCGACACCTGGGGAGGTCTTTGTATCTTCTGTACACTGGACATAGGGCAGCTCTGTCTGAAATTAAACCTGGACCCGTAACGCGTGTGTGTGCTATTGGATCTAAATTGAACGTGTGCACATGCAGCGTTTCTCATACCGATATAACTCCTCTAACTTCTTTGTGGCTCAATCAGTATTTGAGCCGAGCCGTGACCTACATTAACACAGGGAGCGGAGCGGAAAGCAACTGGTAATGCTGCTGCTGCTGCACAGTCGCGCTCATTTTCATCTTTAGTCTGACAGAAATTCAGTTAAGCAGGCGAGCAGGACCAATTTAATTACCGTTCTTTTATTAGATTCTTTCAGATCTATGATGCAACATCAGTGAGTGTCTGGGCGGCAGGCTGATTTTATTACCACGTGAGTTGAAATACATTTTGGTCCCAGTTTGTGCCAAGTAAGGCAGTCTCACTTTAACACAACAGTGCCCTGAAATTAAACCTTCAAACTAAAACTAAACTAAACTAAACATAGCCTGTGTCAAAATCAAGTGCCCTGTACACCAAATCCAGAATAAGAATCAATGTATTTTTAAATCTAATGTAAAACCTGTGAGTTGGACTTTTACACTGTTTCCTTTGCAGGTTAATGAAACGATGCTCAAAGTATTCCTTATTCGCTTGCAATAACAAATAACAACGGTCTGTCTCTGTCACATTAAAAAGGCAAAAGCCTTCTGTAGCATTTACGTGTACAGAGGAAAAACAACCATATCATGAACATAGGCTGGTACACAAAAAACCACAATGCCTCTGGGTGGATACACAAGATTTATTTTATCCTATTTTTTAATCATAAAAAGATTATGATTTCTTGGTGCTGCAATTATTTTTGTAAACTACACTGTATGTGGACATGACTATAACATGATTTTCCTTTCTTTTTTTCTTTTTTTTTTTTTACATTCAGGGTATATACTACTGGGTCACACTTTTTTTACAGTCTACTGTTTCACTGGAATTTACTTTAAAAGGTGCATGGTAATAAAAAAAAAGGGAACAGGAAGACAACTTACAACAACTTAATTTGTCAAATGAACAGAAGAACAAAAAAAATCAGTAGTGACATTTTGCAGCCCTTTTTTTTATTCAGTGGATCAATATCAGTCATTAAATAGTCAACAGACTAACTGTATTTGTATTCAGTTCTTGCAGTACTTTAGCAGAGGTGTAGCAGCAGGCTGTGTATATATAGTACAAGAGAGTCACCGCTGTGAGATTTGGACAGTGTAGAGGTGAGATCAGTTTAACCACCTGGTGTATATTTAACCTGCTGCTGCTGCACCACTACAAACAGTCAAAGTGTGTGTCTCCTGAAAAATCCTCAGATAAATCCCAAACTACTCTTAAAAAGATCATCGGTAAATACCAGTTGAAAAACTGGACTGTAAAACAAAGCGTACTCCAGGGCTGCATCCACACCCGGTGTGTGTGGAGACTGTACAGACTGTAGATACCATGACGTCTGACTTTAAATAAAGACATGTTTTAGAATGAACATACCATGGGCTCTATCGATGTCTGCGCTCTGACGGGTCAAGTGTTTGTGTGCATTTTGAAAAAGATTTACCTGTTTTACAGTCAGACGGGTGACAAATTAAAGGAAATCAAAGCAAAGGGTCTTAGTTAGATCTCCAGGACAGCTTTGAGTGGATCGTCCAAGTCCGTGAAACTCTACTTGAGAGATGAAAAACATTCCTGCAGAACATATTCACTCATTTCGTGATTTGATGATGTTTGCGGAGAACGCGGTCTAACTCCTGGATCAAAACTTGAGACATCTTTGTCCTTCACACTGTGTCAGATTAGGCGATCATAGAGTGACTCAGCTAAAAGATGCAACAGACTACAAACTGGAACCTCAAAGGACCGAGGTGATCGGCAACAATGAATGTTTATGTGTCCTCATGGTTTCATGATTGACAGTGAGCTGACATGTTTGCAGATGGGGGGGGGTTACATCCACACGGCTGTGACTATTGGCTTTATGGGTCGTCAAGTTACAGATGTCAGACTCGACAGGAGGAGAAGAGAGGCGTCAGATGGTGCACCTGCTGTGTCCCAGTCTTTGGGATCAGGCTACTACGAGGCTGATAAATAGATGTCAGTGTAACATGCTTCAAAATCTTAGGTGTTAATTTGGGTTGAGGTCTGGTGACCGTGAAGGCCATAACACATGATTAACGTTATCTTAAACGCTCATCACACCCTCCATTAAGCCCCTCAGGCCCTCTGCGGGAGCGTCTGCGTTCATTATGTTTCTTCACATGGGTGTTTCTTTCAATTTGTCACCCATCTGTACATTTCCATCGGGATGTGATGCAGCAGATCTGACTCCTGTGTTTACCAACCAACAATTTCTTCTCATCTCTTTGAGCGCCACCCCGGGCATCCTCTCTTTTATTTATCTCTACACTAATGAGAGCTTACTGGTGCTTATTAAAGCACTTAATGACTTCCTCTGGGTCCTCCGACGGGCAACACCTACCTCCTTTTCACGCCTGCTATCACGAATGCTTCCCTATTTCACTCCCTATCCACAGCCACACACTGTCCTTATACATGAGTGTGTGTCAGTGTGGCGTCCCGTACCTGGGGGGGGGTTTGAGGCGCGTTACTGCAGGGCTCCAATCGACTGCAGCATGCCCTCCAGTTTGCCGCTCTCGTGCAGCTCCGCCACATCGCTGCCGCCTCCAACGCACTCCTCGCCGATGAACACGCGTGGGACCTACGTTCAGATCAGTGCAAGAGAGGCGGGGATGCAACTTGGTAAATATGCAGTCAGTGATATGACAGTGTATGCACACCACGGGACAATACACATCTGTCAGAGGCTGTGCCGTGTTGTTAAAGGTGACAGCTTTTTTCTCCTCAGGGTGTGTCAGGCCGTTGTGGGTGATGTTGGTTTAAATGTGCTGATGCATCTTCATTTGTCAAGATTGGCCAGAAGCCGACAGTTTTATACAAATACTAGATTTTCTGTACACTGTGCTATATCAAGGTATTTTGTCAAATGCTGTACTTAAGTAGAAATTTCAGGTATTTTCTTTTCATGCCACTCTCTATTTCTTCTCCACTGCATTTCAGAAGAAAATACTGTCCTTTTTACTTCAATATAATTATTTGACAACCTTACTTGTTATTTTACAAAGTAAGATTTTTGCATAGAAAACATACCAGGAGCTTATAAATATCACTATCTAGTTTTACATTTAGACGTTTTTACTTTCAGGACTGTTTCTTGTAGTTCTGGATGTTTAGTTTGGTACTTTTACTCAAGAGGAGGAAGTGAGTATTTCCTGCTTCACTGCATATGAGTTTTTTTTTTATCGACTTGTAGTCTAAATGCACATATAAACATATCGACTCAAAAACACGTTTTCATATGCTGACTTTTGTTTTTAATCACTCTTGTTACTTCACTAAAGTGCAGGTAGGTGGTGCGTGTGCGTGTGTGTGTGTGAGAGTGAGCAGCTCCTCTTGAGACGCCCTGATTGATTTCTTGAAACTGAAATCTTGACAGGAAACTGTGCTCACAATCGAAACTACAGAGATGTTTTTTTTTCTTGTTGGTATTTCTCACAGCTCATCGAGTTAACAGTCTTAAACCTTCATTTATCCTGCCTGGTGTCTCTGCTGTGGGGTTAAACTTCACCTTTCTCCTCGCCTCTAAAGAACACCACACTTCAGAAACTTTGTTAATAAGTGATCGGGAGTGAAACTTTGACAGCAGCTTTACCGTGCGGGCTCCGGTGAGCTCCAGGAAGTAGTCCTGCATGCTGTCCATGTCGCTGCGTCCACTGATGTCAATGAACTCCAGATGTCCAGGCTTGATCTTATACTTGGACAACACGTCTTTGGCCTTGATGCAGAAGGAGCAGGTGGGCTTGATGAAGAGCACCACTTTGTCTCCTTTGATCTTAGTCTGCACGAACTGCGCCATTTTCAGTCGGTCAGAGAGGGACGGGATCGGGATCGATGAGGAGAAGAAACACGATCTGTTCTGTCGATTATTTTATCAGGCTGACGTCACAGGCGCCGCCCCTTTTTAAAGGGACAGGACACACTCGGGCGTGTGCACGTAAGCGCGTGCCCGCTGAAGCGTCAAAGAAGTTGGTTTAAACAGAAATAAATATCCAGACAGGATATGTATTGCAGATATCCGTAATTCAGTTCTTCATAGGAAAAAAGTTACGTCACATTTTCCATCAATGTGTGTTTGGATTTTAATTTCATGTGTACAAAATGAATTAATCATTCCAGATATCTATGATGTAATATTAAATATCCAAGAATATATTGTGACTAGTATAAATGTCATTATGGATATCCAAAATTGGAATTAGAGATTAAGACATCTACAATCAGAATCATTGCCTCTGGCTTCAATTTCTGATGATTTCAACTGATGACATCATCTTTAAGTTCACAGTAATATGAAAAAAGGAAGAGTTACATATATGGATATAGGTATGTGTGTATATACATAGCTACACATAGCATATGTGTAGCTATAAATTAGTTTGTGTGTATAAATGTATGTCTATTTGAGCTTCGATCAAGTCTTCATCTACATATTCAAAATTTCAAGTGTCTGGAAAGAGGAAACAGTAGAGGGCACACAACAAAACACATTCTCAGGTAAAACTAAGTAGACTTTTATTGAAATGTCTTGTACATTTTCATGTGGGCAGGATCAGATTTCACTCAAAATTCACTTGATTTTCAGTGGTTTCTCATATCTAAACACTGCCAGGGCATTTCTTTACTTTGTCACTTCTTCATTAAGACTCTGGATCAAACCTCTTCACTCCTTCCTCCCACAGTGAGTCAACGTAATGCTAATTCATGTTGATCGGACTCCATTCAAGTGAGACTGTTTGTGATAAAGACAGACATTTTTGGAAGGCTGAGAGGAGGACACACACGAGTGATGGATAAGACCTCGACAGCTGCATGGAAAACAAATTTGTTGGAGCGGCCCTTTCTGACTTTCTAAATTCTGGGAATTGCAACAGGAAGAGAACAGGAAAAATAAACCAAGGACTGACCGTGAAGCTCATGGCCGTAGTAAATATAAATAGCAAATTGAGCCTGAACTCTTTGATCTGTTGTTGTGATGCATCCAAGATACAAGTGCTGATTTTCTGTCCAAAATAACTTGAGACACAAAGTAAGTTAGGCCACGTTTGTAATTACGCTAAATTGATTCTGACAGCTGAACAAAAACAGCCAGTCTGCTCCAGAGACTG
This sequence comes from Scortum barcoo, assembly GCA_023238725.1. Taxonomy (NCBI): domain Eukaryota; kingdom Metazoa; phylum Chordata; class Actinopteri; order Centrarchiformes; family Terapontidae; genus Scortum; species Scortum barcoo. The sequence continues at coordinate 22,346,987 of CM041537.1, forward strand.
ACCGTTTGACAGAACGCCACAACCAACATGTATGTAAGGTGGAACTGGCCAGTGTTGACTTATATCTCCATTTCCGGGGTATAAAAAAAACCTTGTTTCCAATATGGGACACAGATCCTTACATGTCAACACCAGCTGAATATATAGATCAGACCAGACTGCTGAGAGGACGCTGACCACCATCAAAGTCAACACCTCTCAATTGTTGATCTTTCTTAGGGCACAGTTACTTAGTTCCTCTTCACATCCCCAAATGTAACTCTGTTTTGACTGAGACAAACATTTCAGTAAAAATGCCTCCTAATATTGAGCCCCGATCAGAAATTTTACTTCATGGATGCGGTACCAGAAAAGTATTTAATTTTTGGCAAACATTCTAACACAGGTTTGTAAACAATTTTTCCCTTGTTGAATACAGAGTTTCCATAGAAGCCATTCATCCATCCGTCAAACTAAATCTGTATCAGTGTTGAAAAACGAACAAAATAAATTTCTACTCTGAAATCTTTCACTGCTCGGCAGAACTCAAACTGAGAATCCAATACATTTGACATTGTGATACAGATTAGTCCTCTGGTGGATGATGAGTTTTTGCTTCTCTCTAAAACAAAAACACAGACTGTTTGCCACTGGATAAAGCTGAAGAGGAGGGCACTGTCCTTTCCAGGGTCTAGAGATGAACCATTCTGGAAAATAAGGATCTTCTATATCTCTTCGATTAAGATCAGGTACTGTTACTCCAGCCAGGTTGATCCTGAGTGCTCTGGCTGGTCAAACACTATAGCAGCTTTTTTTTTTTTTAAAGTTTTTGATATTTCTCACTTTTTCTCCACATTTTTTTTTTCCTTTCACCTGTCACTTCACATAATACACAACCATACGAACAAATGCGCACACACACTCATACAGTTTGTAACACTCCTTCCAGACTTAACATCTTGTCCTTCCTCCAACACTCAGACATACACTCGCACATACACACACACACAACCTGTTTCCAGGCAGTTATAGTTCCTTTGTGTAGCCTGTGGCCCAACTCGAAGTTTTCAGAGTGTAAACACCTTAAGGCACCCATAATGCACTGTGGACACTAAACACTGTTGGTGTGGGGAATACAGCCCTCTGCTGACGGGGCATCATACTATTGGTTACCCCACCCTCACCACCCATTACACGCCGCCATTACAACTAAATTTACAATCCATGCACACATACTGTTGTTGCTTCTCAATCGGCTCAAGTGATTTCTCCTGCCTGTCTCATTTCTTTCCTCCTCAGCGGTTGCAATGTGTTAAAGCAAGGTCATCCAGTACAGTTTTTTTTTTTTTTTTTTAAATGAAAAGAAAGGAAATGAGGCAGGAGAGACATCTATGCCGAATGAGATGACATAATGGATCTTGCGTGCAAAATGGCTTCACAAAGTCAAAACTCATAAGGCCCTTGGTAATTTTTTTTTGCATTGTTTTCAACAAAACTTAAACAATATATCATCTGCGGACTCTTACTTTGCACTACGAGTCCCAAAATAAATAGATCTCCCTCTTTTTTTTTGTTTTTTTTTACTTAAATAAATGTTAATATTTTCTCTGATGCTCAAAAATACCTTTTTTGTTCATTTTCTTTTTGCCTGAAGATAGTCCTTCAAAGGTTAGAAGAGTCGAAGATTTCCCCCAAACCCCTTCACACATGCAGGCAGCCCCTTCCACTGGTCCAGTGGCCTGAAATTCCACAGGAGCTCATTGAAGGGGAGGAAAAAAAAGAAAAAAAAAAGCAAAAGACGGGGGTAAAGTCAAAGTAAGATTTTCAAGATTGCAGGCAACAATGAAGCCAGTGGAATCAAAGATTGGAAAAGAAGGAAGGAATGAAGAAGGATGATGGGAAAAGGAAAAGGGGAAGGGAGAGAGGTGAGGGGGGCTGTTGTGGAGGCAGTAACTGAAGGGGTGTTAATAAATAACAGCCAGTCGGACACCCCTTCCTGGTTCGACGCTCCGTTCTCAATACTGATTAGTGAAGACGTGGTGTGCTGTGCTCTCAGCACCAGGCCTGAGGCCTACGCTGGTCAAAATCAGCTATTAGCCGCTTGATGTGGGCCAGCTTGTTGTGCAGGTACTCGCAGCGCTGCTTCTCCTCGTGATAGTTGGGGCTGTGCTGTAAAACAAACACACACATAATATTATACCCCCACCATCACCACAACAATAAGTAGTAAATAATGAAAAAACAAACATTTTTGTGGTTCAAAAAACAACAAAAAAAAAACATCACTCAGAAAGGAGCCTATACTTACTTGTTTCATCTTTTTGTACTCTTTCAAGACTTCTTCTTGCACCTTCTGGAAAATAAAAAAAATTTAATTAAATGACAATCATTTATTTTTATAACAAAACATACCTTGCATTCACTAGCAACAAGAGTAAGTGTTGAGCCAGTGTGAAAGTGGTGTGAATGATACATTTAGCTTCCACAGAAATCAAAACTTAAAAGCTACATGTGATGTGTGTGTGTCTGATGACATTAAACAGTAAACACACATGCTGCCGGGTAGATAAAGATCTCACTCGATCAAGGAACAGATATGAAACACTATTAGAGAGTTCTAAACAAAAAAGCATCACTTCCTGCATTTCCTAAAAAGCAATTCACAGCCTTCAGCCAAATCCTTCATTACGTTCTGCACACACCAGACAATATTACTATGATCACTTAGGGCTTTACTGATTTACAGTGGCAATCTGCTGCAAATATAACGACGCTAACTTTCTGAGAGTTCATGAAATTGAGGGACTATACCATCTAATATGACAAAACCAGCACGAATGCTCAATCGGGATTATACAGGATGCAGCCTTAGATATGAAAATGGTATGTGATGTTAAGTACAGTGAGTTCATGCTGTTTTAATATGACCTGGTATTCTTTGGTGCCAGGCGCCAGCTTCCGGCACTGAGTATCCAGCTGGGTAAAGCGGCGGGTGATGTTCTCCACACGGGCGTGTAGTAGGCGATACTCATCATACTCCGCGTTGAAGTCGTTCTTGTAGCTTTGTCGCTGGTCATTGGACATCAGCGGCGTGTATTTCCTGTAAATGCAGAAAAGTGACATTTGACTGGATGATTCTTTTAAACGTGGTTACACGCACAGAATTACCATTTAAAATCTCTCTTTTGAGAAAGACTGCACACTAGAGCAAAACCAGAACACGTTTCCCCAGCTCTCCTTGTTCAGAATACACCGTGCTAAAAGGTCAAGATATATTTAAAGAAAGGTGAGCTTCTCTATTTCTGATGTACGTTACCAATGATTAATGCAACATCTCTCTTCTTGCATTTCCCCTGTCCTAATTCTCAAACTTGTGTGCTTACGACGTTCTGTTTAACGATGACTCAGATCTTTTAAACTGTGAAATGAGATACCTGAAAGGTTAAGCGGGGCACACTGTGTAAAAATGGCAACTTCAAGGTACATCAAAGTTACTCACGCTACATAGTCGGGTATCTCGATTGTGGAGGAGAATTCAGTGGATTGGACCGGCTTCTCTTTAACTGAGGAGTCTGAGGAGAAATGGGGAAGTGTGAGAATGTAAATCTATCACTTCTAATTTACAACACACAGAACCAACACTCCTGCAAGAACAAATGACTGTATTTAACACCAGGGCTAACAAGGCCATAGTATTTGTTTTTACCTATCTTGAGTACTGAAATCCTTTTCACATGATTCAATGTTTTCTCATTTCTTGCTTGTTGGTGCATTTGTATTCAGTAGGTTTTATATGTATTTTATATGTACTAGTTTTGAGACAGTGGCGGTGTGAAGTATAAACCCATAAATGGAGTAGACTGTGAATCATGCATACCTGTGCTGAAAATACATTAAATAAGAGCACCCAGCTTAATAGTAGCCAGTAGTATTAGTATCAGTATAATTAAACCTTGCATTAGCATATTCTCGAGACAGACTGCCACACACAGACTTCGAGGAAGCTGCGAGTCTCTTTGAATACAACCACAACATTTGCAATAGCAGGTAACCCAGAGTAAAGATGAACTCAGATCAATGCCTCGACATGTTCAGACAACATCCGGTGCATCACTAATCAATGATCAAACTTTGTGTGGGTGTGTAGGCTATAAGAGACAGCACAGAGATAAACACAGACAATAATCCAAAGTCTGAAAGATAAACTGGCTGAATCATGGACAGGAGACTCGTGTCAGTAGTCACAAGACATGTCAGTGCTGCTTGAATTAGTGAGAACACACACACACACACACACACACACACACACACACACACACACACACACACACACAGTTAAGTCTTAAAGTTGGGCTCCAGCTGGACTTTTTGTGACCCATTATTTTCAGTAATACCGTGGCATGAAGACTTACTCACATTTTATTTATAAATCAATGTATGTGTCAGCTTGTTCTCAGTGTTGCAACACTCTGAAGAAGCAGAAAATTATCAGGAAAAAAGTTAACTTTATATAGCTTTCAGGTTTGGCAAGGCAACTCTAAATCACACAAGTTTTGTGTGTTCTCAGTTTGGCCTTCACACAAAAACAGAATTGAAAACAAGCCTACAAAACATTAAAGGTGCTTTAATTGATCTGTGGCCATTAGGGGGCAGAAGAACTTGAAAACAAGCTGACAGAGCTGAACATATTGTAGCTATTCAAAACGCTTTGTGGATGTCATGTTAGCAAATAATGACCAGCTTTAAGCATCTAGCAGACACAGAAATATTCCCATAAGCCTTTGTCGCAGCAGACATCTGGCCTTGGCAGAATAGAAAAAAAGCACAGGTGTCGCAAATTACAGTAATGACTCAAAATGTTCCAGTAAGTCATGACAGTGGGACAGTGAGCCACCATACTCAATAGCTGCACCCTGAAACTGAAGCAGCTGAATTCAGCTGTGCTTTCCGCTCTGTCACAAGTCAAAATATCTGCTGTTGGCGTTGTGTTTCTGACCACTGGAAAAATTCATTTCTTTTTTCAACAGCTAGACATCAGCTTTGTGCTAATTGACAGGGAAGTGGCATACAGTGTGTTTATTAGCTTGTTTGCCAATAACTGTTTGCTGATCCGTAAACGTGTGGGCTCTTAAATCAACACGATTAACTACACAAGGCTAAAATGCTCACGAGACCTGCTGTTAATTCTCCTGTGGGTTTGACACTATGAACAAGCCCTTTTCCATTACATGCAGTTAATTTAATTTAGCGTTAAAAGTAAAAATAATTTACAATAATATGATTTTGAAAGATGTCCCCTCAAATGAATCACCACACACTGACTAAGTAATTGATCAGTAAAATGTAACGTGCAAGCTGGAAAATGTTTGATAGTAATTTAAGCTGTGTGTATTATATGATGAACATTTGGTTCGGTGATGCTAATCATTAGACAGAAACACACCTTGATCTTTGTGAAGGTTCTTGTCGATAACTTCTCTGCTCTCTTCTTCAGCACTGCGCCTCTTTTTGGCTTTGCGAGTCTGTTCAGCCGGCTCTGCTACATTGGCAGGACTTCTGCTGCCTCTTTCCGTCCGTTTCCCTTTCTCCCTCTCTCGATCCTTTTCTTTGTGCTTCTTGGATTTCTTTTTAAACTTCTTGTTGGTACTGCCAGACAAGGAAGGGCTGGTGATGACAGTGGAGGTAACTGTCAGCGAGGTGCAAGGGGGAGGAGGGGGGCTCGGGGAGGCGGCTGGTCTGGGAAGAGGGACAGGGTGCCGATAGCGGTCCTGCAGGGTCCTGTCAGAGGAGAAGGGGCTGGGTGAAGGGTCTCTGCAGGAGGAACTCTGGTCTATGGGCAGGTCCTGGGTGCCGCAGCCCTCCGGGGTGCTGGGAGAGTTGGAGTTGGAGGCTGGGCTGGGCTGCTGGTGAGAAGGTGCGGGAGGGTGGGACGAGACGGGGAGATGGGTGGGAGGCCCCGAGGTGACGTTGGAAGGAAGGGACGAGCGTTTAGAGCTGGGGCTGCCCTCGTCCTCGCGGCGGTCAGAGGAGCAGGAGGATGAAGATGTGGCTAGCCCTCGGTTGCTGAGGTGGGAGATGCGGGCTTTCTTGGGAGCCAAAGGATCAATGAAGTCAAAGTCCGGCTGGCGCTTCTGAAAGTAAACACCCAGAATTTAGCTGAAAAGAAAAAAAAAAAAAAAAGATGCCACTGTGGACATGTGCAACTGTGCACTTGGATAGATACCTGGGGGGATGTGGGGATGCTGTCTTTGGGAGAACTGCTTGATGAGAGGGTCTCAGTAGGAAGCCCTAATTTGCTGTAAACGGCAGGAAAGAGTGGTGTCAGTGGGTGTATCAGCAAAGCACAGGGCTCAACTATCATTACACAAGGACCTTCTGAAGGAACCACACTTCCATCAAACCAATTGTTTGCAAAGTGCCCTTAATTTAAGCTTGTGTAGTACACAGGAAATTATTTTTACTTAGTCACTCTTCATCTAACAGATAGCAGCTGCAGCTTTACATGTGCCAACAACAGAAAAAGACAAACATTTATGTTAATAATGAAAAAATAAAATGGCACCTTTACAATCCTATAAAAAATACAATCTGTAAAAATGTTTTTACTACTAATGTGACATAAACCCTGTTGTCTTCTGTATATGCATGGGCTTGACTAAACAGCAGAAGCAGCTCCTGATGCACCACAAACAACGGCCTCAAGAATTGCACAACAGCTGTGGTCACTCTTAATTCATGTCAGTTACCATTTGCTCCAATGATGGCTGGATTTCCTCACAGACCACTCTGTTTGTAATGTTGTAATGAACTAAAGTTTTGGCTCAAACATTTTAAAAACAGTCACTGCACCGCATGACTGACAGAAGACAGAAGAGCCACTTTCAGTCCTCAGGGAGTACGCTACCATTTCAAACAAGTATTTATCCTGTGTGAATACATTTAAGTGTAAAATGCTAATCCTTTATTGGTTCATATGACTGTATCTTTAAGCTCAGAGTGTTTAAAAAAAAAAAAAAAAAAAAAAAAAGGCTAATAGGCCATTTCTGTACCGAGCCAGGATCCTGTCCACCTGGGACTTCTCATCCTCAGAGTACCCGGGCCAGTCTCGCTGGACATCACGAAATATAAAGTCCTTCAATGAGTATGTGTTGTCTTTGGGGTTTAGGTTTGCCACCTGTTTTGTACACACACACACACACACACACACACACAGAGTTTAAAAGTTAAACTATGACAGCGAAACTTCACATTTCCTGTGCTGGTCAAACATCTGTGCATGCAAATAATGTCTAACGATTAAGTGACTTGTTTCTAGTCAAAGTGAATGAAGCCTTTATACTGAGAACCGGACTTCCTGTGTTAATCAATTTCATATTTAAATCTTTTAAGGGATCTTCAGGATCAAACTGGATATTTGCATAAAAAATAGTGTTGGTGTGAAATACCAAACAAAAGTTATTACTCCTTATTATTACTATTAATCCAGTTACTGCTGAATTTTTCTGTATAATGAAGGATGTGTAAACACTCAACACTGGGTCACTTCCACTTTAACTTGCTTTATCAGTATTGGTAGTACTTAATCTGGTATTTAAAAAACCAGAAAAAAAAAAAAAAAAAAACACCTTGGTACCTTACAGTACCTGTTGCAGGGTGGTCCCCAATGAATTACGGTCCTTCTGGTTGATACCGTCCCTCTGCATACGGGCAAGCACTTCCAGCTTCTTGTAGGACCTCAGCGCCAGTAGGTGGATGATGCGGTCCCGGAACGGCCTTTGGGACACTGGGTTATTGGAAAGGCACTTACGAATAGTGTTGGCTGGGTTGATGGGCGTGGAGCGCTTGCGCTCTGGGACCACCTCTGGGTTTGTTGGGGCCGGCTTGCGGATATGAACTTGTTTTCCTAGAGACAGAAAGTGAAGACAATGTTAAAAGCCTCCTCTACAGGGAGGTTCATCATCATTTAAGTGGTCACATATTTGCTCTACAATGCTCCTGCCTGCCATCTTCAACTTGCTTTATTCCAACCATCAGCTCTGTGCAACTAATATCAAAAGCAGATACACTGTCCCCTTTGCCTTTAGTTTTAGATGGCCACAAACATAGCATGCTTAAAAAGAAGCCAATGAGCTCGTCCTCGTTCCATAAAAATGAGGATCAGAGTGTCAACAAAACATACCAGGAATATTTGACACAATGAGGAAGATTGACAAGGTGGAATAATAAGTGCTCCTTATGTGTCAAAAAAACAAAAAAACAAACTGCATTTGTTGTGACAATAACCATGTTTATTTTCTCAGATTTTGCAGCAAGGATGTCCCAAGAGTCTGGGTGATTAGAGCCCAAGACACAGCTTGTCTGTGTTGCTGAGCCATATGCTTAGTCAGAGTGCCTGTGCGTTTCCCTATACCGCTTCATGGTCATTATGAAATTCTAAAGCTCTTTAAAAGATTAAGGTTAGAGAGAGGAAGAGAAATGAAAAACTCCCCCCTCCCTTCTAAAAAGGCAGAGCCTAGGAACAGTGTGAGAAGGTGCAAGCTTGTACATTTTGTGCTGTCTAACACGCCTCATGACAGATTGCTGCAGGTGAAAATCTTATGTAACTTTTAAAGAGTAAGGGTATAGTAACTTAGGTGCAGTTCTCCTTAAAACGATACAAGCTACAGACAAAGATAAAAGATAAAAATACAAGTTGCAGACTGAAATTACCAGCGTGTGAACACTAGAAGCTAAAAGGTGGCTTTTTTCATTAGTTAATAGGGTGCTCATTCCAAACCAGCTGCTACAAGCTCCTGTCCCACCCCTTTTCTCTGCTGCGCCTCTCGTTTCCCAGTTTCTATCTGGGCCAGTGTATGCAAATGGATCCCCAGGGCCCAGAAAAACTGGCCTGGAGAGGTTTTGACTTGCATAGAAAATTTTAGGACTGAACTAGATTTTTTATTTAAATTCAGGATGTCTTTGATTATGGCTTTGATCTAACAAATGACTTTTGACTTTAAGATGCCTTAATTTGCTTTGTATGGCAGATAAAAAAAAAGACGACTTCATTCAAACATCATTCAAAAACATAGCATAGTCATTAAATGGAGTATTTCTTTGACAGCTTTTTGTATATTTTTAATTTAGGAAAATCTTAAACAGAATACTTATATATTCACTACTCATAATCTTGCTGTATCAGCATATCAGATAAGCTGTGTAGGAAATTACTGATGGACGGACAGAGAAAGACACCTGTCACCAAAGTAGAGAGCATTTTTGTTTCTGCTTTAGTACATAACCAAATAGTTAAATTTCAGTTTCAAGTCTCTTCAAGTCTCATTTTCTCAATCACATTTTCTTTCATAATCCTTCATTTTAAGAATTCTTTTAAAAAGATACAAGATGGTGGCTACACAGCTGTCATTTAAACATTAACTGTTATTGAAAAATTAACACTGAATTAATTTTCATTTCTCAGCCATATTAATGACATCAGACACAAAATGTGCAATCATATGAATAAAGAGTGACCATATGTCACTATGAAAGTTTAGGACCGACTGAAAAAAACTCTATCAGGAACTACAGTTTTATGTTATTTCTTAAATCAGGTCCAGACTTTGACGCAAATTGTAATTAGGTTGTCTACCAGGTGGAGCGCATCACCTGAGATTAGAGGAGCTTTTATCCAGGTATCAGGATTAATAGTAGCATTTTCTTCTCATTCACATGAGGGATTTGCCTAAAATATTCTCATCCCCTGTATATAAAAGGGTTACATACTATGTCATGCTGCCTAATGGACATTTTAAAAGGATGAAGATTAAACAAGAACTGAGCAAAATTCTTGAAGCTGCTGTTGTTGTCAGAGAGAAACAAGTAAGCGGTACATATTTTGGTTTAATGCATTTTGAATGTGCGTAAAAAGATACTTAGTTGGGCAGTATCGCCATTTTTAATGGTGCCCTATGATTTCAATTGGCTTTAATTTTAAAACTGTTAAATCATCATCAATCATCATTAACTTAATCATATAATATATGAATAGTAGTGCTCAACATATATAAATTGAAACCACTGAAATATTTTGATCCAGGGTTGTTTTGTGGTTTGTTACATTGCCGATAATCTCTTATCGTATGAAAATGGTTTGGCTGAGTAATGTCACTCTTCCTTTGAGGTTTCCTTGAATGGAGTACTTTTCTTTTTTTTTTTAATCTTCCCCATATTGTGTTGAAAGTAAAAAAAAAATATATGGTGACACTGTCGGTCAGTGTCATCAGGTATGTACAACTCAGTAATGTGTAGGCATGGTGTTGAGTTAGTCTGTGCCTTGAGCCTGCATTTGGGAGTTTGTATAACATGTTTCTGCTAAAACTGGAAACTGGAAAATAAGGGAGGAAAGGAAAAAAAAAAAAAGATTTGGCACGAGGGGTTATATCAGCAAGTTGTTTTTTTGGCACATCTCTCACCCTACCTGCTCTGAGTTGGATAAGACATCTGAGTAAGGCTGGAAAGAGTGACAAGCCAAATTAGATTATCAAAGATTACTTTTTTTGTTCAGCTTGTGTAACTCAACCCCAGAAACTGGGTGGCGCAGTGGACATGAAGCTGGTCTATGTGTGTTTAAGTTCATCAAGTGTAAGGGACATAAGACCTAAATGGCTGCAGATCTTTGGTCCAAAACACAAGCAGCCATTAGTGTCTCTACTGCGACACTTTGTGTATCAGTTTTGCAGGCCATGTGTCAGTAAAACAGCTTCACCTTTAGCTTTGGCCCTTATCAGCCAGACTGCTAATCTGGAAAAGACTGAGATAGCAAAAAGCTTAGTCAGTCTCAATGGTAGCTTTGAATGGAGTCAAGCTGCGAGCTTTCACCTATTCAGTCTCTCAAAAAGGGGCCGAGTTTGAAAAGAGGGGAGAGGTGATGATACGACGTAAAGCGATGCTGGTGTCTGGAGATCCAACCTGGCATTTGACTGTGGCAGGTGCTGGAGTGACACCGTGGCGAGGGCCTTACCTCTGTACTGGCCCCCAGGCTTGATGACTTTGGTCCCACGTTCACGTGTGTCCTCCGCAGCCTGGGTCATACGTTCCCGGGTCACCTGGTAGGAGTCATTAGTGGCGCATACTGTGACCTTGTCCTGCACTGTCGCCAACAATGCCAGGTGTGAGGCCCCTGAGCTGAAGACAAAGAGGTAGCATGAGAAAGAAACATGAGGCAGAGAGGGATTGCCTTCTAGCAATATGTGGTAAGACACCAACAGTTGATTCAGCTGACCAGTGATTACAATTACCTTGACACATACTGATGGATGCACTCAAAGCTTCCCTGAGGGTTGTCCTTGCCCACATTAGACAGGTAGAAATCAAAATTGTTGAAAGTGTCAGAAGAGGAATTGGTCTTGGGAATTTTAATGCGCTGTAAGAAAAAAAGAACAACTTAAATCACCTGGAACAATTAACTCAGCTGTGGGTAATATTATACAAGCAGTTAATTTATCATTTTAAAACTGCACTATGTTATACCCAAATGATGAGGTAAACACTTTTGAATCTGGATTTCTTGCGTGTCTGTGGACATACTGTACAGAGCCAGTGTCTACATCTGAGCTATTGACTGATGTGAACAGCATGGGAGCTGGCATGAGAAAGGAAGGTCTCTGAAATCTCAGCAGCTATGGGGAGGCTGTACATGAGTGATGTGCATCATGAACTACAAGCAGTGCAAAACAGTGTTTGTAGACTTCAGAAAGTAGTTTGTACCTCTCTGAACAGCTCAGGAGACATTTTAGGCTTATATTACCATTTTAAATTGATTAAAACATCAAATTTAGCCTTCAAAACCAACATCATGTGTTTTGCGCAATGACAATATTAACAAAAATATCTATTCCAGCAATAATGTTCTACCTTCTGAGCTATGTCTTGTGCCTGTGTTAAACTACAGTCTGTGCTCCCATGTTGTTCACATCAATCAACAAACAAACAACTGGTGCACTTGTGATAATGTCAGAGTAGCCTGATACTGGTGAAATAGATGAGTGTAAACTAAGAGGTGCTTGAGTAGTTGTTTAACTCACAAAGAGTCTGTTTAATTGATTCTGAGACACTCATGTTGGGGCATTTCAATGAAAAATGACCACAACACAACCCGTGCTAGCAAAAACAAGAAATGAAACGCATAAAAAAAAAAAAACAAACACATAAATAACTAACTCATTAATGGGTAAAACATTTAGCTTGCTACCAACAACCTGAAAAGGAGTTAGTCTTAATTATTCCACATCAGGAATTCACAATATAGGAAGTGATCAATTGATCCCTATGTTAAGGGAAAAAAAAAAAAGACTCACTTACCCCCTGGAGTCCCTTGAATTGTATTGTTGGCCGCAAAGAAGATACATTCTGAAAGTAAAGAGAATCCACAGTTTTAACGTCTACAAACACTTTGGAAATGTCAAGTATTATTAGGAGAGCAATACCAGCTGGGTATGCAAAAATGTTACTTACTACACAGTTCAAATTAAGAAAATTCTTATCTGAAAACGGCAAAACAAGATATTTTGACAAACACTTCTGAAGACAAAAGAGCATGATGGTCCAGTCACACCAAGCATCCTTTATACTAAGAACCGATAAAAATACTCGCTTTACATCTCCTGCACTTAAACATTGTGTAAAACTGAGAGATAGCAAGCGAAATCACTTGGCTTGGCTAATCTGTATTCACAATGCAAAAGAGAGAACCTGAAGAGTCAGCACTGAAGAAAGATAAAGCTCTTCCATTTTGATGCAACTGTGAATATGCTGTGTTGTGTTACACCAAGAACAATTAATGATTATTTTCACAACTGATCTGCAGATTATTTTATCGATGGCCAATAAAATGTCATAAATAATAAAAGAAAAATGCCCACCACACTTTTGTAAACCACAAGTTGATGTGAAATAGCACGTTACAAAACACACGACAACAACAACAACAAAAAAGTAAAATCCTCACATTCGAGAGGCCTGAACTCGGGAATGTTTGAAATTTTTGCTTAAGAAATGATTCAAACAAATGAATCAGCAGTCATTCAATAGCTGCAGGTTTTTTCTGTTGATCATTTGGCTGATGATGAACTGAGTGAATGACTGTCGGCCATGAATACTCAACGATGGTCCACTGGCAGGCAACATTCGGCTCTGCGTCTCTGAACTCTTACCTTTCAACCTAAAGAGAAGCCAGGCGAGTCAACTTTACCTGCATCTTCCTTTAAAGTGGTTATAAGAAGTAGGTGGTGGGTAAACTGTGCTCACTTTGATCTGAACACAAACAGTGGAACATGGACAACAGTCGCATAATGCAGACATTTTGAGGAGGATATTTTTGACATGTCTCAGTTTTGTGTAGGTGGCTACTTGTAAAACAAAAAAAAAAAGAGTTGACAGCCACAAATATGCAGTGGCTGCTCCAGTGCAGTAAAGGTTAGCACAAGACTCCCTGCTTCTTCTCACAGCTGAGGCCAAATAGAAGAACCAGTTGTCAAGATTACAGACTTCTGAAATGTTGCTTCAACTGGTTTGAGTGCATTTCATCAACAACAGCGTCTCTGCAATCTTAAGCATGAAACAAAATGCAGGTAATCTCAGAATTACTGATAAAATGTCTACTTTTCCCCTCTCATACTGAAAGAACCATGTCGTGGTAAAGCTAAGCTAGTCGAAGCCACTGACTTGACTCCCTCCCCCACTATCCATAGTCACACACACACACACACCACACACACCAGTTCTGATCACATTTCACATCACCACAGAAAGACAAAGATAGCCAGCTTCCATAGTTCGATGACTGGTTGAGCTACAACACACATTACTGAGAGGGAGAGAGAAACAAAAAGCAGGCAGTTTTGGCTGCTCAGTCAGCAAGAGATGGCAGGCTGTCGTTCAATGCAGCGTACAGACCAACATTACCACATCCAATACGGTTGTAGCACGGCCTGTCACAAAAGAATTCATTCAACGTAGCGATGCCTCGGGTTTGCCAGTCGCCAGGAACGGATTAAATATTCCTTTTAAAAATTGTGCCATATCACCCACGGTTCAAAGGCAGCACCCTTTACTATTCGGGGGGCCGACCATGAGCAGGAGAAGTTAGCAGGGGGTGTGAGCAGCGCGTGCCGTATGTACAGACACACAGCATGTGCCATAAAAAGCAGTCAGAGACCTCTGGAGACCTCAGCCCGGTGCTAAGCTTACAGTGCACCCAGCCCTGAGACCTAGGCCCCGCTCCATCGGCGTGTTATGTAACGCCGGTTGTTGTTGGCAAGAGTTTCTGCTCAGGTAACTTGGCTCAGGGCCTCTGCAACTCAGAGAGGTCTCTCCAGATAAGTTCACCTGTGTGGCACCTCAACAAGATTACACCATTTGCTCAGTTCAAGATTACCAAATTATATTTAATCTGCACAGGTATGCAGTGCTCCATTAGTATGCTCGGTCTCGATCCTGGTGGCTGGTGGTGTCAAGCTTGGGGGGGTTGAAATGCAGCACTTTTGATGATAGCTTTCTTGAGAGCTGAAAAAGCACACGGATATATTATATTTTGAACAAAATGATACAAAGAGAAAGATCTGTTATTCTCTTGTCTTCTCTTTAAAATAAAGATGATAAATAAATAAAGATATAATAGAAGAATAAATAGACACCATATTTGTGCAACTGCTGGCCTACACCTCTCATGCAACTTGATGTGAAAAACAAGAAACACCATGAAATAAAATCAGGAATTTGGCCAGCATGAAATATTTGCCCCGTGTAGACATTTAGGGCACTTTAAGCTTTACATCCTGTAGCCGCAGCTCGTTTGTCTGCGACCATTTATGATAAAGCTCAAATTAAAAACAGCTATACATTTAAAAAAAGAGAGCCTGTGTACGAGCTTTACCTCTCTGCCAGACTGCTAGCTTTTCTAACTGGATAAAAACTTGTCACCATAATGTGAAATGGACCATTTATCGACACGCCTGAAACGCCACCAACTTGTTATCAAGTTACATTAGCCTTAATTTATCCGTATGTTTCTACCCTGACAAACACAGCGCCGTCGACTCAAAGTTTATGCTAGTTAACTCAGCTTTAATGTCGAAATAAAACATGTCTGCTGACGAGTGTATTCGTCGATGTGATATTGGCATTTTCCTAATTTGGTCAAAGTAATGTTAGTTTGGCAAGAAAGAAAAAAATGGACTTGTCTGGCCAGCAGGAGACTCATGCAAAGCTAACGGTGGCTAGTCAGAGTACCTAACTTTACCAACAGGTTTTAAAGGCTAAAAAACATTTGTCAGTTCCCGAAAATAGGCCAGGGCACAAGAGCAGAGGCTTTTTTACCTCCCTGGTTTGATTCATGCGATGACACAAGGGTGAAATACCTAAAACAAGGGGCATAAAGTGGCCCCTCTGCCAACAGCGTAGCTAACTTTGTAGCTTTAGCTGTGCGTGGCAGTCGGGCAGCCCGGCGGAGACGAGCTGTGTCAGCCCGACGGAGACTCAACTTTTCGTCCAAAATAAAGACGCATTTCTCACTCACCGCACAGTTTTGGTAGCTCTCGATGGCTCTCAGCGCCGTCTCGGTCAATTTGACGTGCAGCACAGTGACTCTGTCCGCGCTGTGTTGGCCACAATTTAATCCGTACCTCCCATCCTCGGAGAGCGCCGCCATCTTTACCAGCCCTCCACCATCGTCCCTTTGAGGCCGGAGCATTTAGCGGCGCAGCCTGCCTGAGCGCACTCCGGCCCGGGGAGGGACTACAGCTGCTGCCTGCGGGGCTCACTGCAGCCCATTGGTCTCCAGCTGCCAGGGCTGTCACTGTCCAACTCACACTGAAGAATAATGATAATAACAACAACAACAACAACAACAACAATAAACAATAATAATAATAATAATAATAATAATAATGTTATTAGTATTATTATTATGTGGGAGGTATTCACTGCAGAGAAGAGGGGTTATTTTGACTTATTAATATTTTTTGCAGCTTATAATATTTGCATCTCTACTGCTCAACTGTATAATATATATTCAGTTTTATATTTTCTTTATTTCAGTTTTATATAGTTTTTATTTATATACCATACTATTATTCCTTGACCTTATCTCAAACGTATAACTTTTACTTGTGTGGTTTCAAAATATTTTTCTGAGCATTGTAACTCAAGAATTTCATTACCAACGATGCTCCATGTAATTGTTTTGCACATGACAAATAGAAATCTTAAGTTTTGGTCATGAATCTTTGGTTGCAACTCTCCATTTGCGACAGGCCCAAAGCTGTACTGTGTCCTTATATTTTTTTAATACCACTATCTGCTTTATGATCTTCTTTTTTTATTTTTTATTTTATATATACATATATTTATTTATTTTATACTTCTAACTTGAAGTACTCGCTGTCACCCATATATTTTACTACTTACTATGTTTACATTTTGCACCAACATATCAAGGCACATTCCTAGTATGTGAAAACCTACTTGGCAATAAATGTGACTCTGGTTCTGATTCCCGGTTTGGTCTTTCAAAGCCTTATTAGAGGAAACATTCTCGTACCCAGCCTCCCTTTCTCAGTAGGCCTACAGCCTCTCTCTCTCTCTCTCTCTCTCTCTCTCTCTCTCTCTCAAACACACGTAGTTACCTCTTGGCAAAACTGCCTCTGCCTGTTGTGTTTTGCTGACATGGTAGAACTAATTCTAGCCTACTGGAACTGGTAAAGGTAGCTTTTGTAGACTACACATTGCAGTGTAAACTCAGTTTTGTTCAAATACAGTTTAGCCAGCGTTGTGATAAATATCAACACAACCTAAATACATGTATCATTAGATTGTAGCCACTTTGCCTGTTGGCTTATCTGCATTTAATTTTTTTTGCACATCTTCTCAAAATAATGTCCCTCTCACAACAAGCACATGTGAGGTTATTAATAACAAGCTGGATGCTTTTGATCTTGTTTTTTAGCTACATTTTGAACTCTTCATCCATACAGAGTAAATTCTCACAGTATGACAGGGTCAGCAGCTGGAACAATTTTCTGACAGTCTCACTTCTTTACCTATGGTGGTTCCTTTAATGATATGGGTTTTAATGTGACATCAGCACAATTGGCACAAGTGCCCCCCCCCCTCAACCTCCCCGTGAGCTGCACCTCCACTATCTCCCAGTGTCAGTCCCCTTGACCTGGTGATTAGGGCAGATTGTTTTGGTGTGGAGTCGCCTCGGTCAGGGTGGGGAAAGGCCTGTGTGAATCCAGCAGATTACCAAAGCTCTTTACCGCACCCATCCCCCTGACACGTCTCTCTCTTACACACACACACACACACTTTACACATACACACACACACGCATACACACACACACGTTTGACACTTTTTGCACATTAATGCATCAACCAATTTCTCCAAACGATTTGCCCTACAGAGATATAGAGTCAATTTAAAGATTAATATACATGTGGAATATGAAACATTCAATGCTGTGGTCATCAATGTTACTGACTGTACTCTTCATCTACTCAACAGTGGTTAAAAACAACCCAGACTGGGTTGACAGCTTTGCTTCAGAGCATTTTATTTCCTGTATTGTGCCTTCTCTTTGTTTAACTTCATGCAAATTTAAAATACTAAGTCTGTTTAATTCCAAGGGGGCTTTGGTGTGATAGGTTACCTGATGTGCGAACAATTAAGCAAAGCCTTTGGGGTGGTTAGGACTCACTGACTTTAGAGCTTCTGTGTTTACTGAAGCCCTTAAGGTGTCACCCGATGGAAGCTCGAGAGCACAATGTAAAGAATACGTTAAGATCACACACCCTTTATTTTAAGCTAAACGTTAAACACAGGGAGACTGTGGATTGCTTAGTTGTGAAGTTTAAACTTAATTGTATTACCAAGTTTGCTGCAATGACAGTTATCGTGCAAATGTGGCTAAATAATATTATTTAATTCTTATGTTCAACAGCTTTTTGCCCCCTATTTTATTCCTTCTACCTTACAAGTGATCCTGCATAACTATAGAGGTTAATCATTAATAGGTGCATTATTTGGCCAGGCTCCGATTTTGGTGCTAATCAGAGGCACATGGTTTAGGAGCTGGGGCTTGAAATCAGTAGCAGTGATAAAGAAGCCTCTCTTTGTTGCTAAATCAAAATCTTTACATTTGAAGTTGCTCCTCTCCATGTGATCCTCTACATATTGTTAATGAAGTAAACTCCAACAAGGGGAGTTCCCTCATCCACTAAAATCATTTCATTCTTTATCATCACTGTTACGAGCACCCACTGTTTTATCTGTCTTTATCAAACTGAGTCTTGAAAGAAAGTTTGTTGGAACTGCATTTGTGCAATAAGTCTCCTTTAAAGCCACCCTTCACAATATATGGGCCACTTTTGTGGCAGAAATATGGACTGAACTCACAAATACAAAGTCATTTCATTCGCTGGCAGCTGGGTTGAAACATGAGATGCTTGCTGACATCCCATTGTATAACTTCTCTTGGCTTGTTGGGATATTAATTAAAGTAATAAAAGTATCTCTAGCTGTGGGATTGATGTAGATGAGATAGGGAATAATGGATATTTGCAAAGCTAGAGAACAGAATATGTAAAACATTTACAGTCTTGTAACAGCTCAATTACTGTGTAGAGCTGAACACAACTGAAGTAAAGGGGAATTAAATTATCTACACCTACTCACTACTAAGTAAATGCACCATCATCAAAAGTCTCCAGCAGTTTAATTTACCTGTACATGACCTGTAATTGACACTAATAAGCAGCCATGGCAGTGGCACAGTGGCTCATTAGCTAGCACTGTTGCCTCACAGCGACATCCTGGGCTGGATTTTATCCAGATGCTCCAGCTTCTTCCTTCACTCAAAACACATGCGTGACAGGTGAGGTGAAGACTCCAGATTGTCTCTTGGTTTGAATGTGAATCTTTAAGAGTTTTGCCAATGTAGATGTAGATAAAGGACAAAATCACACTTGTGAATTGGTTAATAGTATTCTGTGTGTTTCTTGTTCCCAGGCCGTATTCATATTAATCGGCTTCAAATGTACAGGCAGGGGTGTAGCACAAAAATCTGGATTCCGTCCACAGTCGTTGTCTGGGCTCCTCCCAACATCCTCACATGAGAGCCCCCCCCCCCACCCGACTGGTTTAAAGCACAAAGAGAGAGTTTCAGGGAAAAGTGAACTCACCTGGACTTGATTTACATGTTTGAGCTGTCACAGATGCTCCCTTTCTTGGTTCGCAACATCAACTTTTACAGTATTAAAGTATGTCAGTCATGGAATAATCTGAATAACTTCCTTAGCTTCACCCATTATGTGGAATAATTCACAAACTAAACTAATAAGCTAAACTAAGCTAAACTGTCCTCTCTGGGAACATATTAAATGCGGCTTATATATATATATATATATATATATCTATATATATATATATATATAAACTATGTTTATATGTGTATATTTTATTCCCTATTTGTGTTGTTGCTGAAGAGACCTCCCTCCAAGTGGGTAATCCCTGCTAAACTAAAGAATAAATAGTAAAATATTAAAATCCTTCACAACTGTATTATTTACATCCACTCCACTATATAGGCAGATAGACAACTTCCCTGTACGCACAGGGTAAGAGTTTAGTTTTAAACCAACAAACACAGAAACATAGATGGTGACAACCACTAGATGGGCCTTATTAATGTATTTTTGGCTAAAATACCTGCATGACAGTGTATTTTTTTAAAGAGATGGGTGACTGAAAACTGCTTTACGGCAGGGTATATGAAAACAAGGAAATATTTAAAATCCTACTGCAGATTTATATCTCTTACCTTTGAACTCACTACTATTTAATAGTTGATAATTACAGAAACAGGATTAAATGCTTATCAGTTTTTATGCTATTTCTGTATTGCCACTTCTTCTGCTACGGGCTATGTTGCTGCTAATAGGCTCTCTTGACCACCAGTGACCCACATGACAGGGATTAAACTAATTCATTAAACTGCTTTGCATTATGGCATGAAAAGGGGTACTCAGCATGGATCAGGTAGCCTATGTTAAAAAGCCTTTATAAATAGGTGTCTGAGCCATTCTCATAAAAAAACAGCAGTTGTTTAGGAGCATCAGCAGATCATATTGTGCATATATTGTGCATGTTGTTACAAGTAAGCATGAGACAGAAAGCTATGGTGTAAACTAGTTTAGTTGGCACTTGAATACTGAATACACATAAACACCTGTGTGGCAAACAGTGGGAACTGAGATTTTTCTAAAACCCCAAGAACAACTGGAGAGTAGTTTCAAAGGATTATCTGAAGTTTACCTCCGATTCTACTCCACGTGGCGATCTGGCCCTGAGGACAGATTCTGTTGGCAGTGAGAAAAAGCCATCTGCTGCTGTTTAACCCTCCCATTAAAACACAGCACACAAGGAAGAGAAAGAGTGTGAATGTTGTCTGAGTGTGCGTGTATGGGAGAAAAAGAGACACAGACCCACAGACAACATAACTACCAACATCAGCTCTTTGGAGTTTACCTTTTACTCAAACTCAAAGATGAGGAAAGTACCAGTTTTTTATGGAAAATTACTTCAATATTTCATGAGTCAGTTGCACCGATTTCAACACAGTTTTAGTTTTTGCTAAAAGCTTCAACGTGGCAGCTTCTGTACATGTGTAACATGGAGAAGCAGCATCCCTTTGTATCCATTTTTCCCCCACCTGGTATTTTAAGACCTTGAAACAGCAGCTCTTCCAGTTAATGATTGGCCACTGCGGGGAAAGTGTGCACTTACACTGTTGACTCTTATCTCTGCTGACCACAAAGCCACTGGAGCAGTATTTCCAAGGCTGACATTAATGGAGAGGACAGCGCTTCGTTTAAAGAGACAGGTCAATTTCTTTTTTGTCTGCTGTGGAAGTGAAAGCAGGCAGGCCGAGACGCTGTTCACACAAATGGGTCTTTAATTGAGAGCAGATTGTGCAGTTGGCTTCTGCGTGATTGTAGGTGACATTTATTGGCTAATAAAACAGAAAAATGAAATGGACAATCTGAATTATAAATTGAATAAAGATGATTTGATTATGTGAAATACTTTAATCTTTTTCCTTCATTCCCTATCTTGTCATAATGGTGTTGGCTAATATCTGAACAAAGACCTTCATCAAAAGGACATTTAACACTAGTTAGCTTTAGTTCTACATGCTGTAGTACGATCTACATCTATACTTCAGTGGGTTCAGCCAGCAGAAACCTCCTGGCCCTCCTTTTACATTAATTAAACATTTGTTCCTCTCTCATCTGCTTATCTTAAGCATCTTGTTTCCTTCCCAAGGAGACTAGCCTCTGCACAGGGACATCAGCAGCCAGAGCCGAGTCCCACCAGCTGTACTCTGGTGACAACACACATGTCGGCCTGTGGTCGACCAGGTAGCGGTTTAGGTAGCTCTCCTCAAGGCCCCTGGCCATTATACCATTCGCTTGGTCCTGTAGAATGAGCAAAGAACAGGCTCGAGCCAGTCTGTTCATCTCAGACACCAACCCTCCATACAACTCAGAGGTGTAGTAGTAGTCTCCTTCGTCCTCCTCCACACAAGCTGATGAGGCCTCCTCGAATTCGTAGGGAAACCTATTTCGTGGCCTCCCATAGAGCTCTGGGTGCAACGTGGCCACTAGGTCTCCGAGGATTTCCTCTCCCACAGGGGCCACAAATTCCTGATCGATGTCAGCACAGAAGATGTACTCAACCTCCATGCTGATTGGATTTCTGATGGCATCAGCAAGCAGAGCCATCCGGCGAAGGGCCAACCTTTCCCACCCAGGCATCTCGGCAATGGGAACCACCTTCAGCTGTCGGTCGGGCCCCAACTTGATGGGGGGATCCAGAGAACGGGGATTGTCTGTGAGGATGTAATAGGTGACCATCTGACCAGGGAGAAAGTAGGTTTCAGCTGAAGAGAGGAAGCGTCGCACGAACTGGGCATAAGTTCCCACTACGATGGCCAGCAGACCTGTACGGATTCCGCGTTGTGCAAATTTAGCCCTACGCCAAGCTGAGTTACGGCTGTCACCCCACACTAAAGGAGCACCCCACGGTGTCTCTGGGGGAGTTTGCGGCACCACTGCCTTGACAACCATCATGTCTGTCATCAATCGTCCCCTGTCCATTCCCATGGCATGAAAGATACGGTGAGGTGACTCCACATTGATGGCAGCTTTACGTCCATGGAGGTAGTCTGTGGGGGCACAGTGTGTGTTTTTTTTTTTATTTCAATACCAAAACTACCTTTTCTGTGTTTTTAACTTTAACCCCATGTGTCTGGAGATATAGCATATATGAGACATAGCATATGTATAATAATCAAAGTGAAGAAAAGTGCTAAAAAACAAAAAAACAAAACAAAACAGGAGCTACATACAGCAGCATGAAGTTCAAACAACATGGTTCTATTTTGCACCACAGGCAAATTTTTCCCTGTGAATTTAGTGTGCAGACACAAAGTGCGGAGAGCGGTACAAATTCTTCTGTATACTTACATATGATAAGAGACAGGAGAAAACAATACAGGACCAGTTGTATTCTGGTGACTCTTACTGGCCCTGGTTGAAAGACAAAAACACAGGCGCACACGCAATTTAATGAAACCAGTTTCTGTAGTCTAAGCACATTTTACTTACCAATGTCTCTTCAAACCCTCACAGGTAAAAAGACCCAAGCTTGTAGGAATGAAAAGAATGTGCTGCTAAAGAAATATTTTGTTTTGGAGGTGTAGCAACCTGTGCTTGCATAATAAGACCATGTTCAAAGTATTTGCAATACTCTTACACCGTAGTCCATGCAACATACATGCTGTATAAGTGTAAGATATAACTTACTTGACATTTATGTTGGTCAGATAATGTGTATGATGCATTCAAATGTATGTGGTAGGGGGGACATGAATGTGCGTGGGATGTTATTATTTAGTGGTGTGAGCTGTCGCCTCACAGCAAGAGTGTTCTGGGTTCAATCCCCTGTTAACACAGGGCCCTTCTGTGTGGAGTTTGCATGTTCTCCCTGTGCCTGTGTGGGTTCTCTCTGGGTACTCCAGCTTCCTCCCACAATCCAAAGAGACATGCAGGTTAGGTTAACTTGGCAACTCCAAATTGCCCCTAGGTGTGAATGTGAGTGGTGGTTGTCTGTCTATCTATGTTAGCTCCTGTGACTGACTGGCGTCCAGTCCAGGGTGTACCCCGCCTCTCGCCCAGTGACAGCTGAGATAGGCTCCAGCACCCCTTGTGACCCTGTGTGTCAGGATAAAGCGAGAATAGGAAATGGATGGATGGCTGTTATTATTTATCTTTAATTAACTAAAAATGTATTTTTACCCCTAAAAGTGGTACTGGACCAAAAATTACACATGATTGTATGAGATAAAAGCAGAAGCACATGTGAGTGAATGTAGATGTTTGTCTTCATGTCCTGCATGTAATTCCCCCGATGCGCATGCTCTTTCTCCGGCAAAGAGGACAAATGCACTACAGTTCTTGAATTCAAGGCCTTATTTTGCCTTCCTGGACACTTTTTTTCAGGGTCATAAATGCTCATAGAAAACCTGAGAAGAGCTTTATAGAGCTTCGGTGTTTGCACTTCAGTCCGTCTGGCTCAATCCAGCTCTCCTCGTCTTTAAAGCAACTGAGCACTAACAGAGCGTGGACAACAGTCCCATAATCAGTGCCAGGTGAGGGGGAAAACAACAAGATATGACACGAGCAGAAGAGGCAGAGCAGTGGCTGAGGTTGTACTGACCTGCGGGTGTCTTGCAAAATGGGAACAGCGCCATACTGTGACCTGCTGGTGGATAAACACGCAAATCTTTAAGGCCGCTACTTTTTGACAAATCTCTCTCTCTCTCTCTCTGGTTCTCCTCTGCTCACTCTGTCTCTTCCTGGAAATGTGCTGTTTAACTCACTGTTTTCCGCCAGTGATTAGTTTCTTACCTTGTCCCAGCTTTCTCTCTTCTCCTTCTTGCTTTTATAATACTTTCCAACTGCCTTTTCTTCACATATCTTCTTTCACGCCCCACACCCCCCCTCAGCCTTTTTGCAGTATTTAGTTCTGGAGAAAAACCAAAGCAACCAGATGTGTGGGGAGTCAGGGAGAATGGGAGGAGCTGAGGAGGAGGATAAGACACAGACAGGGAAAGTCGAGCATTAAAAGGTAAAATGTGTTTACAGTGAAGACAGAAGTGGATTTTAAGATTCTTTCCTCCTACTCATGTCGGAAGCATGACAATAAATCCCAAAACTCACTCAAAAACTCTTGAAAGAACCCAACAAATGATCGTGTTTTTTTCAGATTCATTCTCCCAAATGTTTCATGTGTTGAGGACAGTTAGTGCGAAGCAGACAGACATAACAGCCTACTGCAAACCAGTTCACGTCATCAAAGTGCTGTATTCTTTCTGTCCACAAGGTGGTGGCACTCAACAGGAAATACAGTGCCAGAGGTTATCGCACAGTAACAGCAAACATACAGAGACAATGCACTTTATAGAGGGTTATAATTATGAAGCTATGATTCTGTGAAACATTATTATCAAAAATGACAATGAAAGACATTATTGGAAAGTCAGAAATATTTTTTTAAAAGTTAAGTATTATATATATAATAAAAAGTCCTCAAAGGGATCTGTATTATTGAGTTGCTGAACTCTGAAGGAAATAACTGATGTGTTCAAGTGATTGTTTTGAGTTTGAGTGTGTCACATTAGGGCTTGGTGATGTGGTCAAATATTGAAATGATGCCAGATGTATAACAACAGTTTACAGTCATGCTAGTAGCTCAGTGAGGCTTTAATTAGCACAACGTTGCTTTGAGCTAGAGGCTAACACCAGCAATGTTTTGCAGGTGTAATGTTAATCATCTTACCTTAACTTGTTGGTATACTAACATTTGCTACTTTTCCCCATGCAGATAAAAATGGATAAAAAACTCAAATTTGAATTTATTTTATTTATCACCAAGCCCTGTATTTTAATTTATGATGTTAACTCACAGCATTGCTGTGTGCTGTCAAAGACTCAGGCAGACTCAAGAGATCACTTTGCAGTTTATTACGATAAATTTCATGATTTTTTTGTACATCCATACAGAAATTGCAACATAATATTGGTTTGTGTAAACAACTCTGGACTGAAGCATCAGTCCAAAACAAGAACATAAAGAAAACAGCACGGGCTACACTAAAGAATGGATAAATTACAGGGTGCGAGTGAAGCATTGTCCCAAACATCTTCTTTTTCCTGTCACCTTGTTGGCAGAGAAGCGGGGCAGGCAGTTCCAAGCTGGAGGATAGAGACTCTGCATAGAGGATTCATAACTATTCCTGTCATAAACACTTAAACTATCATCTTTAGATTGATCTACATCATGTGGAGATGAGCGTGCACATTTATTACAGAATATATTAAGGCGTTCAAGATGAATGTGCTTGAAGTTTTGCAGTGCAGAGCCTCTATTCTACAGAGTTTCTGGTCAGCTTCTGAAGTGTGATAGGTCCATTAATACCAAATAAATAATACCAGAGAAGTAATATTGATGCAAAAATCAGTCCAGGGTTCAAGGAACTGTTTGGCATATTGCAGATGATGAACAAACAACATGTCAGCCATTTGCACATTCACTGAAATACACAGAAGCTTTTGACAGCAAAGATTTTGGCAGTGTTCATTTTGTAGTTGTGATAACTACACTGACTTTACTGAGTGAACTATGCCACAAGAAAATAAACTATTCAAGGGTTTGATACTGTATATATTATTTCCATAAACTATGAGGATTCTTAGAAAAATATTTCATTTAATGCAGCATTGTACTTATACAAAATTAAACAAATTGCACAAGAAGAAGATTAATCTGTGGTATTTTTTTTTCACTTTGAGTGTGTCGCTACTCCAACTGAAAGACTTCCCAGAGCTCCATCTGTCGTTCATAATCACCAGAGTAAAGGTTGGTTATATTTTCTCTTTTTTAATAGGGTATGGATAAAGCTGTATTATCTAATCTGCATACTTTATATTGTATAATCTTTCACATTCTATATATTTCTCTTAATACTCTTAATAGAAGAGTCCAGAATATGATTTTGTCACTCTCTTGAGCTTTGCTGACACCCTGAGAATAAATCTTTTGCCAGCACAGCTCAAACATTTCAAATTGTTGATCTGTTTAAACTTTTGTGTCCTTTTGAATGCATGCTGACTAACTAATTAGATGTCAGTTTTTTAAGGATCAGATTGTCCTCTAAAGTGAGTAAAGTGAGTAGGTGTCCCATAATAGCGAAACATGTTGGAAAAAAAAAACAGAAAAATGGCAAAATACAAATAGAAACAGGATTTTTGAAAGTGAAGATTTAAGCTGTCGAGTGTTTTCAAAACCATATTACAATCATTGTCTTTGTTTAATATATAGATAATATATAGATACTAATACAAAACTTATAATCTAAAGGTGGCATGCTTGAGCAGGCAGTGAAGAGAAGAGAGACAAGGCCTACCACTCCTTTCTTAGGATTTAAATGCTTTCACTTTCACTACATGGAGACACAGTGTAGCAGATTGGCTCTAAACAAGTCCCTGTTTTGAATCATATGTGGACCAGAAATTTGGCATGACTGATTGAAATAATTAATGAATGAATGGTGATTGGCAAATGAACTTAAGAGATCATATTTGCAGCATTTTGTAGGGGGAAAACAGTGGAAGAGTTCTCTTTCCTGTACTTCTTCTCCTCCCATCCCTCTGTTTTCTCTCTTCTCTTCGCCTTGTTCCTCAGCTCCCCAACCAACACATTATCCTTATCTTATATCTCTCTTTGTCTCTTCCTCCTATCCTCTAATTTCTTCTACACTCCTCCCCTCCCCCCTCCCCTTCTCGTCTCACTTGCGGTCATCATCTATCATCTCAAACAGGGCCTGCAGTAGTCGGTCATCTCTGTGCCTGTACGGCTTGGTGCTGTAGAAGCCGTCAGTGTAGTCACTGTAGACACTGTCCTCGGAGCCCCGGTACTTGTTGATCATGTCCAGAGCCTGGTACAACGTCTGAGGGGGGAGCCTTGTCGCTGGTGGAGAGAGGCTCCGGCCCGGCTGCTGCTTCCTCCAGGCGGAGGAGGCCCTGGCCACGGACTGGGGCTGCTGCAGGGCAGGGGTCTGCCTGTTGAAGGCCGTCTGGAGGAGACGCAGCAGGGCCAGGGAGGGTGAGTAGGCAGGATTTGAGGGTTTTTTAGGCTCCTTCTCTGGGTTGGAAGGAAGGGACACTGGTGCAGTCTCAGTTTTTGGAGGCGGATTGGACCGTGTGGGCTCCTGAGTCACCAGACAGACAGAGAAGAGACATGTAATTGGTTTGCAAGACAATCTAGAGATAGACAACAGAGAAATGACACGTCATAGTACAGTTTTATAGTATGTGTTAAAAAAATTGTGGCTGTCCAATGGATCTAAAATGAAACAATGACAATTGTACTTTTGCAATTTGCTAGCATTGTGGTGAAATAAAGTGTTACAATTTTTACACTGTTCACAAAATAGAGTAAACACTCTCAAATTAAAAATGAAAGTCAACACTCCTAATAAAAACAGGACCTAATAAAAAGTCACAAACAATACACAATAGTTCACTGTTTACTAATACTAATACTGCACAGTATATATAATATTATTTTCTCAAATAATCTGTTACATCTGATCTGTTTTTGGATTACATTACAAATCTCTCTGTGACATAATTTGCATTTGTAGGAAGGGACATTGTGCAGCTGATAGCTCTCATCCGATCTCATGTTACAGATCAGACCTGCTGCAAGATGAGTAGTTACACCAGTGGGGGGCACAAAACAGCAAGACTTTCAGTGGTTGTTAAGGTGCTCTTTTATGATTATTAGCCCTGTCACATTTTTCAGGTTGATCATTCCACAACTTTTTTCCAGACTGAGATATTTAAACAGCTGTTAGACATTTATTACCTCCTCCAGACAACTCACAATCAGATTGGTTATCCTTGACTTTCCCTCTACTGCCATCATCAGGTCAAAACATGTCAACAATTTGTCCAGTAGTTTGGTTTATGACCAACTACTGCAAAGTTAACGACAGCCTCAGCAGTACTTTGCAATTGTCAAATGTTAGGATGCTAACATGCAGAATCAGGGTAGTGAACGTGGTCATCATTATATCTGCTGAAACTCTGCATGTTAGCATTGCCGTTAGCATGCACTATCACAGAGCTGCTGGCATGACTACTGACAGTCTTGATATAATTAACTTGTATCTCTACTGCATATAGTTTCAATGACATGACTCATATGTTAACATGACACAGCTTCCATCTACTCTCACCCATTCAGTCCCTCTAATCTGAACCAGGTTTGGATGTTCTCATTAACCTCTAGCTTTGAATTCTGTCGTACTCACCTCCATCATGTCATCCATGTGTTCCACACCACGGCGGTCATTCTGCACAGCGTTATAGGGAGTGTACACTCTGGGTTTCTTCATGTGCTCCGGCTTCTCTGACGTTCCATGAAGAATCAGCTTCCAGTTCAAAATCCGACCCTCATTCTCCATACGGCCCGACTATCAGGGGACATAATGTTGGTTAGATCTCACGAAGAACCAGCAGATGCTCACTGGTTATAGTAATACCTGCTGGTTAGAAGTTTGAAGGATGCTGAATGAATAATTACTTAAAGTTATTTTTGCTTTTACTAGCCCCAGAGCCCTGTCACCAAATATGTGTGTAACTCACTGTATCTGTGATTTTCAGGGTCCATGTACCAGCAGGATCTTCTCCCCATGTATGGACAGACATGAAGTCCCAGTTTCTGAAGCCGTTAGAGGAAGTGTCTCTCTCTCGTTCTGCCAGCAGCACTGTGCTAGTACCTGAGGGGAAGTCCAAAGGGAGATAGATCAGTCGAGAACTTGGTTACTTCTCTCAAAATGTGTGTGTTTGTTAGTGTGTGTGCACGTCTCTAACCAGCTGGGGAGGTGAGCGTTATGTGCAGGTCCCCTCTCCTGGTGTATTCAATGCTGGCCTCGACCTGCACATGCTCCAATGAGCGGACTGCGTTGTCCTGCCCCGCACAGGCTTTGGTTGGAATCTCTATAGTGATCTCCCCTGCCGCCTTCAGCTCCCTGTGGGGTGCATTAAAACAGCAGCATGAGACACACAAACAGCTCTCTCTGTAGTTCCCTGACATGTTCTCATTACTGTACGTAGGTTTTGGAAACAGCAGCAGGGAGAAAAATTACTTCTGCACCTTCTGCACCGCACATTACATAGTCCAAGGACAATGCCAAATTGAAGAAATATCTAGTACGTCACGAGCATACATAAGATGCCTGGACAGATTTGGATGACTTTCGTCATTCATTTGCAAAAACAGTTAATCCCCATCCCTCCCAGACATGAATGAAAGGATTTCTGCTTTCAAGCTGGCATAAAGCTGGAGGGGTTTGTAGACCACTAAGCATTGACGGAAATGTAGAGCCAAATCCTCAGGATTAGACAGGGATGTAGCAAGGTAATGGGCAAACTGGGTGTTGGTGCTATTGAGTCGCATAATCCAAAGCAAATTGCAAAATGGACACTTAACGAAACACAGAACTTTGTTAACTTTAGCTGCTGACTACTGGAGGAACAATGTGAGATGAAAAAGTTGTTTCGAGGACAGAGTTTAGCAGCTAACTCTAGCCCTAGAACGGCACATGGGGATTCTTTCTGCCCATGTGTGGCCGCTTGTGGATATTAGCATTTATCAGCAAATGCTCAGAGCTGATGATTGACTTTAATCAATGAATTTAATCAGATTTAATTATCTTAGCTGTCATTACCTAAAAAAGATAATTTTGATTAATTCTAAAGGCAAAAGAAAGGAAGCGTCATCAATAACAAACAGAGCTTGATCTGTTTGCGTTGAAGGACCCAAAATGTCAGGACAACAGAAATTAAAGTTCATTTTTAATGTGTTAAATTTAATACTTGTACAAAATGTGAAAATGATGTATAGACTAAAATGAATTTGGATAGTTTAGCATAGGATAAAGATCTATGAAAGAACTATGACAACATATACTAGTTACAGTCCGATACATCAGGCTACAGAGATACAATTTTAAATAAAAATCAAAAGGTTAAACAAGAATATCTGTAAGATGTTCACATACCTGGGCTGGAAAGAATCATCTCTGACGATACATTGCGTCTTTTCAGGCACATGCTTCCAGGTTGCCGGGTCAGCGAGGTCCACCAGGGCTTTGGCGTTGAGAAGGCCAAAGCCGAAGCGGCTGTTGACCATCAGCCCTGCTCCGTTCCTCTTCCAGCCCGGGTTATTGGCCAAAGGATCGAACTCTGAGGTCCAGACCACAATGTGCTGCAGGTCTCTCCAGGTGAGATCTGGACTGAGGGAGAGAAGAAGGACAAGGAGACAGACTAGTGAGTATTTAGAAGAAGAAGAATCATCCTTTATTAATCCCACATGGGGAAATTAGTATTTTTTCACTCTGTTTTGTTAACACACATTTTTACATATACATAGGGAATCACACACACATGCAAGCTGGCGGAGAGATGCCAGAGTGAGGGGGCTGCACCGTGAGCGCGCCCCGAGCAAGTTTTGGGGTTCGGTGCCTTGCTCAAGGGCACCTCAGCAGTGCTCAGGAGGTGAACTGGCACCTCTCCAGCTACCAGTCCACCTCCACGTAGACTGGTCCGTGTCGGATGACATGGAAATTGCACTAGAAATAAGTCATTTCATTTGTAGTATTTCTAGTATTACTTTTGTTCCAGTGCCAGGGCAAATATTCCAGCAGCCAGGGGGGCAGAGGCTGACGTTCCAGTGTGAGTCTGAGTGCACTCATTGTGCAGATCGGCGCTAGTCTGAAAGTGTAACATGAGAAAGAAATGAATGGATTACAATCACCTGAAATTACATGATTGTGTAATGTTACTTGGCATGACGTAGTGTAACATAATGTGACATAAAAACACAACATAACAGGTGTGGCTACTCACAATCCTCTGGTCGGTGTAGTCTCCGCTGCTGTATGCTGTAGCCAGAGTGGAGGAGCATTTCTCAGCATACCATGGGGACAGGCCCTGCTGGGAGGCGCTGCTGATTGAGATAGTGTAGATGCTGTCTGTGTAACCGTCACAGTCACAGTTATCGCCCTGGCGGCCACCATTACCTGATGCCCAAACAAAGATAGAGCCTTTCCCACCGCGGCCCTGCAGAGGATAAGACGGAGAGAGGGAGCTGAAGAAGACATCAAGGGCCACATCCCCTGTTGTGTCAGATACAGCTTTGTAGCTTACATTAGCTAATGTAGCTAATGGTGTAAAGAAACTCTCCAATGTAAATCGTGAATAATGACAAGCAAGCTTTATTCCTAGCAGCTGAATACATTTTAAATGGTCCTTATTCATTCTGTTCTATCTGATTCCCATCACTGCTGCAGATAATACCTCCCATTAGGAACCTTAGTCTAAGATCACGCCAGCTGAGTGTGAGTAACAACTGCACGTCTCATCATTTACCTTCTGGATACCGTATTCAAATGCCTTCTGTGCCAGGCGGCCAGGGCCCTCCACTGTCTTGCCATCATCGTTGGGTCCCCAGCTGGCACTGTAGATGTCCACATGGTTTGGGTTGAACCCAATAGAGCTGGCCTCGATGGCATCAGTCACAATCCCATCCAGCATACGAATCCCTGAGCAGAAAGCAGGAGTGTTATAGCAAAGTGCCCAGTTACCCTTTGGTTTATTCATCATGTGATACTGAAACTCGTGTCATCAATATAGGGTCACACATCAGGGAAGATGTAGTTGATGCTGAACATAGCAATTTACTAACACATTACAGTAAATCAAGAGAAAACAACGAAATAAAATGTTTTAAAGCCCTTAAAAAGTTATGAATATAATGCTTTTTTAGTGCAAAAGGATTTGTGATGTCCATATTTTAAGATGCAAGTGCAGACACTAAGAACCAGCTGGCCACCCTGACTCTTCAGATGTTGCAGCCTGAATATTGCAAACGACTGCTGCAATAGGTGGATTGGAGCTCAGTAATTTTGGAGAGTGACGTTATGCAACCATCTGTTGTAAAAAACAAATCAGGTCTCCATCAGGAAATCTTCCCTCCTTACAGGCTATAAATAAAATAAATAAAAATCCAGTCATGTGCAGCCACGGTATCTAAAAGCAGTGCTTAGAACAAAAGGATCTGATGAGTCCACTTTGTTTATTCTTTTGCAGTGGTTTTAAAAACCCAACATGTCCTCACTGTATCCTATGCAGGAGTGACAGCAACCAGATCTGCATAAATCTTTCTCTCAGTCACACAGTGCACAAACAGACAGATATAGATAACATTTAATGTGACGCAGCATGCTCGAGTACACAAATAGATATTCATTTAATAAAAAAAGCTTTTACCTCCAACCTTGGAGTTGAATGCCACTCCGACTCCGCATTTGTTATTGTCTGCCTGCATAGCGATCTCCCCAGCACAACGGGTCCCGTGTCTATGAACAAGTTACATATTCAGTATACATTTCACTGAAACATTCATTTGTGGGCCTGTACTAAAAGAAACTTTATAGAAATTGTTCTTTGACGATAATTTTGCGGCTTTATTTTTCACTAATGCTTATGTGGAATAGTTCAAGCTGCCCTCATTATTTGATAGGATACAAATTGCATTAGAAAAGGCCGCCATATTGTTCTATTACGTAACTTCTCTCATAAAATGTCATGTTTAGAGCAGGAAATGTTGATCGCAAAGATGAGGTCATGGAGGCGCTCTCATTGTGCGTCTCTGCAATTATTCATCTGGGCGAACAGCCTTTGAACTGCAGAGTGTACTGATAACAAAAGAGCACAGGTCTGTTGGTGGAGAGGAGTGTGTGTGTGTGTGTGTGTGTGAGACAGCTAGCAGAGGAGTCATTAACTTCAAGTATGGTCTGAGAAACACTTGGCGAGCAGAAGCAGGAGATGCAGTAACCTGACTCCACTGAAAGAACTGTTTCCCAATCCTTTGGCAGAGTCTGATTTTACCAGCTTGTGCCTACTTCCTGCTTGTTTATTATCACACTGGGATGCATCTTGTAATCACCAAGCCCGAGCCACAAAATGGCTTCATAAAAAAAGAGTTTAAGGTCATGTCAGAATGTAATTTCTCAGCAGAAAACTCACTTGTTTTCATTTGTGGAGTCGTATCTGGGGAAAGGGTCCGGGTCGTTGTCATTGAAGTCGTAGCTGGCCGCCGCGTCCTTTGAAAGACAGCAGACAGAAAAGTGAGTCAGACGTCTCTTTGCAAAGGCTGCAACAACATCAGCGTGCATCGGTGACGTCAGGCTGAAAACACACGTTTGTTAGGGCCGGTCTGCTGTCATGGAGACACATATGATGGGTGACAAGAGGAGCGAGTGATGTGAGTAGGCGAAGGGTCGCGTGTCAACAGATGTGATTTGAAATGACCAGATTGCTTGTAAATGCCCGCGGCTTGTGTCATAGCTCGACAAACTGCAGGGGTTTAAATGTGTGGTACGGCAAGTCACGTCTGTCCCCTGTCCCATTGTTTCCCTGCACTAGAAAATATAATAAAATGTGCAAAAGATGTTCTCATTAGACAGGGATTAGAATGATTAGTTATTCTAAAACATCCTTTCAGTTTCTCCTTCACAGTCACAGCTTTAATATCCAACTTAAATCAGATGCCTGTGAATGTCATCTTAGAGTTACTGCTACTATGTCATGCAAATGCACACGGCTCATATGCCTCGACTGTTAAGGATGAGCATCACGGCTGATTGAGCCTCTTTGATTAATCGGCGTTAACTTAATTACATTGGGAGTTGTCTCCATCAGCCCTGTTGTCATACATTACTTCCTCCTTTTCCTCCCTCTAACCCCTCTCTTTCTCTTTCGCTCTTTTGTGCTGGCGAGGCAGCGGCGACTGGCTTCTGAGAGCAACAGCCCTGTTTGAAACCAAACCACAGATGGGGCTTTTTGAGGCTTATAGAGCTCCTCTCAAGAGGGGAAACCATGCCAAAATGAAAACCTCGCTGAGCTCCTGTTCAGTAGTGCTCGCTTTCGCGGCTTGTAATTATCTGCATCCCCCCTCAAGATGTTATCCGAGGAAATGCTTTGAAATTCTGCATCCCTGATTGCAAGCAGTCATTCACAGGAGAATGCCCAGTTTGCATCTGGAAATTAAAAAACCAAAAGGTTCTTTGGAGGCAGACATTATCATATAAGAAGACTTATTACTGTCTTTATGAAATCGCCTTGAAAGGTGTCGCCAGCAGTGTTGCTATGGCAACGGCAGGCCCAGACTACGGAGGCTGTCTCCATGGAAACGCTGTCTTACGTAGTTGGAGTAGATGTCTGTGTGGTTCCACTCCAGCCCGTCATCCAGAACGGTGATGACCACTCCTTTGCCGGTGATGCCTTTCTGCCACACGGGGATCACATGCAGGTCCAGCTTCGGCAGCGAGGAGGAGGTCCGTGTGTCTTGCTGGAAGATGAGGGAAAAATCACAAAATTCACACGTCTGTCATTCAATCTTAAGTGCTGTGCACATCATCTCTGAGCACTTCATTACAAAACAGACTTGTTAAATATGATAATATATGTTAAAAAGGTCAGCCAAACAAAAGTCTCCCAGCTTACTCTGATGACCTTTAATTCATTACTGGACTTCTGACTTTTCTATTGTGGGAGCATGAGTCCACTCCTGTGGCCACTTGTAGGCGTCATAATGATACAGGCTTTTGTGTTGTCCAATTCAGCAACCCCTGATTAACTTAACCTGCAAGATGCCAAGTGTCCAGAGAAGTGCTGGGTCTCAACCCACAGTTCTTCTTGTTTGGCTCACATTCAATCCCCCTGTTGGATTATTTAGAAATTAATCTCTGTACCTATATAATATCACATGTTTTCAGTGCAAAATTAGCAGGGGGTGAGGGGGTGAGTAGGGCCAATGCCTACTTGGCCTGTTCGTCTGCCTGGGGAACAGTGTGATTCAGAGCTGGAGAAGGCTAAGACTAAAAAAAGAACTCACTTTGCTCTTTCGCTCCCTGCGCATTATGCACAGACACTGCAGAGCGCCACACCAAGACGTGACTCATCCCTGTGATGTATCGCCTTTTTCCCTCTCCTTGACTCGCACTTTGATTCCCTGCTTTATCCCCTCCTCTCACCAACGTCTTGTATTTTTCTATTTTCCCTCTCTTTTGTTTCTCTTTCTAACTGTATCGGCTCTGGCTGACAGAGAATAGAACACAAATCTCAGATGTAAATACGCAGCAGATGTTCTACTTTAACACAATGTGTTTCATTAGCAGTTTGCTGGAGAGGATTTTCACTCCCGACCAGCTCATATCTACAGTTTGCCTGTTTTGGTGTTACGCCAAATGACTCATTTGTTGATGGAGGTGGCAGCTGAGGGGGCTCTCAGCGGCCTGCCATGCATAGATGTGAATGGTCCACAGCAAACACAAAGAGCAGCTTATGCAAGTCTCTCTGCACATTTCAAGCGAGTGGACACACACACGCACACATATAAAGAGATCCCTCGATGCACAATTAACACAGACTGACACTTGCACAGCCATGGATACACACTCTTTCTCTGTCTCTCTCTCTCTCTCTCTCACACACAGACTTGCAGGCAGGAGGAATTTCAAGCTACAAGTATGAGTCACTCCCTGATTAAATTATCAGGCAGTCACCCACTCATGATAGATAAAGACACTCATCCTGTTCTCGGGCCCAGCTCTCGCTCTCATGCACACAGCTCCACCTTCACTCTAATGTCGACAATCACCAGGGCTGCCAACGTCACCGCCTTCTTACCTCCACCCCTCTCCCGTATTATTACATGCATGCATGCTTAATTTGCGAAAACACTATAGGTGAAGAAATAACGTCACTGCGGTATAGTGGCTGATGTGAAACATTTTCTTCTTCCCAGTATTCTGCCTATTTCTGCATAGCTTCGTCTTCGCTGGACAGACGAGGGGGATGAATCACGGCAGATCTAGATGAGCTATAATGTGGCCCTTGCAGTGACACAGACCCGCGCTGATGTGGAAATACACTAAGCGGCACTTTAAGCGCAATTCCATTAGTGTCATCATCCCTCATCGGCCAAAATGATTCATCTCAATTTGTTTTCTTATTCACCACAGGCGTGTGACTCATGTTCGGTTAGTGCAGGTGCGGAGAAGTGGAAGGTGATTCTCCCTCGGTTTCCCGAAGGCACACACAAACACAGATGCAGCACACATTTACGAACACTTCCTCCTTTTAAAAGGACAAATCAGGAGCAAACCATCACTAAGCTGAATGTGATCAATTTATTAATCCATAAGGTGGAGATCGTATGTTGTGATCTTTTCCTCAGGTCCTTAAGAAAAATTCCATTAATTATTTTTTTAATTTTTGTTTTAATTAACTTAATTAATGGTCATAATTATTACACACTTGTAGAAATATATTGTTAATTTTTATGTTGAACACATAGTCATACTTGGTCAGAATTACAGTTGATCATGTGTTCAGAGCTGAAACGATTGATCAGTTCATCGATTAATCAAAAGTAACAGGTACTTATCTCACATTTAAGCAGTTTCTTTCCCATTTTATGTCAGTGTAAATTAAATCTTCCCCCACTATTTTCACTATTTTCTGACACAATATGCATCAAACGATTAGTCAGTTAATCCAAAAAGTAATCTTCAGATTAGTGGATATAGAAAATAATTGTTAGTTGTGGTCTTAGCCCTAATGGACTTACTTGTGGTTTAATGATCTGGTATGACGATAAAGAGGCAGCATCCAAAACAATGACTCATTTTTCTTGTTTTGGACCAGTGTTATATCTGCTGCTGTGTGTCTGCGTGTTCAATGGGAAAGTCAGCGAGTCCATCCCGAGTTTATGGATCAGTAAAGATGTCACTCAGAGTGGCGATGTCAGGGTCGGTGTGTGTGTGTGTGTGTCAGTAATGGATCTGGAAGGGGACGCACAGCTGTGACAATATACTGTTCTCTGCTACTACTTGGCCTCAATGGACAAAAACATCCCATTCAGGGTAAATTGGGACTTAATGCATGGTGCTCTACTCCACTCCATCCTGCTGGATTATAGTCTCTCCACCCCTCTCATCTCCACACAGACTGTTACCAATTAAGCAAATGGCTCTTTTGGCTAGAACTGCTTGATAGCATGCTATTGTTTCATTGTTTTCATTTTTTTTCCTCTCCCTCTTTTTTTTTGGGAAAAGTAGTAAGCTGTTTATTTTTTTTCTTCCTGACTGTTGAATTCCTGCACACACACACACACACTCACACACACACTCAGTGGCCTCCAGCTAGTGACAGGGGGTCCTGTGAGGACCGAGCAGTGAACTGTGTGGAGCTGTCCAGCACTTGCAGGGCTTTCAGAAAGCCTCAGAGGAGGGCAGACCAGCTGCATTCAAACAGAAGGCTCAACCAGACACAAAGTACACAACATATGACCGGTGGGTTGTATGTCAACCTAGATCTGTGGTCTCTGGAGCTCTGGAGAGTACACAGTGTTCAAATATTTTCCAAAATGTGCACAGACATCTTCAAATCAGCAAGACTGACACTAATTGTTTGAGCTCCTCTGCGCTATCAAAGCCTTACTGGAGACTCACCAGGTACCACTGCTGGTTCCACATGGGGTCATCAAACAGCTTATCCACCGGGCAGTCCCTGCACTCCCTGAGGGCCGCACGCTTGTTGTTGCGACGTTTCTCGTACTACTGTTGTTCCGCCCATAACACCTATACACACACACACACACACACACACACACACAGATATGAGTGGAGACATTTGGTTGCTTTAATCTTTTAAAATGAGAGAAAGTTGGGAAACATGTACATAGAGCAGGATGAACTGACAGCCACTCACCCGATCATCCTCAGCCAGCCGCCTGGTGATGTGGTCAGCGCTTCGTTTCATTCTGCTAGGATGGCTGCGGTGTTTGAACAAGAAATGGTCTTCCAGGGCCCCAATCTGCAGAGAGGAAGACATGAGGCAGGCTGAATATTTTACAGGAAATGACATAACACCAGCCATCTGGTCGGTCGAAACCAGCCACACAGGTCTAGAAACGCCATTATCCCTCACAAAAAGCCTTTTTTTTGTGGGGAGGGGGGCAACAGAGAAAAGAGCAGGCACAGTCAGACAATAAATGGTTTAAATCACCACTACGGCATTACATCTCAGTGTCTGCCATTTATATGCTCTGTGATACTGCGTGTGATGTTTTTTTATTAAGTGGATGATGAATTGCACAGTTGGAAATCAGATCCCTGGCAGACAAACCGGGCTTGATTTACATGAATATCAATGAAAACCAACAAAGCATGGTGAGCAGAGCTTACAGGTATGCATGCTTCTTTGGGGATGTACACATGCATCTTTAGAGAAAGCAAAGCATCTAATATCCATGTTAATGCCACGGACTGATCCTAAGAAGTAAAGAACCTTAAATAAAGCCTCAGTGTGTCCATTTCCACAGCTGAATCATGCAAAGCGCAGCATCTTTGGTGACATCCAGCTCCTGTTCTCTTGTTATTTTGGAGGCTGGTGCTTTCACTGGTACCTTAAGTGTTTCTTCTGAATAAATAAATTGTCCCACAGGAGCTGATCTTGCTGGATTAAGGAGGGAGACAGCACACATGTCAGCAGGCGTGTGTCTCAGTATCCATGACACCTGAGAGCTCAGCTGATCATCGCTCAGATCCACAGGTTTCATAAAAAATGACAGCTCATAATTCAGAGCCTGCTGTGTTTGTGGAGGAGAAGACACACCGGTCTGTCGAAAATGCTTGGAAGGACTGTGGTGGACACGACAACAGGGGAAATGAACACCGGAGTTATCAGATGTGTGTAAACAGTGAGTCATACACTGATACCCCCCCCCCCCCCCTGTAATTTAACAGGGTGTTGAAAATGCAGTGTGTGTTTTCGGGCTGTCGTGAAAGCGGCTAGTTTCCAGTGTAATGGCCTTATCAACAAGCAAAGCAGAATAATTGATACAGATGCCGCCTCCTCTCCTCTGTTACAACACAGCTTCATTAACATTTCATGAGCCAGCCTGCTTTCATGCTTTCTGTTTGGTTCCTGCTAAATGAGACGTTTGATGTAACAAAAATAAGAGGCCCCAGCTCTGCTTTCATATCACGCCAAATGAATAATAACCTCATTTAAAGGTCATTTGAAGCGTTTGGGGGGGGGGCTGTGCTGTGGGGCTTACCTGTCGGACCAGCTCGTAGTCCAGCTCTTTGGCGATGCCCTCCGCAGCGGCCAGCCCGCCCGGGATCTCCACCGCCCACTCGTTCAGGTACTGCCTGTCCCTGTAAGAGGACCCCAGCGAGCGGGGGGCCACGGAGGAGAGGATGGCGAAAACACAACACATCACCGCCGGACGACATCTCACTTCCATCTCAGAGGGGATCCAGCCAGATGAGAAGAAAACGGCAAAACAACAGCAGCAACACCAACAACAAAACGACACACACACACACACCAACTAAGAGCTCAGGCGAGAGAGCAGGGGGGAAAAATGTTAAAAAGATGTTCTGTTTTTCTGTGTTCGTCCTTTAAGAAACAGCTGGCTCTGATGGACGGAAGGAGAAAAACTGCGCGTTATTGGTCCGCCAAGGAGAGGAAAGGGTGGTGATGGGGAGGGCTGCTGTGCGCGCCCTGCCTCTCTGTGTGTGTGTGTGTGTGTGTGATCGCGGTGGGGGGTGTGCACACGTCAAATTACGGGTGCTCTGACGTCAGTTTGGCGTCTACCTTCGCTAAGATGTGAGTTCGAGTCCCTGGAGGAGAAAAGTCTGAACGGGAGGAGGAGGGGGGGCGACTAAAAATATCCCGCTGTTAGTCCCTGGAGGAGGAGGAGCAAGGGGGAAGAAACACAACAATAAACCAAGTCCCGGTGTGCTCGTGTAGCACTGCTGACTTTTAGATGTATCATCATTATCATTCTCATGATGTCGCGCGGCATCTCTCTGCGCGCGCTTATGTGTGTGTGTGTGTGTGTGTGTGTCACCGTGTCACTGCCCGACTGCGCTTTTGCTGTTTTGCGCTAAAGCTCACCCATCAAACAAACCTGTCTCCATCGATAACACACCTTTGTGAGGACGTCACCGGAGAGAGAGAGAGAGAGAGAGAGAGAGAGAGAGAGAGAGAGTTTCAGCACCGCGGACAGCTCCTCGCTCACGCTGCAGATTGTCATCAGGAGATGAGATGAGCGCCAACACGGAGCTGTGAAGGAAAATGGGTCACTGCAGCAGCTGAGGAGAATATTACAGCCATACAGAATTTTAAAAATATGTGTTCATTAGTATCTGAAGTCACAGTGGTGGAGGATTCAAATCTTTTACTGCAATACAAGCAGCATTACAATCCAACCTGAGTTAAACTGCAAAAAATATTGATATAATAAGATATAATAAGTTAGTTTTAAGTATTGAGTATTAAAAGTGAAATATCTTCTTCTACAGCAGAAAGGCCCCTGTTAGTGTTATATTATTACTGTATTATACATTATTTAACTGTAGGCGCTGACGCTGGTGGAACAAAATGTGACCACTTTTAATACAGCTGGATCTGGTCTTTAAAGTAATAATCTATCATTTTATTATAAACTGATCATCTGGTTTGAAAATAAAGTCTATGGATGACTAATACAATAGCTGATATAAATATTTAATGCCATGCAGCAGATTAGAATTAAACTTTAGCATTAAATGGACACACTCAAGTAAAAAACAAGTACCTTAAAATTGTACTAAAGCATAATCATTGAGTACATGATTTTTCTTTTACCCCTGTAGAAGAGAAATTCCATTTCGTCTTCCCTTCTCTCAATAAGACAGTGCCTTTGAAGCTTTGTGATCACTGTACAAGTGCCAGCACTGAGACATATGTACCATGTCTGTGGTGCCTCTTTCATTATAGGGAGTATACGGTATATTGAAATGGTAAAAAAATGTTCCTTATGGTGATTCTCATGAAGATACAGGCATAAAACCACACAATAAGTTTCCATCATGTGGCTGAATTTAAATGAGAGGAAAGATTCAACTCAAAAACAAGCATGTCGGCAGGTATGCTAATAAGACGTCATCATATTCTTTAACAAACTTAAGAACTTAAGAACAGTGACATTTGGACATGTCACAGCAGGAAAAGACTTCACAGACCAGTGTAAGTGATCAAGATGAGAGATGGCTGAAAAAATAGTTCATTTCACAAAATTACATAGGCATGTGGTACATTCATATTACTAGAAACAGAAATGGATTTGGTATATGTACACAGAAATATGCAATATTTGTAGATGTCAAACATAATACACGGGTTGAAATAGAGAGCAAAATATAAATTCTGGCCAATTGCAGACAGAAATACCTATATGAAAAACATTCTTTAATTTTATAATGTGAGCTGAAGTCCTGTAAATATTTCTACTGTATAGAAAATGAGAGTGATGATTGTGTGTAAAGGATAATGAAACAGACATGGAGTATTTAAGGAGCTCTGGGAGTTGTGGGTCTTCTAGTCTGATGTCTTCTTCAGAGAATAAATACTGTTGTTCAGTATTGGTGTTCAGAAGGAAATGAGAGAGAGACATACTGAGAGATAGAGATAAATGAGAGATAGAAATAAACACATCTCCAGTCACATGTAGTCTGACAGGATAAGGACTGATGGATTTACAAGGAGTACACTTCTCAGTTTGATGAAATTATAAATGTATTTTGTCATTATGGTTGAATATGCTTGTAAACTGAGAGGAGACTGTCATAAATTTAAACCAGATTGGCCATCATTAAAAATAGTGTATCTATTTGTTTTTTTCATAGTAGAAAATGTAGTGTGGTGCTGTCTAAATCTGCCAAATCAAACAGTGTTTGCAGGCTGTGGTTTACTGATGTTTGAGCTGTTTACTGATGAACTGGTGGGTCAGCGTGCTCTGTTTTCACAGGTGCACGGTGATCCAGACACAAAGAGTGGATGTTATTTTTTCCTCTTGGACACAATGGAGGTTGTGTAGGTGCAGTTCACCTCAAACCAAGTAGAAAAATAAATGAAGACGAACAGAGGAACTCTTTAGCTGAATTCACATGTACAATATTTGTCTAAAAAAAAAAGAATGAGCTTGCTAGTCACCCTGAGGTAAACTTGTCAGGACTGATAATGACTAATACCTTTGGTCATCTGGCCGTGTGCAAACAGGTCTGCACTAGATCTGCAGTATAATCCACATTTACCTAGCAACAACTGTTTGCTTTGACCAAGGTGCTCGCTCAGGCACTCAGAAACATGCAGCCAAAGAGCCACAGAAATGCAACAAGATGGACGGCCTTTGTTGCAGGTGAGTCAGTTTCATTACAGCGCAGAGGATCTTTGACTTTGTTTTCATTGATTCTCCACATCCTCTGCCCTCATCTCCGACCTGCGTGGGTCATTATTCCACTACAGTGGCCTGAAATCACCCATCCGGCCTTCCTTATTCCACTGAGAGAAGACACACACACACACCAGCACACAAAACCAACACACCCATCAGTTTCCTCAGATGAGGTCAGAGGTCTAAGTGTGTTTCGTCAGCTAATTATTTTTCCAGCTCCAGACACAGGTGGTGAAGGAAAGACGCTGCTTTTAGCTGGAGGATGACGCAGATGAAGCAGCAGCCACCTCAACAAACGCTCATTTCACCAGAATTAATTAGGTGTGGCAAATAGATGTAAAGACTTCAAGTGCACTTCCAACTGATCTCAGGATACATTCATGGTTTAGCAACAATGACAGTATTCTGTAGCTTCTGTGTAGTAAACAGTTTTTGTAAGACAAAATTGTAAATCTATCTAACTATGAAAATTAAAATTAAAACTGAAGTCTGACATGAAACACATCAGCAGGCACTTTATACCAGTGACTATTATTGATGTACTCCCATGTCACTCACCACCTTGTGAAATCTGCTGCTTGTGACTCTCAACAGGAACACATGGTTGCCATGCCAACCCCCTCCGTTTGTCATCTTCATTGTCACCGGGGCCATCGGAGATCAAACTGTGTGACAAGTCTTCACCCTCATGCCTCAATATTTGTCTGGAAAAGCAACAATTACAATCAAATAAGATCCGTAGAACTCTGATGTTGAATTGTCTCAGAGGTACATTTCTGTCACAATACTAAATACTAACTTTATGTAATACTGGCGACAGATTAGGACGTTTTTACAAAGATTTCCTAATTGAATCCTGTGAAGTGTATATAAAATGATGTTATATTGATGTTGCAGCCGTCACAGCAGTCAATTCTGTATTATGATGGAAACATCATATAATTCTCAGGTGTGTATCAGGCAGATAAAGGGGGAAATGTTTTTTTAGGAAGGAAATCCAAAGGAAAATTTAAGGGTGAAATCAAGGTTCAAGAAGGTAAACAAAGACAATATAAATAGTGGAGTAAAACCCTTCATTACATTATACCTAATTTAAGACATTTATTGGTATTAAATATTATAGATAGAAATTAGCACAGCAGACAGAGACAAAGCAAAATAAAAACCCTTAAAAACAGAGCAGCCTTCTGTAAAAATGTGAAAATAAAAATAATGAAACAAGGAAATAAAAATATGTATGTACACTTACATAAACACAGATACATACAAATATAGATATACACATACAACATACAATAAGATACCTTTCTTATATTACTATGAGCTGTGCTTTAAAGTAAGCAATAAAAAAATCTAATATTAAATGTTTGTTTTTTTTAATTAATCCAGATAAAGGCCATCCATGTTTATTGCTCTCGTGTTAGCTGTGCTCTCTTTGTACCAGCTGTCATTAAAAAGTTACAGTGTAGAAACAGCAGAGGCTCATTCAGTCTACAACCCTGCATTGTTTGTGTAATAGCTCGCTGTATAAAGGTTGTAAATATGAGTAGTACTGGAAACAACATCTGCAAAGGTTAAGAATCGGCTTAGTTCACTCATGTCACCGGAGCTCAACCGACGTTGTACAAATGTCATCTGTTATCAGAAGATGCTGTAAAAATGGCACTCTGCTGTCGCCCAGATTGGCATCATTTTGGTGGTGATAGACTGCCCATTCATGCGGGGCTGTGACGGAGTTCACACTGTTATCAGGACGTGTGAAGGTCAGATGGACTTTGTCTCTGAAGGGCATCCGAGTGATGGACTCTGTCATGGGAGTCGTCACTTCACCCAGCCTGTATCGCTGACATCAGGGCTGTCTGCACTGAAACCAGAGATAAACAACAACAGGAGAAGTCTGAGTGCTCACAGGAGGCAGGAAGTGCACCAATCAGAGCTGAATTGTTTATTTTTGCTTTTGAGCCCGCTTTTGTTTTTCCTCCAACCTGTTGTCACATGTCAGTCAAATGAGTGCTGTCGTTCTGACTGGTTGCCTTTTATGAGAAAACATTGTATATGTTATTATGTTATGTTATTAAAAAAAATCATAAAGATTAAGTCTACTCATACCAACTATCTTTAAAGGGCTGGAAGTTAAAAGAGAGCAGCTATGGAAAAAAGTATAATTTCTGTCATGACTGCAAAATAAAAAGGAAATACAGAGGACAAAATTTGTTATTACATTTTTGTTTACAATGCCAATTATCTGTGCAGAAAAGTCGATCAGATTTACATTTCAGAGACATAAACACAACAGCAGGGAGAAATTTAAACTTGTATGAAATGTAACTTCTAAAATCTTGACTTATATGACAGAAAGAAAACACAGGAATGAATCAGACCTGGCTGAAGTC
This sequence comes from Scortum barcoo, assembly GCA_023238725.1. Lineage (NCBI taxonomy): Eukaryota > Metazoa > Chordata > Actinopteri > Centrarchiformes > Terapontidae > Scortum > Scortum barcoo. The sequence goes on from CM041537.1 coordinate 22,391,881, forward strand.
AGGCTTGTTTTTCACTTTTAACCTTATCATTGTAACTTACAGGTGACAACAAACATAAATGTATTTGAGAAGCTGTGACATTCCTGGCCGAAACGATTAATCGACAAACAAAACAAACAAAACAGCTGCTCATTAAATCTCTGCTGATGAGATAATTAAGTGAATCATCATTTTACCTTGCTGTCATAAGATAAAGTCGCATCATGTCAGCTCACTGGATCAGATGCGGTTTTCCATCACGCACGCTGACTCCGACAGTCCCTCTGATGTCCAGCAGAGGGCAGCGCCGCGCAGTATGAGGAGAGCAGCTCTGTCAATGGAAGGAGGAGGAGGAGGAGGAGGAGGAGGAGGAGGAGGAGGAGGAGGAGGAGGAGGAGGAAGAGGATGCCATCAGCGGTGAGTCAACTCTTCCCCGGGCTGTGGGGCGTGTCAGTAACAAAGTCCAGCCTGTGAGTTCTTCCTACACAAAGTTAAGTGTTGCGTATTGATTTTAACAACACACATTTAAAAAACAAAAACAGATATATCTTCACATGCACTAAATCATCCACATTTAAAACAGTTTATGTGGATCTAGTTCACACTGACCCCTGTTATCCCCCAAATAAGAACATGATCAAATGTGTTGTTGTTTCAGTGTGTTAAAGTGTATGAAGTCTGAGCACCATATAGAAATGGTTACTGGTTCATAAAGGACAAAATCTTACTTGCAGCAAGTCAAACACACACACACACACACACACACACACACTTCCACTTATTGCAAACATTTAGCCAGCTTCTCTGAAGCTTCAGGAGGGGCAAACCTCAGCGGCTCGGGGCAGATCAGCCTGTTGACTCCCAGCAGAGGACTGAAGGCGCACAAGGGAACTCCACAAGTTCATCCATCCGTGTGTGAAAGATGCCTCACAAGAAGAGAAGCCATGGTCACCACAAAAACACAAAGGAGGCGAAAGAAGTAAGTTTTCTCTTCTTTTATGCCCCCCCCCCCACCACCACCACCTTTTTGTTTTTGACTGCACCGCACAACTTCAGGATGTGTTTTTTGGAGACGCGCGTCATCTCCAAAACTGCAACAACTTTCACAGCTTGTTGTGGGTACAAGTGTGCAAGCAGGAAACATTTTCAATGCTTACTTTGGCGTGTGTGTGTGTGTGTGTGAGAGAGAGAGAGAGAGAAGCCTGCACTGGATGTTGCTGTTTTTACGCAGTAAGTTCATTATGCGCTGCACATCGCTGCATCCATTAAGCTGCTCTGTAGGTGTGCACCGTCGATTAATCGATTTATCAGCTGCTGGTTGCCAAATGACTGATTTGTGGTTGAGTTTTTCAGATATTTTCCGTGTCCACTTTTGCCACCAGAGAGGATGTAATTATTTGGGCCCCTCCCCATTTAAAGAGGAAGGAGAGGGGGGGGGGGGCAGCAGGCTACATTGATCTGTCAACTTCCTCCTTTGGAAATGGAGAGTGCGTGTACGCGCGTGCGTGTCTCTGTGTGCGTGCGTGCGTGTGAGTGTCTGTGTGTGTCTGAGGTGGGTGGGTGTGTTCGCGTTTCTCTGCACACTATCGATCATGTCATGTTTGGGTGATGCGGAAGAGATGAGTGAGATGTGATCCGCGTGAGTCAGAGGAGGAGAAGGTCCAGACAGCTATGTGAGATAGTGATTTGAAGCGACAGGGGAGTGGCACCCTGCTCGGGGAGGCATGGAGAGAGAGAGAGAGAGAGAGAGAGAGAGAGAGAGAGGGTGGTGGGGGGGGAAACAAAAAAAAGCTCCTGCGGTGAACAGGACAGAAAGAGAGAGAGGGAGTGTGTGTGTTAGTGTAAGTGTGTGTGTGTGTCAGCGCTGGTCCCTCAGTGTTTTTCTCCTCCTGAGCCCTCATGGCGTATGCAGCATACTGGATGAGCACTGTGAGTACCTCTGCTACCTTTCACCCCCTCCTCTCTCTTGCTCTTTACTCCTCTTGCTGCTTTCACTGCAGAGAAAACCTGCTCGGAGCTTTCGGGAAAAGTTGGCATGATTATGCGACAATTAACCTTTGAATTGAAACGAGTTGTCATTACTCGCTTTCTGTCACACACACACACACACACACTGTTTATAAATGAGGGTGTGTGTGTGTGTTTAAGCTGAGATAGGCTTCAGCACGCAGGCTTCACTCAGCCCCAGGTATTCCTTCAGGTCAGGATCAGATGTAAATCACACTGCAGTCTTCTTACTGATGCTTTACAAGCCTTTTACACTTTATTAGACCAATGTGCACTGTCTGTCTGTCTATCATTACTTTAAGAAATACTTGAATATCATATAGTGTTATCATGTGTTTAACCAGGGCATGTTTGCTTTTGCACAGCACAGCTATAAAAAGTTTGAATAGAAACAGCATGGTGAGACTTGTCAAACGTTTCGTCAGATGTTGCATGAATCAGCTGCTGAACACAATAGGCTTAAGTCTAACCTGCATCCTGTACAGACCTGCCATTGTATTTCTCGCCAGAGACTCCTTCAAAGCCCTTATAATAACAACCTGCTGTGTGTGTGTGTGTGTGTGTGTGTGTGTGTGAAAGGAGGAGCATCTGCTTCTCCGCTTGAAGTCCATCATAGTGGCAGGTCTTCGGCCTACCATCCCTCTGCTGAGTCCTGCTTTGCCAAGGTACTGACTTCACCTCCTCCGGCTCTCCCTCCCAGAGGTGCAGACTGGAAGAAAACTCTTTTTTTCCTCCACAGGCTCTTGCAAGATTGATAAAAAAAAAAGATTACATTGGTCTGAATGTGCTGTTTAGTTTTAGTTTCAAAGTGTTAAAGTTTCTCAACCATGATAAGCAGAGTTTCTACATAAGAATTATATTTCTCTCTTTAAGAACTCAGAAAAAAGGGCTCTGCACATCAGAAATGTCTGAATAACTCCCACAGACTCTCATCACTTTAAGTCCATATAGCTCCATAATGACTGCAGAATGCTGTATGTGAAGTAAACTCCAAGTGTGTGTTTGTCTCCCTCTGCTGAGTGCAGTCATGCTCGTAAAACGCTGACGTGACTGTGAGCTTGCTGCCTGAGAAAGTTGTGTGTGTGCTCGCTGGGTTGATGAAGACATGCAGTTGACCCACACTCCTTAACACTCCTGTTTTTTGGCTTTTATCAGCTGTGATCTGGTTAATTCAGAGTTAATGAGTCCTCACTGAGTGTGTGGGCCTGAAATAACTGTCCTTTCAGAAATTCCTGATCTGCTTTTATCTTTATCAGTAAAGACTTTTATCTTTATCAGTAAAAACTTTTATTTTTATCAGTAAAAATTTTTATCTTTACCAGGAATGACTTTAATCTTCTCTATGAGTTCATCTTCTCTTCTTAGAAACAATAAGATGTGTTTATTTTTTATTTTATTTATTTATTTATTTTTTTTGCTGACCTGTTATGTTTATTTTCTGTTTCTCTTAAATTCATGGCAGAGTTGTTTATTGCTCAAACATTTCCTGGCAAGCTGGCGTGGAGGCCCTGTGCTTCTCTCTAGTAGCGGCGTCCTACGTAGGTGATCCAGTGTGTGTGTGAGACGGAGATAGTGGTGACTGTATTGCGACAGGGGTCTAAATATAAAGAAGAGCAGCACGAGGAGCTCAGTTACATATATGCACTCATGTGACGCTGGCACTGGCAGACATGTTTATGACAACATCTGGCATTTTCTCATTCATTTTCAGTCCATTTTCAGTTTTCAGTGATATATTTAACTTACTTACATTGTCTGTTGCTCCTGTCGCTAAATCAGATAATCTGAAGATAGAGATCAACACAAAAAAAGAAAAAAACGAGTTTGGGAGTGCACCAGCTGGTTTTACAGGCTGGTTCATTTGGCACTTCACGCTGCCAAAGATGTGTCTGTCTGACAGGGAATGTGCCATGCTGTGGGGGAATGCACAAGAGCCTTTGTGTGCACATGTGTACATCCATGTGCAAGCATCATCACATGTACAATAGGCACGCATTGTAGTCATGCTAAGTACTCGCCTGTGCTGTACATGTCGAGCCTCGTCTTTTTTAGTCAGCAGGTACAGAAAATAAAGGGATGGAATGGCAAACTGGCATGGCTTCATTCCACTGCCGATGAAAAGTAGCAGAGGTTTTTAAATCATCCACATCCACAAGATAGCAATGTGTTTGTGTCTTAACCGTGTAAAGGAATGCAACAGAGACGTGTTTTCTTCTATCAGTTTCAGTATCATATCGCACCTACTACAATGTGATGGGTTGCAGTACCAGTGAATAATATTTTACATCCATAAAACATTCCACATGTTTAAAGGGACAGCTCACAGCTCCACCTGGACGTTCAGCTTAATCGACTCATCAGCCCGCCTGGTGCTCAAACAGGAGTTTCATGTCCAGCTGGTTGAAGCTCATTAATAGCAGAGTACATTATTTCCACCCTGTGCTGAGGTGCGCTGCTTAAACGGAGCGCAGACTGATTCCATCCCAGTGACTCACCTGAACGCCACATTGTCTGCAAACCCCACCCAAGAGCTGCCCAAAGGAATGCACAGTCCACCCAAGTCATAGGTGAGGGAAAGCCATGGAGTTATGTCTGGAATTGCACTTGCACGCCCTCCTTTGTAAATGACATGAAAACAATGGCTTTGCATGCACCTGAACATTCTTCCTCCACACAAGTCTCTATGTGTGTGTTTGTAATAGAAGGTAGTACAGAAAGCTGTCTTTGCACTTTTGTATTTTACGGAGTGTTTGTTTGAATAAAGTTCAAAGGATCTCTCTTATAGAAAAAACACTGTAAGTGACAGTAGTCAACACCCATGCCTCAAGCTTCGCTACCTCCATTAGTCTGAAACCGCCACAGATGATAGTCCTTCAGTGACTCAGCCAGTGATTGATTTGTGACATTCTGACCTGGTGAGCAGATGTTGAAATAATCAGGGTTTATCAGGACCCCTCCCCCCCTGAGCTGTTATGCTCAAGAGGTGATGTCAGAAGAATATAGGATAAGAGTGAACATTTGCAGCCCAGTCTTATTTCTCTCGGCAGATTGTTGACGCACATGTAATGTAAGACTAAAAGTCCTGCCCCTCCCTTTATTCTCACAGGCAGTCAGGCAGCCAGGGTTGTTGCACAAGATATGTTTTATTGCGACTTGAACATAAGGAGTGTGTACTCAAGCATATGCATGTGTCTATGCCTGTGTGTTCTCAAGGCCTGTATGTCATCACAAATCAGGGTGTGTGCTTGCTGATAAGTGGCTCAGGTATTGTCACAGATAAAGCTGAGATACAGTGCACTGCAAAAAATAGTTTTACGGCTAACCATGAGGACATATTTTTACGCACGTGTGCCCTTGTGTGTGTGAGTGTGTATGCGTGTGTGTGTGTATCTGTTACCCCTGAGAAGCAGCTCAGATGTGGCCTCCCCATCAGGTGGGGGTCAGCTTGCTTCTCTTTATAGCTCAGAGAGTTACGGCCCGGCCTCTTGTGACTTCCACATCTGAGCCTTCCCATCTGCCCCCTCTGCTGCAAGACCACGCCCCCCCTCCAGTCCCATGGCCCTGCCCCCCTCTCTCTCTCCCAATCCTTTGCCTCTGTGTCAGAAACATGCTGCAAGCCGACAGAAAAGGCAGAGGCTGACAGACACGCACACACTTGGAGGCACTTTCAGCCAACATGGGCCAGATACTGAGCTGGATCCGAGGCCCGCGGGACGCCCCGGCCCTGCAGGATGTGGCCGTGGAGGAGCAGGTGTGTGCAGATGTGCGTTTGTCTGTGTGTGTGTGCTTGTGCCATGTTATGTGCTGGGCAACTAACCTAAAAGTATCCACGTGTGTTTTGTTTTGTCATTGTCAGCCAGCTTGCAAGTGTAAAGGTGTGTGCGTTCATCGTCTGTCTGCAGTAGTTCTGTTAGTTCTGTTAGTCTGGTTTGTGTGTTTAACAGAGGACTTGTAGGGGAATTGCATGTAAGGAGGAAAACTGTCTTGGCGCCAGTCCAAGACAGACCTCTCTCTCTCTCTCTCTCTCTCTCTCTCTCTCTCTCTCTCTCTGTCTGCTGGAATGTGAGGCTCCTGGTCAGTCTCTGCGAGTTCAGAGCCAGAGTGTGTGTGAGATATTAAACCGAGGCCGGGACAAGGCCTGCAGTGTTTGCCACCAGTTGCTACAAGGACTAAACTGCAAAGAACATGGATAGATGCCCTTTGGTGATGTTTGTTTCAGATGAGATAGGTGCGTTTTATTTTGCGCTGAGAAAATACGGATTTTTATTTTTCCAAACGGAGAACACAACGTTTGGTATTTTTCAGAACAGAGAGTCTTTTAGGTCTCGCCCAAATAGCATTCTCCTGTGATAATCTCAATCACGCAACCTCAAAGGGTGTGTAGCTGAAGTGTTGTTTTTCTTTTTTTTTCTTTGCACAACTTTTGTACAATTGCATACACTGTAGGTCGTGTCCTTTAGTTGTAGTTATTGTCCGTTGTGCTGTCACACGTCTGGCAGAGAGAGCGACAGTGTGGTGATCTGTGTCAGGTCCGCACTGGCTGTCCTGTGTTATCAGGGCTGTGTTAGTTTGCTCTGAGTCACTTTATGTGTGAAAGGTTAGATAGCAAATTGTGTTCTGGAAGGACGACGGCTCACAGATAGCCTTCAGCCTTTTGGTGGCAGTTTTTGTAAGTTTTGTTAGTTTGTTTTAGGCCAGATTCCTACTGCGAAGGGGAGCAGCAGGCCACCCCCACAGCTCACTGTCTTGTGGCAGTCATCAGAATGACAGGAAATGGCCACTGGGAAAACATATCTTGACTGCACATGCATGACCATCAGAACAAAGTCTGAAATGACGGGAAGACAGTAGTTGAACACTTACAAACATGTCCACAACACTTCCTTGCTGTCAAACCCACACCCATAATGAGCTGAATGGATTTTGTACACATCAGTCTTGACATTTGACACCTGTGTCTACATGCTGTGATACGCTTAACAGCTTCAACACTGAAGTGGATTCATAATTGATTTCTAATTTACATCATGTATGTACTGCATTACTCAAAATCTACTGAGGAGACTTTTCAATATCTCTGAACTGAGCAGTATTGTAAGTATATAAGCTCTGTTTTAGGAAAGTTTTCAAGTTTTTAAAGATTTGAAGTCCTTAACTTGAGTAAAAGTAACAACAGTTACAACAGTGTAAAATGTGAAAACAATGTGATAATGTGACAGCAGTGTCTCATTGTAATGAACCTGCAGGGAATAACCACCTGAATCTGCTGCAACGCTCTGCTTTATGGGGCTTTAAAGTGAGTTTCAGCTCATTGTTTAGCTGTCCAGCTGCAACTTAAATGTTCACTCTCACCACTCCCGCAGCGTCATTTCTGTTTACGGCATGCAGCTATTTTCAGTGAAAAGCCCCTAACAGACCCTCTGTACTCTACCTACCCAGCACCAAACAGCAGACTGAAACAGTCAGTGACTAAGTGATGAACATAATGAATCATTTAGCAGCTAAAGAGCCGGACATTTCCCTCAGGAGGAGGTGGAGACCAAACACAGAGCTAAATGGAGAGTGAATTTGGACTCGCTGAATGATCCATATCTGATGGACATGTAAATAAGCATCTGTTTGCTGGAAATTGTGACATACCAACTAAAAAGTTGATAGACATTCAAGAAAATTGATACTGACGCTGGTTTAAGTACAAAAGTACTGTCAGGAAAATGAAAGAGATAAAAAATAAAATTACTCATGCTGGTAAAATGTAATATTATTTATGCTATTGGAGTTTTATTGTTGCAGCTGATTGAGCTGAAACTAATTCTAACTAATTTAAACATTGTTAATCTGTAAAATAAGCAGAAAATAGAAATACTCCAGAACTGTACTTCAACGCAGCGCTTGAGTAAGACACAGTTTTTATTGTATCGGCCTAAATCTCAAAGTTGGGCTTCAGTACAGAAACCACTATCTGTCATCTGACCAAATGAAAGTCTGCATGAGCACTTTTCCACTGTCAGGAAACAAATCCAAACCTGCATTTCCCTCTGTTATCCCTCGAAGTAAGTCACCACAGACCAGCTGGATCGGTTGCCATGAGCACACCTGTGTATTGTGCAGTTTACTGACATCATGTCATAAGGTGTCTGGATGCTGAAGTGCAAATGTCATAAACAGCTACTATAACTTTATTACCTTGACTACAACTCGCTCTCCTGTTTTTTCATATGCCAACAAAAACTAGAGATAAAATCCTTTCAGTAGTCTAAAGGCAGGAGGGAAACAGCTGTATTGATGAGATGCTTCAGCACATGGCACGCTGTAATAAACCCTCAGGGTGTGCGTGTGTTAGTGCTGGAAAGAGAGGGACAGCACACTGTGTGCATGCGAGCACAAATACACAGACATTTCTGTTGACATATATCCTGCGTGGCTAATATTATCCTTCCATTTCCTGTTAAATTTGTTTTTGTTGGTGTTTATCCCGTCGGCGGCCTGTGCGTTATTTCCCAGCACTCCTTGGGACTTGTCATATTTCTCACTTCGCCGTCAGTTTGGCTCTCGTTATATAAAAGCAACCCCCGGGAGAGTCTCCAGGCCTCTGAGCTCACCTGAGAATGTGCTTCGTCGAGGCGTTTCTGCTGTTCAGCTTCGATCTCCTTGTGAACTTTCTTTCTTCCAGCTGTCTGTTTACATCTGCCATGCTTGAGGAAAAGCTGGTGCTTGTAGCTACATGATGTTTGTTCTAATAAGTAAGGATGGGTAATGAAGCCAAGCTTACTGGAAACTGTAATGTGATGTAATCACAGAGATTCTTGGTATCGCGCCACGTAACTACATGAAAGCGGCAGCCTAAAGTTGATGATGACACCTCAGCTGGCCTGTGATATTATGAGTTAATTCTCAAAATTGCTGACAAGCCACAACGATGTAGATCCTGTTTTTACTGTGCCTCCTGTGCTCCAAAGATTTATTTTGTCCTTTACTGTAATGTGAGGCACCCAGCGTGAGGCTTATTTACTGTGCAGATGTAAGACATGGGCCTTATCTAACAGCAGATAACGTAGGAAAGCAGGGAAACGTCTTTATATTCGTGTCTGTTTTTCTAGTGTGTGATGAAGGGTGGGTCAACAAACCAGGGGGCAAAGTGCAGCACTAAATTTAGAGATGATACGTGGACAAGCAGCCAAGCAAAGGACATCTATAGATTGGTGTTAGCGTGGGGGATGTGGATGCACGCAGGGGGACCAGAGACCAGGGTCACTCTTTGTATTTTCACCGTTAATAAAACTGGTTTGAGTTGTGCATCATTGTCACTCTTGTCATTTAGTATATTGCTGAACTGAAGTCAGTAACAGTCATGTGTTGCAGTGGGTTAAAAATAAAAGTTTGATATGATTGGAGGTGTCAAATTTACATGACCCTTCTTATCGTGGCCGTGTGTGTTCTCTGAGTTTGATTTTGATTGTAGCTCTGTGAATACAGGCCGTGCTCTTCACCGGCCAACTCTCATGTCTCACATTTCAGAGCATCTCATCTGCTCTTGACTGCACCCTAAGTCAATAATAATTCACGACTTATAAGATTTGGACTTCGTATAAAAGCTGCTCCTTAAAATGCATTACTTATATGGAAACCTTAACCCAGAAAAAAAAATTCACTGTTTGCTTTGTTCAAGCAAAGTAATTTACGAGCGAGATCTAAAGTCCTTTTTTGGCTGTGTTAAGAAATTAGATAAGAATGAAATGAATAAAATGCATTATTTATGTTCTCCCAAATGTGGAATTTGAATTAAGGAACATCCTTAAAAGGAGTTATAACATTTGAGCAAACTGATTGATGAAATGCAAACTTGATTTAGGTTGATGCACAAAGAGAGCTCTCTTCATTATTTACAGAAGTTAACTTTCCTGTATTGCATTTGCGAACTCAGTGGATGAATCTGAGAAAACAGAAAACATAAACTTAATTTCAAGACTAATGACTGACTGATGCCCTATAACTAAAACTGAATGACTGTCAAAGAGTACATGTTTATGGATAATTGCCAGTGTTTTTAGTCAAACTAGCATGGCCCAGAGCACAGACATTTTGGATCAGAGGGGAACATCATGACAACTCGCTGCTGTAATTCTGGTCAGTCTTTGGGGTCTCTTAACACTCTCGCTTGTGGAGTTTGTAATCATTGTTTGTATCAGCAAGAGTACACTAGAAACATTTCAAAGGTATCTTGCACTTTACTGGACGGCTGCACGGGTTCACACTTGTATGTGGTTTAACATAAATAACAGTCGATAACAGTAGGGGGCAGCCAACTATGAACTAAGATATCTTCTACATTTACAAGTTACAGGTCCGTTAACCTCCTAATGGCATTTTCTGGAAACTGAAATGTTCAGACAAGAACCCCCCCCCCCCTCTGTTTCTGGTCTGGTCACAGTCTGCTTTAAGTCATTAGCTGTCAACAAAGATAAGTGTTACCAGGGGTTACCAAGTAAGGAGTTTGGGTCCAGTACAAGCATTCACAACACTCACAAACACACACACAAAGTTAAAGAAACAAAAGCAGAGGACAGGCTCTGTTGTGTTTTTGGAGTCAGACGGGGCAAAGCTGTTAAAGAAGATTTATTTTAAATGCTCCAAAAATAGACACAAATATTTCTGCCAGCAGGATGCCAGGGCAGGGACAACAGGTTGAGGAGATTTGTCCTTTTAAAAAATATCTTCCAACAAAAAGAAAGTCGAGGAATTTAGAAACAGGGCAGACCGTTCTTTTTTCGAAAAGAAAATAGTGAGAATCTGCCATGGTCGTCTCTGAACTCTGTGTAAACATCAGGTAAGGCACGCTCACCTGGTGTTTACACAAGTTTATTCATGTTCTTGTCAGAAATGCTTCCAAGAAAAAAACAGCCGTCTTATACAGAAGCTAGAGTTCACTGTGGGGTAAAATAAAAAGGAAAACACCTCTGTATAATTAAATATTTCCACAATCACAATAAATGTCATGCCAACTTCTAACACAGCAAACAACACTGTAACATTTCTTTATTTCTTTGTTTTAAAAAGCTAGAAAATCACATTTATAGCTAATAACACTTTATTAGTCATATCTAAAATCTGTGTCTTGTTCAGAAATAACAGTGTTCATTTGCTTTGTACTAGTTATGTGGCACATGGCATGCAGCACACATACAGTATTGTGTTCATTTGGCATAAAACAACAGACTGATACAGATGTAGACAGACAGCCCACACAGCACTTTCAGATGACGCTCATACAATCCTCCATTGATTTTCCTTTAAGTGCTGTGAGTATCTCTAGACACAAGGGGGTGCTGTTCTCCAAACCCCTCCCCTGCCAACATGTTTGACATGTTTTATGCTTTATCTGAGAAATACTGGAAAGTCTCTGGATTAACTTTTAGTAGATGCCAAACTGTCTGCTTATCAGTACAGTAAAGTAAGTGTGTGTGTGTGTGTGTGTTTGTGCTGGGGTGGGGTGGGGTCTACACTGCCATGTCCAAATTCTTACATAACCTCAGGCTGCAGTCCAGGAGATGTTTCCTGTCTGTGCCTTTGTTCGGCCTTTGAAGGCCACAGAGACCAAACAGCTTGTGTTGATGATCACACTGTTCTCTCAATTCCCCACAGTATCTTTTTTAAATTTACAGTTTTTCTTTTTCTCTGTCTCCGGGTGTGGTTTGGGCTACATGTGATGTGATTCCTCCTCCCTCTTTTCTTGTCTTTCCTTCCACACACACACACACACACAAAACACACACACACACAGTGTCTTTGTTGTTTGAGTGGCTCTGCAGTCCAGATTCCTGAGCAATGAGTCTGTCAGACACACCCAGACTCTGCCAAACAACACTGCTGCAGCAAATTCACTGTTCATTTCACTGTTTCACTGTTTTGCACTACTCATTTATACCTAAGATACCTTACATTAACGTGTATATTCTTAGGCAGACTCCCTCTGTACTATGTAATACTTACATATACTAGTATACTTACAGTTATAGTTATAATTATTTATCTTTGGATTATTTATTTTTTATTTTTATTTTATTTTATTTTTTATATTTTATTATTATTTTTTTATTTTATTCTATGTCTTGCATTTCTTACTGTCTATTTTCCACTGTGTGTTTTCGCTGCTGTTGCACCGTAAATTTCCCCGCTGTGGGACTAATAAAGGAATCTCAATCGACTTCTCCCCCATCGCTGCTTCTTCCTTCCACCCTACCTCCACGGTACCTCCTGCAAACACCTCGATGTGGGCCATCGCGTCTGTTATCGAACTGCAACATCCCTCCTGACAAAGCCTGCCCCTAACAAGCCCAAAGTTCTCCCCAAGCTGACTTGTTTATTTTTCCTGGCAGGCCACAAAGAGTGGGCCGGCCTTTTTGGTCCGACTTTCCAATCTGACTCAGCCTGCGCCGCCGCCTGGTGGCTGAGGAGGTGGAGCCTGAGCAGCACAGGCTTGTTGTGCCTCTTCCAGGGAGGCGGAGCTCCCGTTTTGGGCGTGTGTGTCTTAATGTGTGTTTACATGTGTGTGTGTGTGTCTTAATGTGTGTGTGTGTGAGTGTGTGCACTTGACAAACTGTGGGTTAAAGTATCTACACAGGGAAGCTGAACTATCTTCAAGAGAACATCCAGGTGGTGTACACAGCAGCATATACAGAGGATACACACATTCAGACCTATGGTATGTATCTGGGCAGTGTTTCCCTTTCATGCTCGCCTCTTTTGTAAACGTCTGTGTGTGTGCGTATGTGTGTGGGTGTGTGGAAGGGCTTCCTGTTTGACTGATACCTGTCAGCTCACTTGGCCGTTGAGCTGTGGCTGCTATCAGACAGTCGCAGGCTTATAGTTCACGTGCTGGCACTGAACAGCACCTTTTCGTGTGTGTGTGTGTGTGTGTGTGACAGCAGCTTGTGGTGACAGAGTTTGCTGCCTTTTGCCGTGTTAAAAGTTGAGAAAAGCTGGCAGAGGACTAGACATTGCTGTGTTACTGTTATTATTGTTGCTTTTATGGACCCCAAGAGCAGTTGTCGCCAGGGAAACTGTGAGAGGGAGCCAAATAAACAGCAAACAGTCAACTGTGTTTGTACCCTGAACGATACGGCGCTGATGTTCTATTAATATGTCGGACAACAGCTCTTAATGTGGCATCAAACAAAATCATCTAACAGTATCCGGACTTCTGTAAACTAGAGTTTGTTGCTTAGTGTCAAAAGGATGATATACGAATATGGTTCAAATACTGTTGCTCCTATTTTTCCATTTTTGCAAGTAAAAAGGCATGTTAGTTTGCGATAAAAGCTTGTAACTGTGGCTAATGACAACACAGTGTACCCAGCTGTCTGTTTGTACTGTCTGTAGCTTCCCTACAGCAACAATATTAATCCTCCTGCAGCTCTGCACTTAAACTTCAATCCGACACACACAGTTTTATACTTTTTCTCCACCTTGTAGCACTGATCACAGCTTTCGTCACCTCCACCTCTGAAGCTGAGGTGATCCTCATAGTCACGGGCAACCATTTAGACAAGCTGCTATTTTGAAGTAGCAGCAGTAAGGATCTGTTTCCAGCCATATTCACATGTGCGTGTCTGTGGTTTGCCGGGGTGGGGCCTGGCATTAGTCGACAGTTTTCACTACAGGCACAAGCTACTGCTTTAATCGCCGTTGTTGAGTAAGGCGTGGATATACTGCATTGTTTCTTTACTTCTGACAGACAAATGCATCTGGAGTTATGTGCGTCATGCAGAGAGCAGTCCTGGATGGTCTTAATAGTTTAACGTATGTGCAGGCACCGCGCTCGGCTAAAACAGGAAAAGGACTGAAACTGCAAACCTCGACCACATCAACAGTTTCCGTCTGAGATGATGTGTCAGATTGAATGAATGCCAGTTTGAACTGAGCCGTAGCTTCAAATGGCACTGTATCTATTTTGGCCACACTCACTCTTTGGCCGTAGTGTTCTTGGCTCTCCCAGAATGACCACAAGGCCGATATCGGTGTCCTGTGCCTAGCTACGTCAGTCGGTGTTGTCCTCACTGGGTACTGCTGCAGAAGCTAAAGCTCTGTGCTTCTCTCTGTGTGCAGGCATGAATGTCTCTGTGTGTGTGTGTGGTTGGCTTGCGTTTCACCATAAGTTACATGGTGAGGAACCAACCTGAGTGCCCTCCAATAGAGAGTGGTTTTTGGTTTGTAGGATTTTATATCCCTGTCACGCAGATTTTCACACTTGCCTGCGTGGCTCCTCAGCTTTGACTGAACAGAGATTTACTGCTGCTCTTGGTGACATGAACTTTTTTACTGTGTTGGGATCACTTCAAAAATGATCACATGCTTCAGTGCTGGTCAGTAGAGCCTGTGATCTGACTCGACACCTATGGTGACTTTTAACTCGTACTGATTGAGAAACATGTGTTGCGCTATTTGTGCATACATGTTTGTTTATTGTGTGTTTATCTAGATTTAGCATGGTGTTTATATGTACTGCTTCAGTCTACAACTACACCGATTCTGTCTATGTGTCTGTCAGCTGTGAACATCTGTTTAACAGCCTCAATATGCCCCTCTGAAAACAGATACATGGCAACTATCGACCCCTTCCTATACCCCGACAAAATTTCTACCAGGTACAGCCGTATGAAATCTCTACCGTCTGCACTATTTTATTCTGTCACTGCACACAGGGCGGACAGAATAACAGGAACACCTTAGTATAATACTACAAAGACTGCTGCAATGTTGAATTGTCACAGTCTTTGTAATATTTACTGCAGGGCTTTCATATAGGATACGTGGGACTTTAAGGTGTTCCTGTTATTTTGTTAGCCGCTGTTGGCTGCATGAGAAAAGCAGTGAAACCACTTGGGACTAGCTTGTGTTCCAGTATTTGTTCTTCCTCTATGTGGTTTCTTTGTTTTTTTGTGAAAAGCTAATAAAACGACTGAGGGAAGGTCAGTCAGTATCTTTTAATGTACCTGCTAACCAAACGTGAATCCTTACACATTTTAACCAAAACATCAGTTATTTATTCTATCATATTAGAATTTGAAAAATGTTTTATAGGGTCTCTCTCTCTCTCTCTCTCTCTCTATATATATATATATATATATATATATATATATATATATATATATATATATATATATATATAAATCCCTGCCTCTGCTGAATTATTTTTATTCCCTCATAGCAATTAATTCTACTTCACCAATAGACCTTATACAATTAAGCTAAACCTAAAATAAACATGTTTTTAGGTATACCCAAGTAAAAGGCTGTAAGAACAGTCTACTGTGCAAATAATAAAATCAGTAATAGACTTCTAGTACTGTTCACGTCACAGTAGATATGACACTGTGTCGAAGCTACGTGTTGATCCTAGTTCCATTTGTCCTGACCCATAAATGATCTGCAACGCTTTTTTTGTTGTTTTTTTTGCATATGATCACATCCTGTAGAAAGGCCATCAAGCCATGAGACTGAAGATACAGCAGAGCAGAGTTCAAGTTCCAAAAGTGTTTTATTAAACTTTTAAACTAAAACTAAACTATGTTAGGACCTTTTAACAGCTGTAAGAAGTACCCTAATAGGCTTTATAGTGTATACACTAGGCTCATTGTGGTCCAGGATTTATTTTCATGAATAAAAATCTTTAAAACGTCCCCTCCTCTGATTTGTTGCATGTAAGGATGAAAGCCTGTTTATGAGGGCACAGTATGTGAGGCATGTGCTACAGGCAGGCAGACGGACAGCTGTAAAGGAGCAATGTAGGAATGCTGCAGTTTGGTGTCAGAGCAGACTGAAAACTTGCAGAGTGTTTGGGTGGGTCTCAGGTGAGCACAGAGAGTTCAGTCTGGTGATATAACAAACTCTGCTGTAGCTTTAGAATGAAACTCAGGGATGGGTGAAGGAGAAGATGATAATATTTAACCAAAACTTGTTAATGATGTTATGGTCTTTCTTGTTGTTACTGGTTTTATATAAATAACTTGAAGCCTATTCATTTCTTGTTTAAGTAAACATTTTTCCTATTTTAAGAATACCAGTAAGATGATATCACCTTTTATCTCAGAGTGTAGTTCAGGGAAAAGATGTTTGTACTTTACTTTTTGACCTGTATTATTGATAATTGTTATGATACTGATAAAAGGATTCTTCCTGTAGACATTGTAGATATCATCCCCTTCCTGTCTCTTATACAGTGCATTGTCTCCCTTAATGGAGTCAGAGTCGCTTGTTTGTTTGCCTGCTGGAAAATTATTTGGGTGGTTCGCTGTGTGTGCTGCCTAACCTGTCTTTGTTAACTAGCATCTGTCGGTGGACTGGTTTTGATGTGGGACTGAACCTTGGGAGGAGGGATTATTTTTTTTCTGTATTCATTTGACACGTTACCTCGAGATCAGCGAGGCAGCACAGTCCCGCAGGTCTCAAGATTCCAGGGTTTTGGTCCTGCACTTTGTTGGCGGACTGCTCTCACATGACTAAAATGCAAATGAGTCATCAAATCCTCTTGGCCAACTTCCTTTGATTTCAACGACACTTTTAAATTGTGCGGCGGGCTCTAAATTTAGTTTGGACGTGGTCTTTGAGAGGTTTGGGTTTGCCATGATGTGGCTGTCTGTTAGGGAAAGTATGATGTCGTTCGTTCATGTCGTGAGACATGATTTGTTTATTTCTGATTAGACATTAAGTTTAAAACAAGAAGGTGAACGCTGCAGTGACCACAGTCCCTTTAATCAAAATTAAAACTACTTTTTCAGTGTCTTTAATTTATGTCCCTGTTATACTAAAGGCTGGGCGTCAATCCTCGGCACTTGACAAAGATAACAACTGAATTGTGTCCACAATAACTGTTAAGCAACTTCAGTTTGTCCTTGTTGTGTTTATTTATTATTTGATGGGATGTTGCTTCATAATTTCCCAAATCAGAATTTTCTTGTATGATTTTGTGAGATATAATGTAGGCTACATGTGTATGTCTAATGTATCTGTATTATACTGTATTTTATTCAGGTAAGTACTGATAGAGTTGTTTGCAACAACACAAATGCATGTATTTTTACTTATTTTTGGAAATAATTATTCATTTTCTTGCCAAGCATTAGATGAGAAGATTGTTATCACTCTCATGTCTGTACGGTAAATAAGCAGCAGCTGGTTAGCTTAGCTTAAAGACTGGAAAGAGGGTGAGACAGCCAGCCTGGCCTTATCTACATTCCAACAGAGCCAGGCTAGCTGTTTCCCTTTGTTTCCAGTCTGTATGCTAAGCTAAGCTAATTATTGTAGAAACAGTTTACATCATCGATATGAGGTATGGACAAAATTCATTTTGGTCTTGCTGATGCTGAATTTCAACACAAACACGTCTGACACATCGTGCAGCACCACCCAGCATGCTGCACAAATCTGCTTCCTTTTTTTGTGGTAACTTGGCAACAAACAATATTTATTACACTAACAGAAGCAACACGACGTCCACCGTAGCAGGGGGATACCCCAGCTGCTTCTGATCTCACTTCCTCCCATGTGCCCGTCTTCCTTATTCTCTCTCTAAGCATCGTAATGTTGATCAGTCAATTAATAATACAGCTATTTCTAAACAGAAAGTCTGTCAAAAAGAAAGAAGGAAGGAATATAGGACAGGCATTTTCTCGGTTGGACTGATAAGATTATTTATTTGATTTTTGCTTCATTTTGCTAGTGATCACCCTTCTTCTTCAGCTTAATTCATCTGTTGTACAAGGTCTAAACATAAAGTAGAAAACAGACTTTTTCTCAATGTGAGACTTTCTGATTAAATATTAACAGTTTGAGGAGAAACTTGAGCTGCCCTATGGTTGAAGCAAAGCTAGAGAAAACACGATGTGATTTATATCTGCTAACTCTTAGCTGGGTTGTGACCTTATTTGTGTTAAATGTAACACCAGCGTGTGAGGCAATCACTGACAGCACCGAGTTGCAATCGTTTCTAAATCAGAATTCGCAGATTGCAGATGGTTCAGGGTGTTGCAATTTACAATGTGTCTCTCAGCGTGTCTCTTTTGGGTTTCCTTTCACTCACCGTAGTCATTCACAGTACAATACAATATGTCTTCACCCCCCATCGTGTCAGCTCAGCATCAGTGTGACATGTGACGCACAGCTGGCTCGACAGGTTAACTCACTCAGAAGCTTACAGGTGTTCAGACGTGGGATAATGATAATTATTAGACGCGGTTTTGTTGTCTATCTGTCAATAAAGCCTCATGAAGACACAGACCAGTGTAAAAACACTCGCATGTGCAGTAAAGCACAGTGTGTCTTAAAGTGCAGTGACTGATGATGATCTTACAACCTTGTGTAAACAGATGGAAAAACAAATTAATGTTCGCTCAACTGGCTTGGTTAGGTCTGACTGTGCTGTGAAACAACACCATACAGTGCTTTGGGTTGGATGCAAAACAGATTCTGACCTGTTGTCAGTGGGGTGGAGGCTCTGTACTCTTTATTCACACCACCTGAAAGAACTGGGCTGGGCGCTGTAGCATACTGCGCTCCACCTGGAGATTGCTCAAAAATACTGAGCTACATGCATGGCTGCCTTGGAAACGTAGTTTATTTAGTACATCATTCAGTGTTTTTATTCCCCTGCAAAACTAAAAGTACACTTTTCTTCATACAAGTGGGGCAGATAGTTCACTTAAGAGTAGTGTGTGTAGGATTTTGCAAGAAAAAAGTGTAAATTCTCCTCATCAGCAGTGAATGTTTGTATATTGATGAATATGCTAACAAGGAGAAAGAAATTGAACCACAGAGATGCTAAAGGCGAATAATCGGTGAATACGCAGTATTAACAGTAGTAGTAGTAATAGTAATACACATAATCACACATGAAATATCAAATTGACCACTGTTTGTCAGAGGAGGTGTGTTACCTGAGCTGGTTTAATGCTTCTGTACTTAATTGTGGGGAGAACTGAAGTTATTAGTATGTAGAACATCTCCAGTCATAGCTGAAGTTAAAAAGAGAAAGTTAAAGGCATATATACTTCATTTATTATAACATAGGTTTAATTATACCATTTCCATGGGATAATACATCAACACATGGTGACTGCAGTCTACCTGTTTTGTTCTTCTCTGAGTAAAATCCTCTTGATGTGATTTGAACTGAGGCAGCTGAGTGATGCACCAGCTACAAACATTCAGACCTACGTACATGTGAAGAAATGGTTGCAGCCTCCTGCTGGAAGTCACATGCCGACCTCGTTGGGTGTCTCTGAAGAATGTGAATCATCTCGGTGCTCATTTCATCCTGTGTGATGTCAGCTGAGCACTAACCAGTGAATCCTGTGTCCGCTGTCAGTGTTTTCAGTCGCTGAGGCAACCACAGACAACAATAATACTCACTGTCTTTGCTCTCTTCTGTCAAACACACCCTGTGGTCTGGAATGTAGCGCTTGAATCAACCACCTCTGCCTGCCGTGTGATGGATGTGTTTGTGGACGTTTTGCAGCAGTATACTACTAGAAGATGTGTTCTGCCTTTACCTCTCCACCACTCCAGTCCCTTTCTGTCTTTAATAACTTTGTCTTAAAAAGTAAAGTTTGGGGCTGCGGTGACAAGTGTTTCTGCTTGTTTTCCTCCCCGTCAGGAAATTATCTCCATGGAATGTTCAGTTTTCTGCAAATGTTGGCTCTTGTGAAATCGAGATGTTGCTCTGTCTGAATCTTGAAATGATTATGATGGTCTCCTGTTTGATTTCTCACTGCACATGTGTAACTTCTCTCTCTCTCTCTCTCTCTCTCTCTCTCTCAGTCGCAGCCCACACCCAAACCGGCAGCTCAGGTCTCCACCGTGAAGCCTGCACAGTTTGAGGTATCAAGCAACTTTTATCACCTTTAACCTCTTCTCTCCCAGCCTCTCTCTCTCTCTGATGAAACTCATTTGTTAACTTGCTATGTTTTTTCAGTCAGATTGTTGTCTGGCTGACCTCTGACCTGCCCATTAGCAGGACTATGTGTAGTATTTCCTTTCCTGTTCCAGCTTCGTGTTTTGATAAAGTAAAGCGAGGGTATAGAGTTAGCTGTGTCCTCTGAACGGCAGCACGCAGAAAACTTTAACACCCAGTTTCTCAGTCAGTCGGAGGCAGTTTAAACCCGTAATGCTGCTCAAACAATGGATCAAAGTGACTGTCCCTGCTCGCTCAGTTAGAGTTGCTGCTGATTGGACTCATTTTCAGATGTTGCGATAGTTCTTAAAGGTTTGTTTAAATTGAATTTCAGGAAGTGGACTTTAAAAATATTTAGCCAGCGTGTTAATTGGGGTCTCTCATTTCTGTTTTTGTTAATATACCAGCATGAGGTTTGTTGCTATAAAACAGTTAGCAGACTTTCGAGGTATTTAGGATAAACTGCACTCAGTTAAAAGCCTGACCAGTCCGGTTTATAGGTGGCAACAACAGGACAAACTGGTCTTCTTAGAAGTCTACAGTGAAAAGTGCTGAAAGTCTCTTAAAGACTCATTTTTGGTCTTGAAAAAATGTCTCATTGTCTCGGCCTCATTTTGCCTTTAAATCACAGTGCTGTCCCATCAGAGTCCTAACTGCCTCTCAATGTTTTACTTCTCCAAGGCCAGATGGTATTTTGACAGAACAAATCAACAGGGTCGGACTGAAGCGCTTTCACATGGCCTTCAACAGCTCGGCTTTAACATTGTCTATTTTGGTGTCTGCCTTGTAGAGAAAGGCTTTGTTGGGATATCAGAACCTTGGAAGAGGCTGTGTGGAGAAAATAGGCACAAATATTTAAAACAGTAATGAATTCTAACGTGACAGAATTACACCTGTTTTAAAAGTATGGGGTTATTTATAGACTGAGCTTGTGTGTCTTTAACCTTTAGCTATAAGAGCCTCTTATTAGCAGCTGACCTTGGTGCCCCCCGTCCTACCTCTTAGTTGACTTTGTCACAGTGGGGTACAGCTGCTCATGTTTCAGTGGTTATTCATATGAGCAGTGCAGTGCAGCAGTGACAGTTTATTAAACTGAGCCACAGAAATGACCGCCATCAATAAGGCCATCAAAAGAACTAATAATTTATAATGATATATAATTTTTTCACCAAATCACATCATTTTTACTTAAATTTGGAATAAAAAACATTTTCATTGAACTATGTTTATTTTATTTATGACGTATATATTTTATGTATGTTATTTAATTTTGAAAGGTTAGTTTATACACTATAATACACCCATATCATGGAAAAAAGGACTGTGTGAAATAGCATAACTAACCAGTGACCCCACTGTGACTCATCTGTGCTTTGGATGAAGAAATGTTGTATTAACACATGTTTTTTGAACAGCCACTTAGACAACTGTTGTGATATCAATGTGGTTGTTAATGTCCTTGGGGTCATTTTTTCAGCTCCCTCCAGAGCCGCTGAAGACATTATCCAGCTGTTTTCACAGTCCTCATGACAAGTAAACTGACCTCTGTGTGTAAAATCAGATTTCTCTCTTATACAGTTTAATTTAGTCATGAAACAATAAGCACATTAACATTTGCCACAAACAAACATTCAGAGGAAATCATCCAGTGAGCTGTAACAAAGGTAGATGATCGACTCTTTGCAGAAGGCATCATCAGGATCCGCCATGGCTACTAAGCCTGGGGTGGTTACCACAGCAACAGGCGGAGCCACAGAAAGTGGCCTCGCGGCAGGAGGAAGTGCTTCGGTCGGGACAGCAGGAAAAGAGGCACCTAAAGCCAAACCAGAGGTAGACGGACTCTGGATACCTAAACAAAAGTGGAGGAGGGGCTTTTGGCTGTAGGGTGCAACTTAAATCACTGCTTTCTTCTACACTCCAAGTGCATCCTCATTGTGAGGCAGAGCACGCCTCTCCCTTACTGGCTTCATCTTCTTTTCATCTTGCAAAACAACTCTGTGCATTGTCTTTCTCGCTCAGCCAGCCAAGCATCACGACCTTTCACGTGCATCAGGAGCTGAACACTTCTCGTATCACATTAATGAGCTGTCATGTCATCGCGCTTGGGTTGAATGCCCACCACAAACTGTGGAGCTGACCTCATGAATAACCCTCTCATGCTCCTTGGTTTGTAGACTAACACTACGCCAGCAGGTGCTACTGTTATTGACATGTCGGCCACTGGGGCTACTATTGTTGACATGACATCAGCTGGGGTGAGGGGCGGTCCTAAAGAGATGTCAAAGGTATGAAAGTGTCATCATGATTAAAGCACTGCTCGGTGTTTTTCTTGTGTATTTACATTGCTGCTGATCATTGGCCTGGAGCTTTAATTGGTTTTCAACTGACTGGGAAACTTTTTTCGTGGAGGTTGTTTTGTTGTCAGATTATGATGTCGTGAGCAGAGGCTGCTGTGAAAATGCTTCCCTGTTGGTCGAGCCATGTGCCTGTGGGAAAATCAAATATACACAATTTGTGTGTCAGTTGATTAAGAACGGCACATCCACATCCTTCCAAATTCACATGATCTTCTCCACCGATGTGTGCTTATTGTTACAGTAATTGTATTTTCTAACAGCATAGCTGGTGAATACAAGCAGCTGACTGTCACATTTCAAACACAATAGATCAGCATTTTTTCACACGTTGTCTGCCATCACATATTTCAAGCAAGTTTCAAAGCTCCTCTGAGGTGCCCAGGAGGCAGAAAATCTATTTAGAAAGTTTCTAAAAAAGGTCAGCAATACTGTAAACTACACAAAATACATTTCACAATACACACTGGTCAATGGTCAGATTAGTCTCAGTAGACATGGCTGATCTAACCAGAGACCATTGTACATGTTCTCCTGCTCTGTTAACACTAACACTGTTAAAATGTTTTCCACATCTCTTGTCAATTTGTTTACTGACCTTACAAGCGCTGTGAATATTTCATTCTTGTGTTTGTAAGTAATCATTTGGCCACCTGTTTGTAGACTGCACCCATCTCCCAAGTCAAAGCCGCAGCTACAGCTCCTACTCCTGCCGCTGGCATCGCTGCCACCACTGCTGTGACCAAACCTAAAGAGTCACCCAAAGACACAGCCAAGGTAGATTCCACTGCTACTGGCTCTTTTTTCACCGCTGTGACTCCTTCGAGGAGTACTTTTTGAGGTTTGCTTTGGTCATTGCTCTTTGTCTTTCTTCCTGCAACATCTTGATTCATCAGAATCTCATCAGGTTGTGTTCCTTTCTTCTGCTTGCTCTCTGAGTTTCTTTACAAGCAAGTCACGGCTTCACTTCTCCCTTTTTTCCACTTTGGAGATGACCAGTTGGGAAGAATAAAGGACTTTTGTTCTTGACTCTGTGGCCCTTTACTCAGCATGCCTGTGCCTGTTTTTATATTAATGTAAGAAATCGGAGTCAGCCAGGGTAAACAAATGTAGAGGAGAGGCCCTCAGTTATTTGGTTTGTCTTCATGCACTAGATTCATTGCACAACACCTGCTGACACTTCTGCACTAATGACTTTCACTGAGTCGGTGGAGGCTTTCTTCTACTGTCCTGCCTTATATTTGTTTCTTTGGGAATATCACCGACTTTGTGCATGCACACCGGACCTGTAATTTTACTACATGTACTTGGCCTATAATAGATTGAAATTCGTTGTATTTTAGAGTGCCACCGCCGTCACGACACTCAAAGCTGATGTGCCTAAAGTTGATCCAGCTAAACCATCCAAGCCGGCTGTAGCAGCCACGGCTGTGGCTGGAAGTGTGTCTGTGCAGGGGAAGAAAGAAGCTAACCCGACACAAACGAAGGTAGAAGATCCTGAAATCAACAGGGGTGGAGGCTGTTTGAAACTTTCGTCCTGTGTTGTCTGTAGAATACTAATAGATATGTCAAATATTGTCGTGGTGTTCTGATTGGATGAACCACTACTATGCCGTTAGGGTGCCATTTTTCATTGGTGTCAGATTTGGTTTAAGAATATTATCTCACGTTTTCTTTTCTTTCTGGACTTATTATCATCATGAGATCTAACACCATGAATTCTACTGTGCTAACAAGTCTAGCGAGTTGTAGTTTCATGTCGCGGGGTCTGTGTACTGATTCTTTGATCTGTGTTGCAGGTGCAGGTGGAGGTTCCTCCCACGGCAGCCAAAGAGGTAAAGACTTACAGAAGCAGAGTGGGTTTGCTTTGAAAGGCATGTTGCTTGCTCCAGTGTGCTGAGTTGTGTTGCATGTGCAGGAGGACCCTTTTGACGCCCTGGCCAGCAAACTGCCATCAGCTGATCCTGTTGCACCCCCGCAGCCTGTATACACCGGGCCAGAGGTCAAAGAGGTACAGCATAGCCACAGTGTGTGTGTGTGTGTGTGTATATAAGCTGAGCAAGTGTGTGACTACACTGAGCTGGAGCATGGATCTGGTGTGTGTAACTGTGCGTTGCATGTGTCACAGCATGACACCACCTCCAAGAAGGCTCAGAAGTGTGGGGAAAGAGACGACACGCTGCCTCCAGGCTACAGATTTGAAGACATGGTCAGTTCTCCCCAGTCTCCTCCTCTTCATCACTTCTTCTGATTCCTAATAAGCTTTGCAACACTGCCAGCAGAGTGTGTTTTTTTCCCACTGACTGTCAGCGCATTATCATTGGGACTGTTCCATCAGTCAGGTCTGTGGATTATACAGCTCAATGGGGAAGTTTTGAAATGTCATGTTTCAACTCTGTTCACCTCTACTGTATTTTTCGGCCGTGACGAATAGGGCTGAGCATCAAACCTCATACATATTTGGCACCACCTGCAATATGTTTTTAGCATTGAATTAAACAAACTGTCAAGTACCAAAAGCTGGCATTAAAAGCCTGCTCGGATTCATGACTTTAAGATAGGTCAATGTAATTTTTAATTTCAGGGTATTTTATGTAGGTGAAGTTGATTATAGAAACTTAACAAAGAATTTTAAATGATACTCAGCCCTAGAGATGTATATTTAAAAACTAGACACATAAAACCAAAAGTATATGTGTGGCCAGGAGGTGTGTAAAATGCAAAAATATGTGAGGGATTGTTTTGTAGTTTGGGTGAACAGGGCCTTTAAGGTGCTATTCGGAAACTTCCTGATGAATTTAAGCACTTAGTGTTTTTTTTTCTTCATGTCTAACATGAATGTTTTTTTTCTTTTCAAGCCTCCAGCTCCTGCAGATTTTAAACCCAAGGATGTTCCTGTAAGTGAACCTTTCACAACTCACATTTACCTCACCTCTTGCATTCTGCTCCTTTCTGTACAGATACAGTAGTTCAGACAGGGACTCGCTTTTTGTAAACTTTTCCCAACATGTGCAAGCAAAAAAGCCCCAATCGCATTAAACACACACAGAAATACACATTCAGGAAGCATTGTTTCCACTGTCTGATCTCCTGGTTCCTCTAGAGTGGGGAATGTTGCATTGCACTGGTGGGTGTTGTCTCAGCAAACGGTAAAGGACCCACCTTCTCTGGTCAAACTTGTTCGCTCTTGTCCGACCAAACCCAAACGCTAAACATTTGTGCACGAACACCACACACACACTCACACTGGTGCATGTGTCACACACTCTGATATCCACCCTCATATAAGTTACTATTAACTCACCCTTAGCACACCCACATTTGCATCATAGCCTACTCCCACTTTGTCATCTGCTCTTGTGAGAAGGCTTCTTTCGTTCTGTGTCTCGAGCTGTTTCCAGATACTTTCCTCCAGTGAGAGTTTTGTGTCTTTCGTTTGGATGTGTGTCACATTTTTGCTAAATCAAAGCAGTTTTATGTATCAGATGTATATGTAAGGAGAGTTTTTTTGTGTTTTATGTCTTCATGGAATGTGAAGGGTGTGTCTGTACTTTTCCTTCATTGTTGACATGACATGCAGTCTGGTTTGCAGTATTTTGCCCTTTTGTTCGCTCCTGACTCGGTCAGACACGCCCTCTAGTGGAGGATCGTGTGGCTGTTATGGAGCATACTTTGGAGTAATTCATCCTGAATTGATAAGATTATTAGTTTAGAAAATTCTGATCGTGTGTAGGCATCGTGTTGTTATCCGGTGGTGATGTACACTATTTTCTTCCTTCTCAGAAACCACTGAGCACAGACGAGGCCCTGGATTCTCTTTCGGCTGGGTTTATGAGCTCTGCTGCTCCAGCTGCACCCAAGAAGGAAGAGGTTAGAGTCTTCAAGCACGTAGCACTCAGCTGCTAGTCCATCCCGCACTTTTACACCCCATCTACCACAGTTGACAAAAGACAAAAGTCTTATTCTTACTTCAGATTCTCAGTTTGTCTGTTGCAGATAGTATCAGTCCTGAATGTACACTGCAATTCTTATATAAAATCAAAGGCTTTTGTTAGTAGTCTAACATTCCCATCTTGTATTTTTCTACATGAAATATCTAGAGAAAGGATCATGAAGGTAGCATCAGTGCCTCATCTGCTGGCCCTGCTAACTTTGCACCACCTCCTGTAAAGGTAAATTAAAACATTAAAAAAAGACCCTCTCATAATAGTGGCATCTGACTGTAAGTATTTTATTATCTATTGCCGCTGTTGCAGAAATCTCAGACCCCTGCGGCGGTTCCTCCTGTGGCTATGAGCGTTGCACCTCCTGCTGACAAGAAAGCCAAAATGGAGAAAGTCTCTGATGATTTCTCTCTGGCAGCAGGACTTCCCTCTGCTCCTTCCACGGTACGGCAAAGCTCCCTCCTTGTCTCCCCCACCCTGTCAGATCTCTGTCTTACAACTCACTGCTAAAAATGTTGCATGATTTAATTAGTTCTTTTCAGATGACGATATTTCATTTTGCCAAGTGAAATGTTGAGCAGCTTTCACAGATTCCCACTAAGGTTGAGCGTTGTCTCTGTTGGCTGTTGCAGAAAGCAGCTCCCCCTGTCGCTGTGTGTCCTCCTGCTGATAAAAAAGCCAAGATGGAGAAAGCCTCTGATGATTTCTCTCTGAAGGCTGGACTGGGTACCAAAGTGGATACCAAGCCCAAGACTGACGATGTGAGATTTACAGACAATAAAATGGACCAAATACTTTCTACCCATGATCCTCTCCTACCCCTTCTTTTTGTAATATGTGACAGATGAGTAGATTGAAGACCTCTCCTGTTCTCTCCTCAGGGCGGCTCCATATCTCTGGATGCTTTCAGTGCTCTTGGCGACACGTTGGCAGCACCAGAACCAAAACCTGAACCCCCCAAGCTCAGACCCGAGGACATTGTCACGGTAGGAGCACAAACAGCTGTACTGTCTTGTCCTCGTACTTTTTCACAACATTTGACTGCTTCTGTAGAGGGCATGAGAGTAAAGACAGACTGCAGACTGACTGTTTTGAACAGATGTGGCACTAATTTGTTTGAGGCAAATCTGGGGCTAAACCTGAAAATGGTTGTCCTGCGGTGGGCCTCTTAGCTGTATTTGCAATTCATCTCCACCCAGAAACATTCACTGAAAATGGGGCCACATTTTTTTCCCTTTCTTAGGAGGACAAGCTCAAGAAGGAGAAGGGCGTGCGTGTAGGAGAGAGGGAGGACACACTTCCTCCAGGCTACAGGTTTAACAAGGAGGAACTCAAAAAACTGCCTGCTCCTGAACCCGAGGTGAGACCGGGACACATTGACTTTAACACTCGTAAAGTGACACTTAATTCATAAATACTTACAAATGATGCACAACTGTGAAATGAACACCAGCTGCATTATTGATCCCTGACCCTCTCTCTCGTCCCCTCCTCCTCCTGCAGCCCTCCATTGGCACTGGTGAGGCTCTGGACATTTTGTCTGGAGACCTGATGACCTCCTCAGCGGCTCCTTCGGTTCAGGCTCCTGTTGTCACCCCCTCAGCTCCTCCTGCACAGGTACACTGTGGGTCTAGCACAGCAGACAAACTATTACAAACAGACACACAACATCTATTATCTCTTCAAATGTCATCTCTATCTCTTGTTGTAGAAAGCCCCTGCAGTTCCTCCTACTGATAAAAAAGCCACAGTGGAGAAAACCCCAGGTGATTTCTCTCTGGAGGCTGGACTTTCTGCTTCTACTGCCAAGGTACAGCATCTTGAAATGTTAACAAGCTTTGTCCTAATTTAGCTGCTGGCATATGTAATTTAATTATTAAAATGTAAAGTGATATAAAGTGAATCTGTGCTGTGTGAGGCTGTACTCGGGTACAGTGGCCCTTGAAGTGAAATGCTAACAGCTAAAAGTATAGGACAAATTAAAATGTGAAAGTTATTACAGTTCGTCCTGAGGGGAAAATAAATGTCTGCACCAAATTTCATGGCAGTCCGTCCTAGAGACACTTCACTGAAAACCAGAAATTTGACCTCATGGTGGCGCTAAAAGAAAAGATAAGAGTTTGCCGCAGTCATAAGCATACATTGTTTGGGAACTATTAATGTCTGTGCACAATGTTTTGCTGATCTCTCAATTAGATGTTGATATTTTCCAGGATAAGTGAACACTAGATAAAGAGACAGGGCGTCACCAAACATCCACATAGCCATGTTGTCAGCATGGCTGAAAAAAAAATAAAACATGGAAATTTAGACAGTTTTTGAGTTCAGTGGCAGAGAGAAGCATTTAGTGGAGAAAATAGGAACAGTAAAGTCAAGTTCTAACTTCAGATGTAAGCTCCACCAACCCCAGTTAAAATCTGAATACAGAGACATTACCTAAAGATGATATGGATATTTTTGTGGAATAAACAGATGCAGCCGCAGATGTTAGCTTTGGTTTCCATCCTTCCCGTATTCGTTCCAGTGATTAACTGATTGCAAGAACTGACATCACGTAGAGAATACTTATATTGTGAGCTATTTCCAAGATTTTCCTTCAGTCTATGAGCACAAAAACATTGTTATTTTAAATGAGGATGTACATCTTCTTTAATGTTTTCTGATCACATTCCAGAGTGAGACACATCACTCAATTAGGCCATTAATCTGAAGTTAAATGTCATTTCTGTTGTCTGGTGTAGAAAGTTGAATCCTCTGCAGTTCCCCCCGTGGCTGTGTGTCCTGCTCCTCCTGCTGAGAAAACCAAAGGAGGGAAAGCAGCTGGTGGAAAGGACACGACCAATCACAATGCCAAGCCCAAGACTGCTCAGGTGAGAAACAGGACATTTGCTGATTCTTTTTCCCTGCTTTTCTTTTCATCTGTCCTGTTTCCCCTGTTTGTTTGTGTGTGGGAGAGACATTTTTGAATAGTTAAACCACAAATTTACGACTCACAATCACCCTTTCTCTCCTCAGGGCGACTCCATGTCTCTGGACGCTCTCAATACTCTTAGTGACCTGTTGCCAGAAGACAAACCAAAACCTGAACTCCCCAAACTCAGACCAGAGGACATCGTCTCGGTAGGAGCACACACACACTCTGACACAGCTTTAGATTGCAGAAAGCCTCCTGCTGTTGGCAGATCTGCAGAATCACTGTTTCAGCTCCTCATAAACAGACTTACCAGGTGATAATATATTTTTTTTTCTCCCTTTTGCTTTTTTATAGGAGGACAAATTTAAGAAGGAGAAGGGTGTGCTTGTAGGAGAGAGGGAGGACACACTTCCTCCAGGCTACAGGTTTAACAAGGAGGAACTCAAAAAACTGCCTGCCCCTGAACCCGAGGTGAGACTGGGACACATTGACTTTAACACTTGTAAATTGACACTTAATTCATAAATACTTACAAATGATGCACAACTGTGAAATGAACACCAGCTGCATTATTGATCCCTGACCCTCTCTCTCGTCCCCTCCTCCTCCTGCAGCCCTCCATGGGCACTGGTGAGGCTCTGGACATTTTGTCTGGAGACCTGATGACCTCCTCAGCGGCTCCTTCGGTTCAGGCTCCTGTTGTCACCCCCTCAGCTCCTCCTGCACAGGTACGCTGTGGGTCTAGCACTGGTGCCCGTAGCCAAAATCTGCAGCGTCCAGCAGATGACAAGTGTACACAGACGCAGTAGTGATGGTGACATTTGGCATTTAATAATATATGCATTTTGTATGATAAAGCAGAAGTTTGATGAGAAGCTGGATGACCACACTCACGTCTGTACTTTAAACATGAAGCTGCAACCACTTATCTTAGCTTTGTACAAAGACTTGAAACGGGGGCGACAGCTAGTCTGGCTCTGTTCAAAGGTTAAACAAAGCCAGGTTAGCTTTGTCCACTCTTTATGCTAAGTTATAATATACGTGTATTTCCTGAACTATTTTTTTAAGACTTTGTTTAAATAAAGATGTTATGATGATGTTATGTTAAGTGTCAACAGTGTGTCATCACTGAAATTTGTCACCTATTTTCCAGACTAAAGTAGAGGAATTGTCGGCTCTGGATGTGCTGTCTGGAGATTTTGTGGCTCCCACTAAAGCTTCTGGAGTTCAGGCCCCTGTTCCTCCTTCAACCAAGAAACCAGAGGTAAAACTACAGTACTGGTTTATGTGAATGAGTGTTTGCATGTCTATCAAACATTTATTCCTTCTATAGTGTGTCTGTCTGTGTATGTGTCCTTTATTGAGTAAATAGAATAAGTGGAAATCAGTTTTTGCTCTCAGGATGTGCTTTCCACCGTCCCATGCATTTTTTTCAATCTGCATAGTCCCACTCTGTGTCCCTGTGTTCCCGCAGGTCATGGTTTGTCCTACGGGGCAGCCTGGCTCAGTTGATGTCATCCCCGGAAAACCACAACAAGCAAAACCCAAGACTGAGAAGGTAAACGCAAGGATACCAAATGACCTTTTGTTTTTCTAAAGTGCTCCGGTTTTTAAATGCCATGTGTTTTCATCCTTGTTTAAACTGTATAGCTAAAAAGCTACTGTGACATTTTACTTTGTCATCTCTTTCCTTGCCAAATCTTACTATAAAAACTGTCACAGATAAATCATATACTTCATCACTCTTTCTCTCCTCAGGGTGACTCCATGTCTCTGGATGCTCTCGGTGCTCTTAGTGACCTGTTGCCAGAAGACAAACCAAAGCCCAAGCTCCCCAAACTCAGACCAGAGGACATCGTCTCGGTAGGAGAACACACGCTCTCTGGATCAGTAGCATCACTGTTTCAGCTCCTCATAGACAGACTTACCAGGTGATTATATGTATTTTTTCCCCTTTTGCTTTTTTACAGGAGGACAAATTTAAGAAGGAGAAGGGTGTGCTTGTAGGAGAGAGGGAGGACACACTTCCTCCAGGCTACAGGTTTAACAAGGAGGAACTCAAAAAACTGCCTGCTCCTGAACCCGAGGTGAGACTGGGACACATTGACTTTAACACTTGTAAAGTGACACTTAATTTATAAATACTTACAAATGATGCACAACTGTGAAATGAACGCCAACTGCATTATTCCCCCTCCTCCTCCTGCAGCCCTCCATGGGCACTGGTGAGGCTCTGGACATTTTGTCTGGAGACCTGATGACCTCCTCAGCGGCTCCTTCGGTTCAGGCTCCTGTTGTCACCCCGTCAGCTCCTCCTGCACAGGTACGCTGTGGGCACAGTTTACTGCAGCCCTGAACAACACAGTGTGACACAGATACCTCTCTCAAATGGAAAAATGACATAGAATTTCAAATTTAGAGTGCTACACAGATTTTATACACTCAGTTTTTTCCCTCCCTCAGTCCTCTGCAGACTTTGCCCTGGATGCCTTGGCTGGAGACTTTGTTGCCCCGACTGCTGCTCCTGTAGTGAAGTCTGCTGTGTGTGTTCCCACAGAAACTCACCCACAGGTAAGGACACATGCACAACAAGCCCCTTTTCTGCCACTCACAGTCTCTAAAACCCTGCAAGTACATGAGAATTTTTTGTGTCTTTGTGCACTTAGCCGCTTGCCAGATCAGACAGCGCCCTGGATGCCCTGTCAGACACCTTGAAGGATATCGCGCCCGCCCCTAAGCCCGCCCCAGTTCCTGTCAAAGACATCGTCAAGGTAGCCAGCGTGCTTCCAGAATGTAGCCAGCATGAGAGGGAATATGTTTGATTTCAGAGTTCTCCAGATGAAAACAAAGTCCGCCACTTACCTCAGTCCTGACTTGTTTGGTTGTTGCAGGAGAAAAAAGTCACAGAAGAGAGGCTGATTAAGATGGGAGAGAGAGACGACTCGCTGCCGCCAGAGTATCGACCCACTCAGGAAGATCTTAAGGTAAATTGATTTACTATGTTTGCTCTCACCTAAACAAATACAAACATTTTTGGTTGTGTCTGCAGCACGATTGTGGGGATGGCAGTGTTGGCCACCGCTTTGGTTCGGGCCAAAATATAATAAAAACTGCTCGATGGTTTGGCATGAAATAGACATTCATGATTTCTGGATGACAAATGAACTAAGTGATTCCCTGACTTATCCTACACATACAGCCATGCAGAGCTGCCAGTCTGGCTCTTCACTATTAGTTGACTCACAGGGTTACTACATGTTTTGCATTAAACTTTAAAAATATGATACATCCTACATTTTTGTTTTAAACCAGCTCTTAGGAGTTTATAACTGCATGAAACATTATGAAACAGTCTCAAATTAAAACCAACACAAGTTTTTTTATACAGAACCTTTTAAAGTAATGAAATTGAACATAAAGAAAGGAGAACTTGTTCTACATGTGAATGAGACTTTGCGGGGTAACTATCTTACACTTTGAATCCTGGGCAAAAATACTGCTGACTTGAATGTTGGCCAGGACACGCGTATTTACAATGTGAAATGGTAGTGGTCACGTTACTGTGTGTCTAATATTCATCTATTTCTTTGAAAAGAAAATGGCAGAGGAAAAGGCAAAAGCAGCTGCAAAACCCAAAGAGGTAAAAACACACACACACACACACACGGTTTATGACAGTAGACAAACACACACGATATATGCTGTAATATATACATATATACACAGCATGCAGACAGCTGAATTTCTTGTCTTTCTGTAGAACACCATGGATGATAAAACAGCTCTGGACGTGCTGTCCGGTGATTTCTTCTCTGCCTCCACGCCTGCTGCACCAGCCGCATCATCTACAACCACAATGAAGCTGGAACCTCCCGTGCTGGACTCAGAACCTCTGAAGGTAGTAGAGAAAATAACTGCAAATAAGCCCTCATGCCTCCTCCTTACAGAACACATTTGAGCCATAGTTTAACAAGTCAAAATTTCTGCCACGAAACATGGCTGATGATGTTTTTGTTTGGTCTCCATGGTGTCAAATAATCAATCACTTAGTTTTTCTAATGGATTTTCTGTTAATTAAGGTTTTTGATAGCACCCTTATTGACACAGAGGATTTGAATAGCAGTGTATGTAAGAGTATGTTTCATAGTTATTGCTGCACTATAAAATTACCAATTGAAAGTAGCAAGCTGGACATTTATTTACAAACGAGTTTTTCAGAGTCTAATTTAAACAACTATAAGCTACTGTACATGATTTCATCATGGGCTGATAATGTTTTGTTGATCATTTATTATTATTTTTTTAATTCTTTATCAGCCTATGGCCGGTCCTGTCCTGGATTCCCTGGCAGACACCCTGCTCCCAGCCACCAAAGAGTCTAAATCAAAGACAGACAAACCAAAGGTAAGTAGATTAGTGTGATCAGGATGTTAGATTGCTCCATCGGCAAGCATTACTGAAAAAATAAACGTTCAAGAGTAACTGCAGACCAGGGCCCCCTTTTACCAAACTTGTTGAGAGCCATAGTCCTTTGCTGAGAGTGAAGAATATGGCACATTTACCAAGTGATTTCTTTCTGTCCTCAATTATAGTTTGTCTTGTTTCAGCTTACATATTATTCATCATGACCAGAGGTTTCTGCAAACCTTACAAAACGTGTCTCAGAAGGTGTCCAATCACCCGTTTCTGTGCTGCAGCCATCTGAGAGCCACTCTTCACCCACTTCAGAAAGCTCTGGAGCTCTTTTAATTTAAGAGAATTTTAAGTCAGTGTGATAAACATGTTTTATTGTTAAGTTTGTGAGAAGGTATAAGAGTGAAGCTTACTTAAGTCCAAAATTTCACTTTTAGCTGTTTGATAATTATAGGCCCAGATCTAAATCTTTGTAATGGCTGACATCTGGCAGTAAAAAAACTGATGTCTTAGTTCACTGTTACATGGCGCCCTCTGTAGGCTGTTTATTTGCACTAACTGTATCAGTGGTTGCCTCGTCCTCCTCATGTAGCAGTGTGGGGTGGTTGAGCCTAACCAAGGTGTCAACTTTGTTACAGGGCAAGAGCAAGTCAAAGTCTAAAGTAAGCAAACTGCCTGCTGCATGGAGACCGCAATGAAGCTGAATACTGAATGCACTATGATTGATGTATCTGTGCGCTTAAAGTGAAACAAAGTAACATCATAATCATCCCTCCATTGGGGGAGCCTGCACAAAGCTGCATGAGATGCACTCTCCTGTCTCTGCTTCATTAATTTCCACAAATAATGACATTAAATATTTTCAAATAATCGCATTAAATAATTTTAAATAATCATGTTTGTATTCAAAGGTGCTATTTCTTCTTCTCTTTTGTATTTTTTTTTTTTTTTATTTGAACGTTGTATTTCAGAAACACCATGCAGAGGAGCCCTCTGCCACTGACCAACTATCAACTCAACTAAGCTCAGACGTCGTGCCAACATCTACAAAGAAGGGAGGCAAGAGCTAGAGCACTTGGTAAGATTTGCATCTCTTTTGTAATGTGACCAGATAAAAGTCAAATAGTCTGCTGAGTGTGTCGGGTGTTGCAGGTTGTCGGCGCACTTCGTCCTTGCGGCCACCGGGATGGAAGCACCAGTGAGGGACTGCTCTCTGGATAATGATCCTATTTTTCTAAATCGTCAAGAATGTATACTGGATGGAAGACAAACCTAGACATACCCATAACACTTGCTGAGCACACACACACACACGCACAAACACACACACACACACACACAAAATGAAAAGAGGACTTTTGAAGAATGAAAGAATGAGCAATGAACAGACAAAGAAAGGAGTGAAAGCGTTAAAGACAAGTGGAAATCTTTGGTTTTGTTGGGCGGTGTGTAGGGTGGGCTGAGGGACGGAAAGGCGTTGCTCGTCAGAGTCCTGCATGTACATGTCGGCTGACAGTTTCTATTTCTCCACTGGCGCTAATATCACAGCACGCTGATTATCTAAACCTGGTGGTGTTTTAGTGTTGGTCAGAGCAGTAGTGACTGTCAGCTTACGTGGGAGCAGTATGGAGTGGGTGTATAGTATCGGGATGTTTGTGCAATCTTGATGTACACAGAAAATGTTTTCTATCATGATGTGGTCAGATGCCATTAAGACACTAGTGTACAGCTTAGTTTGCTAAGAGTTTGGACAACACATAGTTTACATTATTAAATATGTGGAGGATTTCCAGGAGGTGTTCTGCTTCTGTATCTGAGAGCTTCTTGCAAATGCCTTTTACTCTCTGTGGAGAAATGTCTGTGGGTCTTGTGTATGTATTTGGCTTTGTGGAAAAAAAAAATACTGGTGTCCAGAAGTGCACTTAGTGAACCAAGGTGATTACAAGCTTTGTACACTGCCCTTATTTGTATACTGTAATACTGTAAAAAAAGATTTTTGCTCCAACACTGTATAATTTAGGGCTTCCAACTGTAAAGTCAAAAGCCAATATACTTTCCCAATTTTTTTCCATGTCAAAGGTTTGTGTGGGTGTGAGTCAGAGGATGAGACATTTTAGATGTGTGAGTCCCAATTAAATAAAAAAAAAAAAGTAAAAGTAAAATTTATAATGGTGTAGTTGCTTTATGTAGGTGTATATTGGTTTCTACTAGTTGTGCCTAAAATGAGAAAAGATAAGAGTGAAAACAAACTAAAATAAGTATGTATTCAAACAAACAGGAACAGAATCGCCTCTCAAAGTATTTTTCTCTACTCCTGACTTAGTGGTTTTTACTCTGCATACAGTTGTAGCAGCCCACTTCCTTTTGACTCGGGGGGCTTACAACGAAACAAATGTCTTTCGTTCCAAAACATTTATATTTCTGTGCCAAGACCCTGAATGGCTGATGAGTGGGTTTGATGTGTGAACAAAAAGAATAAAATAAGAAACATAAATAAAGACAGATACAATTCCTTGCAGCCCAGAAGTAATGTTTGTCTGAGTGGTGTTATATTTTATTTATTTATAAAATTCATACAGTGGGACTGTACATCCAATTTTACAAAACAAAAATAATGGTACATATTTATTCCTCAGTATTTTGAACCCATAGGACAGTATGAGAAATACTGTCTTTTAAAAATAAAAAACAATATTTCAAGTTAGTCTCCTGCAGGAAATTATATAATCAGAGCAAATATCTTTCTCAGCTCTGGTTATTTAATGTCTGTTTAAATCACAAAACTAAAAAACAGAAATTAAGCTCAAGCATAAATGGGGAGACTGTTTGAAAAAGGAAACAGTTATAAATTGCCTTTCAAATGTGCAGATTGTAAATGTAAATAAAATCTACAAAAGCAAAATGAATTGTATACATTTTCGCATAAATTTCAATAGGAAAATACACACAAAACAGAATTTGAATATTCTCAGGATTTCAGTGGTTTCTGATATAATAAACATTCATAGGGACTAGTTAAATATACATATCACATTATTGTATTAAATGAGTTTGAAGCACAATGCAGTTAAAACTGGATGTTGACAGTGAAGAGCATTGAAAGCATTGTCCTTGAATCATTTAAAGCACGTCTTATTCTCTGTCACAAACAATGAGAGCTTTTTAAGCAAAATATTCACCTTCGATTCCATTCAGTTCAACATTGTAAAATAATTGCAGTTTGAATAAACAGCCGTGAAATGGTAGACCCGTTTAGATTAAACGTGTCTGGGGGTCATCGGTTGTTTCCCAGGCGCCTTTCGCGGCCTATTTGAGATAAAAGGTATTTCAGAAAAAATTACAATTAAATAAATAAATTAATAATAATGATGACAATGAGAATAACAATACTTTTTTTTTTCGTTGATTCAGTTCTGTTGTCACAGTGAATTAAAAGGGCCACAGGGCCATAGCTATAGCTGAGGACACTGAAGTCATGTCCATAATCTTTTACAAGTTGTGAGACTACATACACTAAATAAAGAAATAATTCAGTA
This sequence comes from Scortum barcoo, assembly GCA_023238725.1. Classification (NCBI taxonomy): domain Eukaryota; kingdom Metazoa; phylum Chordata; class Actinopteri; order Centrarchiformes; family Terapontidae; genus Scortum; species Scortum barcoo. Next base: position 22,428,975 of record CM041537.1, read on the forward strand.
TCTGTATGTCCACTAATATTGTATTCTTGGCAATTTCCAAATAATTTCTTAGGAATTACATATATATATCTAATTTCATACAATTCACAGGGAAAATAGGTAAGCTCTGACAGTCATTTGAGTCAGAGTTTAGTTAATTATGTTTCAGAATTACAATCAGCTTTATGGGCCAAGTGTGTGTACACATACGAGGAGTCTGACTCTGGGTTTAAGCTGCCCTTAGTTTCACACAGTTCCAACAACAATTTACAAGAAGTCGACCTACAGCTAAAAAGAAGGCTGAACAAAGATAAAGTAGACAAACATTTAATTATAATGTAGTACAAGTAGGCAAAAAAATAAAGTATATAAAAACTTCATGAGTAGTTGTTGATTTTTTTCAAGTTTCCTGGAAATAACAGCTTTATGTCATTAAAACCTGCAGAAAATATGCCTAAACATCTGACTCACTAAATATGAAAAAAAAAACAGTGATTAAATATTTTTTTAAACATTTTAATTTTGGCGTATGACATATTTCTACAATTCTGGCTATGCCCTAAATGAAAAGACAGTGTCAGGTTAAAATAAAAATAAATAACTTACTTTCTTTTGTAATGGTGGGGGCATCTCCGTGTCCTTATTTCTACAGGAAATGAAAAAGCATTGAAAATATGATTACACACATATTACATTCAAATCACTCATCACAAAGACCATACAACAAAATGGCGTGTGACTGACTACATGAAGGGTCGTCTTTTAGGTTTACGCTCAGGCGGACTCACTGTTGCAGTACGTGGTGGTGATGATGAGGAGGAGGAGAAGAAGTCCACAGCCAGCAGCCAATGGGCCCAGTATGATTGGTTCACAAAGCATGGAAGGACTGATTTTCTCTGCAAAGCATGGGCTCAGTTATCCCCAGTTTCTCCTCACAGCATTGTAAAAATGAAGATGATAAAGACTCACTTTACCTTTCTTGTTGTTGCACACACATGGCGTGGCAGTGGTGAATGGACTTTGTTTGGTGGTGGTGGCCAGTGGTGCTTTTGTTGTCACTTTAACTTTTTGTTAAGAGAGAGGAGGAACGGTGTGAGTGAAAAGCAATCATCACATCATCATGAGACCAAATTTCTGAAACAAAACTAACCTCCGACCAGTCGGGTTACTTTGCCGAATTTCAGCTCGTTGCCTTTGTAAAGAGACCCACAGGTGTAAATGCCGCTGTCACGACCTTTGTTGAACGACACCAGTGTTAGCGTATGTGGACGACTCTCTGAGTATTTGAAACTGGAAAAGGAGCTTGAATTTTTCTTTAACACGCCAGTGGCGCTGAAAGATGCAATGAACTCTGAAGATTTTTCCAGCACTCGAAACCAGACGATCAAGGAGCCCCTCTCTGCAGGTTCACACTTGATTTCAACCTGTTGGTTGTCCTGTATGATTGTATCCTCACTGGCTCCTGAAGTAATTTCTAAAAGATGTAATAAAATCGGAATAGCAATATTATTCACTACCCAACAGAAAAAGACTAAGAAACAGACCAGACACTTTAAAGCTGATACACAATGGGGAAGAGACTTAAACTTACTTTGACAGAACACCAGAATCACCAGAATCCACTTTTGGTCCATTTTAGTGTTGCAGACAACAATTACTGCTAAACACGTCTTTGTGGTGTTTGTTGAAGCTTCCTGGGAGATAATTCAGTGAGATATCAAACCACGCCCCAGCTGTAACCTTCTTCTCTGCTGCATCAAATGATATCATTGCAGCAGAGTGTTGCAGAGACCTCCTGCAGCACGGTCGTGGTCTGCAAGATGTTTGAAGTGGAGCCCACCGATCTGCACTTCACACTTCTGACTCTAGTTTTAAGCATCGAACAGTTCAACTTCATCCACATGACACTGACACACAAACGCAGCGGTGCACAGTATGAAGGCTTAAAAGGATGGGGAAGGAAGTGCAAAAATGGCATACTGAGCACATGTTATTAAGTCTGCATGGCATCCCCCTTTACACAAACAGAACTCTACAAAAATCGAATGGTGAGTTTCAAGAACTACAACTTTCAACAGAATAATATTTATACCCAATGTAAAGGTGAAGTTTAGCATCATTTCAAGAATTAAGATTTTATTGTCATATGCGCGAAAACTACATGAAGTAGTCGCTGGCAATGAAATTCTTGAGTCTCAGGCCCCCTAAAACAATGCTTAAAAATAATTAGAAAGAAAAAACAAACAAGCAAAAAATAACAAAATAAGAATAAAATAAATAACTAAAGAAATAAAATAAAATGTAGACCTAAAATAATTAAATTATTCAATTATACAACTAAAATAAAATATATAATTAAAGATAATATGCAATGGACTAACTGTAGCAACTGTAGTAGTAACTGTAGGCACAATTTGTGTAAAATTTAACAACGTGAAAAATAGTGTTGAAATGGTGCAATTACGAGGAGTTAGTCTTATGGCCAGATTTAAATCTGACCATAATCTTAAAATAAATAAGAACAAGCACAAAATTACACAAAAGAAAAACCAGTAAAGGAATATAAAAGGTAAACAATGTAATATATCATAACAATATGCACAGATCGCATCACGTTTGCTGTGACAAAAATCAGAGGGTAGAGGTAGAGATAGGCCATCAGGAAATGGTCTACACCTGCATAGCTTTAAGTGGTTTCCAACCTCAGTCTTTCCGATCTAAGGTTTCCTATTTTGCTTATGCTCAGTCCACTCCACCTACATAATGCTTTTGCAACTAAGCCTTGTAAAAATATGATTCTACTTAAAAAAAAGCTGATAAATCATTTGGTTTTGAACCTTGTTTGTGGTTTTTTTGTGTATGAGGCTTACAGACTATAAGAGTGTGTTAAATTGTGAATAATCAAGAGCAGTGGTGGAAGTACTCAGATTTTTTACATAAAAAGAACTAGCAATACCACAGTGTAGATGTAATCTATTACGAGTTAAAATTCAACATTAAAAATTTTACAAATGTCTAAAAGTATTTGTACAATAGTAGTATTAGCAAAATACATCTCAATCTAACTCCACTCCCTGACTAAAATTACCTTTAATCCGTGAGGAGAAGAAGCTAAAGAGCTGTCTGACAGAACTGCATAACTTCTGGACTGTGAAAGTAAAAGTATAAAGCTGTACCTCAAGTACCTCAAACGCTGTGTAAAGTAATAAAAAAAACTCATATTCGACAAATATGAGTTTGTCACACCACAGAAAAATGTGTTATTTATTAATTAGGTGTAAAATGTAACACATGGTTTATTGTCAGCTTCATTCAGGTACACATACCTGCAGGTCCCCTGAGTGCTTTGTATGGATTGCTGAAATCATCACTGCAGCACAGAAGCTGAGCAACAGTATATGCTCTAAACTGCTCAGATAACCTTATTGTATATAGAATTGACAACTCAATCTTCACAGTCACACTGTACTTATACTGTACTTGTACAGGTGCACCTGTGGAGAATGCAGTACAGTGCTCACAGACGATAAGAATGACTGCTGCAAAGAAAAAGTAAAAAAAAAATGTCATCCAAATGATCATTAAGAATATGAATACACAATCAGAGGAGTATCAGATCTCTAAAACACACTGTAACTCATACTCCAGCAGGTTCAGAGTAGATGTGGAAAGCTCCCTGAAGAGCCACGGTGAATGACTCTTCATCCAGGCCTTGAACCTGTCTGCTTCTTGCTTGAGGTAATTAAGTACATACTTGAGGAAATGTACTTAGTTACATTCCACCACTGGTAAGAGTCTACTTATGCAGGCATTATTGAAGTAAACCTGTCAAACTGTAGCATCATCTAAAGTGATTGAAAGCGTGACAATGAAATAAACGTAAACATTTTGATCTGTGTTGCCCGGGTAACCACACCCAACAGTCACTTATGATAAAAGCAGTATTACATCACTGCAACGTGGTGACAATTTAAACCGCTAGATGGCAGCAAAAGCAGCATATGGAGCTCTGTTAGTTTGAAGGGTATCTCACTCGCATGACTCACAAAACTGCTGCTGCTCTCCTCTGCAATGGTCAAATCTTTAAAGTGTGTTGCATTATTGGCCACGCCCCAATTAGTGATGTCATGACAGGTGTTCTACCTTTGACAGCTGAAAGATAAGCTAAGGGAAACCACCTGCTGTAACATTGGCGGATGGGGTGTGGCTAATGTGCAACATGCTGGGAAGTTTGAGCCCACATAGGTACTACTAGGTGCTACTTACAGTGAGAAAAGTTGCAGTGTAAATTTGCCCTCAAAATTATTTCATTTTAATTTAGGCTTGGACTTTTTTTTTGCAGCAGCAGCAAGCCTGTATGATAACCTTGAGTTGTGGAGTTTGAAAATTAAAAAAGTCAGGATATCTCAGGCTCTGCTGCTTCAATTTGGACTGCTTTGGGGGAAAATCTATCTTTTGTAAATCCCTTTATCTTGTAAAAGTGGGACAGTAAATTGCTGAGGTGTCTCTTTAAGATTCTGGAGAGCTGCTACCTGGTTGTTTTACCTCCTAACTGATGGATTACATAACTATGTTCAGATAACTGGTTGTGCTTTAAACCTGTCAGATTTTGATCCATTTAGAGCTGTTTTGAACTCCTTTGTGAGCACAAGCAAAGGTTGTAAAAAAGCATTTCCATTAACAAAAAGGTTTCAACAAGAAAAGACATCGCTTCTACCCTCTACCGTAGAGACAATTAAACTTCATGCTTGTCACTTCAAGCGAAAGCTTGTCAAATTGTTATAGGGAAGTGAAACTCCCCTCAGATCAACTGAGAGAGCTTTAGCGTCTATGGCGTAACACAGGGCCCGTCCTGTTTCCTGTTCAGTGGAAAGTAAATGCACCGATTTAGTAATGGGCAACAAGTGCTGACATTTTGCTCTCTAGTGGGCGATTCATCTGTTCCATGGGTGGGAGTAAAGTGATAGAGAGTAACAGTGAGGGGGAATTAAATATAATATTGTGTCTTCTGTGCTACAGAGCATTTTCTGCAACATTATTCTATAAAAGTAGTTATTATTGACTTTTATTATTATTATTATTCATAAATTACTTATTGCTTACTTATTCATTTCAAATTAAACCACGATGGAAACCAGGTTCAGGTTTTTAGTAAGCAGGGGATTCTGTTGATGCTGTGTTGTGACCCAGTCAGAAGTCTCTCAGTTAGCCCACCTCACCTTTCCATATCTCTGTTTCAGGGTTGACTCACTCACAAATACACCTGCATGGGCTTCCCTATCTTAGTCACACAGGGGGTCTCCAACCTGAAACTTACATCTGTGTTTGTGTGTGTGTGTGAATGTAGTGGGTGACCAGGGGAAGCCAGAGCGAAAGAGAGTACCCTGTACAATAGCATCGCATAGCTTGTTATTCAAATGCAGCAAAAGAGACGTCCTCACATTCTGATAATAGCAGCAGCATCAATACCAGTAAATCCATCCACATTAATACCAGTTGCTTGGTAAACTGTTTTTCATCACTTGGGCTCATCTGTCACTGCTCTGTTGCTGTACTGGCAGTTTCCGGCACTATGGGATATGAAGATGCGAAAAGGAAACCAAGAGCATCAAGAGGAGTAAGTACAAATGGACAGCTCGGAAATTAAACAACTGAATTCATGCAGGTGCCCATACAAATACATGTCTGTGGATTTGGAAAATAATGATGAGGACTGAAACCAGGCCAACAACAACAACAAATTTGAATTTATTTTTAATGACCAAAATGTGACACAGGGTAGTTGAACAAAGTGACTTTACTGATCTGTTTCATTGTGTATATTGAAGTGGACATGCTTGTTCAGTTTGTGACTTTTATGTTTAACCCTGATAAATATATAATCTTACTCTGTCCCATGCCTGCAGCTTAAGATAATTGATCCTGTAAAGCAAGAACTGACATATTATGTCCATCACAAACAGTCTCGTGCCATATTTGTATTTGATTCAGAAGTGTTGACTTTTATTTATGTATTTAAAATCAGTCATATGTAGGAGCACAGTTATCTAAAACCCATGTCCTCTTTTACATACGTAAGCGTGTCTCAGTATCCAGATGTACAAAAACTAGGTACTTTCATCACAAGTGTCCCAGGTAAATGGTATCAACATAGCAACACACTTCTGACCTGCTAAAAATTCCTGTGCTGCTTCAGCAGAATTTGTTTGGTGTTTCCTTTTGTCTTTGTTGTATGATAGAAAGATTAACAGTGTGTGTGTGTGTGTGTGTGTGTGTGTGTGTTTGAGCACGCAGCCTAGAAAGTAATTTTTACAACAGTATTTGTAACAGAGAGTTTTGTGGTTGACTTCATATGCTGGTGTGTATACTTGTTAAGTCACTTAAACATAATGGATTTAAATGTAAAATGTGCATTTTAAGTGTTGTGTAATATGTAACGTCACTTAAAATAAAAAATGCTTACAGTAAAGTGTGGTTACATGCTATTTTGCTTCAGTTCATCTGCCACATAATTTTTGGAACAGATGAACAGACTATTGAAATGCTGACAGAACTTAGAGGTATACTTTTAGTGAAACCATTATGTAGGATACGTATAAAAGAATCAAATTAGTTTTACTACATTTTAAATGTTTGGACACCAGTCTAAACATACATGAGTGTTTCTCTCTAAAGCGTAAACAGATAATTCAATTTTAGCTAAAAAAAAAAAAGACATACTGCGGTGTGTTATATATATATATCAGAATACGGTGCAGAATACAACACACACTGAGGTACAAAATATGTTGTGTATAGCCATCTCTCTGTCTATAAGATTACATAGTATATTTAGACACACACACACACACACACACACACACGTATCAACAGAAAACAACAGAAATCAATCCTCTGTATTAGACGTTCAACAAATCTACGGCTGCCATCTGCATTTGTTCATGTTTCCTGTAATGTGAATATGTTATTTAACATGTTGCTGTTTTATTAGGCATACATAATAAATCTGTTTTCTTTTGAGTGGTAAAGAGTGCTATTATTCAACTTCATCATCTTTTTGGAGACTGTCTTTTGAGGTTTCAATATTTTTTCAACAAAATGCGTATAACTGTTTTTATGACCTTTACAACATAATGTAATTTTGGTCTACTTTGCTTTGATTGTATATGTGGTACAACTTACAGGCAACAGTTTAAAATCAAAACAGTGTTGATAGAGATACAGTGTTGATTTTGTTAATTTAACTTGACCAGTGTTGATTGTATTTCTTAAGCTTGTTCCTTTGCTACCCTTTGTCTTAGTCTGTTTTTAAACTAGTCATTCACTCGGTTTATGCTGTACAGTATCAGAGTACAATAAAACATACTCCAACAAGAAGCTGTCTTCATGTTTTCTGTTTCTTTCTCATTTCAAAACTGTAACGCTCTCTTTCTCCCTCCGTGTCTCTCTGAGTCTCTGTCAGCGCTTGTGGTTCGGTCTGTGGTATTTTTGTGGTCTTTTTGTTTCAGAGACTAGTTGAAGAGCTCAAAGCTGAGTGAGGCGATACCATCTCAGTGAACACGGCTGTCTCTTCTTCTCTCTCCAGCACACAGGAGAGACATCCTTTGAGACCCGAACAACCACCAACTCAGTTGTTTCTTTACACTCCTTAATTGCACAGGTGTGCACGTGTGTTGCTTGTGTGTGTGTTTGAGAGAGAGGGAGACGGAGAAAAAAAGACAGAGAGAGAAAGCACTGTAGCCTGTAATTTAAGATTACAACAATAAAGGTTGTTGGTACACACTGGAGGCAGTTCAACAGAAACTGAATGTGATGCAAGTTTACGCATCAAAGGTAAAGGAAGAAACCAAACACTGTCACTCACCTACTCAACTTCCGCAAAACACAATATTGACAATGGATATGCAACACCCACTTCCAAACCTGTTTTTCTTCTCTTTCATACGCATGCTAGATATTTTAGATGTACGACACAATGTGTCAAACATTTCGAAACACAGGACTTTGTTGATATCTGTGCAAAAGTCATAACTGTGATTGGAAACAGTATCATCAATCTGTGGATAACTGCCTTTTGACATCAACCTGTGTACAAGGGGAACTAAATCATTGTGAAAAAGAACATATGTTTATATATGTTTTAATAACAGATCATGAAAAACCTTTTATCGCTTACACAGGACTCGCCACTACAAATGATTGGACATATACAATTTCATTGATGTGACAGAATTATGTTCACAGAAAACTTGACAGTGCAGATTTCTTCAGATCTGTAGACAGACAGATCTGTAAACAAAACGTTTAAAATACTGTGAGACCAAGCCAGAAAGAAATAGTGAGGGGAGCAAAAAGCAAATGAGCAAATACTGGATTCCAATTCAGCTGTTCTGTGGTCTACTTGCTTGTTGTACTTAAATAAACCAATTAGGTTTGAGCTTTCAGAAAAAAAATACTGCCTTGATTTGTCCTGATTTTATAATAAAAACTGAAGCTTGCTGAGTTAAATGAGCAACTCGATAAAAGATAATGTCAATCATAATTATTACTAACAAATTTAAAATACAAGTTCCAGCAAAGGACTTGAAATTGAAGTTGTAGGTGTTCTAGAGCTGTCTTGTAATATGCGTAACAAAAACAGTCAAAATATTACAATATGTTACATGTCTGCTGCGGAAAAGACAATCTCTGACTAAGCACACATTTCACCATAAATAAACACAATATGTTGTTAGCAGAGTAGATCTTCAGGGTGAATCACGTCCTTCATGGTCCACTGGACGTCAGCTCAAGTGAAGGACTTCATCAACTGCAAACATGGAAGCAAGAGTTAGTGTGTATTAAAGTTTTTCCAGCATTCATACAGCATTACCATGATTTGTGCACATACTGTAGTAGTTTTACCTTAAACTGAAAACATTATTACACATAGAATGAACGTTATATATAAATATGTACCATTACACGAATACATACTTGGTTCAGATATAAGCTGTAGACGCAGTGCTTTAGGCCATCTACCTAGTCCTTAATGAAGAAAAAATGGAAAAAGAGAGATAACAGTATCTGTCAATTTTAGTTCACAACATTTCAGAAGCAAAATGAAATGAGGAATATAAAAAATTCAGAAAATGTTCTTTATTCTTGTAGTAATCTACTTACTTCACAAAGCGGTGCCGACATTTTTTTGGCAGTCCTGAAAGCGAGAACATATATAAAAACATAGGAAAACACAATCAGATACATATCAGAGATACAACAAAATATATTTGTTTTCAACATTTCAAAGCTAGTTTGACACCCACTCCTAAGAAAAAGTGCTGAATCTCTTGGCATTAATCTCTGCAAAGGGTGTGCTTTTTCCTACCTAACTTTACATTATTTGTTCAGTTAAACTAGATGAATACTTACGGCTGAAGTAGTACAGTGTGCAGATGAGAGCTAGAGCCAGGGCCAAAAGAAGTCCGACCAACGACCACAGAATCAGGGAGCCGCAGACGTCTGGAGAGAAAAACATAAAATATACAGTACATGTATTATAGCTTGTTGCATTTTAGCCAATAATCAGTCATTAGATGGTAACTTCTTTCAGAACAATCTGTTATTTCATTGTCTATAAAATGTTACTTATTCTATTGCATTTATATCATCGCAATCTGACAATGGTACAAGATTATAATATAGAAATTTATATATAAATGTGCTTATACAAGACACATATAAAGTTAATTTTGTAAGCAGCAGGGCATCATACACATTGCTTACCATCACAAACTTGCATAAAAACGCTCTTTTTCTTTTGCTGCAAAATCTCTTAGAACTTACACTGTGAAGATTTCGTCTTTGGGCAGCGACAGACTGTTTTGACTGGTGGGGGTTTTGTCTGGGGCGGTAATGTTGGAGGGGTCACTGTCAGATAAAGACCAAACAACCATAAAGACCAGTGATAATTAAACAACACTGAAGTAAAAATGTAAAAAATCATTAAAAACAAAAGACCCTAACCAGGATTTAAATAGATACTATACTCACCGATTGTAACTATATACCTTTTTTTTTCTTGACCTGACAATTTTTTCTGTTATTTTACTCGACTTCAATCATTGTTCATGTAGCGCTCGGCTGCAAGTAATATTGGAGCTATAATATTTCACTGTGCTGAGTGCCACTGAGGTTGTTTGAATGTTCACTAATTCTATGTGGTTATGTTAGACTGCCACACCCAACTTAACAAGACAAAGTGTAAGAAGTCTGACAGCGAATATTTTAGTCAAAACTAGCTCTGGAAAAAGATATTAAATACAAGTAGTCACATTTTAAACTATCATTACTTATTTTGTTATTTGTAAGTACAGAAAGTAATTTTTTTTAATGGATAGTTGACAATGTGGGGTTATGATTTGGAAACGTGGAAAGAGGGGATATGAGATCAGGTTCCCCTGTATGAACTCAAAGTGGGAACGCCGCTGTTGCATGATGTGTAGTGACACATAACAGTTGTCATAAAATCAAGTCATAAAATACATTGTACAATACATTTTAATATATTGTGTTAGGGGTCCTAATGCACCAGATTTAGATACAGAGGTTTGGTTCAGATCAAAGATTAAGCACCTTATGATAATAATTTCTTGACAGATGCACTGAAACTCTTAAAGCTGCCCGATTAACCGCTATAAAGAAATTGCTTGAGATTTCAGCATACAAACCTCCCGGACGCAAGAGAATCCCAGGCTTCCACATTTCTGTGTCTTTCCTTTCCTTGAGAACGCAAAAATAAATCCCTTCGTCCTCTTCTTTCACATTGATAACACGTAGCATAAAGGCTGAATTGCTCTTCCTGCTTAATTTGAACCGTGCTTTATCCACACCATCCGCATAGGTAGCACGGTCAGCGTTGTTACATTTGCCTAGGAACTGTGGCGTGCCGTGTTGGGAAAGACTGCGGAACCAGTAGACGGAGTCACAGGAGATGTTAACACAGATACAGTCAATAGACTCACTGCTATTGATCTTAGGATAAAGAATGGTGGTAGCTTCTTGTCGCAGGAACTGGCTCGAACCTAGAAGTGGAAATATAAGGACATTTCAGACTTCAACAGATACACGCTCAGAGTACCCTAAACATCTCCTAATGTCCAGTATTGAAGTTTAGGGTCATCGTTCTATTTGGTGTTAAGACAGGTTTGAGGAATGTCTTAAGCACCAGAAAATAAATAAATGTGCAGTGTCTCCTGCTTGACAAATTTAAGACTAACTGTAAAGTACTGTAAGAGCACGTACAAGTAAACATGCTTCAAGCAAAGCAGAGGAAAGTGCAATTGTAACTGCAATATAGTAAAGAAACACTACGACTATCACAAAAATGGTTGTAAGAATGCAAACGAAGCCGAATTATGAAGAAACCTCTTGTATATAGTCCTAACTCTGTGAATGTGACATTTCGAAATTGCTATGTGGGGAGAACGATTTAGCATTTAGGCAATGTTCATGATCACTGGAAGAGCCATTTCATCTAATTTTAGAATCAGTTCCAAAGCCTATTTTGTGTGTTTTCGAGTCAGGTATGTAGGCATGTGTCTGTTGCAATCACTAGTCTTATGAAATATCTAAAGATAAGCAGAAATTTAAAGGTTTCCGGTGTATGAAAGGTTAAGGCTCACTGGCACTCAAGTCTTTTGGATGATTCTTTACGTCTTCCAAACATTTACGGAACGCACAAATTGCATAACATTCAAGAACGCACAAAATTAACTTAATCTTTATGCTGCTATACAGTAAAAATACAATTCATTTCAATGCCTTTATAGATATGTTTAAAATCATCATAAACTAAATGTAAATACCCATTTAATATCGATGTAAGCCCATTGCAAGGCACAAACTCGTTGTGTGTGTGTCCCTGAAGATTTATCATCACTCTTTCTTCCATTCAGATTGTACACATCACATCGATGTAACAGCACAACAGCATTAATAACTTATAACAGTATAATTGTGCAATTTTGACATATGAAGTTATTGTAACTTCGATGGCAGTTTTACCATTACAACTATACCAACTACACCCAAGGCTACTGCGTTGTAGTTGGTCTGTCAGTCTAAAGCTCCATTTTATTTGTTTAGCTATTAAAAATAAATTTGACCTTTGAAGACAAACTATGGTCAGGACTGTATTTGATTCATGTAAAAATAATTTAAGTTAAACATCAGAAAGGCTCCAGTTTAAGTACACAACAACACATCACTCGCTTCAGGGCCCTGACTGAAGAGTTATCATGTCGAGAACGCCAGAAGCTAATGACAAAAGAGGAACATCGATGAGAGAAATCTGATAGTCTTACCTGATGCCCAAAGCGATACTGTCAACAGTGTCCATGCCAGTGGCAGTGGGATCATTCTGTCTGGTTGCCAACGTGTGTATGCGCTTGTGTGTATCGTTAGTGGTAGCTGGGGGATAGTGCTGATACTTTCTTTTCCTGCTATCTATCTGTTAGAGATGACGAGAGGAACTGAGCTGACAGGGCCCTGAGTCAAGAAGGTAACACCCCAATGAGACACACACAGGACCTATCAGGGTGGGCCATATACCTACCAAGGGGCTTAAACACAGACAAACATATACACATATACATATATGTCTATATATATATATATACACATATACATATACACACACACAGAAATGCTCTTACACATTGCTGATGAAAAAATGACACATTTGAAATATGCACAAAATGTAAGAGACTACTGGCAAAACATAAAAAGGATAAAAAGACATTCTTGACTGCATTAATGCCAGAAATAACAATTGTGTTTCCACTTCAGAGATGCAGGTTGTTAAAGGAGAGGGTGCTGTTGAAGATACATGACATACATACAGCGATCATGACAAACATCTGAAAACATACCATACCATACCACATGCTTGATACCATATATCAAGCAATATAAAAGTTGTTTATTCAAAGAGCAGCAGTTTGCAGTGCTGTGGTCTCTGCCCAGGTGCATGACCTAGAGCTCAGCAGAGTCCTACATACGCAGCTTCATGCCTCACTGCAGAGCACAGCACTGAAATACCAATTAACAGAGCCTACTTAAGGTTAACTGGAGACAAAGAATCACTGATATACACCCTGACTCACAGTTCTGTAGATTATTGATAAATATTCATTGGTGTGTGTATAAATCTTCTGTAGTTCTTTCTTATGACTTACTTCTATAACTTTAACTAAATACGGGGTACAAAGTGTGTCGAGACGCATTTCAAAAGCACGGAAACAAAACCCTGTGAGATTTGTGCATGAGAAACTGATACAAAGCAGTTTTGCAAAACAAATCATATAAATTTAAAATATTCTTGCCTATCATATAGTAATATGTTAAATCAGGAATTTTCTGTTATTTCAACAAAGTGAATATATTTCTCAATTTAACAAGCTGAATGTGTTTTAATATTCAGTATGAACTTTCTGCCCTTTTCTCTCTAGTCTAATTTATTTCTTCTGTCATTCAAAGGTTTAAATAATTAAAAGAACAGACTGAGACATTTACTTTCTAAATGTAGAAATAACTTTGAAGATCCCTGGCTGTAAAAGCTAGCAAACTCTCATATTCTGTCTGACGTGAAAATGAAGGGGTGATGGACAGATTGGCGTGTAACTCCAATTTCAACTGGCAGTTACAGATATGCTGCATGACAACAAAATAGCTAAGGCTGAATTTTTGAAACACCAGATTTTGGAATGAGTTCATTAAGGCTGCAACTACTAATTATTTTCATCATTGATTAATTTGTCAATTCAATAGTGAATAAATTAGTCTGTATATGTATGTAAGAAAATTAAGAGCCTTGTTTTGCCAAACCCAGTACCCAAAGGTACTTCATTTATGGTGATGTAAAACAGAGAAAGACAATAAAATCTCATATTTCTAAAGCTGGAACTAATGAACATCTGATGTTTTTGCTTGACAAAACAATGGATCATTACAATAGTTGTCAATTAATTTTCTAGTTGTTTTAGCACCAAACTTAACAATGAATACTTTTGGCTTGTTGCATTTGGTGGATATTCTAAGTAATAAGATACACTAAAGTCTATTCATCAACACGAAACCATTCCCACTCTCTGACTGCCATTTATGAGCAACGTTTTACAGATGAAGACTGTAATAAAATGTGTCAAGAAAGCACTTGAGATTTCCTTGCAGTTGTTGTACGTTGAAAAAAACACTTTGTCCCAATGATTGGCATTTATGTTTTATTTTGGGGCAGCAATTCTAAAATGACGACTGACTGTTCAGTTGTTTCATTATCCCCAGAGTTCAAGTTTCCTTGATGTAAGATGAGCACTTAAATCATTTGAGTAGTGTGTGTGGATGGTTTTGTGTATGTGAAAAGCTTGGGTGCACAACGGTCTGGTGGGGGTCTTAAAGTGAGAGGATGTGGGCACCCTATAGCTCTACGGGGGTCGAAGACCTGAGCGAGACAGGGAAAGAGACCGCAGGATTCTTTGAAAACAGGAGAACTCAGGGGGCTTCAGAGTTGCTCTTTACACATCGCTGAGCTACGCTTTTGTTGGTCTCTCTGCTCCGACGCTTTAAGTCAAAGGCTGCCTACAGAGAAGTTTGCCTCTCATGTAATTTCGCTTCTCATCAGTGAATTTTGCATGTTTCGTATTGTCAGAGAAGACAGTTCCTTTATATCCATAATATTGTCTGAGTCACAGAATTAGGAGTTTGTTCGGTTCCCATTAGCAGTGCTTTAAACAAATACTATTAGTAAGTCGACACTTCACTTCAGAAGCTTTTCATCTTACCCTGCCTTGAGCAGTAATCAGGCTGACATCAATTCTCTTCAGCATTTAACTTCAAATCAAGCTAGCAAGCTGGTTCATGTCCATGTTTTTGATATGCAGCATTACTTTGGCTTGAACCTTGTGATAGTCCTGTTCTGCTGTTCTAAAAAGCCACATGATGTGTAGCACTCTGCCCTCAGGATCCTAATGCAATCTAATATCTGTTGTACAGTAAGAAACCAAAGAAAGTGGCAAAACAGGACTTTCTTTTAAGGATATTTGATCTCTGGGCTAGTTTGAGCATGTTCTTGGCACCAAGAGTAGTATAAATATATCATGACTTTTTGTCTGTTCTCATAGTCTATAGTGGCTGCAAACCGTAAACCTTCTTCAGTAAATAGACTTAAACAAAGCCAAACTTGACCGACTAGACTTGAGGACCTATTAAAAACAAATGCATAGTTTTGAGCATTTGAGCATTTTGTGCATAAAGAGGATGATTGGAAACTGGAATTAACTACAACTACTTTGTCTATTTGCAGTCACCTTTAAGTACCATAAACTGGCTCTGTTCAGTTCATCAGATTTCATATGAACATGAAGTTTGTGACGAGTTGTCCTCATTTGAACACCTGTCTGACCCCAAACACTTTAAGTGCTGTTTGGAAGTGCAAATATATCCACAACACACGCACACATACACACACACACACACACAATGCACTGTAGGATATGGCAAAGTTGTTTTTTTGCTGCAGTTTTTTCTTTAATAGCTTTGTTGTGCTGCAGTGTGTGCAACAGGCACAGAATTTGTTCTGTTTCTATCATTCCATTTTATCCAACATGCGCTAAACCTCTCTCTACCTCTAACAGCCTTCATTTAGCCTGTGTGCCTTTGAGTAAAAGCATAGAGCATCAAAAGATATTAAATGAGTAAGCTACTGACATCTCTAGTATTTTTTTTTTTTTTTGCTTTACTGATGCTCTGAATGAAGCTCAACAGCGCCAACCACTGGCTGCTAAAGGGACCACAATCTATCAAATCCTTGCCAGAAGCACATACATAATGAAACATAACTTAACTTATTGATGTGTTAATAGATAAACATGACTTGTTGATCATTTCAGGTGATAGGCAAAAAAAGTAGATCTGGAATTTTATACCCAACAATTAATAACAATGTGCAAATTAATTCAATCAAATAATTATTAAGTGTCATAGTGAAAAATAAAGCTGTTATATTGATGGATACGGGTGAGAAAATCCTCCAAAGTCACTGCAATGAGAGGAATTCATTCATTCCTTACAAACACAAACTGCCTGAACATGGCTAGCCAGCTAGCACACCTACGGAGAACAACTGTCCGAGCTGATTTGTTAAGGCTATAAAGATTATTTCAATGTACACAGTTTTTTTTTGAGAGAACAGTGTCATGTTCCTTATAACTTGATGTTTTGACTAAACAACAGCAGCTTAAAAGAGTTGAACTGGGCCTTTTGAGTTTAACAACCCAGAATGGAGTCGTCCCACAGCTTTTCCTCCTCTGTCCTCGTGTCTACTTTCTCTTTAGTTTTCTTCTTCTCTTTCCTGTATTTGGGTTTGGCTGGCTCATCCTGTCCACCACACCCCTGCTCTGTATTTATTTCAGTCTGAATATGCACCTCTCTCTCTTTTTCTGTCTCTTTTCTATTGTCTGTCATGTCCTCAGGCATTAAATTGGCCATCACCCTTTCCCCTCCTTCTTCCTCAAAGTCCTCCTCCTGGGATTTCTTTTCTCGTCTTCTCCGCTTGCCATGATTTTTTTGCCTTTTTCTCCTCCTCTCTTCCTCTGACTCTCCAGATTCCCCTCTTCTCCTCTCCTCCGGTGCGTTATTTCTTTCCCTCCTCCGTCGCTTCCTCCTCTTCTCGTCCTTGTCTGAGTCCTCATCTCTTGCCCTCCTGTCCCTTTCTCTCCTGGATCTTCTTGTCCTCCTCTTTTCTCTTTCTCTGTCATCACTGTCACTTGTGCTACTGCTATATGAGGAGGAGTCCGAGGAGGAGTAAGACGATGAGGTAATATATGAGGAGGAGCTCGACTGCTTTCTACGCCTCCTTCTCATCACAGGTTGACTAGTGAACGGTCGAGAGCCTGAGCCTGGGGGGACTGGAGGATGGCAGTTGTAATCCCAGCCATGGGGTGGCCAGGGAGGCCCCTGATACGGAGGATGCCACCCTTCAACGTGGTTGTAACGTCCAGGGAGGGAGTGATGAGGAGGGTTAGAGGTGGGAGAAAAGTTGGGAACAGGTTTGTTCACTTCTGTGATGTCCCACTTGCTAAATACTTCCTCTTCTTCTTCATTGTCGTCGTCATCCTTTTGTGAGTCACCCTGAGGGGGGACTTGACTGGTCTTGGGGGTGATTCCACGAGCCCTCTGAACCTGAATGTAGTCTGACAACTCATCTGCAAATGTGCTGTAGATTTTTTGTTGGGATTTGCACAGGTCCATGACTTTCTTCTCCCTGGTGAAAAAAGGACCATGAAAATAGGAATTACACAGATAATTGAAGTAACAAATGTTGATGTCACAGTAAAGCTCCATTAAGTGTTCTTTTTACCACCAGAAATAAATACGAATACGAATACGAACAACTTTATTGATCCCAAAGGAAATTGTTGTGCCAGAGTACAGGAAAAAAAATATAACAATAATAAATAATAAAAAAAATGTCTAAACAGTAAAAATAAGAGAATATAAAAATAAGAGAATAAGAAATAAAAATACAAATATATATATATATATATATATATATATATATATATATATATATATATATATATACAACTATAAAATGTCTTAAGTAACAAGATAAGATAAGGAGTGCACAGGAGTTGCTGTGTAAGTGAATGAACCAGATTGAGACATTTGCATTGATGATAAACTATTTCCAAGAAAAAAAAAAAAAAAAAAGATACTGCACATGAAGAATATTGCACATAAAAATACTATTGAGACTTGAGACTACTGTATGAATATACTATCACCTATAAAACTATGCCAGTGTACATATTACACACACATAAATAGAATAGAAAAATATTGCTCATGAATAGAAAAATACTGCACATAGAATAGAAAAATATTGCACATCAGTGCACACAGTTTTGTAAGACCAGCTTATCAAGTTCCTATGGTCTTATGGCATTATAAACACGTAATGCCAATCATTTTCTGTGTCTGCATCCAGCAGACACAGAGCAAGAAAGTCATCCAATAAAGCTCTATGTATTATGAGCACAATGGTAGTTTGGACAAAATACAGCATTTTGTCCAAATTATTTACAGCAAAATCTATTCAATCTATTAATTATTCTATCTACTTAACTACTACTGCTACTAATACTACTTAACTATTCTATCTACTAATTAAAATACTACGAATACTAATACTACTACTACTAATTATAATAATTATAATAATAATAAAATGATGCAATGTTTCAACCTTTTAGGTAAATATTTACTATAACATGAAGCCTATAATATTCAATAGGACGACTAACAATTGTTTTCTTTCACATGCTTCTCTTGTACTGCACCTGTACCCAAACTTTGGTTGGTTGTGCATACTACCCACCCCCTTTGTGTAAATAAGACATCAGAATGTCATTGGAGAGTCATGAAACAATTATTGAGTGGGCTGAAAACATGAACAAAAAGCTGTGAAGAGCTGCAGAGTTTTGGTGTTTATATTCATTTGATTCAGTGTGTCAAAAAAAAAACACTTAAAGGAGCTTTAATGTCACCAAAGGCAAGTTGAAGTGCAGTGTAGCAGAGATAAAACTTTACGTGCAGTATAAATGACAGTGGGCATGGTGTGTTTGTCAGAAAATTCTTGAGCTTACCTAATCTGGTGTTTGTTTCCCTGCATGTGGGCCTGGTACATCTCCACAGAGTTAAACTGTGCACTACACATCTGACACATCAGCGAGTTGGCTGTAGACAGAAATGGCATAAACCATCAAATAATGGCATATAAGCACTCAGTTAAAACAGCTTCCTTTGGTTTCTTCTTATTCTAATTTCTAGTGAGTTCCTATCTCAAGTCAAAATAATATTTGTTTAACATTTGGGGGTCAGTCTTCTCTACAAAGAGATGTTATACAGTCTACAAGTGGACATAAAAATTAAGACTACATTAAAGCTAAGGTTAACATTCTGTTTAACAACTGCACTATAAACTATCACTAATTGACCTCTGCTACATTATTAGATTAGACTAACTTAGTTTGAATTATTAGTTAGGCTAACTACTTCTTATTAACATCACTTTATTGACATAAGGTTATTAAGCTGACACCTACCTGCTAATCTCCTACCTACCTGCTATCTCTGAAGGGATGAAATGTTCATGGCTTAATGGATTTGCCGTTTTTAAAATTATGTTTTTTTTCTTGACTGTTTCTGAGTTGGTGTTGGGCTGTCATGCTGTTGCCAGCTTCTGCTGATTTTACTCACTCACTCACCTTGCATCTCAAATAGATTGAAGGATACTGGCATATAGTGTCTAACAAAGGAAAATGTGCCTTAAGAAATACTTTCCTTTGCATCAATATTGGTTCTTAAAATGCACTCAATATCATAATGGTTATATTTTTTATTAGGATCTGATGCACTTTGTATTATATTGCTTTGCTGAGAGGCAGGACCCTGTGTTACCTTGTTCAACATTGTCTCCGAGCTCTTTGAGCAAGTCCTGTCTGGCCTGATTCCTCTGGTGTTTGCGTCCATTGTAATGCTGGAGAGCCATTTGGGGGTTATTGAAAGAGGCAACACACAGGGCACAGTGCTTATCAGGGCCCTGCAAATCAAACTCTGTGATGGAGGTACTTGGGTCCAGAGGAGGCTCCGTACCCCCCTCTGGGGCTGATTTCTGGTCAGCATCATCAGGATCCCGAGTCAGATTTGGTACGGTGTGTCCCTCTGTGTACTTTTCTATAACTGCAATGAAATGATCAATTTCAGTTCATTTTTTTCTGACCTTCTGAACTTCACCTGAACTTGAGCAGATAGTTGTCTACAAAGTTCACTGTGTATCTGTAAACACTGAGTTTCAGATCACTGTAATACTTGTCCATCACACAACCCACACTTGCCTGAGGGCTGAAGATGTTTCCGAAGATTTTTGATATGGACTTTGCCTTCATAATGTGACCTCGCCACCACGTAGGAACTAAAAACCATGTTACACAGCTCACAGAAACGGTCCTTATCAGTAGTCATGGCCCGCTGCAAAAGAAAACAAAAAAAAAACAAATTAAAAAAAAAAATTAAAAAAAAAAACACAAAGCAAAACCGCTGGCTTGTCTGGACACATATATTTGCTTTCTGACATAGTACATGACTGAAAACAATAAAGAAAGAAGACAAAACTGATGCCTTAAAGCACTTGGAGTTCTACCACATGCTGAGAAGGATATCATTATGGCATTAAAGCTATGACCCTTACACTCCTTGCCTTTAGACACTTTAAGAATTATTGTTTATGGCTATGCTTCTGTTACACTCATTGTTTGATATTACAGAACAAGATTGCTTCTAAAGGTGCAAAGAATAAAATCTCTAAAGGAGCGCTAACCTGGGGTCCTGTGGACTCTTTGTTCATCTTCTCGGCTCTCTTGGCCTGCAGGTACACCCTGAGTTTCTGAGCATGTTTCTTTCCCTGCAGTTGGGGAACACAGGAGACGTTATCATAAAGGCTCTGATCTTGTTAAGTCAATAAAAGTGCACAACAGCTCTGTGACAAGTGCCTGGAAATGAGCACACACCTCATAGTGGGACAGCCTCTGAGATTCAAAGAGCAGCACAGCCTCACACACATGGCAGTAGTCGTCAGTGAGGAGACCCTTTAGAAGCTCGTCTTCACTCTTGTCTCCTGTGTGGCAAAATATACTGTCACCTTTACAATTAAGCCACAGTGAATTAAGAAGATGATTATTTAGGCATTTAACTAAAGCTATGTGGAAGAGATATACCTAAAAGAACCCAACTGTTGCTCATGTCTCTGCATTGGTTGGTTTTGATAAAAACTGAGAAAAATTAGAAGTTGTAAAATGAAATGCTAAATTGTACATTTCCATTGCCCGAGTGATAAGGGTCTCAACCAGCGTTCAAAATTGTTCTCTATTGGTAGGGCAGGACGTCTGCTGAGCACAAGACAACAGCAAAAAAAAACAGCTTTTCTTGAAATATATACTGTACCAACTTCATATACAATGCAGTGACTCATCTTAGAAAAAATTTAACTTTATTCCAAACACATCCAGGACACACCCTTTGTTGTTTTTACGACATCACTACATTTCACAAAACTCTTACTTGAATTATTCCCACCCAATGCAACCCTCTGACAATGCTCTCCAGAAACATGGCTAAAACAGCAAACAGTGTGGGAAAATCCGGGTTTCGTCCGGGTTGACTGCACTCATTCTGTCTGTCCAATGACCGATGCACATTAATTTTTTACCACACTTCTGCGCTCGTGCAGCTTTTGAATGAACTTGGTCAGCCCAAAAAAGGATCAGTAAAGTATATATATCTTGATCTGCTCATTTTCACTTGCAACCTGATTATTAAGCACTGAAAATGTGTAACATCACTGTGGATGTGTATTATTCATAATGGCTCTACAGTCTGAGCAAAGATGAGCATGGCTATTTTTCCAAAACTGTGAAGAATCAGTTTGTGCAGTGTGTGAAATTCATTTTTAGAGTTTTTATCAAAATGGCAATAAATAGCAAATTAGGTATTCCTGTAAAAACGTATTTGTTTCTGTCCTTGTTGCTAACAATTAATACGTTTAGATAATTCAACAATGATGGTTTGTTGTATAGTTTAATATAAAAGGCTGTATTTAAAAGACATGACTGACAAATATGCTTTTATGACTGGTGGTAATTGAAAAGGTTTGACTTGATTTGAAATGATCAGGTAATTTATCAGTCAGACCATCTCATATTTATTTATGGAGAAAATATTTAATTCAATAATTATGTTTATGTCAATCACCTGTCACTAAAAACACCAGCCAATCACATCATCAAGAAATAACTGCTGTGTTCATCAGTGTAAAAAAAATACCATAGCAGCCTTTTCAGGGACAGAATTGAGGTTAATAAAAGCATTTAAATCAATAACTATGGAAAGCCTTCAAAAGGTCTGGAGTCTCAATGCTGACATGCTACATTGTGCACTGGCAGAATTTTAAATCACCAACTTATGGTGTGTAATCAGTATGACAATATACGCAAAAAAACAATTTCCTTCAGTATCTGTGTAATAAATGAGTAAAATGACACTAACTACAGCCTGAAATATGTACATCTGCTGATACATTTCAAATACTGTACTTACCAAATGATAATCACAGTAGTTAACAAGACAACAGAGATTGTAGGAAATGTGTCGCAAATATTGTGTACAATGTTTGAACAGGGTAGAGTATTTCACACCTTTATTCTACAGGTGAGCAAGGCCTCCCACTTAGTTGTGTTTTAATGTTAGACTGAAGGACACTTGGTCAGGTTTGAGATCCTTCAACACCAACCTGAGAAAACACTAGATCTTATTACACAACTACATTTTGACTTTAATTCATGCTAATAGCTTGAGTACGGTTTCACTACTGCTTTAACTGATTCACTTTAGTTATTGACTGGGTTACTGTCCAGCCAGAAGATCAAAATAAAGTCACCCTCAGTATGGTATTAAGTTAAATGGCGGCCTCCCCGACCAGCTCACCTCCACCTCTGCTGTGATTATTTAAATGGTCAAGACTGTCTCGGTTGGACACAGTAGCTCAGGACAATTAGCAACTGCCCAACAACTTCCGCATCTGTGAACACGATCACAATCTGTAACTGTATGTTTTCACTATAGGTCTATGTATAAATAAAACAGTGTTTGGGTGGGTGACACTTTCAAAGAGTCGTGTACGCACGGTAAACACAATGAGCCACCCCTAAAGTCACCGTTAGCACGTTTAGCTAAGGAGCTAACTAGCTCTGTTAGCTAACAGCTAACGGCGGCTCAGCAGTCTGAATGTCCGTGTTCTAGACAAAACTCACCTTCAACCTGGGTACTATCTGTTTTAGTGTTTATTACTTTGTCAGCATCTGTGACAGAAGCCGCGTTAGGGGTACTAGCAGTATTATCTAGGACGTCTGACTCCGCCAGAAGGGGAGTGCAGACACTCCTGTCGTCCATCTTTTTCCCTAGCTGTTTGACGCATGCGCAGTGACGTCGCAGTACTAATGGCATTTGCTAAGAAGGGTTAATCCAGAGACTGTGTTAATGATTATGTGGCCAAATTAGACTGTAACCTCACTGAGTTACTGTTTAAATTTGTTTAATAACATGTGCTGTACCTAAAACCTAAAACCTCTTTTCCTGAGCATTTGGAGGTTTTGTACATTTTAATAAGTTTTATTAAACCATTTGTTGAACTGAACTGTGCCCACCATGAAAAAACAAACTTAGTAATTAAAAGTGACCAAATGTGTTTCATTAAAGACAAATGCATTGCAACGTAAAACAAATATAAACGTCATAATTTTTTTTTAGTCCCAGCGTACTTTTCATCAAAGGCCTGGCTTTTTAATTTATTTTAAGTATCCCAGTAAGCCATAACTACGAGTCAGCATGCACAGTACCAGGAGCCTGAACCTGTACAGCTAAATTAAAGTCAGTCATCATGCATTCTGTTATTTATTCATTTATTCGTTGTTTTTTTTTTTATGCTACTCTTTAGGTTAAACTTGCCTTCAATGTTCACACTATATGTCATGGACAATCAAGAACACAATCAAGAAATTTAATATCAAAATAGATACTTTATTACGGGACATTATCATTTCAACATGTGCTTGCTACAGAGAAGATCCGTGTAATGCTGGAAAACAATTTTACTGACCAATATAACAAATGGACTGAGATAGAGAGGATCAACATAAAGTTCTTTCACATCAAGACAAGGACACTGATGAGGAGGGTCACTAGAAAAGCAGTACACGGTGGCAAGCTGTCACTTTCTCTTTTGGAGCTCTCTGGCTAAGGCATCCAGCTGTGGAGAATCACACAACATAACATGAGAGTCAAACACACTATATACTATATACACATTTCATTTAATACACAGTGATTAGTGCATGTTTTTGTTGTCGAATCCAGTGTATAGATATGAGGGATATCATGTCAACAGGGTGGCATATGTATACACTGGATAGGGTACCATTGGTTCACTTACAAGAAAGTTTCTCAGAATATTCCTCCTCTGGGGTCTCAAGTAGCCGCATTCTCCTGCCTCACACAGCTTAATCTCCTCTGAAATCTGACAGTCAGAGAGGGAGAGACATGAGGGGTAAGAAAGATTTAGAGAATATCTTCAAATAGAAAATGCTCATGAATGAGAAAACGGTGCACGTAGCCACACAAACACTAACCCTGACCTCTGACGTGCCGAAAGAGTCCAGCTCCCTCTTGCCTCCGGGGTACCAGCCATGGGACCAGTGCTGGGCGCTGGACAGCTGAGCCCCAACACATAGAAGCAGCCCAAGCAACAAAACCAGGCGCGAGACACACATGATATTCCCACCTATAGACAAAGATGGACACTCAGTGAGCTACCTGACTGTAAGAGGTCACTATCTTCGATCATTTGGTCAGAACATCCAAACAAATAGCAAAGTAATTAAATACTTATTCAAATCAGTTCAAATTTTGAATAGTTTTTGTGTTGCAGAGAGTTTGAACTTAAACTTTACTATTTCAAGATTAGATAAAGATTCAGGCTATGAAACAATAATGCTTTGAGTTTTTATAAGGTCAGTTTAGCATAGAGACAAGTTTAGGCTAACAGTGATCACCTTTAATTAAACAGGGTCTCCAACATTTGTAGTATTCTAATATAATTATTAGAATACATATCATTATATATAATACAATTTACAGTATATTTTAGACAGACTACAGTAAAACTATGTAGAGGTGTATATAAGTGCCCTTACCTTAGTTTCAACTGTCACAACTTTAACACTGCAGGTGTCCCTCAGCGTCCCACCAGCTGTTCACCCTTTTGTTGACGGTTACCAAAGGCACACAAGTGTATCACTGTGGAGATTCTCTTAAACCCTCTCCCTCTCCTGAATATATATGGGCCAGTCTAAAAGCCCCCCTCTCAATCCACATTTCAATAATCACTCCCTAATTGCCCCTCCCATCACTAACCCCTTTGGCCCCTCTGTTCCCAGCGGTGAAATGAACGCTCCCTGAGAGACAAGAGGTCCAGAAGACATTGCCAATTCCAATTATCATCTGCAAACAGCACTGATACCCCTGGGATGCTCATCGGCCCACACGCATCATCCATTTCCACTTCCAAATACTGTCACTCTGGCCAAAGAACAGATTTAAGTCATTACAAATACACATTAATGACAAACAGCATCGTTCATTTTTTATTTTTTCAGGCACAGTGCTGCACACAGACTTAAGAAAACATCTCAGAAATGGAAAAAAGTCACATGCTCCTCACAGCTTATTGAGAAGTTGATTTAAACATAACTCATTACATGAGAAGATCTTGTTTAATATTTATGTTGTATCTTGAATGTGTTAATGGGTTCTGTATGTTCTGGCTTCTTTAGTGTGGACTTTTCCAACAGTGATCTTTGACCAATAGTATTAACTGTATCTCAGATCAAACAGTAGGTCCTTGTCAGAAGGTAAAACTCAGTAGTTCCCATTTCCTCTTTCATCACCTGTTTTGACCACAGTGACCCATCACACATCCTCCCTCTAACCCGGATGACCTTTCAGTCGGGGGCATCTGATGTTGAGGGGAACAAACACTGGATTCCTGACCAGGCCACTGTTGACATCCCTCTCAATTAGAGGAGGAAATGCATTTTTTTCTCAAAGTGTTGGATAAAGAACGAGTTTTTGCTCTGGAAGTGAGGGACAGCGTGACGTGCTGCTGTTGACTCAGTGCATCTGCCAGCTTTGTGCGTTGTGACACACAACTGTTTGGGATTGGCTGAAGCGAGATGACTCCAAGATGTGTCACTGATGAGGCGTGTTCCCTGTTTGCAGATTCACCTGTCAATGCGAAGCCAGAGCAAATACCTTCTCACAAATCTGTGAATGAACAGGTTTAACATATACTGATGGATTGTAAATTTTTTATATGCCAATTTGTTTTCCTCATCACAAATCATGGTAATAGTGCAGGTTTAATTTATTTCAGAGCTCTGATCATTCTGTCACCGTTTATTTTGTCCTGAGGTTCAACTCGAGCGATTTTATGTTGCTGAAATATAAAAACATTTCTTGAATTTCTTCAAACTTTGGACAGATATGTAGAATGAACCCTCTTTTGATCCACTCATCTTAGACCGACAGTAAAACCTTTGTTGCTAAACAGTGTATTAATGCATGATAGAAACCAGTGGATCAAAGTGTTTCCTGATCCTAAATCATTCCACCTTAAAATCTAGTGACTTATCATTGCACTTTTATAATGTTTAAGGACTCACCAGAGACAGATTAAAAACTGACAAGTCAGAAGCAGGAGATGCAGAACTATTCAGACTTGGAATTTTGAGTATGAGTCAAGCTCCAAAATCATCAGATCCTACATTTCACCTAGTGCATGTTCCTTTTCATGTTTTCCATATACCCTTTTTGCCCCTTAAAGGGTCATTTCTGATATTGTCATCAGGGTTATTTTTCAGCACATAAAAATAACCCTGCAGAGCGACAGAGGTCATTATACAAATAGCTGAATGGAAGTCCTTGTGAAGAGTATACTAAGCTTTACATGTAAAATCTGACTTGCCCCTTTAAGGCATCCCATTGTTTATAATTGCACTGGATATGTTTCCCCCCTCTCTGTCTCTAATTAGGGACTTCACATAAGTGTTACTGAGTCGGTAGACTGCAGCTCAAATCAAAGAATCCAAAGGAACTGTAAGCAAATAGTATCAGGTGCCATTATTTCACTATCATTTGCTACCCAAATGTAAACCCAATGTGTCCTAAAATGTATTCAAGGTATTAGTGTCCAACAGTAACCCTAAATAATTCCCTGGTTAATTATTTATTGGTACAATAAGCACATTAATATTTGATTGGGGGTGAAGGGTTGAACACTGATTGAAAACCCTTCAAGAACAACACTTAGGAGGACTGCCTGATCAATAAGGTACATGAACGATTGGCAATTATTTTGCACCACCGTAGCATTAGTCTTCATTGAGAAGGGAGCTCTAATGAGCATCAGACTGTCCTTGCTTGAAACGAGCAAAAACACTGTGTGGATGCGATTGTCTGACAAGTGACGTAACTCCACAACATGACATTTCAAGACAGGAAGACAAATGATAAAATCTCAAGCACTTTATTAGATTTGAACAGTATCTTGCTTAGAAAGGCCATTTGGCATTATATAATTATATATAATTTTATTATATATATAATTATATATACATATATTCAAATGTTGAATAACAAAACACTAGAAACAAACATAGGCAAATTAAAAAATAGGATTTGCTTAAGACAATTTCACCAAATTAAGAATGGCCAGAACAAAACATCTCCAATACAGTTCAAAATGGTCCCGATACAGTTCAATATACATCTTTGAAAAAAAAAGAAGGGGTGGGGGGAGGAAAATAAAATAAGCAAGGCAGCAGACAGGAATGAAATATAAATAACCTTACATTATGTACAAAGGGGAGTGGGTTTTGACCACTGGGGAAAAAATGGTCCAAGGACAATGTGAAAGAGGAAAAGGAAGCAATAACTGGACAGCAGTGAGTGGAAAGGAGACATAAAGGACATATAAAGGTGGAGCGAGAAAGAGCGAAGCTGGACTCTAGTCTTCCTCCAGTCTAATGCTTGAGAAATGGAGACGCATTTTAATTCTGCGGGGCATTCAAAATGCTCCACTGAGCAAAGCTCCAGGGACAAAGGGATGTGAGAGTGGGACAACTGTTTCCCTCAGTGATAATGCATAAAAGAGTCGATTGTGTTTGTTGTGGGAAAAATTTCATAATTTCTTTTTTCACATTCGGGTACTCACAATTGATTAATTGTCATGGATCCCACATTTAAGTGATATGGAATGAAAATTAAGCCATTAAATCACGTTGGAATTTAATTAAAACGTGACCTCAATGTTAGTTTGATCTGAACAATCAAGGAATCTACTTATATGCGACTCGAGGGAATGTGAAAGGAAGGATGACTGACCCAGTCTCGGTTTTGGCCCTGTTGGTTCGTCATACAAAAAAGTTTGTCACCAGTCTGCAGGTGATAGTTGAGGAAATACATGCGAGTTGGGAAAATGCAAAGGACTTAAAAGTGACAACCATCCCAACACATACTGTATGTAAAGTCGAGTAAAGTTTTTTGGGGGGAAAACCTACCAGTGAGGCACTTTTTTAAGGTCACTATAAGAGCAAAATAGTGGGTCTCATGGGTTGGCACAGTGTCATGTTTTGCTGCCAAATTGCAGTGAGACAAAGTGATCGTATGACCCAAACACACACACACACACACACAATAAACCCATGTTATGTAAGCACAGGCAGAGTTGCCGAACAAAAAGCATCCCCTCCTCTATTAATTAAAGACCCACTGAGTGACAAAGAAAATGAATGGAAAACATAATGACACCTAACTAAAAGTGCGGGCACTTGTGATGCTTTGGAATGAAAGACCTGAAATGACAATGACGATGTACAAACACCCGACAATTTCAGTGACTGGTCAATCAAAATATCTGCTACTTTAATTCCTTACAGGGGCCTCAAAAAGGGCTTAACCCGGAGGCTTAGAGACCTGAAAGAGCTTCTCAAGAGTTCAAATATAGCTCCAATATTAAGGCCATATCATCGTTCTGACCTCATCTCTCATTTGGTTTGGTATTTTTAAGGACTTTGTTTTTGGTGCAAATAGTGCATGAGCGTTCAGACAATCAACAGTGATGCAATCACCCTTCCTGACAGTTCAGCATGTACTTTTAATGATGTCTACTAACAATAAATTAGATTTGATTGTGCTCCTTCTATTAATTAAGTTAATTACACATGGAAGGATTAGTGTAATGTATTAGTTGTTGTGATGTAAATTTTGCACACACCTGGGACCACTTAAAATCTACTTTTTAAAAAAAGAAAAAAAAAAAATCCAAAAAGAAATAGATTTCTAATATCATGGCATTTAAAATCTGCTATAATCTGGGTGAGCCTTGATATCTGAATACCTGGCGGGAGTGAAAATGATTTGAACATAGCTCAAGCAGAATTTGTTCAATTTTTTAAATTTAAACAATCTTGGCATCAGTCATTTCCTGAGCTGACCTCTGCGGTTAACTGACATTATCCATATTTCATTACAATCATAATGGGCATGGCCTCAATTGTGACCGCATTAATAAAAAAACAAAAAAAAAACACTGTAGTTAAAGGACAGCCATAAAAAAAATTATAGCAAACATTGCATGGCACACATCTGCTATTAAAGTAACAATGTATCCATTTTTTGAGGAACATATTAGCAACAGCATTCGAATGAAGAGAGACATTCTTCAGCATCAGTGTTCATGGTGGGAAATAAAAGGGGATCGTTCTTTTAAAAGAGTGACAGTACAGCGTAGTGATGTGAGGCTGATATATATATATAAAAAAAGACTGTTAATAATTCAGACAGACTCAAAAGAAACCCATACAAAAAAGAAATACTGACGTGTGTCTGTAAACAAGAAAAGAAATATGCTGGGTATATAACATTTGTTGATTTCTATGATGCAAAAATTGAGTTACTTGTGATTGTGTCTTTGTGATTTGGCTTGTCATTACGATCAACATCGCTGCCGATACTGTAACAGATCACAGATAAAATTCATTTTAGAGATTTTGCATAAAGCTTCACCAATTCTCCTATTCCTGAAATTGTATACTATATGGGGTAAAAAAAAAAAATTTATATTCTACATTCCCAATTTCCTGTCTCAGTCCAGGAATGTGTTGGCTGCCGAAGCTTAGCCAGCGAAAATAGCTTTCTTGTACTGAATGTCTAAACATGGTTGGTAGTGTCTCAGACTCCAGAGCTGCATGACCAAGTGAGTGAAGGACTTTGGCACTCGGCGGATGTCAGACAGTGATGTGAAAATACACCGCGTCTTCTCTGCCAGCTTATGCTCCGGTTTTAAACAAACACACAGATGCTTAAAAAATAAAATATAAACTAAATATATAATATATATAAAATAAAAAAAACTAATGGCTCCTGGTATTTAGAGTGTATGTTCGTGTGTGTGACAACCTGAGTCTATGAGCTACATCACAGAGATTGTGATCTCAAATCGTTAGTGACCTTTGAACCCTTGAAAACTCAAAATGGGAGAAGCTGTAAGCGGCTCAATAGGTTGAACGAAATCTGTGTGAAGACAAATGGCTCTGCTAGTGTGTGTAGGACTGTAGGAGTGTCTCGGAGTGAAAAATAGTCCTGTTTTTTTCTGTAAATGTTCAGGGTTCTGCTACCACACGTTTTGCTACAACAAAGCCAAAAAATGTATCTGTCCCAAAAAAGTAAAAAATGAAAAACAAAAATCCAAACATCATTATCTTGACTCTGGATTCTCTTTTTTACATTAGTCTCCAAAGCATTAGATTTATATATATATATTTATATATTTATATATATATATATATATATATATATATATATATATATATATATATATATATATATATATATATATATACCAATAAAATACATTACAGGTGCCACCCGAAAATGCAGCCAAACTCAAAACTGTGTCTGAAATCAAAGTTATAAGATGCAACACAGTAAGTATATATACATATGGGGGGAAGAGATGGGAAGCAAAAAGGTGAGGTGCTGTATTAACAAGACCAATATTACAAAATATTCAAGAAGGCATCTCAGTTATTTTCCTCTGTCCGACTGCGCTGCCCCGTTCTCTGGGCCGAGGCCTCTGTTCCCTTTTCCTCCGGGCAGTTCACCCCATCCACAGATCAAGTTGTGATGAGTCCTTTTTTTTTTTTTTTTTTTTTTTTTAAATCCATCAGATGGAAATATGCAGCTTTCTGCATGGTAACGTGTATGTGTGTATGTGAGTGTGTCTGTGTGCGTATGCCTGTATGACGTGTGTGAGGACATCATTCCATCCATGGCAGGTCCCTACTTAAAGTTGGCGTAGTCAGAAAAGGCATCAATATACTCCTGGACCACTTTGTAGCAGAACTCGTACTGCTCCTGGGGAGTGGGAGGGGAAACAGCCACGTCAGATGGAACTATCAACACTATAATACTCTAAATTCATTGCTCTCTTGTACAACTAGCAGAACAATCACACAGCTGAGGTCTGTGTATTGATGAATTAAAGTTCTTAAAATCTTATTTTGCATCCAGATGACAGATACAGGAGAGTATACAGTCAATTGGGGTGAGGAAATGTATTTGTATGCAACTGGGGGTATCTCTTAAAAAGCCCCCCAGGGAATCTAAACCTCCACAGAAACTGATTTAATTAAAGAATAGTGCAATATATTACGAAATATGCATATTGTCTGTCCAAAGGCACCACTAAACCTCACTAACTTACGTTATATTTAATTTGGTTGGGCTACATGTTGAACTATTACAGTTTCATGACAGATTTTCTAACTAAAATATCAACAGTTGTTCTTGGCCAAAGCACAATTTGACAGCCTTTATTAATGATAACAAATCGTAACAGAGGATTTCATTTTAATTTTAATTCATTTTATTTTTGTGTATCTGATTTTATTTTCATCAATATTGTGATGTCTTTAATTCTGTCTGAACTATGTAAAGCACTTTGTAACTTTGTATTGAAAAGTTCTATACAAATAAAGCTTCTTGTTGTTGTTGTTATCATTATTATTATTATAGAAGGGATGATCTACTTTTATCTTAACAAGTTAAAGTGAGGAAAGCAAACATCTCACTTTTCCAAGGTTCTTTTCGGGTGATTAACTTAGTATGGAGCCCTGTGACAAAACAAATAATCCAAATGAATTTCCTATTAAAGGTTCAAAGGGCCTCTTACCAGTGTCTGCACCATGTGGGGTCTCTGCAGTCTGAGGCTCTTGACTGTCTGGAAGACATCCAGGATGCCCTCTGCCTTCACCCTCTCCAGGACTGTACTCAACGCACAGAAAGTCCCCGTCCGGCCAGCGCCAGCACTGTGCACACACACGCACTAAAATGTAAACCTCCATATACACACTGCAGTATGTGTGTGCAGAAATGGCATACACACAAAGGGCTTTGTTGTGGGTGCACATGTTCACAGAAAGACCATAGTAACATTTCTGGGAGCAGTTAAAATGTCAAAAGGAAGAAGAGAACAATTCTTCTGAGTTGTTTTTTCCTGTGATTTCATAGCTGTAACAATTTCCCAGACACACAGCAGCACACATCATTGCCAGAAGCATTTCCATGTGCAACAGTGATATAAACAATAAACACAATTATCTTAATGTGAAGTATTTTGTTTCCTATTGTGTGTGTGTGCGTGCATGTGTGTGTCTTACCTGCAGTGCACAGTGATGGGGTGGTTGCCTGACTGCTGCTGTTGCTTTTGCACCGCAGCAATGATGTTGATCATGCCTTTACCGTCAGTGGGGATGCCCACCTCTGGCCATCCGTGGAAATGGAACTGACGCACAGCTCGAGCCTTGTTCTCCTGGAGAGATGGAGGAGGGCAAAGAGAAGAGATCAGTGTGTTTTGTAAGCGGTGTTGTAAGGATTGTTGTACTGTTACATAAACAGAATGAGCTAAACAGGGCTTAGAAAAGCAGTCCTTTCTTACCCTGTTGTTGGTGACCAGGAGGTCGCGCACTGTGTAGCTCTCGCTCTCCTCCTCCCTTTTAATCTCGACGGAGATGTCCCCATAAACCACCGCCCCATCACTGGGCCAATACTGAGCACACTTTTCCTGCAGGACACATAATGGAAATGATCAAACTAACAGGCTTAAAATCATACTACCATTCTGAAGTATTCAAGGAAACAGGAAATGTAACTGTTTAGAGTGATTTCGTTCTTGAGAAGTCTAAATACTAATGACTATTAAACAGAAAAACTAAATTAAAATTTTAAATTACATTAATCATTCATTATATTAATAAGAAAAGAAGGAAGTTGGAAATAATTCTAAACTTTCAGCTTTGACCATTAAAGACGACTTCCTGGTATGACTGCTCAGCTTCAACAATGGCCAAAAGTTATTTTTACTCTGCTGTAGCATTAAAGTATCCAGACAACTTGAACACTAATAATTTATATCACATTTTATCACATTTTATCAAAGATCCAGCAAGAAGATATGTTGGAAAACCACGGCTCATGTCACTTTTACCATTATTATTACCATGTTATACAAAACTGGTGGCATCAAGTTAGCATTGAGTAAATTATCTAATATCAATATTCTATTTTGGCCAGTTATTGACCTGATATGTAATACTAGTGTCTGCATCTGCACACATCAGACACACACCTGCCCTCTCTCCTCCAGCTCAGTGAGCATGACTATGGAGCAGCTTCTCCACTCCCAGATCATCCTCCAGAAGTCCTCTATGGTGTGCTGCAGGGGGCCCTGGCTCGCCATGTAGGAGTCCTTCTGACGGTAGCCCTGTGACCAGACAGAGGAGATAACAGTAAGTGGGGTCCAGAGGGGGAGGAGGGATTAATAGATGATACAAAATCACACAGTGGGAGGGAGTGAGGGAGCGAGAGAGAGACTTAAGACACCTGATCGATTGCTTGCATTAATAAAATGAAATGATCCACTCTTATCCAGGTGCTTTTACACTCACGTCAATAAAAGAGGCGTTGACGTAGTCGGTGTTCTCTTCTCCTCGTTTGACTGGAATGATCACTCTGTTGAACTCATCTGTGA
Source organism: Scortum barcoo (assembly GCA_023238725.1). Classification (NCBI taxonomy): domain Eukaryota; kingdom Metazoa; phylum Chordata; class Actinopteri; order Centrarchiformes; family Terapontidae; genus Scortum; species Scortum barcoo. Next base: position 22,462,750 of record CM041537.1, read on the forward strand.
GGAGGAGAAACATTGACCTTGAGTGAAGAAAAGCTTTAAGGGTTGACCCAGAAACTATACACCTGGACTTTCACTATGCGCGTCATTCATTGCTGTGTGTGGGCTCAGTAGTGCTGTATAAACCCACAGCTCACGCCTATGGCTGCGTCACTCACAGGGAATGATCTGTAGGACTCTGTTCTTCTTCATGTTAGCGGGCAGGTTGCCTGTTCTCATCTTGTCATTCTGAATCTTGATGGATGTCAGTTTCTAGGAAAGAGAAGACCACAATTTAAGACTTAAGGACATCTGCAGATAAAATATATCAGACGTGCAACAAGAGACAACGCTTGGGTGCAGGGTTGTGATAAGCAAGAATTGAGTCTCTTGACACACAAACAGACCTTGAACTCAGCCTCCAGACCACTGCAGCCAGCTCCAGGTGAGGGGGCATAGAGTTTGGCCAGGTGGGACTCCAGAGAGGTCACCTCCAGCTCTGTGTCTCCGTACAGGTAGTGCTCTAACAACGCCTGGAAGATGAACACATACTGCATCTGTGGGAGGGAGGGGAGGGGAAGTCAGAAATTAATTGCACTTAAACACTGTGGGAGATACTTCATTTGCATAGAGATTGTGATGTGTTGTTATATACACCAGACTTACATCAGTCTGGACCATCTGACAGCGTTGGGCTCTGATCCTGGTGACAAAGCCGAACACGTCCACCTTCCTCTCAGCAATCATCATGTCCAACATGGCATCAATCACAATGAAGGTACCTGTCCTCCCCACACCCGCGCTACAGAGCAGAAATACGACACATTGTGAGACGTGTGTAGAACGCAGCTGAAGATCCACAACAAAACAGGCAAAAGTAAGCGTGTGCGCTTTGGTCCACTCACCTACAGTGAACCACAATGGGCCCGGCATACTGAGGGTTGCAATTCTTCACTTTCTTGAGGAACTTGAGCATGCCAATCGGGGTGAAGGGCACCCCGAAGTCTGGCCAACTGGTGAAGTGGAACTGGGTGACGAGCCTCTGAGGCTTCTTCCCAGACACATCTCCCACCTGAGACACAAACAAACCAGATCATAGACCAAGACGCAACACAATGAGTATATTCAAAGTTTCAAATCTATTTTTAATTTCCCTTTGTGTCTGCAGTGGGTGCACTGTTGCATTTCCAAAATGCACACTGCATCAGTATTCAGCAACACTTCCACAGAAAATGGAGAAAATAGGAGTTTAAAGACAGAATAAAAATGATATCATGGTACTCACACACTAGTAAATTATTACCTGTTGGATGCAGAACTTGCGGATGGTGTAGTCCACCAGAACCATTGTGTCTTCTACAGACACGCGAATGTTCCCATATGTCCAACAGCCCTGGTCCGGCCAGTACTGGGCACACTTGCACTGGAACACAAAGAGCGATTTCTCCTCAATTTATTTCAGGTGGGAAGAAAGGGCGAGAATTCAAATGAGGTTATCCAAATTAACAATGACCCGACTATGCTGCACCTTTAACAGAATAAATGTTGTGAAAAACCAAAAGCAGATTCATGATTTGAAGACCAGTCATGCTTGGTATTGGGATTCACACTGAGCTTAAAAAGTGCACTGTTTAACTTTACAGATAAAAAATTAACTTTGCAAATAAAGACATGTTAAACATAAAAGCAATGCAAGAGGTTAACAGTAACTTTGTTACTTGGTGCTGTTAAAACAGAGTTACCCAGTCTATTACTCAATATCAATCTCAACTATGCAACTAGTATGTATATATATGCTATAAAAAAATGCAGATGTGTGTCTTCTGAAGTTGCTAAATGATCTCATAAAACACAGTATATAAACACAGGCATCATCATTCCTCCTGCTAGCCTACCTCTTTCCTCTCTTTCAGATTGGTCACCATGACAATGGTGGCTGTGTTCTGCTCCCAGATCATCCGCCAGTAGTCATTTACTGTTTCCTCCTTCGGCCCTGAGAGACAGAGGCAGATACAGAGACTCAGAGGACAGGTAATGAGCTAATAATCCGGCAGTCTGTTAATAAACTACAGCAATTTTCCTGCTGCCAAGCCAGGCACAAACCCTTACCTTGAGCTGCAATAAACTTATTCTTCTCTTGGTAACCCTACAAAAGAAAGAAGTCAAGAAGGGACAAGACAAAATAAGAGTCTGTCACATTTAAAGCAGAATGTTTTAACTTTTTAGGAAAAATGCTGCACTTATACAAACATTTATAAAGGAGGCGTTGATGAAGTCAGAGTCTGGGACTCCCTCCAGAGGTGAGAGATGCACCCTGGAGTGATCATCTGAGGGAGAAATCAAACAAAGAGAAGAAGGAGAACAGTCAGAGAGGAATTTTAATTACAGAAGTTTTCTATCCTGGCCACTAAAGTATCAGTCAGGTAGCTGTCTGATATTTACTGACTGATCTGATGAACATTTCAAAAAGCTTGAAATAGCAGGTAAGTGGTAACTCCACTAAGTGCTGCTTTATTAATGACAGTCAGTATCTGGGCTGTGTTGTCTCTCACATGGCAGGATGTTGACATATCTGTTCTTTTCTTTATTCTCTTCCTTTGAAGCAGCATCGCATGAAGCCTGGATGGGGCAGACTGGCAGCGCCTAAAACGCACAGAGAAATGGGATATTTACAGTAGATAACAGGGCAGAGAGGAAGCACAGACAGATGAGTATCAGGTTCAAACCTCTGTGTGTGACCCTGCACACCATTTCCTGTTGGCCTCATCCTTTTGTCTGCTGTGTCTAATACAAACCACCCCAAATATATTTTTTATGAATGTGGTGCAGAAATAAGCTGATTTTCTGACACACACAGCAAGGTGAGCTCAAAGACATTTCTAAGAACATACTTGTGGCTCCTTCACTTCGCAGATGTTTCGATGGTAAGGTTTGCATCTTCACTCTCAATCTGATTTCAAGTTCTTTTTGTTTATTTTGCCCAATTTGAAGAGTTGCTAAGTTGGTGGTTGTTTATCACCCACTGAGCAACGCACTGCCAACTTTGTGCGAACATGTCAAAACCAAACACTGTGTAGTAGTAGCTGCACTATTCAGGCCAGTGGTTCTGACATCCCTCTATAGTTGAGCTCTCGTACTCCTCCATCTGCACCACCTGTCACGTTCCTGGTGTGTACACGTCAACTGACTTTTGAGTTTGAAGATTTGATAGTGTTACAGTTTTCTTTTTATTACTGAATTTTTCAATGGTTTAGATCAGTTTGGTAAAGTTTACATCCATACAACTAGCTGGATCTTTTAATCTTATCCAGTCCTTTTAGCTATATATCTAAATAATTTCTCCATTACTTTTTACTGCGTCACCTCTTCATAACTAGATTCAGGAAATTAATTCAACTGTTTATCATAACTTTGTGATAACTGTTTAAACTATGTGTACATTAGTTTTAGCTATTTTGACTTAATCTGTCGACGCATCCCTCGACAACTGAACCCCTGGTTGGGAAACGCCTGTTCAGGCTACAGGGATGTGGGTTAAAGGTGAGTGTGAGGCTCAGTAAGTTATCAAAGGGTGTGTGTGCCATACATTAAACTCCTCCCTGAAGAGCTTGTTGTCATCAGCCATGCGACGGTTCATTTCTTCCTCCAGCTTGTCGACGGGAAGGGGCGGGTACTTCCTGTTTGTGCTGGGCGAACGGGCCAATAGCGGGACGCTCTGGAGCTCTGTGCCGAGCGAGCAGGAAGGGAGAAGGCAGGAATATGGAGAGGAGGAAAGGAATGGGAGGGGTGAGACAGGAGGAGATAAAAGACATAGGGGAAGGGGGTGAGAAAAGTTAAAACAGTCTTATATCAAGTTGGCACCAACTTCATTAGTGTGGTGTCTTCCCTGAAGACTCCCACCAGAGGGCGATGTAACTCAACGCTGTGACGTGAGGGAGCTGACTGCAGCCCTGTTGGTTAGGTAATCACAGCGAACAAAAGCCTTCTACCAACAGTCAACCATTGAAGTATTATTGGTTAAGGAAGCAAGATCAATCAAGTCTTATCAGGATCAACTGAGTAACGAGTTAGTTCAAGCCGATGGTGCATATTTGCTGATACGACCCAAAACAAATACGTGAGTGCTCAGTTGGTATGCAGTCACATCCGCCCAAACATACAAAGCACACATGCACACACACGCACACAAATGCAATGTGCGTGGGTTTTACCTGTATCATCTGATCTACCATTGGTCAGTCTGAAGGAGTTTGAATGGCTTCCTGCCTGCTTGTACTTTTTAAACCTGTCAATCAACACAGATCAAGGAGCATATTAATACACACAGAAACATACAAACTTTTTCTCTCTCACTTGCACACACACACACACAAAATAAACACACACTGCTTGCGTCTCACAGCTGAATGCCAATCAGTCGTTGCCATGGTAACAGGAGCATCTTAGGACACAGGATCTACAGCTCGAGCGCAGCGAGGAAGAGCGACCACACTTCACCAACCTGAGCATGTAGAGGATGATGATGATGAAGATGATGACCAGCAGGGAGGACAGGGCCACCATGACTGCTATGATTGGCATGTCATCAGACTGGTTCTTGTCTACATCGGAGACAAAAGGAAAACGGGAGAGTATGGTTTGTACCAAGCATTTGATTGAAAAGAAAAATCAGAAAAGGTGTCTCAATACTTCAGTGTTACGGTTTCACTCTGATGCCAAATGCCATTGCCATTACCCAAATATTCTCATGTTACGCCGTTACACAAAAGCTCGAGGTGATACATGTTAATGATTCACTAACTAATGTGACTCATTTTATCAAGAAATTGCACGAGTTAATTAACACACCAAAGAGTGATTTTACCAAACCTTTTCATGTTACCTGCTGTTTGTTTAATCAGTGCAACATCCAACTCACCAAAAGCCAAGAAAAACACAAGAAATAGCCCAGCATGTGAAATGACCACAACAGAAGTGTCAAAGAGACTTTTTATGATATGACTGCGTTTGGATTTAAATTCAGACAAGACAGATTTCGTAAAGTGACCTCTGCCACTTTCAACACCAGCCTGCATCTTTCCTTTCCATAATGGTTGTCCATGTTAATATTTCTTGGGCGATCTAAAGAATAAAAGAAAAAAAAACACAAACAGAAATGGTAGATGTGGAGGGAGTGCAGCAACAGGCCGTTCTTTGGAGCGAGCAGATGAATCACAGTTTAACTGTGACGGTCGACCCTCGGCTTCTGTAACTTATTTAGAGTAGCAATGTTACAGGCTTTCTTCGTGTCAGAAACCAGAGAGCCTGTGGACCTGCTGCGATGCTCTTAACTGGTGAAAAGCACTGTGACCACAGAGGCTTTTGCAAATTACATATTACACAGAGGAAGTTATCTATTCTTTGGTCTGACTCCTGCAGATTACAATAGCTGACCAATTTGTATATGTTTCCACCATGCGCATGAAGAACTGGTTGAATGCAGTCCTATGGTCTTCATGGTGACCTTTTACCGCCACAACTAACACATTTGCCTGAACAACAACAGGAGTTTGGTGTACAAAAAAACATGCTGCCATTTGTGTGCCGATAACCGGTGTGTAAGACACGTTAGGCCACAACAAAAGGAGAGGTTATTCTAGAAAACTGCACGGCAGCAGTGACAATACAATGACAAAATCAGCTGTTCTGCGGACAGACTCAAAATTCAAGAAAGCTCTTAACGTTGTGGACAAACTATGCTGCAAAGAATGCCTCGTTTGCCTTCATGCTCCATATGCACTTTCTAGGGGGGGAAGTAGTTTTGGAACGGCGCCCAGCTCTATTGCATTTTCACGCACAATTCCCAGGACTTTTCGGCGTTCTCCCTCGGACAATGTGTACATTGAGCGTGGCGGGAGCACAACAGGCTGTGGGTATCATGTGGGACTGATGCAGCCTTTGCGGGTCTCATGCCATCTAGAACTGCTCACAGCTCTCCAACACAAGGTCCACACACGGACAGGGGGAGACAATAGAGCAATTACATAACATCTACCAAACCAAAGTGATTATGTTGTGTAACAAACATACCATACAGCAGTGCAGGCACATCTGTTGTATTTATGTTGGAGTGTATAACGCTTATCTGAACTTCTACAGTTTCTCCTCAAGTTCTCAAATATGCTCTCTTCGCATGGCTTGTTTTAACTTCAGGATGAGTCAGAACATACCTGCTGTTATTATACTCTGTTATTAAAACATCTTTTCAAATCAATCGGTGATATCTGATAATGATTTGTGTGTTTCTCTATAATCATGTAATATGAATAATTAATGTAAAAGAAAAGGTTGGGGGGGGTCAGGTCAGGTTTCACTTGGATACTTGGATCACTCGGATGGTCAGTATACAGACACAAAGCACAAAGCTGCTAAAAAATGGAGCTGTGGATCACCTGTAATTCTAAGTATTTTCTTCAGATTGAAAGCCAATTTTAACATAAAAGCAAACATAAAGGCATCAGAAACAGCATTTCATAGCGTGAAGAAGATGGATAGAAATCCTCCCTCAACATTGTTTGTTTTAACAGTAAAATAACAGCCTTCAGTGTCTGGGTCCTCCAGTTTGGTGGTACTCTGCGGTTTCTCGTGGATGACTGGTCAAAGGCAGGTATGTCACGCCAAGATATTTTCAGCACTGCCACAATGGAGTTTAAAAGCAGAAAAATGTTCAACTATCTAAAATATTAAAGGTCGACCGTTGACCAGAAAGCTCGCTTGCTCGCTCTTTCCAGCTGTTGCTGCTGCCGTGCCAGCCCGCATGAATAACACACTGCGAGATGGAATAACATAAAAACACTCTGACTCTCTTATGTGCTTCTGGTGTACACCATGACCTGTGACCTTCATGTACTCCAATGCTGATTCTAATTAAGAGTTGTTTATTTGTTGTATCCAAATTCTCTTCACCTTTTGTCTACTTCTACTTGAGTTCACACGTAGCATTACAACATGTCCTGGATGACCTGATGGCAACTGTAAGCTCTAAATACAGGCCTGAATGCAGCAAAATGTGTTGAGAATTCATTAGAATCTCAGACCAAATTCAGCAAGAACACATATGCGCTCATTAAAGGAAGCCAGGCTCAAGCAAAGCAGGAAACACCTCTCGGACACAGTTGTATACAGCTGACCTGCCAGTGACAAACAACTTGGATAGTTGTGTGCATGTTAAATGCATGAACATGAAGCGAAGCACTACAGAGCAGACACCAAGTCTATTTTTGCTGTTTAGCAGTTTTGCCACAGATAAAAAAATAATGAAAAATGCAAAAATGTTAAAAATGTAGCTAATACATATCACCATGAAATGTCTTCAGTTGATTACTTACATTAAGATAACTGTTTTATATTAAGTTTTCTTGTGTAGTGTTAAATATGCAAAAAGACACATTATCCAAATAAAAATCTGAACATTGGATAAAGCCAGATTTAAAATCCTTGTTTCATAGTTAACAGCTACAAAAAAAAAAAAAAAACATTAGTCTGTCAGAAAAGGTGTTTCACCATGCTACATAAATCAAGCTATGGATGATAAAACACTGTTGCACCCTTCAGAATATAAATATGAATGAAACTGGAGAGCTTGGTGTATGTAAGTGCTACTGAGGTGGATAGTTTTGGATTGGAGTATGAGAAGCATGTATGTCCGAATGCTAACTTTCAGTGAATTTAGAAGAAGTCTACAGACACCAATAGACACTGTGCTCTAACATAATCACCCACAGTGTTTAATCTGAAAGAAGAAATGTTGTGTAAAATGTGCAAAATCTCAATCGCCACAGTGTTTTTCCCCCATCCACCACATTTGAGATAAAACAGAGTCAAAGTGCCTTTATTCACAACACACTTCTGGTGTGTTGGTGCTGCCTGGCATCTCTGTGTGTCTATGATTTGTCCCTGTGTGACTGAAGAAGGGTGCTGCAAAATTATAATAAGCTGAGACACAATTCCTTCCTCTATAACTTGGGGGACGGTGTTTCAGGGTGAAAGAAAGAGAGATGCTGTGTCCTTACAGAAAAATAAATATATGCACCAACACTCACCATGTGGGGTGGTGTCTGTGGGGTACTCAGGTTCTGTGGTGGTCTCTGTCTCTGGATAGATAACCTCCTCATCACTGTAAGTGTCTGGAGTTGGGGTGTCTGGAGCAAAGAAGTTGTCTGTCTCTGCCAGCGTGGGAGGAGGGGCAGGCTCGGTGTTCAATGGTGCCTGAGGGCCATCGGATGGAGGCGGCGGAGGAGGGACTGGTAATATCCGCATGGTGGCGTTGGGACCTACCAGCTGTGTGTCCTCCTTACCAGCTGGGCTTGTGGTTGTGGCTGCCGTTGTTGTTGTTGTCACCGGGATGACTGTAGGGGCAAGCGTTGTGGGTGGGCCTGTGGGGGCTTGTGTGTGTGCGACTGTAAAGTCGAGGGAGGGAGCGGCGGGGGGGTCTGTGGGTTTGGCAGTGATATTTGAAGGGCCTTGGAGGAAGAAGAGAACGTTGCACAATTTGTGACTGAGTCTTCTGCTCCAAATATGGTGAGTAAGTAAGTAAAGGAATTTGATTTAGGTGGATGTGGTTCGTACCTGTGACGGGGACATCATCCTGGGCTGAGGCCGCAAGGGCTAGACCGAGCAGCAGGAGCAGGGGACACACACCCATTCTGCCCTATGTGGAGGAGGCAAAACACAAAGGGACAAGAGAAAAAAACAACCTCAATAATAATAATAATCAACTGGTTACTGAACCCCAACTGTTTTTCATTAAGATTAAGAGATTCAGCATTTATCTGCTGTATAATCCAGTATATTTTTTAAAGCTTCTAACCTAATCCCACATGCTCATTTTTAAAAGGTAATACTCTTACATTTGAAATGAAAATGCAATACTTTCATAACGTTTGCTTGAGTGTGTTAAATGTTGTTTACCTGAAGAAGCGAAGTTGGCATCAATCACTCATTCGCACAGCGTGGTCCTATAAAGCAAACAGAGGACATTTAGTGTGACTCAGAAGAAGCCATGACCTTCTTGTATCGGTATCAAGAAAAATAATGTTGGAAAATATTACTCTGAACCACACAATCACAAATATACGGTATGTTCAATGAAGACAGCATGTTGATTTTGGAGTAAGTCCCTTAAGTTCCAGTACCACGGCTGGTCAAATCACTGATTTCAAGGAAATTACAGCTAAATAATAGAAATGAGTCAAAATCCAGGAAGAAAATGACTGTTATATTGAATTCAACCACAATGCCCAGCTCTTCATATGTTTCTCTTTGCAACAGGGTTTCATCTTCAACGTATGCCAAAGGGACATTTGATGCATTCATCATCCGGAGCATGACCAAAAACTGAATTAGTGTCACATTTAAATTCCTGCAGTGACAGTGAATCAGCACTCACGATACTCCTCACTGATACGGGGATGAGCGAGCGGAGTGGAAAGACAGACTTGGAGAAGGCATGGCAGAGGCCTACGGGCTGTCAGTCTTCTTTATTATCCTGGAGGCCAACGAGGCTGTCGTCTCACCAACTGAGCTGTGATAATCCCTGGGCCTAATCCCATGGCCCTGACCCTGGAATAATCCAGTGCGTCTGCCTCTGCTTACTGGGATTCTCCGGCACTGCACCGAGCCAAAACACTGCACACACAAACTGATGCTTTACATCAGGGATTATTGCATCAGTGGGCACAGGATAAATTGGGCGCTAAAAGCTCTAATAGTGCCAGTTGCCAATCTTCTGGTGTTTTGAACTGAGCCCATTCATCGCAGTACTTACATTCTGGTTTTAGCACAGCGCAGTTTGGCTCTGACTGCAGCCTGAAATGGGGCATGATGAGCAAGTTATGTTGTCAATGAGGATGCTATTAACCTACAAATCCAATTGTTGCCATCCCTCTCTCGCTCTTTCTCCGTCACCGATCCATGCATCCATTTAGCCAGCAAATATCTGCTCCCAAAAACAGTTCATGCCTTCAGAGAAACAGACAATGGAAAGATGCAAGAAAAAAATGTAGTACAGCTCTCAAAATCTTTTTGCTACCAGGGTCCCATTGTTACACAACAATGGCATTTTGAAAAAAAATCTATTGTGTCTTTTAAAGGAGAAATAAGGGCAGGATGTGTTTCTGCTCTATTAACAGACATGTGTCTAAATTTGACAGAAGGGTCTTGCATTACAAGTCTCTCTCTTTACCTTAAATCTTACTGCGTGAATTTGATTGTCTCCAGGGCTGCAACTAATGATTATTACAATTATCAAATAATCTGCTGGTCATTTCCTCAATCACAGATGACTGAGAAATGTCAGGAAATTCTGAAAAATGTCCACCTCATGGTATCTTGTTTTGTCTGGCCAACAGATATTCAAATACCAATTGCAGATGACTAATAAATCCAGCAAACATCCACTTTTGAGGAGCTAGAAATAGAGAATTTGGGCCTTTTGTCTTAGGAAAGTGACTGCAAATGCAACTAAATGATGGAATAATAATTCTAAACCAAACCAAAGACAGAAAAACAGCCTTTAAACATCCTTGCCACTTCTGACAACTCTCCAATAAGATGCAGGTACATTGTTACCATGGTCAAGTTGTATTAAAATTAATCAAATATTTAAATTCTGCCTGTGAGTGGCAAGTGCAAGTGGGCACAAAACTGGCATGCACTGTAGTTGCGCGGTGTCTTTCTGCACCTACAGTTTGTCCATGTGCGCGCCGCTTCCATCATCTGCTGTCTGGTAATATGCACACAATACAAGTCTCCCCAAAACCACATTACAACCTTAAACCCCTGGCTCTACTATCCTCCCCTTCAGTGCTCATTAAAAGGAGTGACTCAGCTATAATGGACAGGCTCAGTGATTAGTACCATTTTGTGTGAATTAGCGTTGTGCAGCATCTGCCTCTGTGTGTGCATGAGGTTGAACTCGACATGATGGAATAAGGTTACTGATGGGTATGCTTGCATCAAAAAGCCTTTTTTATTTTTTTTAAAGTAACCTTTTCTTAATGCAGCATGACTCACTGTTTTTGTGCGTGCCGTGCAGGGAGGCTGGATGACGTGTCACCGTGTTGGTGTAAGTGATATGAGCTGGCCCTGTTGCTAACCTTCACTTCGTAGATGCTGCGGGAGCCCCGAGAGGTTTTTATCTAGAGACGGCGTAGACCCGCGGGAACAACTCCCTGGAGATGCATCTTAATGCGTTTTGGCCTCCTGAGAAGCTGCAGTCTTCCAGTGTATGTGTGTGTGTGTGTGTGTGTGTGTGTGTGTGTGTAAATGCATGCTATTCTTTTTTTCAACAGACTAACGTGTCAGTGGAGGACATCATTAATTTAAGAGGTGCTGGGCGAGTGCTTCTATTTGTGCCACTTTTAGGGTTTTGTGCTGTCAGTGCTTTCTATTAAAAAGATACTCTAGGTGATGGGTTGGTGTTATTCACAGTGGCATGATGGAGGATGACGGAGACATCGCAGAGAAACTATATGTGTCCTATTATTTGTGTTATTATATAATGATACAGGGCATTACCACCGAGGTAAATCACTCTTGTTCTAGATCAGCCTACAATAATGTCCCTGCAATGGCCGAAAGATATTTTCCTGCAACACCTTTTCTGACAGACTAAGACATCTCAAAACAAGAAAGAAATGGTTCACTAGCTACTTTCATCGATCTGATCACGGTTCATAATCCGACTGAATTGACAAATCACTTTTATTCTGTCTTCTTTCAATCCAGCATCCTACTCTGCGTACTGACAGCCAAATGTTAAAAAAAAAAAATTAAAAAGGAGAGTAAATCTTTCCAACAGTTTCATCACGCTCCTCCCTGCAGAGGAAACATGTACATGCCCATCTATCAGCGAATTAATGTACGAAAAGGTAGTCATGCAGCTTGCGCTCTCCTGACTCTGGGCTTGTGTTGTGCAACCATGTGAAGAATTTTCAGACAAAGCCGAGCACACAGAGTAAGCCTTTACAGCAGTCGCCAGTTGGGATGAGCTGCCCTATGGCGAAGTGGAAACCTGCCACAGCTCTCTTAAGACTGAGAAGAGCAACAAAAATCTGTAGTTTGACTGGAGGGAATAAGAAACGCACAACACGGAAAGGTAATTGGCCTCCTTCTTGACAGATATAAAAAATGACGACACCTCCTTCCTTTTCCTTTCAGTATTAACATAAGCTTACTTGCAGTGGCAGAGCCTATTACTTCAATACAACTGGGATAACAACAGGACTTGGTGTCAAACCTTAATACCTGCTGAGTAACAACCAGAATCTGTGCAACACAGCACTGAGTATCAATAAGGGTTGATTATCAGAAATTAGCACTGGAAACTTGAGGCTCATTTACTTATCCTCTGATCATTTCTGATCAATGTCGAGAACTTTTAGAACTTCAGACTGTATTTTCATTCTTCACTGAATACTTATGCATTCAGTGGATTGGCATACTTTCTTGAATGAATGTATTGTTTAGGCAACTGCACCAAGTTTGGTTTTGGCATGAGTAGGTTTAGTTTGGTTTGGTTTAGCAAAGCCTAAATAACAGCAGCAAACCAAAAGGCCCATATTAGCCAATATATAGTGAAGTGAATTAAATCTATCTAAACCAGTGCCTTAGCAGAGCACGTCTGCTCTTAATGTGCAGCTATGGGACTTGTGCTGAAACCTCTGTGGCATTAAGATGCTATTTTAGACTAATTGCAAATGCTAAAATGTAGTGTAAAATTAGCACGTGGAGAAAAGCTGGCAAACAGACTGTATGTTTATAATGTTAACATTAGCCACTGCACGCTTCTGGTCAAACACCTGTGTGAATCAAATTGAGCGCCCACTTGTAGGAGGAAGAATGTGCTATTTCTTCTTTCAGTTGTTATAGATGGTTATCAAGCTTTCATGGTATTTTTGTTCATTTAATTTGAACAATTTTTGACTTTCTTTGACCAAATATGTCAATTAGATGACATGTGCTTAGGATAATAAACTTTCTATTTTAAATTTTTTAAAAAGAAAACCAGAACCCAAAATCGGGTTTGCGCATATGCGGGGTAAGAATGTACACAAACATTTCACTACTTAGCCCTAAACCTCTTGAATCCAGTCATGCAAGAGAACATATTGAACTTTAGAATTGTCCTTACTTTGTGTGTCTGGTTCACCAGCATTGTGCAGGCCTCGAAGGCTTAATGTGCATGCGAGTGGTGAGCGCGACCAACTAATGAAGACAGTTGCTTCTCTGCCTGTGGCCAACTGCAGACCTCATAGGAGTGCAATCTCACAGTTGTGAAAGGGCTGGGCTGTTCCCATGCCATTTCATTCACACAGTGAAAGGAACACTTATAGGTGGAATATAAAGGAAGTCCAATTACATCTCCATGACAACCAAAGGCCAAGACGCAAGATCAATGAAAGGTAGTCATTTAATATGGAGCGCGCTCACTCAAGTCTGTGGATTTCACTGATACTTTAGTATTTACCTGTGACCTGGGGTGAAGTAATAAGTATCTTTCTGACTGCACAGACATGAATTAATGAATAGCTCAAGATGAAGACAGATTTTTATAAAAGGGACCTCTTAGGGGAAGAAAACACTTAAGACCGAGAAAAGAGTCCTTAGTAGTTGAAGCTATTTCCTCAGTTTATTATGTGCTGTTTGATGTAGATTTTACAGAATCCCGGTGACAAATGTGGCCGAACAAATACAACTGCCGCAGCTGCAGGGATCCTCTTTTGTTTTGTATTATTCTTAAAAAACAACAAATCTTATTAATTATTCACAGAGGGTAGCCACGAGGCAAGCCAGTGAGCTGAAAACCCAACAGACACAGACCCCACAGACCTCGCTGACATGACACCAGCAGCGGCGGTGGTCAAGGGGACTTTGCCATTCATGCGGGGAAATATTTCCCTCTGGCTTTCTACGAGGCATTCTGCTTCTGTAGCCGCTGCAGCGCTAGATAATGCTCGTCTGTCTGTCTCCATTCATGGCATATTAATACTGTTTCTGTGTCGATGTCAGAGAGAGAGAGAGAGGGAGAGAGAGGGGTCCAGGCCAACAGGAATACTGTGAATGCTTCTCTTCACGGGAGACTGAAGTAGGCCTAACCCAGGGCCGCTAGGACTCTTGCTCTGAAACAGACCACAGATTATATGTCCCCAGTGCCACATACAACAGCCACAATCCTCTGGACTTCCTTTTCTGAGGGATACTACTCCCTGCTGGTGTGGTTTGTGTTCCTGTTGGCTTCATTCACGAGCTGGTGAGTTGATGAAAAGACGAAGAGAAGCATGGGATTACTATTCTGGCTAATCATACGGGCAAGAGTGACCGCCGCGTCTGTTATTAAGCCCGTAATGATGATTTGGTTCCACCGGGCTGGAAGGATCAAGAAAACTCACTTGTTTCAACGAGCGAAAGCGGTGAGTCAGTCAGTGAGGCTCTGCTCTGTGTCGGCTCCGTTGTGGGGTTTCTCACAGAGCATGCCAGGGGCCTCTCAAGCTTTCCCACATTGGACACAGAGAGGATGTGGAGGCGCAAAGCATGGCCTCCCCACAGAAGCCACTGTGACCTTGAAGCGTGGTGTGGGGCCAAACGGCCAGCTCAAGGGCCGCAATGAAACCCGATTCACTATCACTCGTGACATCTGAAACTTAAACACCCAAAACTTAAACCAGGTTGGGCATCCTCAATATTTGTATGCGTCTGTAACACAGAGTATCAAAACTTTTAATGCCCTGAAAGTTGGCATCAATGCCTGCTCAGATTCACGACTTATTCTAAATACTTACTTTTTATCATATTCCTTTTTAAATCATAATTTTGACTATCTTGAACCTGTAGAGCTGCTGGTATTTAGACCACATTTAACATTTGAAAAGTTTGTCTTCTTTAAGCTTTTTACTGCTTTGGGGGGAAAAAAGCCACGTATCATATTGACATCAATATCCAGTGGTGGAGGAAGTATTCTGATCCTTTACTTAAGTAGCAATACCACACTGTAAAAATGCTCTTAAACAAGTACTGGTTCTGTTTAGTTTATTATTTACGTAAAGGTACATTATGAGCTAAATGTACCTAAAGTATAAAACGTAAATAATAAAACTCATTACAAAAGAAAGGCTCCTGTGAGTTTTTCCTCCAGTATATATATATATAACAGAATGATTATTACTGATCTGTTCATTTGTATTTTGCGTTTTGCTGCTGCAGTTGGTCGAGGTGCATCTAATTTTTATTTGTTTTTCATCTGTTATCTGCCTCATAGTACATACATTCTTTAATTGTGTTTATATAAAATCTTAATTTGTTAAGTAATCAGAATTTAATAATTACAAAAATGTAGTGGAGACAAAGGTACAACACTTGCTTCTGAAATGTAGTATAAGTATAAAGTGGCATCAAATGGGAATATGTACCTCAAATTTGTAGCTATTTGTAGTTTCTATATAAATTTAGTTTGTTAAATTCCACCATACGTAATATGGAACATTTCAAATGATATCCAGCTCTACGTGCAGCAGCAGAGCAAACAGGTGGGGCTGCCCAGTGTCCCTGCTACTCTTTCCATCGTCACTTGGGTTCTGTAACAATGGGAACCCAAAGTGAAGGTTCCCATATCTGAAGTGACCATCCGACTGCACTCGCCCCCTCCTCTTCCTCTGAGAGATAAGAAGCCCTTCCAAGATGAAGATGAAGTCATCTGAGACTTAGCTTCACAGCAGTGTCATGGCAGTGCTTCTCCCAAAACCCCTTTCCTTCCTCGTCCATCTTCAGGTGGTGCATTCAAAGACTCCTCGTGTTGGCCAAAATGGTCTTTAGACACACTTTTTTTCACAAGGCAACAGAGGCAAGAGAGGCTTGAAGGCTGATGCCAAGGGCAAATATAAATATTTATAACTACGGCTCTAGACTGGTTTTGAATCCAACCTAAATTTGACCTCACTGTGAATGCATTGTTTAAAAAATACATCAAAAGGTTTTCACCAGGAGGAAAAACTGTCTAAAAGGCAATAACACAGTGTGATTGACTGTGTCACTTTTCCCATAATTTCTGCTTTTCCTTTACAAAATGAGAAAAGTGATTCTAAGCTCACACAACGGTAAACGGTAGCCACATCAACACAACCATCTCTGTTGCTGAGATGTACTGTATCACAATTAAAGAACCTCTATCTGTAGTCAAGATGCAGAGACAGCCTTATGTGTGTATGTTGACACACACTGCTTTGTCCAAACTCACCCCCTCTTTATTCACAACTCCAACATTTAGTGAACCTATGGAATCACCAAGACACTGGCCACTAAAATAAACTTAAATGAAGGAAAACACATCTAACAACCTGATTCTGACTGACCTGGATCACGTGTGAGCTTATGAGATCACAAGAAAACCTCTCGCACACCTCAAATGTTCCTCCAACAACAGAATCCTGTCTCGTCTTTGAAGCCCAAAGCAGGGGAATAAACTGTTATCCATATCCATCACAGCTGTGGTGCACCAGAAACATTAATCATCCCACATCAGGAGGATGTAAAACAAAGATTTACTCAATCATTTGAAGGGATTACGTAATTACTACTCTGCATATAGAGAGGGACAGAACAAAGCTGGGTGACTCCAGGTGAAGTCTTCCCAGTCGGACAAGATATTTCATTCATAAATCATTAGTCATCACGCAGGTTAATTTCCTGTTTTGCGAAATAGACATCGCGGAGGCCGAATGCCATATCACATGTGGCTGAAATCAGGCCCCATGGCGCTTCATAATCCTCTAAATGTATCCGTGTTTATCCTGATAGAGGCAGAATTACAGTGCTCTTCCACAATAAAGCACACAGGCCCACAGGTGGAAATAAAAATATACCTCTTGCCCCACCCAAACAGCCAACTCATAATATTGTACCCGCACCCTGAAATTGTGAAATTTTCACAGCACATAGGTCATTTCAAAAGATCCACACGTCGACACTTCACGCCAACTTCCCCGCACGGTAATTTCAAGATATACTTTGATCTTATTTTTAGAAACTGGGCCAATCAAGAAAAGTGCGGCGTGAGGATCACTCAAGCTCCTCTGCTCAAACCCTTTCAGGATACCAAGACAGAAATAACTCCCTTTTCTTAAAATAACTTAAAAGAAGATATGGACAGAGTGAGCAAGATGATAACAGCTCGGACATTTCCTCTCCTGATTTTCATGAGATGGTTCTGCAGCTTGTTGGGAAAGAAGCGGGGGGTGGGGGCGGCTGGTGGACGTGTCCAGGCCTGACAAACAGGGGTCAAGTTAGGCCCGCTGGCACACTGAGAGAGTAGTGACGGAAAGTTTCAAGAGGCACGGCTTGAGTTTTGCACTCAGATGGTTCCGGTGTGACATGACCACCTCGGAGAAGTGGGAAGCGTGCCGTGGAGAGGCGCAGACGCTGAGGTATGGCGGATGCGTGCTGCAGCTCAGTGAGTCGCCTCCAGATGCGAATGAGTCAAGCCTCGGCGAGACATAGCAAGAGGACTCCCTGGGATATGACAAGCTGAGCTCTGCCATGCTTCCTCGGCACCGGACGATGCTGCTCTCCACTCTGACTTTTGAAGCATTCAAGCTCCTTTCCCCCTGGCGTGGTGCCCTCGCATTCGGTGGAGCTGCAACTGTTGTGTTCATTCATCATCTTTACAACATCCTCGCCATTTCTCACGACAAACAAGCCATTGAAGGGAGCGATCCCCTGCTCTGATGAGCTGAGAGACCGTGACTTACACTCCAAGAGAAAGCAAAGCAAAGGATTAAAAAATAAATAAATAAATAAAAAACCCTTCAACAGCCACGAGCTTGAAATGGTATGCTGGGTTACACCCAACGTTCAAAAAGAGAGGGGGAATATTAATCATTACCAAAAAAACTTTGGGAGAGGTTGTGAAGGGGAATGCTCACTCCACATGCTCGGTGTCAGAGAGAGCAAGAAGAAACACAAAGCAGCCGCTGTGATCTGACAGACCATACATGTTAATGTTAGGGCGACCTAATTCCTGTTGTGGGTCACATGAAGCCCCCCCCTCCAACCCACCCACCCAGCTCCCCACCCTCTCTGAACGTGTAATAACAAAGCACTGATCAATAAAGTGTACCCCCCCACCTTTGTTTCAGCGCAACAGCATTTCGTGTTGGCGCACATCCAGAAAACTTACAGCCCCTCACTTCTGAAAATCTTGTCGCACGCATCATCTTCAAAGCCCCCCCACCACCGCCACCCCTTCTTTTATTTTTTTTCTCGCCCCTGAGCCCCCGCCAAAACCTCCCTCCCTGCCCCCGAGCTCTTGTCGCACTCCTCCTGATCTTCAAAGCCCCCCCACCTCTCACCGCCACCCCTTCTTTTATTTTTTTTCTCGTCCCACCGAGCCCCCGCCAAAACCTCCCTCCCTGCCCCCGAGCTACTCCTCCTGAAAATGCGATTGGACAACTGAGTGTTTTGGGGAGAGGTGGTTGGTCTCAAACACGACCCCCGCTCCCCACCGAGCCCGGGTTACAACTCGGCCGTGATGCGGGCATCATGGGAGACTGAGTGTTTTGGGGAGAGGGTGGTGGTGGTGGTCCGGTCGGGGAGGGAGGGGGGCAAAGTGTTTGTTTTGTGGGTGACACAGTGTTACAGGCGGAGGAAAACATGCTGCCACAGCGACATTGTAACAAGTGTGATTTGCGCAACAAAAACAAGAAAACTCACCACAACTCCTGGAGCGCCCAGAGGAAACCCGAGAGGGAGGGAAGGGGGGGTTAAGAAAAAAAAACACTCCACAGCCAAGTAGGAATTTATCCTCTCTTTCTCTTCCACGTTTTTTTTTCAGCCCCGGCCCCTGCCTCCACACCCCAGGAACCGAGAGTGCGAGCGGGGTGGGGGGACCTGTGAGAGCAGGAGGAGGGAAGCACGGTCCGGGACACACAGCCGACACTCCGCGGTCACTTTATCTGCTGGATCCGGCCGAGCACGGCGCCTCCCGACGGGGAAAAAAAGACCCCTCGGCTCGTCCTAACGCGTCGTCCCTCCGGGGGCGTCCTCTCCGGGCCTTCCTGGGTGTTAAATCCCGCACGGTTTATCCGCTGTATCCGGGCGCGTCGGCCGACTCTTCTAGTCCGCCATGTTGTGTGTCTGTCTGCAGAGGAAGAATGGGAAGCGAGCAGCACATTCCCAGGCCAGGCCCCGTCTCTCCGCTCCGGGCTGCTCCTCCGCGGCCCGCAGCGACACCTGCCGGCCGGGCCCGGAGCTCACACTGCAGCTTCAGCCCGGGGGACCTCCAGAGGGTCCACGGAGGGGCCCCGACTCTGTGTTCCCTCTCTGATTATCGACTCATGAATGAGCTCGCACATGAGATATTTAGTCTTTTTTATGTTTGTTTCAATATCAACATGTGCAATAACTTCATATAGAAATGAGCCCTTTGGCTGGATGTGACACATTGTACTGATGTTGATGTGTGTGCCCTGTGATGAACACAGGAATAAAGTTAAAAAGTACAGTATGTGACATGACAGTTTTCTGGTTTGTGGATCAAAATAGTAACAATGTGTCACATTTATTAAAAAAAAAGAATCACGAGTGTTTTTACAAACAGATCACTGATGAATACAACAATAAATATTGTGAGTTAAATCATACACACAGAAAAAACAGAGCTTAATTCTTTTGCTTTTGTAAACCAATCAATTGGAGATTAACAGAAAAAGTCTACTATTCTTTGGACACATTTTAATGATGTAACTAACATTATTTATGGATGTGTTCAGTGTCGTCTCTGTACCATACATCAAACCTGAAAAGTCGGTATCTAAGCTGATACACTAGCTCAGTGTGTTAAGAAAAGATGGTGGTATAATAAAGCTTTACTGCCGTGCCAGACTTTCACCAGTACCTGTAAGTTTATACTGTGATAAAATACACCGCATATTGAATCTTATGTCAAGCATTAATAAGTGGACGACATAAGTAATAAGTGGACAGAACTATTTTAATCCACTGATTTGACCATTTTCTGACATGTCAGAAATCAAACATTAATTGATCAAACCGTAATGAATTAGTTGTAGCACTCAACTAGAGACCAGTACAAGCATTATGGATTTGTTCAGCTTCTTCTCCACTTATTCCTTTTTTTCATGGGTCTCGGGATCTGGAGCTTGTGTACCCTGTGTGCTGACTGAGCCACGCTAAACAATTTAATTGCACTAAATAGTACATCAGCGCTCGATTAACATTCACCCAAAGATTTTGCACACAAGATGTCACATCTCATTTATTATTCATGTCTCATCATAAATGAAGAAGCGATAAAGCTAAAACTCGAAGTTAATAAATAATGCGAAAGTACAGACATATCATGTTTTGACTGCTGGTTAATGTCCAGACATAAAACCAGTAAGTAGGAATTACAGGATGCTGCCACAGAACAGCATGTACCAGACCAGAGAAGCGGCATGGAAACACGTTTTGTGCTGATTATAACACTTCGTGTGTTTAACACGCTCCCCTGATGTCATAGTTAATGTGTTACGTTCATCTGCAAACCAGAGCTTGTGGATATCTTCGATGGGCATTTCATCTGTGTTTGGAAAATTGGATTTTGGAATATGTGTGAAAGGTGTTGCTGGAACAAACTGTCTGTTTAACAGGAGGTAAATAAAAAGAAGCGTGTGTGCGTCTCAGCAGCTGACAGATTTGCAAATACAAAGCTTAGACTGCCAGGTTAGCAATGACAGCCCGGGTGAACTCGTCGCTTGTGGCGTAGCCCCCCAGGTCTCCAGTGCGCACCTGTTGCAAACATAAGGACAGCTTGTTACTATATGCACAGCTGCAGCACCACATGTCCACGTACAGTATCACAGCCTGCATGTTAGAGAGCCTTTAAAACTGCGCAAACAGTGTGATCAGTGAGGAATGTACTCTTTAGAAAGCAGCAGTGTCATTTCCTATCAAATGCTTTATTTTCTCACATTTTTAAAAGCATTTCTTGATGGTGAGAATTAAAATATAATCAGTTAAATAAGGTTCATCCACAAATCAGATACAATATTAATGATTAGAAACAGTTTTGAATGTTAACAATGTGAGAGGACAGACTGTCCAACATGTTTCTAATCTTGTCTTATTAGTTAGTATTCAACTATAATAACATCATTTACAGTGGCAGTGACTATTAAAAGACAAAGTTATTTATTCAACATTACAATGTACTTGTCACAAGCTTTAATATGAAAGTATGAAAGGACATGACACTGTTTACACTGGTGGTGGTGTACAGTCTCCAGAAGGTATGAAAATTTGATTGTGTCAAAGTTCAAAACAAGAACATAGTTAATATATTATATTTTTATTATTGGGGTTAACCACTGACTAATTATGAAGTCTCTTAAATTGCAGCACAGCAATGTTAAAAGCATGGCAGATGAAGTGGTGACACAGAGCAATGTTTTAGTTTCTTACAGCATCAATAGCACAAGCTGGACCATCCTATACAAAGCTTGTTTAAACGAGTCTTTGGAAAAGATGTTTGAACATAAAACATTTCATTTAACTTTGATAATTATAATCACACATGCTTTGACACAGATAATCTACAGTACACCAATTCATAATTTAACATAGTGTAGATGTAGTGTACCGCTCCACTCACACCAAAGAGAAGACTAGCTTTATGAACACTGTGACCATCACATAGGAAGATTTACTGAAAGCAATACTGGAGCAATACTGAGAGTACTGTGCATCTTGAATAGTACAGATATTTTTGGTATTTCTGGATTTTTGTTTTGGCAGAAATCATAAAACATTAACTACACTAATATCACAGTCGTGGAGGCTCTGCAGACAGTTTCTAACAATGTGTGATAGCAGAGATCAGCCTGTGTGGCCAACATGACTGAAACACTGAAAAAGAAACATGACATGAAAATATGCCAAAAAGGTCTCCCAGACTATGTGAAAAGATCTTAATCTGTCAAGTAAGACCATAAAAAGTAGAAAGATGCAAAGAAGATGGATAGTAACTATGAGGAAAGGTAGAAAGATGACAAAGATGTATGACAAAAATCCTGGAGAGGAAGCCTTGTGAGCTGCACATTTCTTAGAAAAGTACAACACAACACTTTTGGTTTCACTGAATCCATCAGTATAAACTCTGTAACTGTAATGTACGAGTACAAATGATGGTGTGCCACGTCAGTCATTTAGCAGTGGGAGGGAGGTGAGTCTTAACATGTGTCCAGTTCATGTTAAGAACAATGTCCAGATTCAAGGAAATGTCAGTGAGGAGTGTGGGACGAAAACATCTTAGTAAACTGGTCGGTGACGCAGGTTTTCCACAACAGCACGCACAAAGTCGCCAGTGGTTGAGTAACCGCCAAGGTCTCGTGTCCGTACCTGGGACGTGCACAGTACAGACACACACACACACACACACACACACACACACACAAACACACAAACACATAAACACACAGAAAGGATAATGGGGTACAAGGAGAGCAGGGAATTAAAGGAAAGGGAAGAGGGAGAGGAAGGGCACTTCAGACAACGAGCAGGCAAATTCTGCTTTCAACTGTCATTCCTAAAAATGACACATTCACATAGTTGCCTCAAACACGACGCTACCCCAGCAGCGTCTGCCACCTCACACAGACAATCAATGACAAGCTGAAATGCGGTTTTTAAAGCTGAATTGATCGTGCATTTAATCTGAGGGACTAAGGTTGACCGACTTCATGCTAGTGTTTGTGTAGGTGTAGGTGTAGGTGTAGTTAGTGTCAACATGGATAAAAAGTGCAAAAGGCAGTTAGTCCAAGCCTGTTTAAAAAAAAAGAAAAAAAAAAAAAAAGCTTGTCCTGGAAACATACACTGTTAAGAGTTGAAGGAGAGATATCCAAGTGAACCGCTAAAGTAAGATGAATGAGCATTAATACAATCTCAGACGTAAGTAATGAAAGGCTCTCTAACATACTGAAGTTTTCAGGTTAGATGAAGAAATTTGTGGGTCAAGAACGGCCAAGATTACTCTTAACGTGTTGGTGTCGCTGCTTTTCTCTGACTGATTTATCTAAAAAAAACTCTTAGTTCAGAGTCTCACACTGATTATTTATGTTCCTTTTTCATTTACTTAAGTGCCTGCAGCATTTTGACACTGTATACAAGAGATTAGAGTTATTGACCCACAAATCTGAAGAGCAGCCTGTTAATTTAGAAACACAAGCTGACATGAGTAGGACAATTCCAGTTAGCTTCACATTTTCTTTGACACTTCTTAATTTGCCCTGCTTGTATTCTTAAAAAAAAAGAAGTCGTTTTGTTAATACTGTTAGTGTTGTCCAACACATTTATTTCATGACAGCTGTATCCACATTCACAGCCTGAATGTACCAGTAGGCATACAGCATGGTAGAAAGAAGTGACACAAACACACAGTTACCTTGCCATGTTTGATGACCCTCTTGACAGCATCTGACACCATGTTGGAGTGATATTCCAGGCTGCAACACAACATGGCAACAATTAAGAGGTGGCCAGAACTGTCTTGTACACGTGTCAGCATTCAGACGAACCAGAGACCAGGACAGAGGATTTGGAGACGTGGCGTGAAATGTGGTATACGTCTTTCTGCAGGACTCACTTGAGGTGCCTGAGCATGTTAGCAGCGCTGAGCAGCATGGCGGTGGGGTTGGCGATGTTCCTTCCTACAGCTTGGGCGAAGGGGTGGCGTGCACCCTGAAAGATGAAACAGACAGGGGATCACTGTTGGAGTCCCGTAAGCGTTGAGTCATCTATTGTAATACGGTGTTAACCTTTACTGTGGTAACCTTTGTCTGCCACATAGTCTCATCTAAAGCATGAAAAATAAATCTAAACAGGGGAGGCAGAAGTAAACCAGAGTGACTTTCTGGGTAAACATGTGTAAAACAAACACAAAAGTGGAAACTCACAGTCTCAAACACGGCGTACTCTGCGCTGTAGCTTTCCCCAGGAACAACTCCTGCACCTCCAACCAGCCCTGCTGCCAGGTTATCAATGATGTTACCGTAGAGGTTGGGCATCACCAGCACATCAAACTGGTACGGGTTCTGGACCAGCTGCAGCAGAGTAACACAGACATTGACATGTTTAATCAATAAACGGAAAAGGGAAACAAATCCAAATTGCTTGTTAATTAAGTCAGGAGAGTGAACTGTAAGAGGCTGCGTATACCTGCATGCAACAGTTATCAATGATTATGTTCTCATATTTGATTTTGGGGTACAACTGTGCCACCTCTGCACAGCTCTGCAGGAAGAGACCATCACCTAATTTCCTATAATAAGACAGGGGGTGAAAACAAGTGTTGCTGTAACTGCAATGCAAATAATGGCCCAAATTAACATCGCTTTAAGAATTAAAAGAATATGATTCTAAACATGTGACAAAAAGAAAAAGCAAAGAGGGAGTTTCCTTACATGATGTTGGCCTTGTGCACAGCGGTGACCTTGTTTCGTCCCTTCTTGGTGGCATAATCGAAGGCGAACTTGGCGATGCGCCGCGATTTCTCTCTGGTTATGATCTTCAAACATTCGATCACACCTGTCACACTCTATAAGAGAAAGAGGAGGGTACACACGTTTATTAAAGCTGTTCTTCTTGGACCACTGAATAATGTGTGCAAGACAATGAAAACATGTAACACCCCATCAACAGCAGAGGCATGTTTCAGTGTTAATGAATGAAACTATTGTATTTCACACATGCTTCACACATCTTTTACGGTGAGGTGTCTTTTTTTAGGCCAGTGAAGATGAGGTGTAAAAACCTGTGAGGACTTTTATAGACATGCATTCCCTGGCCCCTTACCCTAACCATCAAGCCACCATCACTAATAATGCCCCTTTTCCACTAGTACCCACTCGGCTCGGCTCGACTCGACGCTCGCCTCGGTTTGTACGCTGGCGTTTCCATTACGTGTTAGTACCTGGTACCAGGTACTTTTCTAGTACAGTACCTACTCGGCCGGGGTTCCAAGCGAGCTGAGTCGAGCCGAAAATGTGACGTCGGCAGACGGCAGGCCACTGATTGGCCAGGGCCTGACGTCACTAGATGCGTCAGGGAGAGCGACTCGTTCATAAGAGTCAACCGCGCCATTTTTAAAAACGCAATAACAACAACGAACACGATCAGAGATCGCTGCACAGAAATCAACCCTCATGGAGCAACGAAGAATTTCGAGGTGCAGACATTTCTTTGTCTGGTGGCCTCCATTGCTCCATAGTCGTTTCGTGTCATGTTTGTGTCGCGCCGTTGATAACAAATGACCCCACCCACGCTGAGGTGGTACTCTATTGTAATGGAAAACAACCTAAAACTGAGTCGAGTCGAGTCGAATCGAGTCGAGCCGATTAGGTACTAGTGGAAAAGGGCCATAAA
Organism: Scortum barcoo; assembly: GCA_023238725.1. NCBI lineage: Eukaryota > Metazoa > Chordata > Actinopteri > Centrarchiformes > Terapontidae > Scortum > Scortum barcoo. The sequence continues at coordinate 22,488,175 of CM041537.1, forward strand.
TGCATTACCCCATCCTGAACCCTGACCCTAACCTGGACCTTAGAACCAAGTCCAAACCCTCAAACAGCCCCTCAAAGGTCTGTCCCAAAGAGAGGACTGGTCAAAATGTCCTCACTCTAAAGGACTAAAATGTCAAACAAGTTCTCACAAATATATCTGTACACACACAGACATGCTACCATCCCGGCACCTCTGTCACAGTGATTCATCTTTGTTTTGATTCCTGGTTAAAATGCTGGCTAAATCTTGTTCTTCAGCGGGAAAAAAACAGTTCCTTTTCATGAGGCTTTAAAAAAAAAAAAAAAAACACTGTTCATCCTATGTGACTACAGCGAGGAGGGTTGTTTACCTCATGCTCCAGGGAGCTGTACTCCCCCTCGGTCTGTTCACGGATGATGACCAGGTCCAGGTTGTTGTGGCGAGTGCTGTAGCCCGGCAGGCTGTTCACATGCACCACATTAGCAAACAGGTCCAGTTTACGCCTGAGGAATGGGTGAAGAGAGGTAGTGTTATTAAAAAACTAAACAAATGAAAACAGCAACAAACATAAAATGTGAATTAAAGCCGTTTTCTGGTTTTACCTCAGCCTCATTTCATATGAAGCCAGTTCCCCTTTGAACTCCATGGGTGTGTGAATCTTTCCTGGACAACCAAGCATGTCACAAACATTTATGTTAGCTCAGTTCTGCTCACTTTACAGCCGACCTTTATGCAACTCATGATTTGTTGTTATTAAATGGAAGGTGAACTATGGGAAGAGACAAAAAGAATAAGTCAGCCTACCTTTCATGGCCACTTTGTTGTTCTTCATAGAGGTCAACACTTGCTCCAGCTTCTCCTCGCTGGCCATGTTCTGCACCTCGCTCAGATGAAACTCCTCAAATTCTACTGGGACATCTCCTGCCTGGAGACAAGACAAAAAGGAAGTCAACTTTAATATCAGCCAAAAAGCTACAGAGCACAACGTTTTCTGACTTTGTTACAGTAAATATGTACCTTGAACACTTCTTTGACAGCAGTCATCAGCTCTGGTCCCACTCCATCTCCTGGCACCATCGTGACCTTGAAGGTGGCATCGGCACGGGCCGGTGGGGCCTCTGGGCCACAGAGAGCAGCAGACACACTTAGTGGTCGAGTGGCCAGCTGCTGCCACCGGGGGCTGCTGAGGCCCTGAAGACAGGAGAGAAGACATAGTCAAAACAAGCAAAACATGGTAAACCATGACACAATATGCATCTATCTCTAAGAGATTTTGCCACATTGTAGCTATCACTTTAATAACTTTGAGTGTAATGATGATTCCCAACTTTTTTTAGCTAGTGAGCCCTTAAAACAAAGCAGTGTCTACTTGAGACGCCTCATCACAATTTGCATATTCTATTATTAGCAACCCAAGGATTTTCTAAAACTATCCAGGATTCACAAGCAAAAAAAACAGCGACCAGAAAAAAATCAGACAATAAATATAATTTGTGTAGAGCAGAAACAATTAGTCAATTAATCAATTATTTGATCAACACAAAATTCATCTGTAACTTTTCTTTACGACTAGTTATCATCATTTTTTAGCATCTAAACCATTCAACATTTGAGTGAAGATTTTTATTTTATAGAAGAAAAAACGATAAGTTGAACCATGAGTCTGCAGATTAATTGATTATGAAAATGATTGCAAGTTGCAATGCAAATTTTGTGTGACAGGAATATTTTTAATCATCTTGTGACCACTCAGATTTATCTATTTATATTAGAGAACCACAGTAGTAGGCCACTGTGGGCAATTTGACAAATAAATCAAATAATTATTACAAAAGAAATGTTACTGACAATGACAATACTGAATTTTGATATATTTCTTCCTGAATGTCAGGCAGAAAAAAAGAAAGATGAAAAAGAAAGATGTACGTCAATGTTATTATATAAAACACTGTGACAGTTTACCTATATTGTACACTGCTGAGAGATTAGTTTACCTATATTGTACACTGCTGTGAGAGATTAGTTTATCCTAGATAATACACTGCTGTGAGATTAGATCAGATAATACTGGCGGGCAGGGATGGGTGTGCCTCTTTTTTTCTGTAGAAATAATGTTCCAAGACAAAGTGACAAACCCTGAAGTTTTACAGCAGACACATTAGGAGATAATCCAAGCAGCTGCACACTGATTGACCCCCCCAAATGATTTTAAGTGATCAGGAAAGTGAGAGCTGGATGATGACTGACAATAAGCAGAAAAGACATCAAACATATGATGTGAAGTGAAGAGGCAAACAGACTTGTCCTCAGCTCCTGTCAGTGTGTGTGTGTGTGTGTGTGTGTGTGACAGTGCCCGATGGTTCATCAGAAAACAGGGAGGTTAACATGTCTGGGTCAACTAGCTGCTTTAGCTCAATATCACACACAGCAGAGACACTGAAATGACCACTGACATATTCAATGAGTACATAAACATGACACAGAGTTTCATTTTCTCACTAACAAAACTATCCAAGAGGCACAAAGGCGCAGTATCTACCACTTTTACATGTGAAGGCGTCAGGAGGAGAGATGTTCAAACAGGGAGCTAAAGATGATGATGATGGAGGCTCATGTGTTGAGCAGCAGATAACACAGAGAGCCCGACTCTTTCTTTAGCAATTAAAGCTACATAAACACGCCTTGAACTCCAGCAGCTCCTTTCCTCCATCGCCTGTGTGTAAAATAAGCCTGTAAACTTCATCCGGACACTCACCTTGACCAATGTTACCAAGCTTCCTCTCAAGGCGGCCGCCATCGTTACACACATGCAGCTGATGAGCCGCTTCCTCTTCTTCTGCTGAGGGATACACAACACTCACAGGACGCTGCTGCCCCCCAATGGACACAACGGGAGGCGGCAGCTGCCTCTACCTCCTTTCTCCTGTCTTTCTGCAGACACCACAGTGGGTTGTATATAAATATTTTACATAAAGTCGATGGACCCGACACACCTAACACATCTGTGGTAGGTAGCCAAAAACACGAGGGCCTGATCTCGAGTCCTCAACTTACAAGTCCCACAGCGGGTGTCATGCAAACTGTTAGATCTGACACATAATGTAGTCGCATTTATAGTACACACCATTTTTTTTCTTAGTATGCAAATATAGCCACTGTCAAACCACTGCATGCTTGCTGTATATACTGCATATACTTCACTGTCATATCCACCCACCTCTTGTATATAAAGCTACCTGTTGTAGTAGTTATATTTATTTCAGCGTCCTTTGCACTCTGTCTTACTGTCTATATGTTACTGTTATTGTTATTATTTTTTTATATAAATATGTTTCTATATTGATACATGCATACTTTAAAATATATTTATATTTGTACATAGCAGTGTTTGATGTTTATTTGTACCTTACTGAGCTGTTGTCTTTGTTTTAAACTGTATGTATCTCTATTTCTGTGTACACACAGTGAGAGCATTGAAAAAAAAGCAGAATCAAATTCCTTGTATGTGTTGACATACCTGGCCAATAAAGCTGACTCTGATTCTGACAAGCCCAGAGGAACACCACCAGCGCAGAGAGGGGATATTACATTGTGTAAAATCTGTATAGAACGCAAGTTTGGAAACCACAAGATGTCAATCTGATATTTAAAAGTTTTCCCAGGATGTTGTCTGAGGGAGATGTAGGAGCTTAGATTCTAAAGTCATTGCTACACCTGAGTAATAAAAAGTCCCAAGACAGAGTCACCCCCATCTTCTGACTTCTGTTCATTCATTGTGTCAGCCTTTACATGTCCCATTGATAAGGAAACACACACACACACACAGGTCAGAATAGCTTTAATTTGCCACAGCAATCTACTTTATTTCAGTATCACAACATGACAGAGTGGTATCATACAAATGTAATGTAAAGCATGTAATATAAAGTACCAACAAAAATGAAATAAATAAACCAGTGTAGACAAAGTTTTGTGTTGACAAAATTGTGCAAAATTCCTCAAACACAAATCTCTGATAGAAAATGTGCATCAACAAAATTCTGTACAAGCATAAGATACATTTATTAGTTACAACCATCCTGGACATTATAAATAGTTCAATTTCCCTTTTCTCTTGTAGGCTTGAAAGAGCTTTAATAAAGTTGCTTATATCTTTTTTTTTTAATCCTGGTTTAATCATTAAACAGTTGGTTCAAACAAACGTCCTACATCTGGCACATAACCAATCATGTTTAGGATATGGGCCTGTGCCACCCCCTTGGACATGCTGCTGTTTGTTCTGACAGCTTTTACAGTTCTCATCACGAAGGACAACACACACACGCACAAAATCTAAATTGTGTGTTATATCTGACAGAATGTTTAGTTCTGGAGCCAGAGGGTGGATAATGTAGTCTCAAGAACCAAAACAGCTCAAACAGGAAAACTACTGTCACTGCACATAAGCAGGAAACAGCTGTCTGTAAACTTCTGCGCTCATGTGTATGGATATAAGATGACGAGCTTGAAAAGCAGGGTTAGTGAGGAGGATGGAAAACTGAATCTGAAAATAGGATAGCACAGCAAGACAAGATAGAAACATATGTGGAAGGCTTATGCAGACAATTTACAAAATAGGAAAGATGAAAACCATACAGTGTTGTGTAATTCAATATACTGCTGCAATAAATACAGTTTTGGAAAGCTCATACTGTTCACTTAATTTTGAGTGATTCAGGGGAGCCAGAGCTGGACAGGGCCCCTGGACCATGCTGGGGATTACAGTTATGTATTGTGACAGACCTGTTGTTGAGTTGAGCTCAGGGGGGCCCAAAGTGTCTGGTGGTTCCCCTGTCTCCATCTTTTTGTGAACAGCTCAGGATGCACATTTTACTCTCTCTTGTGAATCCTTCTCAACGTGTTGCCTATAGGCTATGACATCATCTCTAAAACTCTGTGTTGTAACAGTATATTTGCTGCTGCCGTGGCCCAGCCTCTGACAGGGGTCCATCCTAAATAGCTCAGGGGCTTCCCACTCCTATTCCAGGCAGGTGATGCCCACTGCTGACACACAGGATGACTTTGGATTTGAAAATTCCCATCATGAAACTGTAGACCAGTGGTCCACCCTCTGACATTTGTTAACTAGCCCTTCTTTTCCTTGCTGGGCCATTTCATTTGGTTATTCATGCTGGTATAATTTCCTCTGGCAACCAGAGCAGTGCATTTAAAAAAAAATTAGACATTTTTCCCTGAGTCTGCCCTCTCAGGCAGTCTCTCCTTTGTGTACATGTACCACCTCCTCTTTTGTCATACATTATAATTACATTTGAACCAAATGATAAATGTTTATTTTTGTTTCTGTTAATTTGTGGCAATCTTTTAAATATCCAGAGGATCTTTTAACAACACTAGGTAACAGGAAGTAGTGCAAGTAATGCCTCCTCCAAGATTGTGTCTGTAATATGTTGCCACGGCACTGCACAGATTTCTGCAGAGTGCTGAGCTAAAAGTTCAAATTTGTTGAACTTGGACCTGAGATGTGCTGATTTCTGTGGGTGTAGCCAATTGCTGTTGACCACTTGTTGAACTGAAATATGGATGAAAAACTTACTAGGGGTGTTTGTGTTTCTGTATTTCCAGAACTGTACAGTGAATTATCAGCATGGCAATGCAGCTACCAGGTCTGCGACAAAAACACTGTTTGAGTCAAGGAAAAGTTGCGGCCTTCTGTGAGCAAAGGAGGTGCTGAATTATCCAGCATGAAAGTTCTGGGTGGTGAATAACAGACCAACCAATGTGGAACAAGCAATGCAAAAACCTTGTTTTTCTGCTGTAATGTGGATAAACCTTTAAAAGTTGAATGTGTATGAGAGCTGGACTTTATAAAATGTTCTGATTTTAAGCACCTTGGACTGTCAGTAGTGTTGAGCTGTGGAGGAAGGGCCAGCTTTGTATGTTGTGCATCCAAACAGTGACCTACAATTCCTACTTATTATTATGTTTTCTTATACAAATAAAGAAAACTTCCAGAAATATGTGTCTGTTTTCAATTTGTGTACTGTGAACAGGAATGAAAATAAATTTTTATTATCTATTATATCTAACTATAACAATGATACTTTTCTTAATTTACTTTCCAGATTAAGAAAAAGTCACAGTTTGGGAAATGAAATGAATACACTACCTAAGACTATTTTGAATGACTTAATTAAACATATAACATTTATCATTATTATCTACAGTTAGCACTGCTCCCAGCAGACCTCATACAACAAAACTGATTATTTACCCATGTGCAATATGACTGTAAAATAGATGGTGCTCTATTAGTATCCCATCAATAACCTATGTGCAATTCAGTGTAATCCGTATGTGTTTAAATTATACTGACAAGATGTGATAGAGTTGCAGTTTTTCATTATTTATTATTTAATGATTCCTGTTATCTTTATTGTTTTTATATATTTCCTTTTTATCTTGCTTTGTCTCAGTTATGCCTCTTGCTATTGCACTGTCCCCTTTTCTGTTAAACTGCATTTTTTTCTGCTGAACGATGACTAAAGGGTTATCTTACCTTATCTCTTACTCTACTCTCTGCTCTTAATCATTTTACACTTGGATTCATGGCTGCAACAGACATGCGATCATCACACCCAGCATGAATACATGTGACAGCATCAGTGCGCTGTCAAATGGCTTTCTCGGTTTTCCAAAAGGACGCTTGGCATGCATCCTGCAGAGAAAATAATGAACATTTATCTGTGCGACCCGCAGGTGATGGTAACGCATGTTAAGCCTGGCAGTCAGCCCTGAGGGATGATGTTTCGCCCTGCAGACAGAGGCAGTCTAGTGGCTGACAGGCGCGGCGTGGTTATCTGAATTGACTATATATGGACAAAGCCAGGCAGAGGGAGCGCTGCAGCCGCTTCCGTGTTTGTGTGATCGGGGAGTGCACAGCCGGGGCAGCGTCTCTCTGTTTCCACTGTTTCATTCATTTGCCACAGCGACCACGAGTCAGTGACTAGCGGGGAAAATGCCGCTCGTGCCGAGTAAGTCCTTTTTTGTGTTCAGTGTCTGCAGGTGAAGACAGGAAAAAGGCTGGAGGAGGGTTTAATGGGGGCGACGTCTGTGCAGCGCACCGAGGCCAGGCAGCTCCAAGCTAGCTAGCCTCGCCCATTAGCTGCTCGGTTTTTTGACACCTCACCCCGCACTTGAGACAAAAAAACTATAGCTTTGCGTCGCTTCTGCCAGGTTTAATGCACACCTGTGTTTGTCTGTGTGTGTGAAACTGGGAGGGCTGGGTTGTGAAGGTGCTCTGGTTTTAAAAAGGAGCTGCTGTCACCAGAGGCTCGGTTAGCTTTAGCATGCTGAGCTAACGTCAGGCAGAGGAAATAGTTGTGCTCACTTCGCTTTGTTGTGACATGTCCAGACAGACAGACTCAAAGACAGAAAGACGGAAGAAGTGGCTCACTGATACTTATTTTGTGGCTGCTGAACAAGCCTGAAGAGTCAGTGAACTACTTCTGTATATAAAACACAACTGGGATCATTATACGGATGGTGTGTGTTTGTTCCTCATTTATAAGAACATAAACATTATGTATTCATAAAACAAATCAAAACCACTCACTCAGTTGTCAGTGAAGACTTGGAAATCTCATTACTTATATATATTTATTAAAATATATATACACACACACACATTGATATATACACATTGGTATATCAGCTTAAATGATCCCATCTTTGTCCTGTTGCCAAAATCTCTCGCCATCTTTTTGGAGGTCATTTTGTGGACACTGCTGTGACAGCTGTGTAGTAAATAGATCCGAACATGACTGGATGAATAAATAAATACTTGATGAATAAGGACAGACCTGGCTGTGTGGGCATGTCTTGGTTATCCTTAGTCCTGACTAATGAACAACTCATGATGCTGATTTTAAATCTGATTTAAGCATATTCATGTCTTGTCTTTAACAGTAGCGGTCTTTAATGTACAATCTAACATCGTCTGTCAACAATCAATCCCTTGTGGAACAGTTCAGTTTAAAACTTTATTTTCAGTCTTTCCATATGAATTGTACTGATCTTACTGTTTTACGTGATCTGCCTACCCATCATCTTTTGTCCTTGCTTACTTTTTTAGAACATGTGTTCGCCAGTCTCCCGCAGATGGAGAGGGGAGTTGCGAAAGTGATTGGTGGCGATCCCAAAGGCAACAACTTCCTGTATACCAATGGGAAGTGTGTCGTCATCAGGAACATTGAAGTAATTTTCATCTTCTTTAAGAGCCATATTTAACATGTATTGCTTGCTTATCTATATTTATACTAACCAGGGTCTTTCTGTGGCCATTATTCATAGAAGTCATGATGACATTTTACTGACTAATTGCAATCACCTTGCTTTGATTGTACTGAATTTGGTAAGTCATATTTTAAAGACTAATAATACACCAACCCTAAAAGCATAACTCTATAAGTCAGTGCCTGTCAGGTGTGGCCATGCGTGGGTGCCCTCCACAGTGCGACTGGTGCCTTACAAGCTGTTTAACAAGGAAATCTAAGTTTGGCTTCAGTGATAGTTGAATGGTTGCGATGTTCAGCACGTTGACAGTGTTGCACTTCCCTTCATTGAACTAATTTTAGTAAAATGTATACGTCATCCTCAACGAGAAGTGTCACTGCAGCATCTTCACTCCCTTCTGCTTGTGTCTCAATGGAGCCCAGTGTCATACTGCATTGAATAGCTATCCCCACCAGTGCCAACACATAACATTCGGCACAATTGTAACCACACCTATGGGTGATGTCAGGGTGTGTTGAACTCTGACTACAACAGCAAGGTGAGAGCTTTAACCACTGGAGGTCAGCAGACATAAGATTTTCAGCCAGGAAACCAGGAAGCACTAAATGAAATCAACATTTTCAAGTAACAGTTTCGGCAGCAAGTTTGGACTTGTATTTTAATTGTTTATTTTTTGCCGTTAGGATTTAATTGAGTCCAGTGGGTCAACTAACATGAGGGATTACAAACATTTTAACAATTGCTCAATCCCTGTGTCAAGATGAGGTGCTGCATCTTTTGAAATCTAATGAGTAAAATGTTTTCGGAACGATGGCCAAAACCCTGAAATCAAGTCCAGGTTGGAAAAAATAGGAGATTTTTTTTTTCTTCTTGTACTAATTTAGAAGGGAATCATTCAATGTGGCATTTGTCAGATGTTTGCCTACAGATGTCTCACACTTCCTCTCTCTTACAGAACCCAGCTATAGCAGACATTTACACCGAACATGCCCATCAAGTTTCTGTTGCCAAGTATGCCCCCAGTGGATTTTACATTGCATCTGGAGGTAAATGGCCCACTTATACACACAAATAACTCACAGGATTAGCAAAGCAGCATTAAAACTGATAAAATAATTGTTCAAAAATCCCTTTTAGATGCATCAGGAAAGCTCCGTATCTGGGACACCACCCAGAAGGAGCACCTGCTCAAGTACGAGTACACCCCAATTTCAGGCAAGATCAAGGACATTGCATGGACGGAGGACAGCAAGAGGATTGCTGTTGTTGGGGAAGGAAGAGAGAAGTGAGTAGTAGTGGAAGGAGCCTCATTGAACTCACACCACGATGACTCAGCTTTCCTGCTGTCACAATGATTCATGTCCGCTGCACACAAATCCCCTGTTTGCTTTAGATAGTCTTATGTTTTCCTGTGCAATTATATCACAATTATTATTGATTGTCTAGCTTGATGTAATGGCTTTGTATAAAATATGAACCAAGTGTTATACAGTAAATGGCACTCATGCACTTCACTTGATCCTGAGTTAGTCTTCTCTCAAACAGTTGCATGTGTGCTTGTGTCTTGTAGGTTTGGGGCAGTGTTCCTGTGGGACTCGGGCTCCTCAGTGGGGGAAATTTCCGGCCACTCCAAATTAATCAACAGTGTAGACATTAAGCAGAAACGCCCATACCGCATTGCCACAGCTAGTGATGACACCTGTGGGTCCTTCTACGAGGGGCCTCCCTTCAAGTTCAAGTTCACATTACGTGTGAGTTGCAGAGATTAACTTTTTTTTCTTTTTCCTCCAGAGGCAATTGTGCAGCTTTTGTAAAGGGCTATTTGTGTTTTAAACAAAGTAGTTGGAGCCATGTTGATTTAGCTGGACCTATCAGACCACTCAGACAAAATGTCATCAACTTGTGGTAACACAGTACTTGCCTTCAGCTAATACAGACACTGTAGTACACTTTGAACTAGCTGTCCTATATTCAGTGCCCGTTGGTCATTTCAAGTCTGAGTTTGACAGTGTAGCCTTGTTTGTCTCTTTCCATATTACATAACCCACTTCCCCCATAAATTCTTGGAAGATGTGAGCCGCATTCCTAAAAGCAGGCCTTCCCTGCAGAAACCTGTAGTACATTTTTGAGTACTACACCTTCACGTTATGTTTTTTACATGTTTTAAAAGCTGAGCAATACATACACTTCTCTTCAGCCTGTTTCCTGTTACTTTGGTTATTTTTCTTTCTGCTTATAAAGTTGCTGTCCCAACAGCCCCTTACATGGGCACAGAATAGGCTGCACAGTATAATACAACATGTGCTGCAGTGGATTTAGGTCCCAGAGCACCCAACCTCCTTTCCCAGTGTAATTTTCTTATCAGGAATAATGTTGTCTTGGGACAGAAGCAGGAAACATTTTTCTTGAGTTAAATAGGATATCTACTGCCATGTATGCATGCTATGAAGTTGTGACTTCCTATCTTCAGGCTAACCAAAAAACACATGTATTTGTTCCATTTGCCTTTGATTACAGATTTAAAGTGGACAGTGCTGAAAAAATACTAATATGGACAGTTAATTTTTCTCTTTTTGTTTTTGCCTCCTTGGTGACGACTACAGGAACACACCCAGTTTGTCAACTGTGTCCGTTTCTCTCCAGATGGAAGTCGGTTTGTTACGGCTGGCGCTGATGGCCAGGTGAGTATTGGATTACCATATCACCATGTGACATTCATGAACATATGTGATATTAGCTACTGCAAATATAATCTAAGGATGACTCAACATGAAGTGGCATTTTTATACAGAAGAAACTGTCTAAAAGAAATTTTCTTCCACAGATTTTCGTCTATGAAGGAGGGAAAGGTGAGCTTATTGGCTCGCTGGGTGGAGAGAAGGCCCACAAAGGAGGAATCTATGCTGTAAGTTATTACATAAAAAAATAGTGACACCAAATTCAGAATGAATTTTACCAGTCTGTAATCTTTAAACTCATACAAAATATCACTACAGTGTTTAACCTTTTTATCATTAGTTAGCTGAGTTGTTTTTTTTTTTTTTTTTTTTTTTCCAGCTATAATGAGAGTTGGGTTAGGACAGTGGTTCTCAGTTATTTTCTGTCATGCCTCCCCTAGGGGACAGAATGTTTTTTTTTTTTCACCCCCCCCCCGAATTGAAATACTATTGAGAATCTGATAATATTTGATTTATCTTATCTGTACAAACCACTGTATGAGTTGCTGACACCAGCATTCTGCATACAATCAGCTGATTATCAAAATAGATTAATAAAATGAGATAACATCTGCAACAACTTAAAACAATTTCCATGTTCAGTTTATTAACTCAATTTGTAACATTTAAACAAGACTGCTCAGTCTGTGTGATTCTCAAAACAGAAAAAAAGTGCAAATGATTCACTGGGATGTGCATTTTTATAGACTTAACACAGTAACATTCAAAACTTTTTTAAACTGTAAACATTGGTCACTTGTCAGCTTCATCAGCTTCCGCTACAGTGGTACCTTGACTTACGAGTGTCCCAACTAACGAAGTTTTTCAAGATACTGAGCCGTCTCTCTGCCGCTTTTTTTTTTTTGCTTTGAGTTGAGAGCTAAAACTCGAAAGTTACGAGCAAGCTTCAGATATCCCACCGTTAGTTGGTGCAGCGAATGCCACAGTAGAACATCCCGAGTCTCACTCGGTCACTTTAAGCGGTCAGCTCGCACTGAAGCAGCAGTGTTGTGTTGCATTTGCATTTGCTTTCAGTTATTTTGCAAAACTTCATTTTTCCAATCCATGGGTCCCAAGAAAGTGAGTGCGAAGGACAGTGCTGAGAAGAAGAAGCGGGATGATGTGCATTGCATTAAAGAAAGAAATTATCAAAATCATGTATATTTCGCCTCTCGCATTTGAGAAACACTGGGTTAGGAGAAGAAGATGAATAGAAGAGCAGAAGATACACAAATTTAAATAGGGTAGAAAGTAACTTGTTGAGGCATATTAATATTATAACTTTCTTTAAATCCCCTCTTACTTGACCTCCAGGTCAGCTGGAGCCCTGACAGCTCCCAACTGATCTCTGCCTCAGGGGACAAGACCGTGAAACTCTGGGATGTTGGTGCAGGTACGGCCGTCACCACCTTCAACATGGGCACTGATGTGACAGACCAGCAGCTGGGCTGCCTGTGGCAGAACAACCACCTCCTCAGCATCTCCTTGTCAGGATACATCAACTATCTGGACAAGAACAACCCTGACCGGCCCATACGCACCATCAAGGTCAGACTCTGTTTGTGGATTCTGTTCTTGGACATTATCAGACTGATTGTTACTGACAAAACCTTGTGTTAAAGCTGATACTACTTTTTGTCAAAGTGGGGAAAAAATTAGCTTTTTTTTTTTTAAACTTTTGAGGTACTGAAAATATGTTTATATTTAAGTTGAACAAACATTTGCATATATGCACATACATATTTAAATAGGCATCTGCAAAATGTACAGAGCAGAAGTTTGTAAGTTTGCACCCAAATATGCAAATACAAACTGAGATTTGTAAATGAGTAGTAAGTGGCTTGTGTTTTAGATCACTTGGTTCCCATATCAGTAATAACGCTCTTAAATTGGTGTTGACCTGTTTGACAATTTATTTGTTTGTGCTGTCAGCTTTTACTGCTAACAGTAAATGTGACACTATATGTCAACTATAACATTTTAAAAATGTGGATATAAATTCTAAAATCTTGCTACACTTTTGATGAATTACAGTGCATTATATGTGGCAGAAGACAGTGGGACACAAAATGCCAGTCACTGTATATCAGGTTATTACAGACACATCCAAAATAATCATGTTGCTTTTGCTAGAATTAATTTGCTGCCAGATCTCTCCAAATGAAAAGAAATGTGCATCATAACTGGATGTTTATATTTTACACAAACTTATGTTTCCTATATCTGAAAATGTGTACTTTTTCATCCTAAAGGGTCACACCAAATCCATCCAGTGTCTGACGGTTCACAAAAATGACGGGCGATCGTATATTTACTCGGGGAGTCACGATGGTCACATCAATATCCTTTGACTGAAGTGGTGCCAATAATGTTTGTACATGTCACTTAGTGTTTAGATTATCTTTTGATCATTTACATCATTTACAGCTGCTCTGGGAGATGTAGCACAAACTGCAAATAGTCTCCTAAATATGTTGACATTATATAAAAATGAATGGGGAAAAAATAACACAGCTGCCTATAGATATTTGCCTGTTTTAGTTTTAGTTTATTCTTCTTTGATTTGCTCATCAAAATAATAAACAATTTAAGCTTGCTTTTCTGCATATGGCATGGCGTATAGATGATTGCTGCAGCAGAGTGGTATGGTGAGCTGGTTAAGAGTTTAAAGTTTAAAAGGTGATGGAATTTCTCAAATGGCAGAGCCGCACTAGGAGTGAGAACAGGGTTCAAGCTAATCTATTTGTTTCCCTTTTACAGAGGCAGGGCCTTGTATGAACCTGTCGATCTGTCCTCAGACATATTCGCAGAATGTGACTAAAAGTGTATTGGATTAGAAATGCAGACCACACTGTAACCTTTGCGGTACAATCAGTCTTGTGTACAGCTAGTTCAAGCAGCCCTATTTTCACTTTCTGCCTCAACACCCCCTATAATTTAGTCTATGTATGTCGTTGCCACACCTCTGCAATATTAAGTATCCACGTCCACTAATGTATTCCTTAGCGATTGCCTCACATTACTGGGATGCAGAAACAGGGGAGAATGACTGCTTCTCTGGGAAGGGCCACAGCAACCAGGTGACTAAAATGCTGACCAACGATGCCAGAGAGCTGGTGACCTGCAGCATGGATGACACGCTGCGCTACACCAACATCAGCAAGAAGGAGTACAGGTAGGGGTCATTCATCGTGCCTTTGCAGATGACAACTAACTAAGAGATTATAAAGATGTTTGCTGTTTGTCTGATGATGGAAGTCCATGTAGGCAGGGTAATTGTCTACAAGACAGCTGGTGATGGTTAATGACACTGAATGATCTGTCATATTGACAATCAGTGATGGTGTTTCTTGTTGTTCCTCTGGGTAGATTTAATCACAGTGTTGGTAGGAATATGTGACAAAGTCGTATGAGCAATTTAATTTATTTTTCATTCACATTCATAATACTAATATTTTTGAACTTCATCAAAGGGGGGGGAATTTTTTTTAGGATGATGACATGGATGGGAAATTTCTAATAAGTTGTAAAACTGCATTTATATGCAGCTCAATCATACATGATTCTAGACTAAGTAATTATAATTTACTTTTATGACATGCAAGATCACTTGGGGTTTTATTTGTCATCTGTTTATTTGTTTCTTTATTAAAAAAAATAGGGGCTCTCAGAATTATTTGTCCAAATCTAAATGTTGCATTGCTTATTATCATATAAATAATCAGAAATTCTGCTTTTCAGTGCCTCTGATGTGGTGAAGATGGATTCCCAGCCCAAATGTGTGTCAGTAGCACCAGGTGGGCTGTCTCTGGCTGTCTGCATTGGGCAGGTAATGTGTGTTTTTTTTTTTTTTTTTTTCTGCCTCGTCATTGCCTGGCTTAACCAAGTTCTTAGATCAGTGTTTCACCAGTGAGCACATTTTAGGATTTCCAAGCTTTTACACCATCCAACTGATTAATCCGCCATAGCTCTGAGGTCTGCAAACGTCATGTCTTTTGATGGCATCATTCGTCATCATTTTTTTTTTTTCTTTTCATTTTCTTAGATTATCTTGCTGAAGGATAAGAAGAAAGTCTTCACATTGGATAATCCCGGCTATGATGCAGAGGTTGGAGCTATCCACCCTGGGGGCACCACTGCTGCGGTGGGAGGAACAGTAAGTGGACATCTGAGAAAGCACATTACCTCACCAAACTTGAGTTTTGTCAGCCTATGCTCTGTCTCGAGGGAAATGCTTTTTGAGTTCAGGGGAAAAACGACTTCAACATGTGTTTGGTGTCTTCATCACACCCTGCTGCTGACATTAGATTTGAAATTCATCCTGTGTTTTTTTTTTTTTTTTCCTCCTTTTTTAGGATGGGAAAATCCATCTGTACTCCATTCAGGGCAACACTCTGAAGGACGAGGGTAAAGTCATCTCGGCTAATGGGCCAGTCACTGACGTAGCCTACTCTAATGATGGAGCTTATCTGGCTGTCGTAGATGAGAAGAAAGCTGCCATAGTATACGACGTGGCTGATGGATACTCTGTAAGCATTTATCTGTCCTGTGTATTCTTTTCTTTGGATTACTCAATATGCAGTGCCTATAGCAGTTTAAAAAAAAAAAGACTGACTAATTATTCAATTCATCACTTTTACTTTTTCTTCCCACAACTAGCTCAAAAATCAGTTTTACGGACATCACGCCAAACCAGTGTGCTTGGCCTGGTCGCCTGATAATGAGCACTTTGCAACTGGTGGGATGGACATGATGGTGTTTGTCTGGACAGTCAGTGATGCAGACGCGAGGATTAAGCTCCCAGGTATGCCATACAAGTACACATGTGCATTCACTCATGCCTGGCTTGCCGGCAGGTACATGTGACTGTAGTTAAGACATTTTGAGCTGAGCTAAATTATACATTTAGAGTTTGTACCAAGGTTTTATTTATTTATGTATGTATTTATTATGTCTGTCCTGGTTGTGGTTGTGTGTGCTTTAATACTACAGCAAATGCTCTGAGCAGCTACTCTGTCAGAAGATCGACCAGTGTATTTGCTTAAAGTGCAGCAAACAAACTCGATTAAATAAAAGTTTTTATTTAATCACTCAAAAATAATATGGTCTGATGTTATGCTGCACAATTGGTTTCCACACTTCCATGTTCACTTTCTCCTGCAATATTTAAAACTGATCCACTGACACAGAATTCTGAAAATGACCATGTCTTGTTTTTGTAGACATTTTAATTTTGAGGAAAGTTCAGTGCTGACCTTGACAAATGCATCGAGTCTCCTGTGACTGCTATCTAATAAAGGCCAACATCCTGTGTTTCAGCAGATGAATCGTTTTAATGTGAAGCAGTAGTAGTAGTAGTAATCAGACTTCACCACTAACAATAAAATAACGAGTACATACAGAGGCAATTACAGAATGACAGGGAAAAACAGGGGCTTTGATTTCATTAATAGCTTAAGAATTCTAACTTTATAGCTCTTTGTGTATTGATTGTTGCGCAAACTGAATGTGGCTGCAAATGCTTGTTTTTATTTGAACACTTCACTGTGTTGACATTTTTGTAACAAGCTTTTTTTTTTTTTTTTGAACCCCACAGATGCTCACCGGTTGCACCATGTTAGCAGCCTGGCCTGGGTGGATGAGCACACTCTAGTCACTGCCTCCCACGATGCAAGTGTCAAGCAGTGGACTGTAACATACTGAGCTGCAAGCAGACAAACATCCACATCTCCAGAGACAAGGACTACTGTAGATCTTTGTGTTTTTTTTTTTTTTTTTTTTTTTTTTTTTTTTAAACTGTATTTTCACATTCTATGCTGTCTGTAAACATCTGAATTGTAAATGGTTAAGGCTGGGAAAAACTCCCATAAAAATGATCCGAGATATGTCTCTTGCGAATAACCTCAACTTACACTGAGAGAAAATGTTGAAATATATAAAATGTAACCATGAGTGCTTTTACATCTCTTTGAGCGTTATGGACCCAGAAAATTATTTGTAAGGTCGACATTCCATAGGTAATAGCTTTTACTCCGTTTCGCTGAAATCCTTGTCTGTGGTTGGGCTCAATGCATCCTAACTTAACGGATGAACCAGAAGAGAGTTGGGTTTTTTTTTTTTTTAATTTTTTTTTTTTTAATCAACAAAATCATGTTTGAAAGAAATGAAACCTTTTGGTTACATTCCTGAAAAGAGAAGTAACTGGTCCTAACTGCAGTTGCCTGTCACTTTTTTTTCTTGGACATTTTACGGGGGTGGGTGTTTGCGCTTTTTGCTTTGTCCTAAGTTTCACACTTTTTTGTGACTCTCAATTCTTCCTGTTGGACTGGGGAGCAATAATAGGAACTGAAAGAACAAAGTTTGTGTACAATCAAGATGCTGTCTTGTTTAGTTGAAGGTCCTGTGTTGTTGCTGTGCTTTTTGTTTGGGGCCCACTATGCTTGTCTCACTTTATTTTTTTCCCATGTCTTTATGCATTCACTTCCAAGGTTGAAGTGACTTATCAATAATAATAATAAAAAACTCTTTTTATGCATTTTTCTCTTTCATGCAGATTTGCATTCTTGACTTAAATGCAAGTTTGTCCAGTGAGAATCTTGGATTGGACATTGATACATTTAATGCCACCTAAAATATTTAAGTGGAGGCTTCATGGTATTGAAATAATTTGCTTAAAGTAAACAAGGAGGCAGCTTACCTGTCTGCTTCAGGCTGGCTACTTGAGGCTGGTGTAGCATGAACACTGAAGTCATGTCAGGGAAAAAAAGAGTAATTTTCTCACAGTGAAAAATGTAGTCTCCTCAGAGCTTATGTAAAACTGCCAAAATGAACCAGGGAGATGCAGCAGAGAAACTTGGCGTTCCTCCTTGCTTGAACAAAGAGAAACAGTCATGGATACTAGTGATAGAAAAAGAAAACGAATGTGCACGGGGAAAGCAACTGGTTGAAGCCGCCCTTGTCAAATGCCTGATCACGTAATTAATTGATAAATAAAGAAAACAATAATTTGGTTATATATTAATCTGCTTATAGTGATCAGTTTGTAAGTGCTGAGATTGGTTTTAATTTTGTGGGAAATCTCACCAGTTGATTTCTGTGATTGCATTTACAAATTCTGTTAAGTTCCAGCTGGGTATCCCCACATGACTGCTGTTTTGTGAATTTATTAACAATGAGGGACAAGTTATGATCTGGTAAAGCTGTCATTACACTATAAGACTTACTACTACAACAAGTAACACAGCAGGAATACAGCATGTACATGTACAATGTTTTCTTCTCAGTAGTTTGTAAAATCTGGAGAACATGAAAACATTTGGATTTGGAGCTCAGGTCCACCCAAGGCCTTGCAGATTTATTTCTTTTTATAGCACATTTCAGCAACAAGTCAATTCAACTCGCTTCACACAAGAGACCAGAAGCACTGCGTGCAAAAGAAACGCCACACAACACAAAAAAGACACTCAAGTGCAATAAAAATCGGTCATTAGAATAGAAAATAAAAACAAGCTAAAACTGAATATGACAGCAGGATATTCCACGAGGCCGGATTAAGTGAAATCCTGGTTTATTTCCATAAATCTGGCTCATTTAAGTGAGAATTACGTCCCATTATCGTGGTTTATTTGAATCCCCCGCTGAGTAACCATGGTAACTTATGACGCAGAACTAGCCTGCTCCGCTTAGTTAAGCTGTGTACCAAAAAATGTCCGACGGGCAGAAACACACTCTCGAAACAGGTAGATTTACGCGCTTACACCACTCATATCTTGTAAAAAAAGAAAAGAAAAAAAAAAGAAAAAAGCTTGTGAAAATCATGTCTCACCACTTAAACAACCTCCACAAATCAGTCAGTGAAACCTCAGTTATATGGCACAATTCACATATCAAATGCAACTCCAAGTACTGAACATTAAATTAAATTAAAAAGAACATGGTTGATTAAAAGAAATGCCTTTTACTCAGTTAATCCTAAGTTAATTTTCTTTTTTTCATAATGTAGCGTGTAGAAAAATTGCAGTTTAACTTAAACTATAACTAGTCACACGCTGTCTCCAGCAAACAGGGCCAGGAATCCATTTCTGTGACCCAGTTCACCTCACTGTGCCTGTTCCTGGCCCAACATCCTGTGCGGTGATCCCCTGCTCTACACCCAATTACTGTAAGTCAGAAAGACTAAGAGGAGCTGCTGTGAAATGCGGAAAAACAAGTATTCAAAACCCTGTGACACTCAATCAGCTGGTTATTGTTGGCAGTGTTGTGAAGACCAGGAACCTGCTCGTTTTTACTGTAAAGGATTAAGAGGAAACAAGGCATGTGACGGTGTTGGTTTTCTGTATAGCTGAACTCTACTGCAGATCAACTTCTTCTTGAGCTGTTGTACTTATGCACCTAGTGGTAAATGGAGAAGAATTACATATTTATGAGCCTGAATTACCTATTGATCTACATGCCTCGACTCAGTTTCGGTCGTTTTCCAATTACAATAGAGTACCACCTCAGCGTGGGTGGGGTCGTCCGTGGCAACGCGGCCGAAACTCCAGCGACGTCATTTGTTATGCGACACAAACACGAAACGACTACGGAGCAATGGAGGCCACCAGACAAAGAAATGTCTGCACCTCGTCGTTGCTCCGCGGGGTTGATTTCTGTGCAGCGATCTCTGATCGTGTTCGTTGTTGTTATTGCGTTTTAAAAATGGCGCGGTTGACTCTTATGAACGAGTCGCTCTCCCGACGCATCTAGTGACGTCAGGCCCTGGCCAATCAGTGGCCTGCCGTCTGCCGACGTCACATTTTCGGCTCGACTCAGCTCGCTTGGAACCCCGGCCGAGTAGGTACTACGAAAGTACCTGGTACCAGGTACTAACACGTAATGGAAACACGCGTACAAACCGAGGCGAGTCGAGCCGAGCCGAGTAGGTACTAGTGGAAAAGGGCAGGGTTAAATCGAGATCTGAGGAAAAAAAAAACAATAAGTAATGTAAGTAATAAGAAAACGTTCCCAGATCATAGTATCCCACTATGTAAATATGAATTTATGCCCAACATATGCTTAACATATGCTTGTACAGAGGTAGATGTGTTTTGAAATGTCAACACGATACTTCAATTACCTATTTTTTTAATGTCATGTGTCCTCCATAATGAAATTAAAAAGGAAAACCAATAAAAACTTTGCATGAAAAGTACAAT
Organism: Scortum barcoo; assembly: GCA_023238725.1. Taxonomy (NCBI): domain Eukaryota; kingdom Metazoa; phylum Chordata; class Actinopteri; order Centrarchiformes; family Terapontidae; genus Scortum; species Scortum barcoo. The sequence continues at coordinate 22,508,357 of CM041537.1, forward strand.
TTTAGTGAACACATGTGACAAAGTTGTGTTGAATTTGTTTTATTAATTAATTCACTCATGTAGCTCAAGCTGCGGAGAGAAAACAGAGAACATTGAATACAGTTCACACCACGACCTTCTGCTATGTTGGAATTTATACTTACATCCTTCTCCAGTTTCATTATCTCCAGCTTCACCTTTTTATTTGCACACTCTCTCTTCATCGAAGGCTGGAGATGTGTTAGGGCCATCTGACTGCAAACAGAGAAACACTGCAGTTGCTAAAGTAGGAGAACACAGAATAGCATGACATGCACAGTTTTTATTAAAAAAAGAAAAAATTAAAATAACTACTCACATCAATTAGGCGTGTCCTCAGTATCTGTGGTCTGGTAGTCAAGTAAGCGTATGGTGTCTCCTATTACTGACAGATACAGGCATACCATTACAGCTGAGAGACTGACACTCAGCTTGAGGAGTAGAGGACAAAACCTCCTACATACTGATCGCAAGCACTTTGGGGAATTAATTCTGAGGAGGTCTACCCATCTATTTCCCCCACCAGTGGCTGTCCCTGATTGCTGATCAGACCGTCTCTGCTGTGACATTTTCAGAGGCCTCTGTCTGTTTTTTGGTGGCTACAGTGTAACATGTTAACAGCTCAGCACCACAGTTTTTATAAGTATTTGTGTATTTGTCAACACTTTTTTGACAAATACATTTCAGATTTCAGGCTACTTACCACTCTGAAAGATTTGTATTTATTTTTAACCTGCTGCCAGGGTCGCTCCTGGCTGTTGAAATTTCTCCTGTTGAGACGTAACAGTAAATGTATGTTGTGGGTGAATGAATGAATGTTCATTTGTTAATTAATTGATAAAGCCAGGCCATTTTATTTGTAATAAATGAATGAATGTTCATTTATTAATAAGTTGAGTGGAGTGGAGTTGGAGTGATGCCAACTCTACTGAATATAAAGGAAAGGGATTTTTTTCAAAATCCTGCTGAGACATGAATTCTTTAAACTTTGATATATTCTTAAGGCGATAGTAAGCTGACTTTGCAATTGTCTTAACAGGGCTGTTAAAATTCATGTCAGGGTCGATGACATTTCTGGTAAATGGACTTCACATCTCACTAAAGTATCTTTATTTTGTGTGATGAAATTCAGGATATGGCATTTAGATGGGTGGAACATGAGAAACTTGCTCCTCGACAGCATTAAGGTTTCTGATTGTCTGCTTGCAGGGGTGCCTTTACTTCTCAGTGACTTTCTGTATCCTTTCTGTGTGCATGAATTTCTGTATCCACTGAGTTGACCTCAACAGTTGAGACTGAACATGTTTTGGTTTCTTTCTGGTTTCTAAACTCTGCTGACTTTAGCTTCTGATGGAAAACAAGGGCAACACTTGGCAGCTTAACACAACAGGGCTCTTATCAACTTTTGTTACAGAGTTACATTAGGGCTCAGACACAGGTTTGTAAAGACATTTTGCCAGAATCGTAAGATACCTTTATCTGGTCAGGAGATTATAAAAAAGAAGACCACAGTTCTTTACATTGATCTCAGAATTTACTATGGCAGGTCTAGTTTCTTTCCACTCCTGCTGCTCCAGGAAAGAGGGTGGCAGGTCAAATGTTTGGAAAATAGCTAATTAAAGAAATAGTCAGAGGGATTATGTTTCTCTCACAGTGTTTACGCACAGTTTGCTTCCCGAGATATTCAAGAAGCTGATGAACAGTTAACCAGGGATTCATTCCTCCCTCTCCATCGCCACAGGTTAGTGGATTAAACAATAATCATCCTATTGGCTAACAGCACAGCATGCAGTACCATAATTTAATGCTACAAGACTATCAGAAGAAGAAGTAGAAAATATAAAAGTTTATCTGAAACACACCATCTTTTGTGTTGAAATGAGTTAAGAGCATGGCTGGATTTATCAGAGCAGCCTGTGAGGATCGACAGAAAGATAAATAGAACATAAACATTCATGTTATTCTTAAATGTAAATGGTTAGTAGGCAGAGTGTGACAGGGTCTAATAGTCACAATATTTCTCTGGTCATAAAATAGCATTTCAAGACGGGTTCTAAATTATGTTTAAATGAAAATAAGTATAAACTACAAATACAGGGATTCCCCATAACAATAGTGATACATTACATTGTAAGCTTGTACAGTAACTATATACTGATTTCTTAAAAAAACACATATCAACACGCTATGGGATTAGCCACTTTTCATTTCATCACAGAAGCATCTCAAGGTGCTTCACATGAAGGAGTTTAAAAGGTCATATGAAGGATTTTAAAAGGACACAGGTGAGAGGAATAAAATAGCTAAAAACTTCTTTTTTTTGAAAGGAAGTTTAAAAGGAAATTAGGTAAGAGAGAAAGAGAGAGATGTTTAAGTATATAAAAGTCTCCAGCCTGTTTTTAAAAGTACAAGTTACATTTGTGCAAATCAGAGATCTTCTAGCAAATTGATGGCATAGCAAAATAGCAAATAGCAAAGAATAGCAAAATTCAGCTTAAACATGTTTTGTTCTGACTCTGGGAGCAATTAGCTGACCTCTTTCTGATGACCTGAGATTCGTGGCTGAGGGTTAGGGGGTGGACATGTGGAAGAAGTAGGTTAGTAATGTGTTCAGGCTGTAAGTCAGGAAATGATTCATAGACAACAGCAATAACTTAAATCCAACTCTGTAAATGACTTAACTGTTAGTGCAGAGGCAGTCTGAGGGAGCTGAAGCTTAGTGCTTTTGTTAAAGAGACATGAGAAAAGACCATTACAGTAGTCTAACCTACTTGAGATGAAGGCATGAATCAGTTTCTTTAAATCCTTTATAGACATGCATCCTCAAAGTCTGGCTACAGGCTGAGTTTGTTAATGACTTGACATGGCTGTTAAAATTGAGTTTTTGGACTTGGAATGGATTCAAGATAAGCCTCTACTTTTAATCTTCTCTATTGCCGTTATTTAACACATTGATGCAGCCAGTCCATTGGTATGTAGTAAGTCAGTGAAAGTGATATTTATATATAGAGAGCTGATATATATAAAGCTGAATGTCATTTGCATAATTGTGGTAAGCTGTGTTGTTTTGTATGGTTCAACTTCACGTGGAGAATTCCTGAGGATGGAGCCTTAAGTGACTCCATGTCATGCTAGATTGCTCAGATATGTTTTTTGGTCTGTGAAGTAGTATTGCATGATTGACTGTGTTGAATGCAGCACAGAGATCCAGAATGATTAACACTGACATTTTACTAGAGTCAGTGTTTTACTGGATATCATGTCAAACTTTAGTAAGAGCAGTCTCAGTACTATGATCGAGTTGAAATCTAGAAAATCATTCAAGGCTAAAAAGCTGCTGAGTTGCTGGTAAAGTGCTTTTTCCATTATTTTACTTTTAGTTGAATTAACCAGTGAAGTAAAATTGTGTCAAATGAAGTTTCTTTCAAAGACGAAATGCATACAGTAGGTGATTTACTGATCATAAAAGTAGGTAACGTCCTGAAGCAGCACTCTTCACTGTGGCTAAAAGCACTTTTGGTTCATGGTCAGTTCCAGTAAATTAAGTTAGCTAGCTATGTCTCATGTGATAATGGTGTATTTCCAATTATGTGCCTCCAGTTACTTTGGGTAAGGATTTTGCGAGATAATTTTGGGTGGCGAGAGTCAGAGTGGTTGGTGAGTTTTCTTCTCTGTTTGATTTTTAGAGACTGAATGATCCAACTATCAAGAGCAAATTGGGGAGCTTTTCCTTTTTCCTGCCATAGTCACGACAGTGCGAGATGTTCTCTGTATGCGAGTAGGTGATACAACCTCTGGTACAGTAGGAAAGTCAATGTTTAACACAGCTGCTGACATCAGTTTTTAGGACCATGCACCACAGCAGAATCAAAAGGGAAGCAAAAGGGATCTCAGAGAAAAAAGAAAGGTAAAACGTGAGCTATGGAAAGAACTTTGTAATGTTGGCAGGATCAACATTTAAATGCCTATTTGTTCAGCGCAGTAATACTCAATATATGATACGACATACGGTAGGCTATGTATGTACAATGCTGGGTAATATAGATTACATCAGTATAGTATGTAGTAGTTTACACTGTGAACAGAGAGAATAGATAAGCTGTAATAGTCATAATGTTTTTGGAGTAGACAATTCAGACATGAATAGTAATAGTTTTTGAGATTTCAATTTTATAAATTTTTTCACAATGCACAGATTAAAATTAAATGTAAATAGGTGAAAAAAACATTTTTGTCATCTCAACTACTTTAAGTGGTTTAGCACAGCTTGGATTTATATCCCTTTCATGCTAAAAGGTCTATTCAAACTCTTGGAAACCTAATACCACTGTCACCTACACTCCGGGGCTGAGAAAAGATATAATAATAATAACTTGTCTCCCAAGGGAGTGTTCATTTTACAACCCAGCTCCTCACTCAAATGTTTCTTCTGCATAGTTCATACAGTCAGAGTTGCTCAATCCCTGAAGCCATGAGCTGCTGCTATCAAACATGTTATGTTTATGTTTCTGTCATGCACTTGGCCCATGTTTATGATTCTGTAGGTGGTCATTTGTGCAGTTTTCACATGGCAGAAGCATGGCTCACATGTTTGTAATATAGATAGTTCCCCGGCAGTAGTTTCAACAATATAATTAAAGTGAAGCCAATGGAGAATAAAGCAGCCATTGATCAGAGAAAATGCTGCCTGAGGAGAAGTAGTTTTTCCTTTTTTCTTCCAGGATTGAATACCAAGCTCTGTAACAAGCTGTAGTGTGTCTGCAACAGCTCCACTAGTAGCAGCAACATTTTCCTTTTTGTCTTGAATAGCGTCCTTACTACATGTCTCAGAAAATGATCATTCGCTACATGTTTCTACATATCAGATAACTTCAGCAGGGCATGCATGTTACCCCGACAGCGTATAGAGTGGAGGTCTATTCTGCTTTTACTCCAGCCTTAAGACCATCTGATCTTGGGATGTCTTTTCCGGACTTTTGCCAGTTGTGTGGATTAAAGCCTGTTGCTCATGTATACCAGAGGTTAAGGAATGTAGCAGAACAATGGAGCATGGACAAGCCGAGGAAGCAATCTCCATTGTTTTTATGGTAGGAGAAACAAAAGAGATGTATTTGAGCATGCTAGCAGTATATTAGCAGTCCAAAACTTTTCAACTCCTCAGTGGCACATTACATCTTATATCCACTATTAAAGGTAAGTAGAGGGATATTCTTATAATCACTTATTATGACCTTAATAAACTAATGTCCTCAGGCCTGGCTGCCTGTTTGCCGGCACAAAGAGGGAGAATGCGATAAAGCTTGGAAGCATATGCTTTATTGATTAAATCTGCCTGATCTGGCTGGAGTTTGAATTTCATCATGGTCATCATCAAGGTTCTTGTAACATTGACTCAACAGTGGTGTCCCTGTTTTGTTTTGAGTATACATAGCAGTTAATGTTCAACAGTTTCTGAATCTTTTCAAACTAAATGGGCCAAGATATCATCAAAAGATTTTCTGAAACAAGAGACAAATGGCAGTAGAACACTGTTTTTAAACTCCCCACATGTGGCCCACATCTGGCTTGAAATATCTGTGTAAATGGTGAGCCACAAAAGACATCAATCACTAGAAAGTCGGTCCACTGAAGTGAGTGTTGCACTGCATGTAATGTGCTGAATGTGTATTCAAAACTTAATCCGCTCACCCAAATCCACTCTGCTGGATTGAGCTCTTTAAAATACATGATTTCTGTATATAGCATGTTCAATATCATACACTCGAATGTGACTAAACTACTTGTCTTGTCAGTTTGTTTTGCAGTTATGATTTTTAGAATAATTCAGTTCAGAGGAGAAACTAGGTAGACAGCAAAACCCTTGGCGGTAATGTTTGTTACTGTTATTGAGGCTGAAAATAATCAATAAATATACAGTATATATAAAATAATACATTACAGCAATAAAGCAAAAAATAAAACTACAGCAGATTTTTTTTTCAGATTTTTTTTTAATATCATGGGATGCGGGAATGTTTCTCATGGCATGAGGAGAAATTATCCCACATTTCCGTACTTAACTGTCATGTCCCCGCTCATTCCTATCAGCCACACCACTGATACCAGTCCCCTCTGGGGAGTTCACCTGTTTGTCATGCGTTCAGGTGCTCCTGTGCTTGTCATCACACTTGCCTGTCTGCCTGCATGCACCTTCCAATTAACCACCTTCCTCAACTCTGCCTCCTTGCTGTCTTGCATTTGGATCCACCCTTACTAACACTTACCAGGGGATGTTCTTCCTCTACCACGGTGCTGAATAAAACATTGTTCTGTTTTCATATTGATGCCACCTATGTGCTTTATTTCGCTAATGAGTCTAATCTAACATGGTTCGTTCCTGTCATGGTGCCTTCATTAGTGTAACTGATGTTTAATAGATAATGGTGATTATGGTTGGACAGTGCTCAGTTCCTCTGCTAAAAGTAATGTGTTGTTTTTCTCAGTACAGCAATGCTGTCAAATAATACAGATGTACAGTTCTTTCTTCTCTCTGTAGTGTAGCTAACCTCTGACTTGCATGATAACATTAGAAGGGATGAAGAGAGAAGAGAGAGTGACTGTGAGAGGGAGGGACTCAGAAAAGTTAATCATTTTTCAGGTTACTATCGCAGTCATGTATAGGTAATGTTGGGTCAGTAGTCTTTCTGTGAGCATTGGATACATAGCCTGCAGGCAGGTAAGCATGGTTATACTTCTTGCTCAGTTTGGTGGAAAATGTGCAAACTTGAGGTGTTTTTTTTTTTTTTTTTTTTTGCATTTTCTGCTTAGGTTGTGGCTTATTTCTCAACTGGTACCAACATGAATATAAGAGGTTAGTTTAGTGGGCTGACACATTCTTCTTCAGATGTACAGCTACTGTCTTTTGTGCTGTACACGAATGTTGTTCTTTGTTTTAACAACAGGATCTTGCAAGTAGAACTGTTAGATCTAGTTTTACATTATAATATGACTTTACTTTAAATCGAAAAGGACTGGATATCATTTGCATTTTTTGGGCAGAGAAAATGGATTTTAGACAGATCATATTTTCGTGAGGCAGATAGGGGAATGAGGTTAAAAATAAATTAATCATCATTATCAAAAATTACAACCATCTGCTGCACTGTGTGTAATATTTTCACAGCATAAATTGGAAGAATGGTGTTTCACTTGGTAAGGGTTTTATATGATTAATTATTGACTTTCAGCAGAATTATATTGCATCATATAATATGATATTATTATCTTATCATTTTACAAGTCGTCTAAACTGATGATGATGATGCAATACAACAGTTTGATTCATGCACTTCATTACATAATACATGCACATGTTACATGTGGCATTTGTATATCAGACAGTATCTTGAATCAAATCATCATCATAGTCATCCTGATTTCAGCTATGTACTTGCACATGCATAATTAAAGACTTTGAGTTATAGACAATTTCTTTCACTTCTCATCTCATTAAACATCACATTATAGACCGTTTTACTGCTGTATATTCAAACATTACTAATGCTGCAAACCTCCCACAGCACTGGACAGCACTAATAATTTATATTTAGTTGCTGTCCAGTTTTTAAAGAAGCTGTTTATCAGTTTGAGGATGTTTCCAGTCTTGTGTTTGCAGTTTCAGGGATAGAGTGACCCCTTTGGTTCACAGGTAAATCACTGGTTGCATCATTGAAAGAGTGTGCCACAAAAAAGGGACTTTATGACTTATGAAGGGGAGGTACCTTAAAGTCAATAACCATGGTGCCTGATAACCAACCAGGACACTTAGTTAGTCAAACAGCAAGACAGCCGCAGCAGAAGGTCAGGTTGACTTGACACTTGCACAGTCAGATGCTCAGGCTAATTGTACATTTGTCTCATCAGATACATCTTATAGTTAGCTCAGTCATCATGCACAAAGGTTTTCATATAGTAATTTGACCGTGAACTAAAGTGAGGACAAATTATTAAAATAAACTGCAAAGTCACATGTTTTTCATGTACTGAAACTGTTTAGTGATTATTTTGTGGCATTAAAAGCAATTTATTCATTTAAGAGGTCTCTGAGACCTTTTGCTACTCCACCACGCTAAAATGAAGATGATTGATTTGAACTGTGAAATTGCACTTTAACAACTCTGTCATTCAGGTCAGTAATGGGAGTTACTGGCCCCAAATCAAAGTCCTGCTTTAATCAATAACTTGTGTGAGGGTTGCGAGGGTAGATTTGATGACAACTATTTGATCTGTCTTCAGTCATCTTATGAATTCACTCCAGAGTTTTTAATTCTGCTCCTGAAGACTAAGAGTCCCACTGGTTTTCATTCTAGTCATCCAGTCTGGGACTCTTTTACATTCAGGAAGCTGAATGAATGTGATTAATGTTAACTGTGAGATAGGATAGGTAATCAGCACTGCTCCAGGTCACCAGCCTAATGGAGCCAGGACAATCACATAAACACACCTATGATGATGTTTTTCTGTTTCTGTTTCTTGTTCCCCTGGACCCCTGCCAGACCTCCATAACATCAGTTAAAAGTTAACTTTAATCCCACTTGGCAACCACAGTAGGAAGAAATAGACTTCAGAGTTCCAGGTGAACTGTAAGAGTGACGTTTTCTCCTCAGTATTCAGATTGTAAGAAATGACACTCGCCCTGCCCCCTCTCCAATCGAACCCCTCGTCTCCACCCCAGGATGATGACTTGAAACTGAAGACCGCTGTCCCTGAGATGAATACTGACATGAAATCAGAATACTGTCACTGAAAAACTAAACTGAATGCAAAAAATATTAAATTAAAATACTTTTGAATGCTTGAGTACTTTATTTTTCAGTGAAACAGTGTTTCTTTTTTCAGTTCAGGTTTTGTTAACCCCTGTTGGAAAAAAATACGTTTTTTTCTTTTCTTTCTTTCTTTTCTTTTCTTTTCTTTTCTTTTCTTTCTTTTCTTTTCTTTCTTTTTTACATTTACATTAATTTACACTACACTAACTGCATTTCACACAGTTGCTTCATTGTTTTATGATGTTTTATGGGGTCTGCTGTCCAGTATTTTTTAGTGTTGCTACTCTTCTAACCACTAGATGGCAGACATTTTCTTTTTATTACTCTTGGCCACCATTGTGAGGCATACTGTGGTGCAGTATGAATAAAGACCATGTTCCTGGTAAAAAATCCCAGGCTCCAAACTGTAGTTGAGTGGTTGAGGTGTTTTAATGTCAAAGTTCTTTACAAGTTGGAAAACTGATTTGACTTTGTTGCCTTTGTTTTATGAATAAATCCTAAACTTGTGACCAAGCTCTGATCTATAATCCTGTGTGTTTGTGTATTAGTGTCCATATTTGTGTGTTTGTATTGCATGTAAGCACCCAGAGGCACTGCCATTTCAATTTTCAGCAGATGTGTTACTCAGTAGTTTAGAAATTCCACTTACCCGTCTTTGTTGTGAAATGTGTCTTGTCTTCCTGTGGATATTCTGTATCAGCTTGCTGTCTGATGTGATGTGACCTTCTCATTTTAGCGTGCTGAAACGTTAACATGGACAAACCACAGAAGGACAGCCCCGTTGACCACAAGATGAGCAAGTCTGGGAAGAACTCTGGAGAGGTTAGTGTCACTAGGCCACATAGGCCAAGTTTATGTCTTACTGTCTTTATAGCTGCCAAATGATATCATCTTTTGTGACGTGTAAAGCTAAACAATAAAGCATTCCTCAAAGATAACTCAGCCAGCTGGTTTCTAATCTTCCAAAGTACAACCCTAAACTGCGGGTCTGAGTTGTGCCAACTGAGCAAGAACAGGCTGTAGCCTGTTCAGTTACTGCCCCATCTTATTTGCCGCACAATTGAGCTGACTCAGCAACAATTAAGGCTCACTGTTCATTTTCCCACTAACTCAATAAATCACTCAATAAAATTGTTTGCTTTTGTAGCGTCATTTCCTATCGATGAACAAAATTTTGCAGGTGCCTAAAGAGATTTAGGCCTAATAAATTGCCTAAGAAAATTTTTCCCAAAGCTGACAAACACCATTAACTTTTCATTTTAAATCTATCTAAGCTGATAAGAATACACAGTATCCAACTGGTGTATACTTATATACTATATTTATACCTGTATTCATACCATTCTGCAGTAGGAATGTGAGGAATAAAAGGCATAGATACACAAACTGCCATTGTGTAATATGTGTCTGTGTGTGTGGGGAGTGAGAGGGACATATGTCCTCTTTCTAAAGGAGTCGCAGAAGCAACACATGTCATGAATAAGATATTCTGAGAAAATATAATTGGGAAAATAAATAAATAATTCAGTGGGTTAAATAATTTACTTTTTTTTTTTCAACGGCAATATTAATTAACATCAATTCAACATAAATTGGTTGTCATCATTTGATCTTTTGCTTGTGGTTTTTATTTGATTTTTATGTATTTTAACTCATCTAATGTACAGTTTTTAAAATGTAATTTTCCTTGTCTAATCGTGAGAGTGGCTTGTCTAAAATACCTAGATTTATCTTCAGATCTCACTGACTAACCACAGAAACAGTCACCCTGTATCCCCCCAGGATATACATAGACATGACTTTGTAGAAAAATTTAAAAAGAAAAAAAAGTAGTATTAGTAAAAATCCAAAAGGTTGTAACTGAAACAAAAATGAATTATTAAACATGATCTAAGACCTTGAAAATAAAAATAGTCATTTATAGCAACCTGACAACCACTGATGAATTTGATCATTCATGAGAGCAACTGTGGAAATCCACACACATGGATTTGTTAACTACGTGCAGGAACTGCACAATTGCTGAGCTGAACACTTGGATGAGCAGACTGGATAAGCAGCCCATCTGTGTGGACTCATAAAGTTTAAGAGGAACAAATGTATTTTGACATGACTTTGTCTTGTTAGTCAAAGTGCATGTGGAGATCATTAAGTCAGGAAGTGAACAGCGCATTAATTTGTGCATTAACAACTGAAGAAAAAATGTACAGGGATAACCTTAAACACATGTCTTGCCTTTGCTTCACTTGCAGCAAAATCACCCTTGTCCTATTAGATGATACTGCGAGGATAAAGTACAGGCCAAGAAGAGTATTGTGGGAAATCATTTGTGCATGAATAATTATAAGGAGTTGTGTGGTGTCTAATTAAAAGTCAGCCCTGGCTGGCTTGTTGTTATTCTATTATGTGCAGCCTCTAAAGTTGTTGTACGAATGCCATAACTATTTAGTCAGTCTACCAATCTGTGTGCCCAGTTTAGCGATGCATGTGTACAGATTTTTACATACAGGCAAAAGGGTGTGTGCTTCAGAACTGGTTGTTGTACTGCACAATGAGATTGATAAGAGAGTCATTCATCTAAGAAGGGCAGGATCCAGCACAGTATATATCTTGATGAGTTGTTTCTTTACTCTTTTTCATTGTGCACCTTTGAAATTGGCACCTTTAAAAAGCCCACTGTATTACATGATCAAGCGTTTGTCTGAGAGTCTATAAGATATTGCTTCAAGCTGACATGGGAATAAATTATCATGCAAACAAGCATTGTAAAGGAGATGATGTTGCATACACAGACAGTAACATATGCAAATAGCAAATGGAGGACTCTATCAGGGCAGAGCTCTACATGGACACATATAATAAGTGCATATTGCAAACAGTGAGCCATTCATCCATCCATTTTCTGTACCACTTATCCTGTCTCACAGGGTCACAGGGTGCTGGAGCCTATCCCAGCTGTCATTGGGCGAAAGGCGGGGCACACCCCTGGACTGGTCGCCAGTCAGTCGCAGGCAGAAGGGATGAGGGGACGATATGCAGCAAAGAGCCCTGGGTTGGGGTCAGACCCGCTGCATGGGGGTGTGTCCCTACATCCATAGGCGTGTGCTCATCTAGTTGAGCTATCTGGGCGCCCCAAACAGTGAGCCACTACCTTTTAAATGGGAAAAAAAGATAGATATTGATCAACGCACACAGATACTTTCTTTGCAGTAACTACAGACACCCTGCTAAAATAATGTACAATCGCTGTGTTTTTCTACCTTCAAATTCAGCTCCTGTTTTTTTGCTCTGTTTGGCCTTGTTACCACTGACTGACTGCAAACTTCCTTTCAGACAGATGTGGCTCCTTTCGGTTTGATTTTTTTTTTTTTCATTTCAGGAAGTAATTTAACAGATCAAATCAGGTATAAGAGGCTGCACAAGGTACACCATATACTAAAGCCCCACTTCAGAGCCTAGTCATAATCGTAAGTGTGTTCTGTTATACATGAAATTGAATTATGTGTCACTAATAGCTCCAGCATTGTCTGATCACACATTTCAAAATGTGGAGTGGACAGACACTTTCAATGAAGCTTTCTCTTTTTTGCCTTGGTTCGCTACGTTTTACAGATACTAATGTTTTGTTTACAGATCATGTATCTGTGCTTTTATGTGGTTGTTCAGGCCTGTAGCCTCTGGGTGTGGAGTGTAGTTGAATGCTGTGCATACAAAACTTCTTTATGTCAGGTATCATGATTACAGTCGTGATTAATCGTGATGAAATGACATTTTTATTTTGTCAGAGGAAAACTGTGCCTATGAATAATCATTTTGATTTTTCTAATAATAACCCAGCTATTTTCAAAATTGTACAGGGATGTCTTCATTTCAAGTCTGGATACTGTTGAAAATCTGTGGAAAGAGTGAGGTTTAATCATGTTGTAAATGCACAGAATATCACACAGTTGGTATAAGCAAATTAGCAAATTCTGAGTCCTTGCTGATTTTCTTTTGTTAGCTGCAGGAAAAACATGGTGGTGATTTTGGTGCTGGCCAAAATATGGTCGATCTATCCAACTCTTTGGTCCATAGCAAGCTACATCAACATTTATTATATTGCCATGAAGTCAGGATATTATGGATATTCATGTTTTCCACATTTTCAACCTGTGTGCAAAACATGAAAATGAAATGGAGAAATGGTCATGCTCCCCAGTGTATAAACCACTTTCATAAATACGCTTCACCACCTTCTGGCCTAAATGTCAATCTTACACACAGCATTTCTGTTTACACTGTGCAGTCAGAGTTCAGTTGTTACTCCACTAAAAGAACTTGTATAACAGCTGCCTGTACCATTTTCCTCCAGTGGCCTTACTTACTCACCCTACAGTACATCAGACAGAGTGTGCACACATAATCATGAGCACTGCCACTGCGCCGTTAATGTTAAGATAAGATAAGATAAGATCTTTTATTGATCCCACAGTGGGGAAATTCCACTGTTACAGCAGCTCAAAAAGTAAAAGAGACATTAAATAATAGACAAAAAAAAAAAAAAAAACACACACAAAGACACAAAAAACAGTATTTACAATAAATAGTGAACAATAGTAATAATAACAACAGAAAAAGAAACAGAAACAGAAACAGTATTTATATACACAGCCTCACCCAGTTAGATGTGCTATTGTTTGTTGTTTAGTCAGTGACACACTAAAGGGCGAAGTGAGGGGAATAACCCAGTTTCCTGGCCTAGATATGTGAGGTGCCCTCTGCTGAATTCCCTTGGTTTCGTTCAGACCTTGACATTGATCAACAGCCACTGATTAAACCTGTCATGTGTTCATGTTTGTATGACTAGAACGAACTTGTGTGTTGTGTCTGCTCTCTCATTAGCAGCCCATAACAGTCTGTATGTTGGTCACAGCCTTCTTCGGCGCCCTGGGATCATCTTTCATTTACGGCTACAACCTCTCTGTGGTCAACGCTCCTGCTGTGGTGAGTCAAAACTGTTAGTCGCCTCATAGGTCTGCTAGTTTGTTAGCACTTTTAGAAATCAATAAATCTTCATTTAGAAGTTGATTCATAACCACAGAGGATCTACAGAGAATTATCAACCGAATCTGCACCTCCCCTCTGCTTAACACAACTTTAAAGTGAGTTTCAGCTCATTGTTTAGCTGTTCAGTAGATAAACTGCTTCACTCTCACTGCTCTTACAATGTCATTTTTGGCCACATGGAAAAAAATAGGCTCTAAAGCCCCCTTTACTTTACCAAACGGCGGACAGATGAAGTTAGTGACTAGAGGGTGAAAATGGTGGAACATTTAACAGCTAAAGTGGCAGATATTTCACTCAGGAGATGGTGGAGAGCAAAAACCAAACTAAAAGAGAGTGACATGCAGTCACCAGGTGGTGTGAGGGGTGTTATTTGTAACTGCTGGATGTGTAAATATGATGATATGGTAGTGTTGCGTTCACAACTCTTTCCACTGCCCACAAATGATTGCAGATTTCTGTATGTCTCTAAAACAGTGGATATTCATCAGTAAATGTGCAAAAGCTAAAAGCATTAAAAGCTCTAAATATGTGACACAGGAAGGTTTTACAGTTCATTGATTTATTTGACCAACTTGTTCATGTTCACTTAATGTATGCAAAAAAAAACCCTTCAACTTTCAGCTTGCTATAATCCCAGGTGCTTCCATGTACTTAATTAGATATAACAAAGCAAGTTTATAAAAAACAAAAAAAAAACAAACAAACAAAAAAACAACAGCAAAAAAACCCCAACCCTTTACCATCCCCTCACTGGAACTGCAAGAGAACAGTTCAGTCACAAAACAGCGGGGTTGCATACATACTCTCACAAATATAATGCCCATTAACTACTATTAGCCCTCAACCCATCACCAGCTTTAGGTGAAGACAGATTCTGAGAAGATACACTCATTAAAATTTTGCCTCTGGTCACAATCACAAGGAACCAATGCATCACCAACACCTCCCTGCTAATATTTCCCAAATGACAAACAAAGTCCCAAGTGCCCTCGCTAGAACCTTTTCTTTTGGCCTCAGCTTTCCTTATATCTGAAGGCAGCAAATGATGGGCTCTTTTCTGGTGTATCACCTGGTGTAACAGTACCCAAGTGGTTTAGGGGATTATTGTGTGCAACTTGTACATGAAGGACATCCCAGATATACCTTAAATTTCTCAGGGGCAACCTACCTATGGGAAGACAAAGCTTTACAAGGCTGTATTTAGGCAAAATGCCTAATGCCATAATAACCAACTCTGACAGGGTTTCAGTAAAGAGCTGCATATTCTGTTGAGCGTCTGTCTAAACTTTTCACAGGAGGCTTGGGCTTCACTAGACTCTGAAACAGGCTGGTTGTATTTGTGCCTAAAGGGCTGATTCTCACGTTGCACCATCAATCTCCTCATTTCAACATCTCAGTCCACTCTTTTTAATTTAAACCAGTCGCTCAAAACCTGACCATCATAAACACACACACACTCAAGTGAAATTAATAATTGATCCACCTGTTTCAGTCATTATCGTCATCCTCTCCCTGATCTTGCCTGATAAATTCATGTCTTCTGGTTTAAATGATACGTTGTGGATGGCATATTTTCAGATTGAGTAGTTTCTCTTTCTTGTAATTTACAGCACATACATTTGCCACATGTTTATATACAGCAGGTCTGATACAGAAATGATGACACAGTGACATTCCCAATAGATGACGTGCATATTTATGAATATATGAATAATTTTAGATTTAGTATTTGCAGGGATATCTACCACAGTTTACTGTCTTAAACTGACTTCCACCCCGTATCATCAAGCTGCAAGCTTTGGACCGTTCACTGCATATTAAGCTTTGTTTTCATACTGAACTACTCCAAGTATAAAACATTTCTTCCACCCTGTGATGCATTTTTAAAATATTGCATGGATTACTAAAAGTTAAATGAGCAAAGTAACTTTAAAGTGTATTCAGCATCATCTTCAGCACCACGGCCGGCCAACAACGCAGCCAACTTTAATGAGACGTGTCTGTGCACTCACATTTAACTGAAGCTTTGGGAAACGCAGGTACAAATTATAATAGTTTGTGGAACTTCAAGATAAAATCCTGATGAGGAAATGGGGACACGTCTGTAATATCATCATAAAACAAGCCGAATTCTGTTGAGTTTCATCAATTCACCAACTTTTCAATTTTACCAATTCGATGTATGTGCAGTCAGTGCAATAATCAAGTTGTTGATGACATAAGAATGCAACCAACCACTGACTTTAAGAGCTAATTCTTCAGTCCATGTGCATGTTGAACTGCTTGTTGTTTACTCTCACTGAGAACATCCTCTGATCCTCGAGTGAGCGCCGTCTCCTCTCCATCACTGTAGGGGTCCCCCGCTGTCTTTACAAAAAAACATTCAAAGAAAATCAACAAGAGGCTTCCCTTCATTACTGTATGTTTGACAACTGTACCAGAATGTAAAAATCACAGAGACGGGTCGCTGGTACGCTCACCACCCATCCACAGCTGTAAATTAATATTAGAAAAATATATGTTCACCAACATGCTAAAGTTTATTACAATGGAAATAACACAACTTGCAGGAACACTTAACAGAAATCACTTGTGATCCATTTGCCAAAGAGTTTAATCAGTCTCTTTAAAAAGAGTCCAACAGAAGTGCAATAAATTCTACAAAAATCAACGTTGAGTTTCCCCCGTTCACAGCATGTCTGCCTCCAACAGCGATTCAGTCTTAAAATGTTGTTTAACTGCAATCGGCAAAGGGATATTAAGGGAGTGTTAAAATGCATGCCCATTAAATTATAATACACTTGTAGCTTTTAAGATGTCAGACATTAAATATGTGATCAGATAGCTCATCATTTTAGAGTGGAGGCATTTTTTCTGGCCTCTAGCAGTTTTGGTAAGTTGTTACAAAAACCCGATTTACCCAGCCGGACTTCTTTGCCTAAACTGTGAGATCTACTTAGACGTCATACATGGAAAGCATTGTTGTGACAGCAGTGGAGAAGGATTACAGGAATGATCAACAGCAACTAGCAAGTAGCAGTACATCCTCATATTCCAATAATTTCATTTTGTGTGTGTGACTAAAACTGAGCCTGACACTAAGTAGCCTCTAAAGTCCAAATAAGTTAAACTTGAGCTAAATGATTCAGTTCAAATTAGTGTCCTCCCTTTGCACTGTTTGTCTTGCAAATAGCTTCAAATTTAAGGAAGATTTAGAATGCCAAAATTACAACAAATCAAACAAAGAAATACAATATGCAGCTGTAAGTGTTTTTTTTTATTTTATTTTTTATGTTTTATTTTTTTACTTATTTGCGATACCAGGATCAAATGAAGATTAGCCTACATACTATTCAACTTTCTGTCTTTTATTGAATTAATATTTTTCATTGTGACACATTAAATTCCACATTTTCCATAATGAAATCACAACAAGCAAAACAAAGGCACAAGCGAGAGAATACATTTTAACACCTTTTTTTCCCCAATAAATTATACCATGGTTACATACATAAAAATGAAAAACAGATAATGTATGTTATATTTCACCTTATTGATTTTTATTCTGTTATCATTTAGGCATTTCCAGTCTTTCATAATAGGATCTTGGTAGGAAAAGAAGAAATCTGATTCCTGACCTTCGGCATACAGCGTTGTTTGGAGCTTACTATGCTGCATTTAAATATGTCTGATATGATATCCTACATAACCTGATTTGTCCTGGTAACCTGCTTTCTTATGTAAATGTAAACACATAGTTGGTCAGCAATAAATTTTTGTCGAGATATGTGTTCTTGTAAACTACTGGACTTCGAGCTTGGTGTAGGCTTGCAGGGAGTGGTCAAGTCAGATCCTAGGTAATTGATAATCAGTTTCATGTCAGTTGGCTGTCTGTACTGTAATGGAAATAGGGACGGGGGGTAATGAAACCCCCGTAAAAATCAGTGACATCCCCCTTCTTTTTATCTCAATAAAAGATAATGGAACTTCATTGATGTCACATCAAAGGTAACTTTTTCAGTTTAATGTTTAACAAACAAGGCACTTATTCTGTTCTGCGCTCCCAATAACAGCCTTACCTGAGCCATAGCAGACAATCACAATGCCAACTCTCAGGAGCACAAATAAAAAATGCTTTCCATTGTGAATAAGCCTTTTTTATTCCAAGGCTTACAAGTTCTTTTATGGTTTGATCATTCATTTGATTTTTATTTCATGACCCAGAACTGCTAGTAAAGATAATGGCCCTCAAAAGTAAAATGCAAGATAAAAAAATATAAATACAAGATTATTATTATTATTTTTTTGTTTGTATGTGTTGTGTTGTATGTGTACTGACACTCATCAATGATGAGAGTGCCTCAGACAAAGCTTGAGGTCCATTTTCTTAATGCAGTTGCTCAGTTTTATTGCAAATTTAGACATTTTGGTGTGTCAAATACATGATTTGAAAATGATTTATTTCAGTGGCAGACACCAAAAATGATCCTCTGCTATTAAAAATAATTTTCACAGGCAGACCGACACCAGTATACACTTTACCACCAGTACATTAAGACATTCACATTGTTCAAGATGTAAATCATGCTCCATTTTTGTACACTGGTAAAATAAAATAGTAACCATTTACTTTTCAAATGATGAATGATGGATTTGAAAGGTGACTTTCTCCCATGTCTTTCTCCATTGCAGTACATTAAAGTTTTCTTCAATAAGACGTGGATTGAGAGATATGGAGAGCCCATTAAAGCAGAAACAGTCACCCTCCTCTGGTCCATCACAGTGTCCATCTTTGCTATCGGAGGACTTTTCGGAGCACTGTCTGTCTCATTACTCCTCAAAGTACTGGGAAGGTAAGTTGGCTCACTTGCACTTATAATCAAGTCTTGTCCAGAAGTGTTTCTCTCACAATTGCGTCAGCCTGGGTCCTGAGTCATAAAATGAATAGACAGCTAACTTTGGGTTCAATCCAGCCTGTCTGATATTGCGAAGCTCGCTGACTTTTAGCTAGAGTGCATCACAGTAAGAAGCTGCTCTGGCACAGTTTCAATTTAGAGGATCAGGTCAACATGTGTAGACCTGAAGAACCAGCTTATTAGCCAATTATCTGATTGGTAAAATCAGTCTCCGTCCTACAGGATCCCAAAATGAACAAAAGTACTCCAGTTACAAGACAGTGATGAGAAATAAAGAGCATATCCATAGACGTATAACAACAAAGTCAGATCAGAGATACATGATACAGTGAGAAATATTCACAGCGAAACTCTGAGCCCACTCTGGCTTTAGAGCAGGACTTCCAACAAATAGCAGGAAGACCGTCAGGCTAGTATGAATTCATCTGTAGTTTTTACCTCTAGGTTCAGTAGTAGAAACGCTGTTTTACACTTGAAAATGATCTGAAAATATGATAATTTCATATCATTAGAAGAGTTGGTTCAACTTGAAATATAAAAGTAACCCATTACTTTCTTACTCACTCCAAAATAAGAATTGAAAAACAGAAATCCAGAGGCCAAATTGGCCCCTGCGGTCAGACAAAACTTGCCTAGACTTATAAAACGGAATTTGCTTTGCTAACAGGCCTGAAAGAAATTCTCTACTGCACATTTTCTCTTTTGCTTTTTCCATCTGTTGGAGCAAACACAAAGATGAAGCCTCATCCCAGAATTGATGAAGTATACATATATTTTTCATTGCCTGATGAAACTACAATGCTCTCTCTTTTGGAGTTTCTGAGACAATGCTACTGCATGTTCTCTGTTTTTCTTTGTCAGACTCTCAGCTGTCACTTTCTTTTGTTACTCTGCATACCTTAGACACTTTCTTTCTCTGCTCTCTGACAGTCTCTAAATCACAGTTTGCTTTGGAGGCAAGTTGGATGTACACCACAGGGAACAGGGAACGGGAGCTGGAACCTATTTTCAAAATAAGAGCTCTTTTCTCTTGGAAATGGAGATGAAATAGTCACATTCTGGTCACACATGGTCTCCAAGGACAAACATGTTTTGGGGTAATTAGAGAATAAGGAGTTTGCTTCAGATTGAGCGGTAGTGATTTGACAACTTAGTCTCCACTGTGCAAACCAGTCTCTCTGCCAGTGTGATGACTGTCCAGCTGTATTTCAGTTCCACGGTGCAGGGCTGCAGAGCTGTATGCTCTTCTAACCCCCTCCCCCCAACACGTCACCACCACCGCTGAAGAGACAGACTGACAGGATCACCTCAGTGCTCTGTAATAATATACGTTCAAAAGAATCTATTCTCCACTAATAATGAGGTTGTCACTCTTGGATCAGGGAGAGACTTGTGAAGCTTTTATTCTGAGTCATTTGAGAAAATTAAGATGCCCTAAGCACTCACCTTGGATCTCTCATGTGGCGACCCTCACCGCGTTGATTAGGCTGAAGTGTATTATTCATTCTCCCTCCATATTGTCTGCCAGACATCTGTGGCCCAGCTGGTAGTTTTGCACAATGTCTTGGAAAGGTTAAAATTCAGATGTCAGGGAGAGGAGTGGAATTATATTAGTGGATGAGGACACACTGAGCAATCTGAAAGAAAAGTGCTTCATGGAGCAACCAAGAGGTTCATTAAAAGTTTTGGCAGTGAAGCTGAGGTAAATGTTTTATTAGGAACCATGCTGTCTGAGCATTTCAACACAGGAATGTTTTCCATGTAGAGATGATATTGAGACGTGTATTATCTGAAAGGAAGCTGAAGTGCTTAAAACCCTGCTTGCTTCATCCTGGTCCTTTTCCTCTAGTACAATTCTATCAGATTCATTCAGAACAAAGAGAAAACTTTGTGATTTGCACATATTGGAAAGAGTGATGCATTAGGCAGGGTTGAATAACGGTTACTTCAATTCTGACCAGACCCACACTGCTCTTGAGACAATCTCAAGTGGAGCAGGAGTAGACACTGGTGTGAGAGTTAAAGACTGATCTCACATCATGCTCCTACTAACCTCCTCAATCCAGCAGCAACCAAAACAAACAGGAAAACACAATTTCCCCTTGTTCTCTGCCATTAGATGATAAAAACCCACCCAACAAATACTAGGGCACCTCAAATCACAGATGGACCAAACATGTTGGTGCAGGATGCGGAATTCAGCAAACTCACTGGTGAATTGTTATTTTCTTGAGGTGCAACCGAGGTCGTTTCCTCAACTGTGCTGCTTTGGCATGCTTGACTCACTGAGCATCACACTGAGAGACGAGGTGTGGTAGAAGGTGGGCTGATACCAAAATAGCATACTGCAATTTTGGTCCATATTTCCACACAGAAAAAAAAAGGTGACTCTTGCCAGCTCTTATCAATAGCTCATGTTGAAGGGCTTTCCTCCCTTCCAACTCTCCTCACAAACATCGGAAGGAAGCAGGCATCTATTTCATCTGCAGTCTTTAACTGGAGTGATATTGTGCACTAACAAATCACAGTTAACAGCAAAGTGTGTTAAAAGCCAGTCATAAGCACCACTGTTTATTCTTATTGTGAAGAGCAGCACATGCAGGGAACTGAACTGAAATACACACATTTGCCTGTCGCTCTTCATGTGCTGAGGTCAAACATCAACTTTTGTTTTCAAATTGTTCAAGCTATTTCCCAGTGATATTTAGACTTAGTCTCCGAATTAGGACACATTAATAGTGTGCTGAGGGTGACATTGCACCCACATCATGATTAATTTGTTCATTCATTTGTAGTGCTTCTGACTTGAGGGTCAAAGTCATGAATGTGTGTTGTTGTTCTCTCAGTGTTTAAGAAATAAAGCAGGTTTCATCCCTAGATTTCTCTGCTTTACTGGCTCTGGAGAATTATACACATGCACCCATTTCTTTATAGGCCATGAATGTCTGAATATATATAGTCTATATAGTCTATATATATTGGTCTATTTATGTGTGTGTGTGTGTGTTATAGGGATTAGGATATAGGATATACATAAAATTTGTGTTGTAAAATTTAAACCTGTGCCTGTTTGTTGATGTGACCATATTCTCTTCTTGACTTTAGAAAGGGAGCCTTGCTGCTGAATAACGGCCTTGCTATAGTAGCCGCTTTACTGCTGTCTCTGGGTGAGAGGACGAAATCTTTTGAGATGCTCATAATTGGCCGGTTCATAATTGGGTTGGACTCTGGTAAGTGTTTAATTTACGATGCTGGAGCTAGATTCTATACTCACCACTCACCAAGGAGTTCAGAAATGTCACTGTGAAGCAAACTACTATGTTAGAGAAACATAAATGTAAAAAATGTAATCATGTAAATTAAGTACAGCATCTTGGACTGTGTTATTGAGTTTGATCATAAGTTGCACAGAAAGAAACTTACCTGTGAAAGAAGTGTAAATATAATGTTTAAGTTCTCAAAACTTGTTTAACCACTTTTACCACCCTTTTTATAAGTGTAAAAGTGCAGATCACAGCTAACCGGATCAGCCTCCAATCAAATAAACACTAATTTTCCTGAGTTGCTGAACTTCCCCTCAGAGAAGCTCACATTTAATCTACAAGCTTCAGCAAATGAGATAAAAAATATTCATTTCATTTCTAAGTGAAAAGAAATCATGAAAGTCCAAATCATAAAGATTAATGTCAGCTTAAGGTATAACCCCTCCCCATGGAAGATAAAAAATCTCTCAGAAATGGCAGATAACAAGGACAGCGTATCTGACAAACCTGAATGCACTGATGATCAGAAAGCAACAAGACTTTGATTACAGCTCTAAGTTTCCCTCCTGAATGCAAGTCTCCGGTGAAGGAATGAAAGCTTATCAGTGCTCCTTCATCCCTGTCATTGTGGTTTATGCTATCTGCAGACCCAAATTCTAAGGAGATCCAATTGTTACCAAAAATCATCAGACAGTAGCTTGGCTTAAACCGGCTGCTTGTAGAAACTAATCTAAAAGTGAAATACACTTATTTTCATGTCTCATTAGCACTTAACAACTCATGCACCTCTTTGTCTTAGTGTTGATACAAAGATAATTTTTTAATTAAAAATGAAAAAAGCTGAAAATACTCCACCGTTACTGTTATGACCCTGAGTCATAATTTAGTATGTTGTTTTGAGTGTCTAATCCCTGAATAATGCCTTGCTAGATCTTTACAGCTTTGTTTTATCCCACACTTTGACTTCCAAAACAGCATAAGAATGGATGGCATCCCATCATATAAATGCTGCACTTTTTATTCACCACTACCAAGATAAACAAATCAGTCCTTGTATTTAAAGTTATCTGTATAAGAATTAAAAGCTAATATTTGTCTGGATTAGCTGGGTGTCATAGGAAGAAAAAAGTGCAGGAATAATATCCTCCTCGGCAGCAATGCCCAAGAAATCTGTTTTACCAGAACAAAATACAACCACTTCTTCAAAGCGCTGTCAATTGTTTGCAACTTTTAAACCATTTTAAATATTATATTAAATATCAATGCCAACCATTTCAAACGCACACACCACCTATGTAAGCACCCATAATATTTCCCCACAATTCAACTGTTTAAGCTGTTTGGTATTTTACAAAATCTGCATGATGTTGAATACAGTCAGTGCAGGTTTTAGGCTACTAGTTTGTCTGTGCTTTTGCATTTCTTTGGACAAACAAAACTGGCTGTGACAAAGATTCAGAAACAATCGCGACATACGTTTTTAAAGACTGCTGAGGGCTAAAGAAAAAAAACAAAAACAAAGGGATGCTTTCTCCCATTATCAGAGCTCTACCCACACATAACACTGTTATTTTTCCACTCAGTGGTGAGGGGAGTGCATTTAAAACACCTTTAAAAAAGCCATGTTGCACATTTCCTTTGTAAATTGTAAAATGTTTATGTTTTTTTATCCTATTCTTTTCTATTGGCCTGAAATCCATTTTACATTGTTTTTTTATTGAACAGATATCATCAACAGTTACACAAATATTTTAACAGCTCAGATAACTACTCAATGTAATAAATAAATACAATAACAATAACAATAACAAACACATACACGCCGCTTGGTTTTGTCTGCAGCGTCCTTAGGAACCAGCATAACAACGGCAGAAACGTAACAGTAACAATTTTACACCGAGGCGTGAAATATTCATCGTAATAACAAACAAAGATCATTTACAAGAACTGGACTGAATTTTAATGTATATTTCTCGCTAGGAATATCATCAAAATGCTTTTTTATCTTGAAATAATGCATTTTCTACTGAGAATGAAAATGGCCGCCATGTTTTTATTTTTGAGAAGTCCGCTACAAGCTACATTTTACAATTTCCAGGCCCTAATTGTGAGACTGATACGTTTTGTACTGTGGACAAATGTAGCTATTTCACATTTTGATATGAGACTGGGTTGCAACCTCACATTGCATATTAATATGTCCTTATATGTTATAATATGTCCTAATCTGTTATTTTTTTCCTTGCAGGTATAGCTCTCAGTGCCCTTCCCATGTATCTGGGAGAAATTACACCAAGACATATCAGAGGCTCCATTGGCCAATTCAACGCCATCTTAATCTGCTTGGGAGTGTTCACAGGACAAGTGATGGGGCTGCCCGAGCTGCTGGGTCAGGTCAGTGTTGTTAGAGATTGTACACTGGAGGCATATATGGAAGCAGTATTCTTACTAACATTGAGTCAGAAAAAGCTAAATTGGAATAAAAGAGGTTAACCTGGGTGGAGCTCAAGGAAAAATCTTTGATTTACTTTGATTTTTGTATGTCATGAGAGAATGTAGTGCCTTTTCTCCTGCTTTCAACAAATTGTAAGTTTGCTTTGGAGACCATGTCTAACAATCATGTAGGGGGTGCATCTTCAGCCATTTCTGCTTTGCCTCCACCATTTAGTAAATGGATGCTGTTGGTAGACAGTAAGTCTTGACTCAAAATGACATGGTATGTTGAGGGTAAATCTTTCAACTCTGACATTCATTTTTTTTGTGGAGTCTTAACTGCAAACTGCAATCAGTTCATAGGGTATATAGTTTATTTAAGAGACACCCTGAAGAGCTGTGAGACATCCAAGTGCAGTAAAAGATTGTACTGTAGCTTATGACTGTTGGATCATCTCATTCATCCAGCTCAGACAATGTTGAGTCAAAATGAAGCTTTTTTTTGCAGAGTCCGTGTCATTTTAACCTGAAGGTGCAGTGACATGAGAGTCAAAATCACAAATGCGCATCCACATCCCGAGAATCAGCCTACAGTCCCAGGGGTCAGCACACCTCAGTCCCTGCATTTATTGGCTCCTTGTCTTTCTTTTGGGCTCTATCTGGCTGAGTCCCATGGGTCAAGACCCAGCCACTAAACCACCAACCTGCTGGTAAAATTCCCTCCCAGCTCCTCCCAGGAGGAGGCCCTGAATTACTTATTGTGAGTAAGATGCTGCAGCTCCTACTTGGCTGATTCAGATGTTTATGTATTGCTCTTCTACTCTCTCCTGGGCTAACTATACCAGGAGCTATATCCTCAACAACACAGGTCCCAGGGTCACGGGGACACATAAACCCCCCCACCACGTTAACTTGGTGATTCTTGGAGGGCTGTATTCAATATACTTCAAGGAAATGAAAGATCAATGCCTTAATAGCAGTAAACATATCACTTTCAAAATTATCTAGGCTTATGGATGACAGTTTTGATAATATGGAAACATTACACTCTGTAAGGAAAGAGAATGAAAGGAAAGTAGAATGCACAGAAAAAAACTACTAGACTGTACTAGATTCTGCAACCCAAAACAAAATAATAAAATACAAAATGACACAATTGCCTTAAAAAACCTTTTTATCGATGACCCGGCTGCCATTAACTTCTAAAGAAAAATCTTTATGTGAAGGACTGCAGTGTCCTTGGCATTCAACTCACTCACTCACCCCTGCTTGGATAGAATATAAGCAGAACTTTATCAGACTTTTAGCCACTGCACTGAAGTTCTTTTGTTGGCATGTGTTAATGTGTCCAAACAGATTATCAGAATCATCAGGAACTCATCAAGACTGGCTGATTTTCCAACTTTTAAAACAGGAGCAAAAACAACAATAAGAAAACCCAACAAATCTAAAAATTTGAAGACCTATGACATCGCAATGCCATAATACAAAAATCCTGGCCTAGATCTTGAAGGTTGAAGGTTTTGGAATTATAATTAGACTTGTACAAATGTTCTTTTGTTCATTAATAATTAGTTAGATAAGAGAATTATATAATAATTCAAAATGTAAAGGGTATTAATATTTAATTGTATTCACAACTGTAAGTAGACATCTTTATTCGACAGGAAACAGTTATAAAGAAATGAGACACGATGCACCTAACCATGCCGTAGTTAGAGACCACATATAATTAAACCCTAAATATACTATCGTTAGACACTATCAAATTATACTGTGATTAAAAACAAAAAAGGATAATACACTATTAGACACCATTTAACAAGAACATTAGAAATCAAATACAGTTCAATCAGATCCAAAATATGCTACAGTTAAATCCTCTTCCGCCCTAATCTATGCTGTAAGTTAGACACCAAATTAAATTCTAACATGGGCCTATGATAGTTTAATTAGAAAACACATGCTGTAATCAGTTGAATGCTGATTACATCAACATCAACCATAGCCTTACAAAACACTGAGGTCACAGGACAATACATGTATTTGGTTTTTATCAACAGTTTCACTTACAGTGTCATTTATTGTCCATTAGAGGAAAATTGTACCGTAGACTGAAGTCAGACCACATCAGGACACTGCTTCACACTTCACACGTCCTTTATAGCCTGGATGGTGTCTGAGATCATGACTCATTATGAAATCATGACTTTACCAGAACAATCTCAAATACACTGTCAAGCACGCACACCTCTAAAATACAAAAAAGATTTAATCAATATCAAAATACTATAGCTGAAAAAAAACCAAGGTACTGTACAGCTATAACTTTATTTTGACATCCAATTCAATAAAAAAAGATCCAATTAACTGTAGTTGTAGGCTTAAGTAATAGCAAATAAAAGAAATCAGTAATACTGTATACCTGTCAGGGAAAGCATTTGGAATAACATGTCTCATTTCTACACAGGATATTACCAGATTTCAAAATTGCCCTTAAATCATACAAGATAGAAGGATGAACAAATTGAAACCTTTGAATTATTTAAAGTGATGAAACTACTGAGCCTAGGGGGAGGACGGGAATAAAAAGTAAATATATATCATCAGTCAGCCAAAACACACCCAAGTGATCGGTTGATTTATTTGGGGAATTTGGAGCCCAAGCTATTTACTTCCATGTGTGCTGGCCTGTGCTCTTCCTCCCTGTCTTTTGCTGTTGGCTGACCGTCCATGGGGGGCTGTGGGGGTGTTGGTGGGGGCACGTCACGCGATGGTGCATGTATGTATGTGCACAGGTGTAGGCTTTGTATCTTGGTGTGGCAAGGAGTGGAATTTAAATTTAAATTAAAGAGATAACTAAGGAGCCAACAATGCCACCTGGGGCCTTGACTTTAAAAAAACAGTTTAATGAGAAATAATAAGGACACAGACTCGTGCCTGGCCTTTCACCTTTGGCACCCCGTCTACACTGAAGAAAAGGAACAAATTTAACAAAAACCCAACAACCCAATTGGTAGTTTAACCAATAGGCCAAACCAATATACAGACACAAAGCAAGCAACAACAGACACAACAGATCAAACTAGGAAAACCAAACAAAAACCAAGTCAAACAAACCAAAAGAGAAAGAGCGCAAAACAGGCAAAAATAGGCCCAAAACAGGTAAAAACAAGCCGAAAAGAGAAAGGAAATTAAAGAAAAGCAAACAAAACAGAACAGCAGCAGATGAGCCTATAAAAACACAAAGGCACAGGGTTAGTGGTGGCAAAAGGTCTTAAAACCACAAAAGAAAATTTGGACCCACTCACCATCTCAGATATGGCCAACCAGCAACAGGGACCAGCAAGAGGCTGACTAGAGCCAGGTGGGAGCCTTTTATACTCTACCTGCTAAGGGGCTGGGCTAGAAGAGGAGCCTTCCCTATGCTGTGTTCAGGTGCGCTTCACTGTAATTGTGTAACTCATAAAACAAATTATTTTGTGCTGTCAATAGCTGTGGGGTGTTTGGGCCACCGATGGGTCTATGTGATGCTTGTTTGCATTCTTGCCCTCGGGCACTGTTCCTGTGCCCAGTGGTCCTATCTTGACCCCACCCAAACCTTGATGCATAGTTTTCTTCTCATGATTTAATACTTCTACCCTTTATGTTTGTTGGATATTTTTGTCAAATTTCAAGAAAAAAAAAATAAAATATTGAAATGAGAGAGAACAAAATATAGAAGTATTTGGCTTTATCCATTTAAAGAAATACAGGCACAGTTTTAGGACCAACAAGCTATAGATAGATGGGTTTACAAAGACTAAAAAGACACACCAGTACATTTTAGTAAACCTGTCCTAAACAGGAGAGTAAGAATACAGTACCACCTGTCTTCTTACTGGTGAACTGTTATAGTATCATTTGCTTTGCATTTCTCCAATAGAGCCTTGGATGGCAGAGGTGTCCAGACATGTCTCTAATCATCTGCCTATAATGACATATTGACATCTTGGTTTCACACCAATTCTTATATCAACTCTTCTACATGTTGCTGCTCTCACATGTCCACCACGTGACCTTAAGTCAGTTACTGTCACGTGTGACATCAAGGTGTAAATTAGGTTTAAATGCCAAGAACTTCATCTTCCATCTGTCAGTGGAGCTGATGAAGTGTCATGGATGGAGCGGCAGACTTATCTTACTCTTCAGCTACATTCCAGCGGATAGTTTCATTTCAACTCAACATCCAAGCTTGAGCTCTTACCCGAGAAAAGAGAGGGACTCCTGCGTTCACACTTAATGATTTCTTATCGCTTTTCGGCTGGGCAAATGAATAGCGCAGACTGCCTGACAACTCTCTGCCCGTCAGCGACATGTCTACCTCAGCTACTTAAGTAATAAACTCACGTATTTATCCTGCACAGTATGTGATTGGTTCTATCTGTCCCTTGTTTCAATACAATATCAGCAGGGATTCTCAATCACACCTTGTTTACCCTAGAGGAAATGTTATCCACTTTCCCCCTTCACACCTTAATGCTCATCGTACACCTGTGTGTACGATGAGCATTAAGGTGTGAAGTAGGCCGTGTTGACGCGGACCTACTGCTGAGACATTTTCATGACGGGGGATCCAGTCTTTATCTATCCATTGGATTATTCATATGCTAGATTTTCTGTTTATCTTTCAGTGCCGAAAACAGACATTAGCCTACGGCACATATGCTTTGAAAGCCAAATTCAGTTGTGTAATGTGAACAGTAAGCCAATGATATAAAGCACTCTCCTCCTGGCGCATTCTGTTGACTTTAGCTCACTGCTTACTTTTGGCACGGCGTTAAAATATTAATGACCGAATGCTAAATTGGCTTTTCCAAATTTAAAGCATGCAGTCATGTCTTTTGGCAGTTGTGTCTGTTTAGAAAGTGTGAGGATCGTGATCTGTGGCGTAACTGGGACTTAATTATCTGAGGGTGACTTTGCATTTCTTGGGGCTTCGGCCAATGTATGTTTTACTGATCCATACAGCTCACTGTATTGGAGAACAGTCAGTTGCAGACAGAACTGTAATAAGTAGTAGACTGCTTCTCTGTTTCTGAGTTAGTGACTGAGAAAGCAAAGCAAGTGTGCAGAGCATCTCAACAGTGGCAATATATGTATACATAATAAAACTATATAAACCTTATATATATAAAATCTAGAAGTTAAAAACAAATAAATGATAAAATCAGAAAATACTGACATATTTAACAAAAAATTGTTTATCCAGTGCAATGAAAGACAAACAGATTTCTTAGCAAATACTTTTCCACCATTATGAAGTAGCTGATTCAGGACTAGGTGGATTCATTCATTTAAAAGTGTAAACTTACAGTGCCCTTTCCTTGCCTGCTTTTAATCTATATCATCTGTTTGTCATCCTATTTCATCAGAAATGAACAGAGATGCTATTTTATTCACTCAAGTTGGGTCAAGGGCATGGTTTAAAGAACAAGTACCAGAGCCACACAGTCTCAGCATCAGCACGTGCTTTGTTATGATAGAGGTCTGTCATTAGAGTAAGTTGAGGTTGTTGGTTATACACAATCAGCTTCGGACTTGATAAACCACTGACTTAAACACCCAAATCCAGATTGGAAAACTACCGCTTTTGCTCATTAGGTAAAGTGTGTGACACAACCTGGTTTGCTAATATCGCTTTTATGAGCAACATTTAAGTAACCAAAGTAATCCAAACCTACTGAGTTTCAAAGGATAGGACACCCTGTAGTGAGTGGATCTGTTCCTCTTAACTGTGTATCGGTGAATTATGCGAATGTGGGTCTTGAATGCGCAGGTTCATTAAACACATCAGCATCTGTCTCTGCAGATCTATTGAGCCTTATTGATGGCATGGGACCTCACAGTATCTGGATTGTTTGTGCAATTATTCGCATAGGATAAGATACTTCAAAGCCACAGACAACTAGACTGCATCCACATCCTGCGTTGTTTGGGGCTTATACTTTGCACTGTGATGTATGTGCAACAACACTGTATTGCACATCTCCAGCAGTGCTTTTGCTTCCTTTCCAACGATGATTAAGAGCAGAAAACATATTTCTAAGCCAGTGATTTTTGGATGAAGCTCCTTTTTACATAATTCATATAGGCTCATGCCTATACTGCATGAAAGCTCAAGTATTGTTGAGATTAATCAGTTTTCTGTTAGCATCTCCATGTATATACCATGAGTTTCCTTTGTATCCAATTCCAATTCAGTGGAAAGAAAAATATTATGCATTTCTATGCCATGTCTCTTCCTTTGGATTAGAATTGACTGCCACCTTTTAAGCCACTTGACTTTGGTGTCTGACCTTTAAAATGGAAAGGAAAATTTTGCCAGACCAAATGTATTCTTCCCTAAATCAATTTGTATTTTCACTTTCACTCTGAAGTTAAGTGAAGGAACAAAACGAATACTGTTTGGACCCCATCTTGAAATTGTGAATCCCCTTATTCTTGGTTTCATTTTCAGAGGATTTCTGAAAAGTTCTCCTCTTGCATTTTCCTCCACTGTCACTTGACATTTACACATGGGCATGGTGTCCGAGCTTCTAGCAAAGCAGGGGCTCATTTTTAATTCATAACTATTGGTTTGTCCCATCCATCATTTCGACCTGCAGACCACCTTTATAAATATCATATGGAGTTGTGTGTCTTCATGCAGGCACTGTTATGTATTCATATCACCTCTGTGACAGCCATCAGACACCCGTGTTTCCTTGTCATTTGACAAGAGCATCACAGACATATGTGACATATCTCAGAATAATGCCACTGCTGTCTTTCCTGCCATTTGGTAATAGGACTCAAACAGGTGTCCTCGCAGTGGAGGCTTCTGTTAATGGGAGCCGGTCTAAGATGTCACTTGGTGTGGTGTGCAAAATGGTGATAAGCTTTGACAAATGATAATTACTCTAACCTTCATGCTTAGCCACTGACCTTCTGTCAGTAGGGAAGCATGTTTATTCCAGTATTACAACAAGAACAAGCTTTTAGCCAGTCTGTCACCAAATCCTCCTGAGACACTGAATTAATCAGCATGCCTCTAACACAGCTTACACCAATAAGGTTAGAGTCAGTGACCCTATTGGGCCTTTATCTACACTCTCTATCCTTCATCACTCCCACCTTTGGCTACAAAGGTTTGTGTAAATGGACAAAAAAAACAATGGTCTGTTATATGTGAGAATGGTCATTGTACTGCAGTTCATTTGAGATGTTTTTCACAGTGGGTATCAGAGAGTAATAGTGTGTTCTAAGGAACTTGATATTTGCTTTTAGGTACTGTGTGTGTACAGCATGTGTATGCTTTCAGTTCTGCACAGTTGAATTGTACATTAAACAATATTCAGCAACATTCAGGCCTCGGTGAAAAGGAAATGAAAAAAAAAACATCTAAGACCTGGCAAGAAAACAAAGCATGTTTCCGAAAATTGATTCTTTTCTTTTTGCTTCCATTCCTTTGAACCATACGGAGTGCGGTATTGAACCATACAGTGCACTTAAATGTCAAAGTGCTGCCTTATTCAAAACATTAACTGTTAAATCTGTGGTCACACTTCCTTTAGACCAACAAAAAGTGATTTTTTTCACCTCTTGTTGGCAGTGAAAAAAAAAATGTGCACACAACATTGACATCATCATTCATTTGAGATGAATGAATTGGTGAACTGGTGAATGCAAATCCACTCTGCACTTTCTTTTAGGTTTTGGTCTCCACCAGCTCCTGAGGGAAATATCCAACACTTAAGATGCTAAATGCTCTGCTCTGTTCACTAGATAATCTCTGATTGTGTCTTTGTACAGTGGGTTTTTAGAGCTTTTGTGCTGAAAACAGTTTCCTGATTAAAAACAGGGAAGCGTTGAGTGTGAACACTAAAGTTGAGGTCCAGAAAGCTAAACAATTAACTGAAACTCACTATAAAGCTACATAAAGTTGAGGGGAGCTTTACACAGGTCATAACTCTGTGTAGGTTCATTGCTATGAGCAAGCCCTTTCACAGAGCCACTCTATTTTCACATTGACATTTGATTCATTGTCATAAAAATATTGATCACAGCTGCTCCTGTAAGTTAGTACTTACCATCAACCCTTCCTGTAAGGTGTGAATCCCAGTGTAATGCCTGTTCCCCAAACTATAAATTGCTTTAATATTTTAAGAATAGGACAGCACACACCTGCAAGGGCCATCTGTCAATTCTCTGTACTGACAGAGCGTCAGGGAAATTGGCTCACAGAGGAGGTGACATTCATTACAAACCACTACAGGCAGAGGGATGATGGGCTTTTCTTCTGATCCTGGCAGATCTCCACCTATAAAGTAGGTTATTCCAAAGGTTGAGATTCTGGTGACGTGAAGGTTTTACCAGCAAGGTTTTTCCTTTAGTGAAAATTTAATGTGGAAGGAGTGCAGTATTTATCCTGTTTACGCACACACATACACACACAGTAACTCCAGAGAAATGCTTATCTCTCAGGTAATGGACAGACAAAAAAAACAGAAAAAAAAGAGAACTCATCAATTCATACAACTGAATTTCCACCTCAGGATGATGAAATAAAAACATCAGGTAATCTTGAGGTTTCTTCCTGTAATGCTCCCTCTAATCCATCATGTATCAGTCCCTTACCAGCTAATGGTAAGCGACAGCCAATTAAATCACACCGCCCACTGTGGAAATAAAAATTTGCAGTGAAGTGTTTCAGCCTGTACCAGACTTAGTAGAGATTAATATGGAGCAGGTCCATTCTCACTTGGGGAATGGTGTGGCTTGGTGAAGTAATTAAGACTGACCCAACACAGATAACATTAGCTTGTATAATTGGATGTATCACAGATGTGGGCCACTTGACATTTCCATTATTGTTATCTGAGAAGTTACCTGTTCCCACTAACCCCTTCTCTGGCTTTGTCCTCATGCGGCAGCAACCGAGGCTTCAAGAAATGCACCGTTTCCCCTGTTTCGTTCCTCTCGGGCCAAGACGACAAAGATGCGTTTCATTGTCTGCTTTTGTACAGCCAGATGAGGATGTACACCCTGCAGCATCTGCGTTCTCACACGGGATGACGTAGAGAGAAAACTGAGAGGCTCTTGAAATACAGCGATAAACCAATCTGCTTTGTTTAGTTCACGGTAAACGAGTAACACTGCGGGTCATAGCGGAACATTCTGAGCTGTGATTCGTTTTTATCACCGGGGATGATGGGATCAGGGCTCAGAAGCGAGGCGCAGCCTGGCCCCCCCAGCTCGCCCCAGTTTTAAACAACTATTGGCGGACACTGTAAGGCTTATATTTAGTTACTGTACACATGCCTGAAAATCTGTTGTTTGTGTGTGTGTGCATGAAGCAGAGAAATACATATGCATGCTTCACAGGTTACAGTTATCATGACCTTGTTCTCATGTTATAATTCTCCGGTTGCCTCGCTATTCCCAAGACAAATGTGCTGTTCTAGGAACAGTCCAACCTGATTGTTACGCCTCCTGTGTGAATGCTGGACTGTGACACTGCGCCTTCTGTCAATATAAACATCCCTTGATTAACCCTTCCGTCAGTGTTTTCCTTGGACCTGCATGACATTCCCGTTAGGATAGGAATAACAAGTTTGCGAGTACAGTCAACATTAGTATCCTGTGTTATAACAAACCAGAAAATTGTGTAAAAACGTGATGTCTTATAAGATGTACAGACCGCAGAAATCAATGCTCGCAGATTTAGATTAAAATGAAATCACCCACTCTCATCTCCAGCTGGGATAAGACGATCTACAGCTCAGCATCGCAGAGACCTCTGGTTGTGCCGAATGCTTTCATTCACACAGATTTAGTGCACAGAGGCTCACAGAGAAGAGCTGGACTGTTACCAGTGTAGACAAGCTTTTTTTATCAGCCAGAGACAAAAAGAGATAGATCTTCCTTTTTTTTTCAAATTCCAAGAAATATCTCCAACCGGCTTTACTAAGAAAGATCATTAACCTAAAAAACTATGTGATCATGAACTCCATCTGGTTCCTGTGTCTCTCTATATATTACATAAAATATGATATATGTTCTTCTTGAAAGTATCTTGAAGCTTCACTTTAAGTGACTGCCCCCACCCCCGGTGTCCATGTTCAGAAAACGCAGCAAAAGTGCCCCTTTGGTAGATAAAACATGATAAAGTGCCCTTTACAATACAGTGGCCCAATATGCAAGAAAATGTGATGAGGTGTGTTCTAGTGTGTTTTGCCTTCTTCTGTTCTGTTCTGTGTCACATAAGTTGTTGTTAACAAAGAAGGGATGGGTGCTTTACTCGTTGCTGGGTTGTTTGGTGGATGTTTGTCCATTATTGTGTCCACTCTGTCAGATACTCTGTTCTCACTGGTTGATGGATTAAGATGATGGACTAAAAGTTAATTCTATACAAGTTAATTACTCCTGCTGGAAATCACATAATTAAACTGTTTTAATCTTGCCCAGGGTTTCATCATAAACAGATCACGACTCTCCGTCATACACTGTATGACTATGAAAAAGACTATTAAAAAAGACTGAAACACATTTCCTTTACCATATTTACCTACTGCAACATAAGTGTTTGATAACAATACTCGTATTGGTAATCTTTATCATACATCATATATTTAATATCATACATTTGATATATTCATTTAAAATCTAAAGCTGCACTTTTCAATATTTTATAGTAACAATGGATTGAAGTACTATGTGCGAGAGTTGTAAGTTTTAGTGACAATCCAGTTTGTCACCTAGTTCTCCTCAGCTCTTTGGAGCATTGAAGCATCGTTCAGGTATTTATTTTGACTTGACCACAAATTTAATGCATTTATTCACTCTCATAACTAATGAGTGGGCAGTTAATTTACAGCCTGGGCTGAATTACATCTGAGTTGTTAAAGAAAAGTTAATTACATTTCTTAAAAAGTTTTACAGTCTGACTTTTTTTTATCACCAAGTAAAGGTTAGGCAACTGAATCCCCAACAGACTTCTTATGAGTTGAGAGCTGACATTTTCTCTCCAAAGGGCACCTCCTTTCCACAGTCTCTGCATAACTACGAATATCCCTCTCCCATTTGCTCAAGTGAGCTCATGAATCTGCCAAATGGATGGGGCTGTGAATCCTGACGTCTTTCGTGAGGGCAATGTTTTGTGTGAGGTGTGCACATGTCTGTGTGTTTTTGCAGCATATAAGAGATGCCTTTAGTCAGGTTGGTGATCTCATCCTTCATGAACATGCACTGCTCCCCATAAAAATCTGTATTCTCCTGGACTGAGGGTTTAAATCTAAGGTTTTCTTGAATCACTTAGATACTATTTTCTGCTGTTTTTGTTGATGTTGGAAAGTACTCCATAGAGAAAATGTCCAGCTTTCATAAATTTACCAGGCATTTAGTCTCTGAGGCATTTTGTGAAGAAATCGCACCAAGACAAACTAGGCGACTAATGACATCCCCATGAAGGCACTCTTGTTTGGTCATTTGTCCTCTCTGCTGTCTGCATTTACTCCATAATATACCTGTGATACCAAAACACAAGACATAGTTCCCTTCATTATGGAGTTTAAAAAGGTCTGGCTCAGCAGATCATTTTATACTTCATGTGTCATGGCAGTGACTGGGAAAAGGGCCAGCTCAGGTCTATTAATTCGGGAGTGCCCTAGATCAAAGTCACATCCAAGACAAGAAGGAGGTGCCACTTTGAGCCCCCTTTGCAATTGCCATATTATCTAGAGAGTTTACCGTGTTCCCTTCGAATTGCTTGACATTTTTACAAATCTACTATTTGCATACACTGCACAATAAATTGCAATTACTTACATTATTACTTTATAAGACCAATAACCCATTAGGCATGAAGAAATGCATTGCTTGAAGAACAATGTCATACAGCCATTGAATCCCTGTTTTTTTACAATCACAGTAAATCATGGTTATGTTGCATTTAAATGATAGTCATTCCAGCCTGCAGGAAAATGAGATATGATGATGTGCATCCACTTATTTCATGGAGCTTTATATAGCAGCAGTAAGATACAACTGCTTTGTCCAACTTTGTATTTGTATAGATGCATAAGCTCTTCAGTGTCTGAAGCTTTGATGTAGTTTGCTGATGTTTTGTCTGCAGGAGTCCAGGTGGAACTATCTGTTCACCTTCCTGGCGTTGCCGGCGATCCTGCAGCTGTGTGTGCTGCCCTTCTGCCCAGAGAGCCCTCGCTACCTGCTGATGGAGAGGAAGGATGAGGCTGGAGCAAAAAGAGGTATTGTGTACGCCTGCATGTGCCACCCCTGTCACATAAGCACATCTGCTAACTGCACACAGTGTGCCGCACTAGGATTCCTCCTAACAAGTACCTCTGTGCTTGTTATGTTGTAAGAGCAACTTTCCTGTCTTTACAACGATCACACTCACATACTTGAAAAAGTGATTCAACAGTGGTAAGAGTTTTACTAAACCACTGCACAAATTACTATAGTATATCTGCAGGGGATTGATAGAGTTATTTACCAAGACCAGAGACTCATTGGTAGCTTCTCCTTTGCTGAGACTTGTGGCTTTTACAGTTTTTTACAATTGCTTTCCCTCAGTTTCCACAGCAGAGCTTCTGTGTATAAAACTCTGAAAGGATAGGTTCAATAATTTAATCAAGTCAGTTTTAAAACAAGAGTCAGGTGCCCATATAAACATGGAAACAAGTTTTGTTATCATTATCATCATGTTATCATTTCCATGGTATGACAATGGTACATTACATACACAGTAAAACACCACATGACACACATGTTCATTCCTCATAATACAACCTCATTAACATTAACATTTCAGATGCAAGGTAATTGTAAAAACAGAGGAAAAAATACAATGCAATTTACTTATGCAATTTATGCAATTCAATTACTGTCAAAATGTTTCTCTGCTTAGGTTAGCTCAGACTAGCTCAGACTGAGCTATGTTGAGATTTATCAGACCGTATATACCTTGTATAAGAATGATAAAGATTTTCCCTGCCATAACCAGAGAGATATCCTAACAGGTGTATTTTGATACAGAAAAAAAATAAAAAACCTGGTGATTCTTAGGCAAATTAGGAATCTTTTTTTTGGTATCATTTCTAAGCAGATTTATGTATGTACTTTATATTCAAACTGTACTGTAAATTCATGTTGAGAAGAAGTGCGACTTCTGACTCAAATTCACCTGACACAGTATATTTGTCTCATTTCTCTCCTCTTCAACTCCCTCAATAAAAAACATATATTAACCCATGTTTCTTTAATATTCAGTCAATCAAAACAATACAATGCCTATCTAGCATGTATGAAATAGTTTAGATCGGGCACTCGAGCTCTCAACTAACTTAATCTAAAGTCTCAACCACTAACTATAAAGAGACTTTATAGGAGTAACTATAGTATGATCTTGTTGAATATCAAAATGCTGTGACAAGAAGAAACAGCATGAGGTAGAGCCATAGCTCTGTGAATGTTTACATAGTGTGTTCAATAAAAACACAAAAACATATAATTGTTTGTGTGGTATTAGTTCAAAAGCAGACTGTGTTTGTCTATTGTTGTGACTTAGATGAAGATCAGAACACATTTTATGACCAATTTATGCAGAAAACCAGGTAATTCCAAAGGGTTCACATACTTTTTCTTGCACCTGTATGCCATTAGACAACTGGTGACAATGACTGGTTGCACGAGTAGCTCCTCTCCTCTAGGACGAGCTGAGTTGTTGCTGAAAGGACACCATACCCAAACTCCCATCACATCTTCCCTGTGACTGCGAGCCAACATTTCGCTGGCACGAGTCTGAACGGCGTTGCAGATCTGTGTTGTTGGCTTGTGTTACAGTGCTGCGGTTGGGGACTTGTTGTCAGCGCACACAAATGTTGGGCCTGTAGAGTCCTATTATCATCATGCAGTGTCAGACAGGGACAGCATGTTCTCTTGCACCCATTCTTGTCCCTTGTCATGTCGTGTATTTGTAGTGGTCCTGCCCTCCATTTAAAGGTTACAGAGGTTGAAGATGAGATGAGTTTTGTATACTAAAGGCTGTCATTGCAATTGCCAAACTGTGCTTAATTCTAGGATTGCCTTGGCTCCACTGTATTCAGTATTTCATATCTCCTCTTTTAGCTCTGAGCCTTCGAATGAGCACAAGGAAACTAAAAAATAACACGTCTCGCCCTCCCAACACACCAGAACAATCGTAACTCATTCTGCATTACACTGTGTGCTTGCTTCTTTTCTTTTCTTCTTCTCTCTGTTATTGTTTAGAATGGCTGAAGGCAGGGTGTCAAGGTCACTGGTCTCTTGCAATGGGATTGGAATTGAATCCAGGAGTTTTCTTAATTTTACTTTTACGTAGCAGACTCTCCATGAATTAGTTTTCATTCTAAAACTCTGTTTTGCTGTTACCTTTTCTTGCCCCACCAAATGACCTTATCAATGCTTTTTCCTTTTTACACATTTATAGAAGCACTTTTTGAGAAAAATTATTGGATTATTAACACCGCTGCTGCCATTTTTTTTTTTCACATAAACAAACATTTCACTAGCATGCAAGTGAAATACTGATGCTGTGGCTGCTGATGCTGAGCCAGGCTGTGCTAAAGAAATGCAGTGCTGCAACAGTAGCAGGATGAGGTAGACAAAACACAGTACAGTACAGTGAAGAAAGGAACAGATTTAGAGCAGCCTTATTTTGAAAGATAAAATTTTTTTAAAGATGTATTTATTTTTTTCGAAAATCCAAAATCACTGTCCAGGTCCTAACTTGCTACAACTTACTACTGCACACAATGTGTATTAATCCGCAGCCAACAAATTGACTATATTTAGTCCTATAATGTTTACAATGCTCTCAAGGAAGTATGGAGCTTTGCTGCTCTCTTGAGAAACACTCATCCAAATAACTTCACACTAGACGCTGCACTTCCTTGGCTCCTCAACAATATATCCGCCAAGTGGGTCTTTGGGTCTTTGGGTCTTTATTTTGCCACATCCCTCCACCTTGTAGCTCTGCGAGGTCTCAGACCACAATGGTGACGTAGAGTGGAGCCCCTCTGTCCTCCTGCAGGGAAAATAAAGTAGGTTGCCTCCGTGGGGATGACAAACATCAATATCATGTCATGTCAGTGACACTGACAGCCCCGGTGTGACCACGGTGTGACTCTGGATTAGAGCATATTTTCTGTCAGCAGGAAGAGGTGATTGAACAGTTGTTTATGTGTACTCATGTATAGTAATTATGTTTATGTAAGACCACATGGAGGGCAACTTATTCTGGTAACAGACAGTTATTTCAGCATGATGGATTCTCATTTCCATATGCTCTGCAGATTTCTTTTAAGTAAGTTTTTTATTTAGATATTTGCCACTTTCAGTGTTCTTTGTTGCTGAATTAATAAAGGAAATGTACATTTTGAAAGCTTTGTATATTTTATTAGGGAACTTTGATGTATTATTGATATTGAGTATGGAGATGGTGAGTTTTTTGATTTATGCTGTGAGCATGAGAAATTAAGTCCTACTTTCTGTGTACTAAACACTTTACAAAACTACAGCTGGCGGAGTGGACTTGTTTTTGTCATTTGACATTAGCTGCTGTCTGAAAGGGAGGAATTCATGGTAATTTGTGTTAAATATTTGTGAGAGGTTTCATTTTACACTCAGACATGATGTACCTCAAACCCTGTGGACCGTAGCTTTAGCAACACCCACACACTAAACACATGTCCGCACACAGTCTTCATGCCTTATAAATGCTGCACCACACCACCATGGAGCACACTTAAGTTTAGCAGGTCTTTCTGCCTCCTGGGTGGTCAATGTCCACATTACGTGCAGACCAGCTAACACATCCTAATGACCTGATTTCAGTCTCTGTTGGTATGTAGAGATTTGTTGCTGTGGGTCGTCTCCTTAACCTGTACCTGTCCCCAGGGATTAGCCTTTGCAGGAGAAAGGAATAAGTGTATAAAGTGTCTTTACACTCTCTTATTCCCTCACTAATTTGCAAATGACAGTCAGAAACTTTTTCAGCTCTGCACACATAAACAGAGATTTTTCTGGCAGATGTTTTTGTAAAAGTCATAGTTTTCAGCAAGTCCATTTTTCTTCAAATCGCTGTGGCTGGTAGACCGAGAGGGCTGAGTGTCATCTACATTGCAGTAAGATGTGAAACTGTGCTGATGAATTATGTAACCCAGCGGAGGCATTTGAATTGAGAACAGGACCAGAAGGTAGCCTTAGGGTGCACCGCAAATCTTTTTGACAACGCTTTGGGGTGTCATCAGCATGCATTTGTGTGTATCCTTGAGGCTAAAACAAATATGGTGAAATAATTTCTGTCCTCGTTAAACACTGCCAGTTTTTGTAATAATATTTCAAAATAACTTCTCAGAGATAAATTTGTTCATTCATACACTTTTTTTCAAAATAGTGAAAACAAAAAGGTGAGATTAAACACAGCAGAATATTTCAGCAACACAAACTCATCAGCATTGTCAGAGAATTGTAGTTTGAAAATTGCATAAGTAAATAAATTATGAAATTTAACTCTTGATAAATTAGCTGATTCTGCTCAAGAAATAGTCTTCAGTTTACAGAAATATTAATACACATCTAGAGAATATATTCAAAAGTTATGTACCTGTACATAATGAATTCTGTTTTAATGTTAACATACATAATTAATGTTGCTTTTGTATTGTTAACAAACACTGTTTTATTTGTATATATTTGCGGTCTCCTTTTCTTGTTTTATTAGTGCTTTTTTGAAAACATCTCCCTCTCATTTATCATGCACATAAAACTACGCATATACAGGCTAAAACATCCAGATAAATAGTAATAATTCAAGGTTAAAATACAAATTACAGAAAAGAAAGAACAGAATTACAAAGATGGCCAAAAGGATCCTCAAAGACCCTAACCACAAAGTATTTCTCTGCTGCTGCCTGGCAGACGGTCTCGCACCATCAGACTCATCATCACCATCAGACTGCTTATTTATTTATTTATTTATTTATTTATTTATTTATTTATTTATTTATTTGCAATCCAGTCCACTTACTCCCATTTTTTGCGGATATTTCTAACACTGTGTGTGTGTGTCAGCCTTCCAGAGGTTTCTGGGAAAGAAGGATGTGTCCCAGGAGCTGGAAGAGGTCCATGCGGAGGCTCGAGCTCAGGACAACCTACACACCGTCTCTGTGTTACAGCTGATGAAGAACCCAGCTGTTCGCTGGCAGCTCATCACCACCATTGTCGTTATGGCCTGCTATCAGCTCTGTGGCCTCAATGCTGTAAGATGCAGCTCTTATTCCTCTTTTCTCAGATTGTCAGTGGAACCATGTTCTTTATGCTATATTACAGTGCATCATTTATTTATACAATATTCCTATTTTCTATTTCAAATCTGCAACTTATTTGGAATGTATATGGGTAAAAAAATGATTATATATATGCCCCCTTTCAACTTTCTGTATATCAGAGATAGCAGAGACTTTCTTGAAGAAGCATTGTCACACCTCCAGTCACACCTCAGCATTGTCAGTCAGTTCTGGGCTTTAATGGACAGACCTCCACAAGTGCCATGGCAGGAAGGTGAAAAGTGTTTCCTCGAGAGACTCAGGAAAGAGAAAGAGCTGTTCTACTTTCTTCTTTCCAGACTGTGCAAAACACTTTTCCCTGGCTTTAGAGAGTGCTCCTCAGTTTGAGCAACCCATTTCCAGTTAGACATAGTGATTTGATGTGTTGTTGATCTAAATGTATTTATTAAGAACAGCTTTAATGGTTATCCTCTAGTTTTTGTGAGTCAGCTTCTTTGCTTGTGCTCTCACGCCAATAAAGATAATTCTGATACTTTACTGCTACTCACTCTGCTTTTATTGAGTTGAGAAACACCTCCTGTTTCCAGTGGCCTCATCCAACTTGACATGTGACTGCTCACTCCCTGGTGCATAAAAAAGTCTTAATAACGACATGGGCTTTTAGGGCTTTTTGTGAGCAGAGAAGATCTAAAAATGTCATTACAAGCAATTTCTCCCACTTAGTTTAACAATCATCAGGCATGTAGGCCTGTATGAAAAATATTACAGGACTGGCTGTTGGTTGTGCTGCGCTATCACAGTCTTATTAGTTGAAGGAAAATTAATACTGTCACAGCAGTGCTCATCAGTGGAGCAGGTGTAGCAACACATTAAAAACAGTGTCCCCTTGGGCATGTGCATGTACAGGTGTGACTCCATTTTGAAAATAAATTACTTTTTTATCTGCAACATTCATGTTTTAAAGCCATAAACCTGAGTACATTTTTGCATCTGTTTTTCTCTCTTATAAATCTTTAAAAATAGTAAAAATATGTATCCGGAAAGAAGAGCTGTTATGCAGCATGGATCGGTCTCTCTTTGGGTTTGAGCTGAGCACCACTGTGCATGAGAACCCATAGGCATGGAGAAGTCACTGTGAGTCAGTCCGTCCGGTGTACTTTGGTGACAGGAAGCCATGTTTAACCACCTTCCACCTGCTGTGTTGCAGTGCACTTGGTGGGTGGTAATAACTATTGTCCAATTATAGGAGCATCCCTTTTAGTCTTGGGAATATACACTGCTCAAAAAAATAAAGGGAACACTACAAATAACACATGCCTAGATCTGAATGAATGAAATATTCTTATTAAATACTTTGTTCTTTACATAGCTTGAATGTGCTGACAACAAAATCAAAATCACACAAAAATTATCAATGGAAATC
Source organism: Scortum barcoo (assembly GCA_023238725.1). Lineage (NCBI taxonomy): Eukaryota > Metazoa > Chordata > Actinopteri > Centrarchiformes > Terapontidae > Scortum > Scortum barcoo. Next base: position 22,551,629 of record CM041537.1, read on the forward strand.
AAATTTATTAACCCATGGAGGTCTGGATTTGGAGTCACACTCAAAATTAAAGTGGAAAAACACACTACAGGCTGATCCAACTTTGATGTAATGTCCTTAAAACAAGTCAAAATGAGGCTCAGTAGTGTGTGTGGCCTCCACGTGCCTGTATGACCTCCCTACAATGCCTGGGCATGCTCCTGATGAGGTGGTGGATGGTCTCCTGAGGGATCTCCTCCCAGACCTGGACTAAAGCATCCGCCAAATCAACTCCTGGACAGTCTGTGGTGCAACGTGGTGTTGGTGGATGGAGCGAGACATGATTTCCCAGATGTGCTCAATTGGATTCAGGTCTGGGGAACAGGGCGGGCCAGTCCATAGCATCAATGCCTTCGTCTTGCAGGAACTGCTGACACACTCCAGCCACATGAGGTCTAGCATTGTCTTGCATTAGGAGGAACCCAGGGCCAACCGCACCAGCATATGGTCTCACAAGGGGTCTGAGGATCTCATCTCAGTGTACCTAATGGCAGTCAGGCTACCTCTGGCGAGCACATGGAGGGCTGTGCGGCCCCCCAAAGAAATGCCACCCCACCATTACTGACCCACTGCCAAACCGGTCATGCTGGAGGATGTTGCAGGCAGCAGAACGTTCTCCACGGCGTCTCCAGACTCTGTCACGTCTGTCACATGTGCTCAGTGTGAACCTGCTTTCATCTGTGAAGAGCACAGGGCGCCAGTGGCGAATTTGGCCAATCTTGGTGTTCAATGGCAAATGCCAGAACATCCTGCACGGTGTTGGGCTGTAAGCACAACCCCCACCTGTGGACGTCGGGCCCTCATACCACCCTCATGGAGTCTGTTTCTGACCATTTGAGCAGACACATGCACATTTGTGGCCTGCTGGAGGTCATTTTGCAGGGCTCTGGCAGTGCTCCTCCTGTTCCTCCTTGCACAAAGGCGGAGGGAGGTAGCGGTCCTGCTGCTGGGTTGTTGCCCTCCTCCTACGGCCTCCTCCACGTCTCCTGATGTACTGGCCTGTCTCCTGGTAGCGCCTCCATGCTCTGGACACTACGCTGACAGACAGACACAGCAAACCTTCTTGCCACAGCTCGCATTGATGTGCCATCCTGGATGAGCTGCACTACCTGAGCCACTTGTGTGGGTTGTAGACTCCGTCTCATGCTACCACTAGAGTGAAAGCACCGCCAGCATTCAAAAGTGACCAAAACATCAGCCAGAAAGCACAGGAACTGAGAAGTGCTCTGTGGTCACCACCTGCAGAACCACTCCTTTATTGGGGGTGTCTTGCTAATTGCCTATAATTTCCACCTGTTGTCTATTCCATTTGCACAACAGCATGTGAAAATTGATTGTCAATCAGTGTTGCTTCCTAAGTGGACAGTTTGATTTCACAGAAGTGTGATTGACTTGGAGTTACATTGTGTTGTTTAAGTGTTCCCTTTATTTTTTTGAGCAGTATAGATGCCAAGAACATCGCTGCATGAGGAGAGGAGCTGCTGCTTACTGCTGTCATCCACCATTTAAAATAAAGAGAACGTCAATAGTGAAGTGACTTCCATAGTGTTTTTGTATTTAAATCCATGTGCAGCTCCGGTTCAAAGATGTGCTTACTGAAGCTCTACTAGCAAGAAGGATGCAGTCAAACTGGTGTGATGTAAAAACAGACTTGTTCTTTGACTGGCATACTGGCTGTATTCATACATGCATGCTAATTGTTAGTTTGTGCCCAAATTCATACTCAGGATGAATATCTATCCTATTGGATAGGTTGCTGGACCTTTCAGTGATGTAACGCAAAGCCAGAAATCACAAACCTAATTAGAATTAGCATAGATATGAACATCACTTCATTTACATACATTTTCATTCCATGAAGAAATGTAATTTAGATCACTCTGAAGGTCTTTATTTTGATTGTCGTATAGTATTTACTACCCCATTGCTATCATGCAGGGACGACAGCTGAGGAGTATTTCTGCGAGCAGTGTCACAGTATCAGTGCTTCAACTTGTCAAAATTATTCATTTCTGTTATTTGCCTACATGTTTTGTATTATTCAAAAGGACCACTGGAGAGAATAGTGCAGGTCATATGGTAGAAGTGAGAGTGCAGAAAAAGCATCAGAGCATCGATTTCAAATGTGGAACTCAAAATCTTGAGCCTCTTTGATTTTCAGAGAGTTGAATTCAAACGAATTCAGAGGTCTTCATTCGTGTTTTTAAAAACATTAATACTGGTGTTAGTCTGGTAATGTGTTGTTGTGCTGCAAAGATACTGACTGAGTAATCATGGCACAGCTGTTTAAGTACACATCTATCAGCTGTGCTTGGGCAGCACTCAGAGCCAAACACTCGCTGCAGTAATGAGCATAAAACAGAGGAAAATAGATCTGAAGACTAGAAGGAAGCTTGTAATGGATTATAATAGAAGTGTATCTGTTTCTCTTGTATTCAACTTGGCTTAAATGTTATAAGAAATTTTGTGAAATTATTTATTGCTTACAAGGCCAGCAAGATGACCTGAATGTCTATGATTAAACACCCTGGATGTTTATAATAATGAGCCTTTAGCAGTTTATGTACGATGTATATATACATCTGTCATGTTCATGCAGACTTCTGTCTATCCCATGCTAACGTAAAAGTTAAGTGAAGAATTTGATTTATTTTTTCGTAGATCTGGTACTACACCAATGGGATCCTTCAGGAGGCAGGCTTTGCTAAGACCATTATCCCCTACATCACACTGAGCACCGGGGCCATAGAGACTTTGTCTGCCATCATCTCTGTGAGTATTGCGGCTTTAAATGAACCAAATGAGTCTGATTCCACACCAAAGATGTCAGATGTTTGACTCTACTGTCAGCCTCTTTTTGATATTTAATATTTACTGTTGTCTGTACTGTGATTCAAAAAGGTTGCCAGGTTAGCATAGTTGTGTGTGTGTGTGTGTGCGATAAGTTTGTCTGGACGGGACCAAGCACTGTTAAGGAAATGTGTCTTTTCATGACCTTGATAATTTGTTTAATACAAATAGCTTATTAAATAAATCAGCATCTTCACAGAATGTAAATCTCCACCACTGGCAGTTCATCACCACATTAAAGCTGGAGTCGACAAGAATAACTAAATAGCATTTGCTAAAACTGTCACAATATTCTGTCAAAACAATCAATCATGCCGTACATGTGCTAACTCGGTCAAGCACCAATGTCCAGTGAGCGGACGCAATGGTGGACAAAGATCCCCCAAAACACTAAATAATGAGAAAACTGCCCATCCTGTGTTTGTCATGATGTAATGCTGAGTCCTGATTAGTCTCTCAGAGATTTCCCTAATGGGTCGAATGAAAGAAAAGATAAATTATCTGGTAGAGTATATATACAATTAGGAAATAGCTGGCATTGAAATACCAATATTAAAAACAAATGTAGTGTGGTGGCATGCAAGACAGCAAGGAGAGCAGAGTTGATGTAAATGAAGGTAATATATTGAAAAAACTGGAAGGTGCAGGCAGGAAGACAAGCAGGTACAATGACACTAAAAAAAACTCATGCACTACAGGAATGCAGGAACACATGAAAAAACTGAGGCACAGGCAAAAACAGGAGCACACAGAGGCATGACAAACAGACGGACTGACAGAAAACGAAGGAAAGGGGACCGTATATGTTGTGAGGTGATGGGGAACTGGAGACAGGCGAAGAGACTAATGGACAGGTGAAACCAATCGGGGTGGAGCAGGTAATGAAACAGGCGGGAAAACACACAAGGCACGAAGTTAAGTGTGTGACATGAGGAGGGGGAAGTGTACCAAATGAAACAGGAAAAGTTTATCACTAAACTGTGAGCAAACAAAGACCAGAGCAGGGAAAGAGACATAACAGACAACACAGAGCATAACGATAGAGAAACAAACGGGACCTCACTGGGAGGGGGAAACCCCAGAAGACACTAGAGGCACTGGCAGGGGAGGACATGACAATACTACACATGAAAATACTGTAATTTTGCAGTTTTAGACAGGCTTTGCTAATCTGACACTAAAATGATCCCCCTCATCAAATTCTTTCTTTTTTTTCCGAAGCCCAAATTTTCCTGGCTTGGCCCTAATTGTTATTCTTAGTTGATGTGGAGGACCCTCACAACTGCAAGCTGCTCAACCATCATCAGCTCAACTGGCGTGAAAGGGCTGTCAGCAGGAGTATGTTCCAGCTCCGGCAGCAGATGTGCCGCTAAATGATGGAGCAGAGAACAAACAGCTTAGCGGAGTAATTCGTTTGTGTGAGCGTCCCTGTTGGCAGACAATGCAGCATTCCACGCCTGAGCCTTGTGTGATGATTTACATGCAATGATCACTGCCCACAAACAGTAGTACAAATATAGAACATGCAAGAAATCACAGATCAGCATTGTTAATAGAATAAGCCCACTAACAAAGCCTCATTTCTGTACATCCTGATATGAATCACAAATCATGAGCAGGACAATCACGGACAGATATCCTCCCATCCACAGTACCCCTGTGGTGAACTTCACTACACTTGAACACTAGCGAGGATGCATGTGGGGGTAATTTGTGTTTTTATGTTCATCTTCTTCATCTTCTTCATCCGCTTGGTCCGGGACCGGGTCGCGGAGGCAGCAGTCTGAGCAGAGATGCCCAGACTTCCCTCACCCCAGACACTTCCTCCAGCTCTTCCGGGGGACCCCGAGGCGTTCCCAGGCCAGCCGAGAGACATAGTTTCTCCAGCGTGTCCTGGGTCTTCCCCGAGGCCTCCTCCCGGTGGGACATGCCTGGAACACCTCCCTAGGGAGGCGTCCAGGGGGCATCCGAAACAGATGCCCAAGCCACCTCAGCTGACTCCTCTCGATGCGAAGGAGCAGCGGCTCTACCTCCGAGCTCCTCCCGAGTGACCGAGCTTCTCACCCTATCTCTAAGGGAGCGCCCAGCCACCCTGCGGAGGAAACTCATTTCGGCCGCTTGTATCCGCGATCTTGTCCTTTCGGTCATTACCCAAAGTTCATGACCATAGGTGAGAGTGGGAGCGTAGATTGACCGGTAAATCGAGAGCTTCGCCTTTCGACTCAGCTCCTTCTTCACCACGACGGTCCGGTACACCGACCGCATAACTGCGGACGCTGCACCAATCCGCCTGTCAATCTCACGCTCCATCTTTCCCTCACTCGTGAACAAGACCCCGAGATACTTGAACTCCTCCACTTGAGGCAGGACCTCTCCACCCACCTGGAGAGGGCATGCCACCCTTTTCCGGTCGAGAACCATGGCCTCGGATTTGGAGGTGCTGATTCTCATCCCAGCCGCTTCACACTCGGCTGCAAACCGCTCCAGTACATGCTGAAGGTCCTGGCCTGATGAAGCCATCAGGACAACATCATCCGCAAAAAGCAGAGATGAAATCCTGTGGTTCCCAAACCGGACTCCCTCCGGCCCCTGGCTACGCCTAGAAATCCTGTCCATAAAGATTATGAACAGGACCGGTGACAAAGGGCAACCCTGCTGGAGTCCAACATGCACTGGGAACAGGTCTGACTTACTGCCGGCAATGCGAACCAAGCTCCTGCTCCGGTCGTACAGAGAGACCGAACAGCCCTGTAGCCTTAAAGGCTCCCGGACCCCATACTCATGGAGCACCCCCCACAGAATACCACGAGGGACACGGTCGAATGCCTTCTCCAGATCCACAAAGCACATGTGGACTGGTTGGGCAAACTCCCATAAACCCTCAAGCACCCTGTGGAGGGTATAGAGCTGGTCCAGTGTTCCACGACCAGGACGAAAACCGCATTGTTCCTCCTGAATCCGGTGGGTCGACTATCGGCCGAATTCTCCTCTCCAGTACCCTGGCATAGACCTTCCTGGGGAGGCTGAAGTTGAAGTGTGATCCCCTGTAGTTTGGAACACACTCTCCGGTCCCCCTTTTTAAAAAGAGGGACCACCACCCCAGGTTTGCCACACCAGAGGCACTGTCCCCAACCTCCATGCAATGTTGCAAAGGCGTGTCAGCCAAGACAGCCCCACAACATCCAGAGATTTGAGGTACTCAGGGCGGATCTCATCCACCCCCGGCGCCTTGCCACCGAGGAGCTTGCGAACTACCTCAGTGACTTCGGCTTGGGTGATGGACGAGTCCACCTCAGAGACCCCAGCCTCCGCTTCCTCATTGGAAGGCAAGTCGGTGGGATTGAGGAGATCCTCGAAGTATTTCTTCCACCGTCCGACAATGTCCCCAGTCGAGGTCAACAGCTCCCCACCTGCACTGTAAACAGTGTTGGCAGAGTACTGCTTCCCCCTTCTGAGGCGCCGGACGGTTTGCCAGAATCTCTTCGAGGCCGACCGACCGATAGTCCTCCTCCATGGCCTCACCGAACTCCTCCCAGACCCGAGTTTTTGCCTCCAGGACCGTCCGGGCTGCGGCTTGCTTTAGGCCTGCCGGTACCTGTCAACTGCGTCAGGTCAGTCCCACAGGCCAGCCACATGGTCCCGATAGGACTCCTTCTTCAGCTTCTGACGGCATCCCTTACTTCCGGTGTCCACCACCGGGTTCGAGGGTTGCCGCCACGACAGGCACCAGAGACCTTGCGTCCACAACTTCGAACGCCGCGTCGACAATGGACAATGGAGGCAGAGAACATGGTCCACTCGGACTCAATGTCTCCAGCCTCCCTCGGAATCTGTGAGAAGCTCTTCCGGAGGTGGGAGTTGAAGACCTCCCTGACAGAGGGCTCGGCCAGACACGTTCCCAACAGACCCTCACAATACGTTTGGGTCTGCCAGGTCTTGTCCAACTTCCTCCTCTGCCAGCGGATCCAACTCACCACCAGGTGGTGATCGGTTGACAACTCAGCCCCTCTCTTTACCCGAGTGTCCAAGACATACGGCCGGAGATCAGATGAAACGACAACAAAGTCGATCATCGACCTCCGGCCTAGGGTGTCCTGGTGCCACGTGCACTGATGGACACCCTTATGCTCATGAACATGGTGTTCGTTTATGGACAAACTGTGACTAGTCACAGAAGTCCAATAACAGAACACCGCTTGGGTTCAGATCGGGGAGGCCGTTCCTCCCGATCACGCCCCTCCAGGTATCACTGTTGTTGCCCACGTGAGCGTTGAAGTCCCCCAGTAGAACAATGGAGTCCCCAGTCGGAGCACTATCAAGTACCCTCCCAGGGACTCCAAGAAGGCCGGAGTACTCTGTACTGCTGCTGTTCGGCCCGTAGGCACAAACAACAGCAAGAGACCTATCCCCAACCCGAAGGCGCAGGGAAGCGACCTCTCGTTCACCGGGGTGAACTCCAACACATGGCGGCTGGCTGAGCTGGGGAGCTATAAGCAAGCCCACACCAGCTCGCCGCCGCTCACCCTGGGCAACTCCAGAGTAGTGGAGGGTCCAGCCCCTCTCAAGGAGCTGGGTTCCAGAGCCCAAGCTATGCGTGGAGGTGAGCCCGACTATCTCTAGCCGGTACCTCTCAACCTCCCGCACATGAGCTCAGGCTCCTTCCCCCCAGCGAGGTGACATTCCATGTCCCTATTGCCAGAGTTTTGGTCCAGGGATTGGGTCGTCGAGGCCCCCCGCCACGACTGCTACCCAAACCACATTGCACCGGCCCCTCATGGACCTTCCTGCGGGTGGTGAGCCTACTGGAAGGCGGGCCCACGTCGCCATTTCGGGCTGAGCCCGGCCGGGTCCCGTGGGCAAAGACCCGGCCACCAGGCGCTCGCCTGCGAGCCCCAACCCCAGGCCTGGCTCCAGGGTGGGGCCCCGGTAACGCCAATCCGGGCGACGTAACGGTCCTTGATGTTCTTCTGTTCATGATGAAGGCTTGTGTGAACCGCTCTTAGTCTGGCCCGTCACCTAGGACCTGTTTGCCATGGGAGACCCTACCAGGGGCGTAATGCCCCTCGACAACATAGCTCCTAGGATCATTCGGGCACACAAACCCCTCCACCACAGTAAGGTGGCGGTTCAAGGAGGGGTGTTTTTATGTTGTTTTCTGTATTTATCTCCATCATATTTTCAGTTCCCAAGCAACAAACCGCTGCAAATGATTTGTGTCCCTGTGAGGTAGAGTGGTGTGAGACTATTGATGACTGCCGCTTTGACAAGTTCTCTTCACAGAAAATGAGTCAATAGTTTGCTGTGTTCAGTTTAAATTGTGTTTGTAAACCTGTAGGAGTACTGACCTACTGATCCGAAAAAAATATCTTGCTCTTTTGGTGTGAAATGTCCCTCAGTTTTCACCAGCTATTTTCTAACTTTGTCTGTTTGATGCTGGGTAGATTGTTACAGTGGTTTGGTCAGATGTTCTTCGCTGAAAATAGCTGCCTGCCTGCTAAAATGAATCTGATGAGGATGGCGAGAGTGAACCAAAGCAGTAAAGTTGTGGGTCGTGACACCGAGATTGAGCCGAAAGATGTTATAAGGCTCAGTAGAGCGAGTGACACATGTCACATTACACATTGTCATCTAGTCAATTATTCATATAGAAATATTATTTAGAACAGCTTTGATTTCACTTCATCTTTTTTTATTCTAACTTGCTTAATCTTTTATGTTAGTGAGATGCAAAATGTTTTTGTTCTCATTCTTCTTCCTCTTCTTCTCTGCTAAGACTGACTTTGCAGAAAAACAATGCAATAAAAACTCACCATAATTGGCAAGTGGTTTGCAAATCTCAACCACTACTAAGACACCCACTGCTTTAAAAATGTCAGATTCTCTGACTTTTTCTCAATTTTCTCAAAATCAAATTTCCAAGAACTTACCAGAGATTGTAGGGCCAATTGTCTTGAAACTTGGTCAGGCTCATCTATAGACTTTGAGCTAAAATGATCAAACGAATTTCAATACATCAAGTTGTTTCAACTGTAGACTTTTTAGCCAAAGTAGGTTATACAAAATGCAAAAACTCATGAAAACTTTGAGATAACCTGAAATTTGACACACATGTTCAGAGTTTTCACTGAGCATGCGCATTAAAATCCATCTAGGGGGCACTGCATATGAAAAAAGTTGCTGTTGACCATGTTCGTTGCAGTACATTGCTTAGCTTCTCTGGTGTGTACTCTCTGGCTGCCTCTCCAAACTTTAAGTGTGCTGACCGTCATGTACTGTAGATAAATATATACTGAACATGGATAGGTACCTCACTTCAAAAAAATCCAAGCCATCCCTTTAATTGCCACTTTTCAAACTGGAACTCACTACAAAATGCAGTGGAAAATGCCTATCATCTCTCTTCCTTCAATTAGTGTGTTAATGCCCTGTTTGGGTTGCAGTCTATTTCTGTGATCCTTCTCAGCACGAGCACATTAAAGCTGATCTTTGATCTGCGGCAGTGAAGAGACCCCACTGAGTGACTTAGCTGCCAGGTAACTGACTTCAAACATCAGCATGTACCCTCTAGATATCAGTTTTCTCTCCAGCCCTGAGGCATCTCCACGTACAGCCACAGCCAGACCTCCCCCAGCAGCCTTTGATGAACATCATTTCTTGTATAACACTGATAATAATGAGCCACTGGCTGTTTGACTGGCATACACAATAAAGTCAGAAATACAGTGGCCTTGAAGTGCAACATTAAACAGCAAAACTGAAAACACTACGGCAGGTCACAAAACACAGTAGGAGTACACATTTTACAGGACGCCTGTTACAGGTGCTGTAATCATGAACTGTACAGGCTTTGCTTTATAACACTATCTGTGCCTGAGGCACTGTCAGGAACAATCAAATACATATAAGACAGAAAATATTTGACATCTTTCTTTTTGTGATCAGCCTCAAGAGTTTTATGGTCCTGTGTTAATATTTCATTGCCATTGAACAGATACCATTTGTATGAGCATCATGTTCACAACCTTTTTTGACTTCTGATGGGAAAGATTAATTTGAGTTTGACAAGTTTTCAGGAGCCTCAAATATTTATGATATTTAAATCAAAGTCTACACCTGGCTTTGATATGTGACTCTTAATTTAGGTGGAAAACATCTCAGAGGTGGGGATTAATCCCCAAATCCTGTGATACATGCCTCTGAATACAAAAAAATTAAACATACCATGGTGGGCATTTAGATTTAGCTCTAACGTTATTCCATTAGTAATCTGTACACACAGCTGCCAGCACACAGAGAAATCATCCTTGACATATCAGACATATAATTTTCATATTCCAGCTCAAGAAGGGGAGGACACTACACAATACAAAGCTCAGAGAACAGAATCTGCCCCTTTCCTGTAAACACTGAAAATATGTGAGGAGAGATTATTAGTCTTTTTTGCATTTTGCAGTTCAGTGTTAATGAGTTTTGGGAGCACCCAGACACCGGGTGCACCCGGATAGACGCTCTATAGAGAAATTAAAATTTGCTCTATAATTATAGACACAAGATGGCTGTCGCTTATGGTCTGTCGTGTGAAAATGTGATGAGACATATCACTGTTTGTTATTTACTGAGGAATTATTTGGACTTATATTGTTCAATTTACTTTATAAATATAGAGATTGACATTTAAAGTGATAGTAAATTACTTGTTTTACACGAGTATGTCCATTCAGCAGTGGAAGTTAATATGTCATCCATCATAATTATTAATGAACTGTTTTGTGATTTTATGTGAGTGACAGCACTTCCCAGTCATCCACCACTCCTGTGCATTTTGTCATAGATGGCGTTGCTTTGCATTCAGACCATGTTTATATGGTGTCAGAGTGAGGCAGTGACTATAGCGCAAGTGCAAAAAAAAGAAAAACAAGGCAACCTAATCTTGATGTTTAAGATAAAAGAGTGCATTTGACATCTTTAATTCAACATGTGTGAATTGATGCCATCCAGGCCTGTTGCTGTGAACCATGATCACAGAAAACAACATCAAACAGAATAATCCGACAGACATAAACAGGCCATAATGCAAAGAAAATGTTAAGACCTTAAGAGGTCTTTGCGATAATTGGTTTATGTGATACTTGTTCGAAATTTTACACTTCAATCCAATAATCGCCCACTCGAAGTGTAACATCATGTAGGCAACAATTGTCCTCGGACAAGGGCAACCAAATGTGTTATCGCCTCCCAAGCTACTTTAACACCTTGTATCTTCAGCAGTTTATTGAGGGAATGTTATGTTTGCTTGTGGCAATTTTGCAAGGACACCATCCTCTTGTTGCTGGTGACTGATGTAGTATGTGGTGGGACTGTGCTGCTCCTTCTCATTATCAGAGGACTATGGCATACAGTGCATATGTTTTTAAAGGAGGGAGAAGTTTTTATAATGAAAACTCTAAATATGCCTGACTACAGTATGTGTCTTAGTCCTGTGACTGACCGACAACCTGTTTCTGTCACTCTCAACACTGCATGCTGGGACAGCATTTTTATTGAATTACATCATTTTTCAGAAGTGTGTAACACTTTTGGTTAGAGGAAGGTCACCAACACAATGTATCATTTACAAGAAGAGCACCCGATTTGTACCGATTGACTCGTGGGTGAACATGGGGGCCATCATTTTTTCCCTTCCAGTGGAAAAATCTGGGCAGTATTTCACCCTCTTTCTTCAAACTTTCTGTTGCCTCTCCTGTTAAATTGAACCACAGAAACACATAGCTTTTAAAGTTGCTTTTCAGCCTCTAAGGTACAGGTTCATTTTCCCTCTGAGATTTTTTTTTTGTACCAATCACGTGCCAGGACAGTATGTATTGACAAGTACAAGAATACAAGATGTGAAGTTTGAGAAGGGGTTAACAATCTGAGAATTTAAAAATAACTGATACACTGTGGGTTTTTTCAACTGGCAGGTACTTATTCTGACTGAGCAAAAAAACAGAAGGTGAGAGTACAGATAATAACAAAATAAATATAGGAAAACAGTATATTTCCAAATAACTAGATTTGTGTTTTTACTTGGGAACAAAGAACAAAGTATTTAAAGGAACATCAGCTTCGGCCTGTATGTTACCCTGTATGTTACGAAGCAGGCCTACTCACATAATGGGTTACTTTACTTAAGAGGGGCTTCAGAAGCCTGAGGTGCTTCAGGTTTAAGTGGATAGAAACTGTTGAGTGCGGCTCATTTTTTGTTATGGAGTACAGAAAGTTGCTTTTTTTCCTTCAATTTTCAACAGTAAATATAGCTGAACTGAAAACAGGCAGGCCAAAACCACAGACAATATTTATACAAACAACCCACCTGAAATATTAAAATAGGCACCCAGTAGTTAAAAATACCTACAGAATAAATTCTTCCCAATTTGTTGCCCCGTTATTCCTTAATTTTCTCATCTTGTTTGGTTCTACCTATGTGTTTGAGTATACATACTATATTGCTGCACCGTTAGTATAAAACATCTCTAACTGTGACTGCAAATTGTTAAGAAATATGCTGCACTTTGTGTTGTGTGTGCCAACCCACAATCTAAGGCGTGATCAAGTCATTAAATGCTTTTCATTAGCTTCTTACACATGCCACACTTATGTCAATGGCAAGAAAAGGGTGATACCACACAAGATTCATCCTGGTACCTACAGGGTTATGCATGACCAGGCGATCACACTCTGTGTAACAATTTTTCTTTTTCCTGTATAGCAATATTTATTTTTCTTATATTTGCTGGATCTTTGTAAATGTGCTGCTGGTGATCCCCTGTGACAGGACAAGACTTGAAGCTTTTGCCACAGTAGAGCTGAGGCTTTGGAATAACTTGTTTGACACAGGTTGAACTCTTAAGGTTCACACAGACTGAACTTGCTGTATTTGTGCTACTTTAATCACTGTGTTATGTTAGCCTGAAGTACAGAGTTTTGCTCACATGCACTCACTATGTGAGTGTATTGGTTTTACAGTGATTGATTTCAAAACCTACCTCTAACTCCAGCTGTTTAGTTTATTTTTCCTCTTGCCCCCCCCCATCGTGCCCCCATTTAACTCCAAACTTAAGATGTTCATAAGTTGAGCATCTTCACCACAATTCATGCTGCCTGGAGTGAAATTCTATCTATTCATGCGCCTTTGCATCTGTTCATATTTTTCCATCAGCTTTGTATGCATCCATGCTGACTTTGAATTTTGCATCTCATTAAATCTGAATGCACTATTAAGCATTAACCAAAGACTTGTTTATTCTGCCTTTTATTAATTTATTCTACAACATATTCCTTTTTGTTGCTCAGTATCTATCTGATCTGAACAAAGCTTTGATAACATCTTTGTGAGACATATTATGAGAAAAACAAAACAGTCAGTGTATGATAACTTAATGAAAAATGCTGTCCACTGAGCTCCTGCCCTCTTTTCTGGTGTCCTACTGAGCCATCGCCCTCTCACTGTGGCACGCTTGTCACTATATGGCTGGCTAACACACAAGAACTATGGGGTGTGTGCCAACCCACATTAAATCACACACATCCGGTTGTGTCGTCACACTCTGTGGCTATGTGGCAAATTAAAGTCTAAACATAAAAAACAAACAATATTTTAAATTACAGTAATATATGAATATATCCATTTATAGTTAACATGGGCAATTTCTTACACTTTTATATCTTTTTGTAGATAGATAGATAGATAGATAGATAGATAGATAGATAGATAGATAGATAGATAGATAGATAGACAGATAGACAGATAGATAGATATGATTTTCAAGCCTGAGTAATTCACCTGAGGGATGTCTTTTCATACTGCACAGTTGTGATTATCTGCAGATGTTTTCCTCTGCAGGCTGGAAAATAAACTGTACGTTCAAAATGTCCAGCTGGGCTCACTGACTGCAGACACCAGCGGAGTACCGTAAAGGACAGCGGCAGCTTACATCAATGGTTGGCACAATCTAAGAAGCATATTAGTATTCCCCTTTAACATCTAAAGTGTCATTGTTCACTGTCTGTGTGTGTGTATGCGACACATTTCCTCATTCAGTCCCGAGGGGTTTTTACCAGGGACGGTGCAGAAATCGCAGCGCTCATGAAGGGCCAGCGGCGCCTTGAGCTGTGGCCAGTTGTCTTTAAAGGCTCATCTGCCTGTTGGTGTGACGAATAATGTCCAGGCATTTTAGTCCTGCTGACCATGGGACTGAGGTCACCGGTCTGACCTCGAGTGTGCCAAGAGGTGAGGCAGTGGCTTGCGTTTATTATTGAGACGTTAGGTGAAGACTTGAGTGCTGTAATAGTAGATCTTTCAGCGAGAACTGTATGATACTCAAAGGGTAATTGACAGCTGTCCTGTGCGCTGAAAAGTGAGCACAATTTTTTTTTGCCACTCAGGTCTCAGCACTTATTGAGAATAACAGACACATTCCTCCAGTCGACAGACACTTCATTTCTGTCCCCATTCTCTATCGTACAGGCTCATACACACGCAGGCTCATAAATATTCAGGCTCTTTCACCTTCAGAGACCTTAATGAGCTACAGCTTCACTAGTCGTTGCTTGTGTGTGTGTGTGTGTGTGTGTGTGTGTGTGTGTGTGTGTGTGTGTGTGTGTAGGTGTGTGTGTGTGTGCATGGCGCTTTTGTCCTTGTGTGGATACAGCGTGGGTAGTGTCTGGAAGAGAGACATCCTATGCCTTCAGGGACCAGTGGGATGCACAGAGATCCACAACACACACAAATACAGACACACACAGACACACACACAGAGTGAATTCCAGTGTTTTTGAAGGCGATCCAAATCTAAAGCAGATACATTCATGTATGAATACTTTAATGCTGTGAGGCCATGATGGAAGACGGCCTGCAGCAGCGGTGAGAGACGCAGGTAGAAAGGACACCTGGGTGGAGAGCAAGAAGGTGACCTGTGGAATTATTGATGAGCCACATACAGTACTGTGCATGTCACTTTATAGGTACGATGACACGTGATGGTGGTATGTATGGGGCATTCTCCACCAGCAGCTTTCAGCAGAAAAGAGTGGTGTTGCTATGCCGCCTCTGCCTTCAGCAGTTCTTTGCTTTGAAATTTGGTTTTATTTTTGTGTCCTGGACTGTCATGTCCAATAACGTTGCCATATGGCACACACAGTATGATTTAGAAAGTTGAGAAAAAGAGATGCTAACAGACTGATCACACATCTTTATGTTTCATCTGCTATGTGATAAGTATTGGATATGTTGTTACAAGACAAGTGGGTGGTCAGACTGAAAACAGTTGGTGGGGGCGAGGAGCATCAGGGACTGGTGAGATATATGAGACAGAGACAGGATAGTAAGGCACCTCATTGGATTCCCAGGTGCATGTGGCGTTTGTTGAGCCTGATTCACCTTTTGAGTTGGGGTCTCCAGCCCTGTGAGGCTGTGATGTAGAGATCACATGTTACACTGAGGTGCTTTGAGGTCAAAGTAAATGTCAACATGTTACATCTAAGCAGGTATAATGTTTGCAATGTTCCAGTGTTAAGATTAACATTGGACTATCTAATGGACCTTGTCATCCCAGAGCTCTCCCACAAGCATGACAAAAATAGGTTTATGATCACATGGCAAAGTACACAAACTGCTTGAAATTCTTCTGATGTTATGCTGGTTTTCTGTCCTGTCCCTAGGGCTTAGTGATAGAGCGGATTGGCAGGAAGCCCCTCCTCATATTTGGTTTCGCTGCCATGGCCGTGTTCTTCAGCCTACTGACGGTGTTCCTCAA
The DNA here is from genome assembly GCA_023238725.1 of Scortum barcoo. Taxonomy (NCBI): domain Eukaryota; kingdom Metazoa; phylum Chordata; class Actinopteri; order Centrarchiformes; family Terapontidae; genus Scortum; species Scortum barcoo. Next base: position 22,567,291 of record CM041537.1, read on the forward strand.
TTTCCAGGTAAGCCACTCTTCCTCCTCTTCACTGACCTCATTACAGAAATGCTATAAGTGAAAAGGTGTCACATATAGGCGCTGTGTATTGGGCCCAATTTTACTCTGAACAGATTGTCATCATGATTCCTTCTCTGAGTGAATGAGGTTATAATCTAGAATGTATATTATCCACTGCGTACATACACACACATGCACATATTATATTATACATAATATATCCCACAGTATGACACGTTCAGGAGTAACAATACATTTCTTTATAAGAACTGATGTGCAGAATTTCAGAGAAAATAAATGTTTGTATGATATTACACATGTACTGATCACATTTTCCTGAAATTATTTGGTGCATTTGCCACTTAAAAAATAATTTAATGTAGGATGTTATAGTTACTACTGCTGCAACAAAATCTCTCCTGTTCTCTTATCCCAGGACAGTGTGTCATGGATGCCCTACCTCAGTTACATTTGTTTGCTGGCTGTGATTGCGTCCTTTTGCTCTGGGCCAGGTAAGACCTACATAACTGACTGAGATTATCTCCTTTTTTTTCTTTCTCTTTCTTGATTTTTATGTTTCCTGTTCTGCACTCCTTCCTCCTCAGTGCTCCACTTTGCTCGAAACTGCACTTAAATAAGATTAAATAAATACTCTGCAGATGCCTAATTCATATTAGGCTGTAATTCAGTGAAGTGGTTGATGAATAATCAAAGTGAGTGACCCATCTCTGGTCCTCACTTTTAAAACTGGCAAAGGGACGCCGAGCTGTATTTCGGTGCTTTTAATACACTTAGAAAAGGAATAATTGGCCAACTGGTGTGTCAGTAATTAGAATCAGTCGTAGGTGCTGTCATGTATTAGCATACAAAATAGGAGCTGTACAGTACATATACAGACAGTGTATGTACTGTATATACAGATAGAGACAGTGTGAGTGTGCACAGTTGGTCTTGGTGGGAGGTTGACTTTGAATTTCAAGGTGAGGCCATTGCTGTCCTCACAGATGTACATCCTTTCTGAATAACATTGTCCCCGGGGAGTTAGTCCAACAAAGTGCCTCAGTGAATCAGCATGAGATGAGACCAGTTGAGAGGTAGAAAGTGTGGAAAAAATGAAGACTTGTCACAATTATCACATAGAGAATAGTGGAGAGAGCACATTTGATTTTCCTGACACCGCCACTCTAATGTTTGATTATTCAGTGCCCTACTCAGGTATGCTTCTGTGGTAATTGTCAAGGGAAGAGAAATCATTTCTCGTTCATTTCCACTACGCAGGGATGATTTATGGCTTACTGAAACAAATGAAGCCCTTCGCTGTTGAAGAATGGTGAATGACTAGAAGGGGAAGAGAAGAAAATTCACATGAGGGATAACCCCGGTATACTGTACAGAGCTTTGAGCTTCTCAGTGAATAAACGAGGAGTCACAGTTCGTCTCAAGTAATTTTACCATGGAAACAGTGGCCCAGATATTTCAAAGTTTGATGAATACACGGGAATCATGTGATTCAATTAAAGTGAAAAAGAACAATTTTTGTTTTTGATATGATGATTCAAAGGGCATAGCTGCAGTATCTTTGTAATGGTTTATGTAACAGAGGAGTCACTGAATATATCATACATTTTCTCTTGTAAAGAGTGCTCCTTTTGTCTGAAATCTTTTGTTAGATATTCACTTGCAACTATGCATTTTCATCCACCTAGCCAATCTGGAGAAATATTAGTATCTGTGTGTTTAACTGTGTTTAAATAATCAGACAGATAAAACACAGTCAATATTATGTGAGATTAGTCGTGTCTTGATAGAGATCTCTGTAAACAACCACTGACCTATAACAATGTTTAGAGAAGATTATTTAACTTCCCAATCATCAGCAAATCCCACAATTTTTATAATTGTTTTCAGAGACAACATTTCACCTCACCCTCTGCTTTTCCCTTGACCTCCACCTGCTGTATGTCTGTTGTTAACTGCCCAGATGGAGCCATACCATACCTGTCTACTGGGCACTCGGGTTCCCACCCCTAAGAAACACTTGACTGCCATTGTAATCAGCCCACTGTCTGCACAGCTGCTCCTTCTGGTCTCCAATACCTGGGAATACATTATCCTGGTATTGTTTGCCACACTGTCTATAGCTTTGTTCAGACCTGCAGCCCAAGTCTATTTCTTTAGCGTACCCAGATTGTATCCAGATTTATTGTAGAAAGTCTGGACTGCAAAAAAGACCCCAGAAATGTGATCTCTATTAATCCTATGACAGCCACATTTGGAGGGGGTTTGAAATGTGATTCCAATCAGATTTCTTCACGTGTCTCAGTCCAGATTCTCTTGCTGCTCTGGATGGATTTCAAAGTGTCTTTTGCATCACTGGCAATGTGACTCACAACAACAATGTCAAATCCAGAGTGACGGAAGTGCATCACAGAGTGTACCTCTATATATCTATACCTGCCAGTTGTAAACTGCGAGTTTACAGCACATTTGTAATGATGGATCACCAGCGTACAAAGCTATTGATGTCTGCTTTGTTACCACAGCAATCCATGCAGATAGGTTAGTGAGGTCTAGATACACAAATCCAGTCTGATCACTAACAGTGCTGTCTTAAATATCTGATTTGAGAAACACATCTGATTTGCCTGCAGTAGGAAGAAAGCCCATGTTGTCTCGTTACTGCAGTGCACCATCAATTTCTGTTTCTGTCTATATCCCTGATTTACTACTCATCCTGCCTACCCCTCAATAGCCTTGTTATTGAACAAATTAAATTGCTTCGTATTCCACACATCATTTCTGGTATTAGCATTTACCTGCTGCCCAGTTGTGGCAAATCTAGTAATAGAAAACAAGTAAGAGGTAAAAAAATATCTGTTTGTCTGACAGATACAGCTGTCAATGGCAGCAGTGCGGTCATCAAAAGCTGTGCACTATAAGCAGAATCTTCCCAACACCAGCACAAGAGGAATAGTACTCTGGTGGTGATGGCACAGTACTGGGAAAGGTGTTGATATTTCAGTAATGCCTGTTAAAACCTCAAACAATGCACTTCCACTGCCATTAATCACAAGTTTTTAGCAAATGCGTTGGCTCGGTTTGCATAAATGTGTCTTATGAAATGGTGCTCACATGGTACACTGTATGTATACAACGTGTACTGTCTAAAGGAGTGTGTAGTCAGTTTTCCTCTACTGTATCTTTGTATTGCAAAGTTTTGTGTGCTCTGAACACAGTGTTGTCATGATAACACAACTGAGTTCTGCTTTTACCAAATGTCATTTCTTATGCTGTGTGGAGATTCTCACTGAGGTAAATTAGATGTCGTCTTGCTCAGTTTCCCTCATAGCAGTGTTCCAGAAATGGATGTCTAACAGACAATTTGACATGTCTCAGGTCCCGCCTTTGAAGAGCAATACCAGTGTTTTTATTCTCCTCTGACACTATTTTGCAGGCGTACCAGAGGTCTTTGCACTTGTGACTGGCCGTTTAGTCACCCTCTGATTTGATTATAGGCTAGAGTGAAACAGGTTAGATCAAAACTGTAATTTACTGCAGGTTGTTGCCCTCTGCAAGTCTGCAGCAAAGATTGGGAAGTTGTTTTGGGATTGTGTGGAGGCCTGTTGCTTATTTGAATCAGACAGTCTTAAAGTGAAGAAATGCATCGTGGTTAGGTTTGATACCACAGAGCTTATGCTGGATTTTAATGCAAGAATAAAAGTGAAAGGTTAAGCCTCCACCAATGTGCCTGTGCTTTAAATGGGCTTTTTTGGCTTTGCAAAATAAGCTACTAAACACTGATGTGCATGATGTGGCATGAAAAATCTATAAATATCTGATTAATACTTGCCTTTCCTGCATACCTTCACGTTACTGTCCTCCACAGTAAAAGACAGGGTACGTATTATACACATATTCTCAGAACATCTTCAGTTTTCAAAGTTTTATTTATATTTATTCTCCTATAAAAATGTTCATGTACTTTTACATATGCCACCCTTACACACCTTGAGCCAGTGTTCATAGTCAGTTAAACAGTCTCAAGTTAAGGCCCAGAGCTGACAGATTTACACATTCTCCTGACAAGTTCATTTCAATCCCAACGTGCATATCTTTCAGGAAATATGGCCCCAGATTTGTTAAACAACAGCATATATGTAATACTGTATATTAAACATGTTTATCAGTGATGTTGTGATTGAAACAGACCGTGTATTAGACCTGTGAGTAAACAAACCTTCACGGCGTGCCAAAGAAGCAGAATGGCCAAAAACCTTGGCACACACTTGTGGGCTGTGTGCAAACCTGTTCACTGCTCATTGACATGTAAACCAACATGAAACAGGGTCAGTTCAACACTGAACACTGAGGAGAAGAATTTGCTTTAATTAAGTCTTTAAAGGCATTTGATAAAACAGGGTGGGACTCATTTCTATATTCATATACTGTTGGGACATGCTTTCCCATCCTCCAGGGCAATTACATGTTGCCATGAATGTGTGAACCCACACTACACTACATGTAATGATATGTGGATTAATTTCAGAGCCCTACACATTTTAAAATTTGTAGCAGGGTCTCCCATCCTTTTTCACTAAAAAAGAACACATACAGTATTTGGTTCAATATGTTATTATCTTTACATGCTCTTGACACACATTTGTGGCCACAGTGTTATTTCCTTTAAACACACTACATGCAGTGTTTCATTTATCATCAAAAGCATTCATAGTCGTGGTATTAGAGAAATAATTCCTCAGGCTGGACGAGCTCTGTTAAACATCTCTGCCCCTGATGGTAATGTCACGGGCAGTCACACCCATCACTTGATGATGGATGATGCCAAACCTGGGGGATGTGGGCAGACTATTTGGATGGTAGAGCTGTCACGAAGTAGACTCGGTGAGATAACAGTGGAGTAAAATGTGCCAACATGTAAGGCAAAATTGGTAATACGCAACCCATAAAACCGTAACCTAGTGAAATGTTTAATATAATCCATATCTCTTTGAGATGCTGTTTTTATGCAGATTGATAGTGAGAGTAAACCATATAACATCCAGCACACCGTGTATCTATATGGCACCGCTGCAACAAATAACTGTGGTCTGATAAAAGCCATGTATCATACAGCGGGATCTAATATTAAAAGATTTCAATAATTTATTGTCATTGCACAACAACTTACATCAAGCAATTGTTGTCAATGAAATTCTTAAATCTTAAAAATGGATAAAGCTGTGTTACAGGTAAGAGGTTTTGTTTGTGTAGCTGTATTGCTCTGTGCAATAGAAGTCCACTGTGGCTGGAACAATAAAGCAATAAAACAAACCATCCAAGCCATATTATTGCATTCATTGTAATGCAGTCACAGTGCTGTCTCAGAAAAAGCTACTTTAGCTACACGTGTCATAGTGAAAGAATTTGGCACCAAAATGAAGGTATATCGTTCTTTAATGTGTTTTTAAGTGCTTTTAAATGACTTTGGTCTACTGCCTGGAGGCGTATTTTAAATGAGGCCTTGACTGTACAGCAGTACTTGATGGGCTGGATTACTTGTTGATTTTAATTCCAGAATAATTCCTCACAAAAACCTTATTTTCACTTTGAACCTAATTTTCAGAACATAGATTTCAAGTACAAGTGACATATCATATCAACTGAAGTTTTCAACAGGAGTTAGATTCAGATTCTTGCCTCAAGCAACATTAAATGCCTCACTACACCTGCCCCGTTGTTCCTAATGCATTTTTTTCCCTCACAATCATCGTTTGGTAGCACAGACCTGCAAACTTCTGCATGTGCTGTTTTTTACATGCACCACGCATAAAGTGTATAATTGGCACAGGCAGCTAGTGGAGCTCCAGGTGCAAGATGTTTAGCAATTTTTTTCATGGAGAGACAGATTGTCAGATGGTTTGAGTCAGATGATTGACAAGCGGAGCTGCCATCTGCTGAGGCAAATGCATTCTTCTGCCAAACACCAGGGCTAGTGAGCAAGTACCTGTGGTGTATCTAGTCAAGGTTAATTGGGCCCTCTCTCTGCTGGAGGCAGTGTAACAGGGAGTCATTGTATAGGTTCCTGAAGCTAACCCGTTTGTTCAGCTGTCACCATAGAGACAGCCGAACAAATGGTATCGAGATCATACTGTGAAGTTTTAGGGCACAAAATTCTTTACATTATAGTTGTTGGATAGTTCCATTCCTGTATTTTCATTTTCTTGCTGTAGTGGATCAAAGATATGGTTTCCAAAGTTCTCATGTAGCATTATTTTAAAAGCTGAAGGTGAAACCATGAACTCAGTTACCGTTTAGAGCAAAGTAATGAAAACAGCTTTTAATTTGAACTCAATTCGAAGATTCCTCCTGTTCCTATTTTTTGTTCTTTTTTTTACGTCTTCAAACTGGCTGACACTGTCACCTCGTTAACTGGAAAGAGCTGATTCTCTCTTTCTGGCTCTTCTGTTGTGTGTGTGTGAGATTTTGCCATCTCATCGAACCAGCCCCCCAAACCCCCAAGCTTTTTCACAAGCCTTGAAATGCTGGTGCCTGTATATGAAAACTAACAAGACCAAATATAACAAACAAATCAGATACAACTGCATCGTATTATGTCTCTGTTTCTGCTCAGTGAATGGGATGACAGGTGGCATTTTAATAAGCGTTATACATTGTGAATGCATCGTGGGCTGTTGGTGTATAAGGAATCGCACTGACAGAGACAAGTCAGTAAATATTGACCTCCTGAAAAGTAAGAGGGGGAAAAATTATTTTCCTGCTAGTTTACCTTTAGTCCTCAGAGGCCTCTTCATTCTATCCTGTCGATAAGTAAATATCATCCACACTGAGCACCTTGTTATTGTGCTCACCTGCAGACACTGACTCCTCCCTGAAGATGCATTGATATGTACATTTGTTTGGGATCAGCAGCTTTTTCCCACAGCACTGGTGTTTATCTAGTTTTCTCTCTCTCGAGCAGATTACCATTTTAAATCTAACCACTTTAATTTAACATCTTCCGCAGAAAGGATGTGATGACAAACATCTGCAGGGTGATCTCCTCCTGTATGTTGAGTTTTACTCAAATAACTGAGAAACTTAGTTCTTCTTTGCTTTGGTGTCATTTCGTTCTAGAGATTTTGAAGATTGGAGTTCTAGCTTTATATGATGTTTCTGTGGCAGAGCCATGTAAATTCCCAATAGCATCCTTTGAATGTTTGTCCTGTGTACGATATGGCTGGATATCAACAACATATCTCAGCTCGTGCCTCGCTCATTATACTTAATGGTGCTGCAGCTCTGGGTGACAGCAGTGGCTCAGTTACAGATGCAGTGGCTAGATGTTGCTCCACTGCATGAATTACTACATTGATGCAAACTTTGAGCCAGGTTCAACTTTTTTTGCCAGAAGACACTATGCATTTGAGTGAGTTTTCTGTTTTAGGCTAAAGTCGGTGTGACTTAAATTAATGTGGTAAAACAAGGCAAAATCTTTGAGACATGTCCACCAACGGCAGAGAAAGTCAATCAAAATTCAGATTGCTGTTACGATCCACATCTACAAACCAATGAACCGAAGCAGAAGGCAGTTGCTGGCACAAGATTTCCAAAACTCTATTTTGAATTTTAGAAATGATTCCTTTTTAAATAGAATTGGGGGCAAAAACAAGCCTACACATCAACAAAAGTGACAGAGGTGAAATGAACAAAAACCCTCTCACATACCTATTTTTGGTTACATTACGGGACTGCGATTCACCACACACTCATGCCACAAAAATAAAAAAAATATGTGCATATAAATTGTTATTGTACAATCTGATTTGAAATTTTAACCAATATGTTATTAGTGTAATCTCAGAGTGACACAATGTACGTCTGTAAAGTAAAGCGCCTTATGCCACATGCTAATCAAGGTATTGTACTTTCATATCTGATCATAACGTATAATTGGTGTGTGTCATGTCATGGCTGAGAAATAATATTAATTAATGTGACTTACTTATGTAAAACTCAGATAAGACTGTTGCCAAGGATGAAAATAAACATTTCACACCCGTGTTGCTACCACACAAACTTAACACCTAAGTCTGCATATTGTTATTTTGGTGCGTTTGTTGTGTAACTAGAGGAAGCCTGTGCAGTTCTTCTGTTACATTTCACAGTTCGTAATCCACACCGACAAGTAAGCATTACAAAAGCTCATGTTCTGCCTGACTTTGTGTATGGTACTTACCTCCCCTCCTGCCTCTTATTTATCGCCGCCTCTGCCTCGCTCCCTTGATGTCTTCCCTTCAGTGGGCCCACCTGAGATGGTACTTGCGCGAACAAAAAAAAGTGGGCCCTTCTGTTCTTCAGTAAGAAAAGAGGATCGAGGGATCAATGGAAGCTGAAATTGAGCGGCCCTCTCAGCCAAAAAAGCAAGTGCTGTCAAAATAAACTCCTCACTTTGAGCCGCTAATAAAGTGCTTTAAAAGGACTGACAGTGAAGTCAGATTTGATGTCTGTGTGTCTACAGGGTAGCCCTGTAAATGAACAATGAAACAATAAAAGCAGAACAACTGCAGTGGAAACTTTCCTTTTTAAATTTAAATGTCATATTGCATTTTCAGACAGGATTTATTTTGAGCACCGACAGTGTTTGACCCCTGAAACCTCTCAGACGCTGCAGTGAACTGTGGGATACCTTCAGTTTTGAAAGGAGGAAAAAACGAGACACAATAAACTTTCTATAAATTGGAACTGAATTTAAATGTGTTTTTTGGACATCTTGATCGAAGAGAAAACAACATCAAGAGAGAAAACATTTTACATTAATCAGAATACACCACTTGTTTCCCAACCTATTCCCTCTCGTCCTTCTCCCTGTGATCTGTTCGCTCTGCACCTCCCAGATCAGGGCTTGCTGTTGGTGTAGTTTTTTCAATCTTTTAACTTGTACCAGCTCGAGTAGTGGTGGATGAGTTTCTTTACAGGGTCTGTGCTTTCAGATGCATTGATGAGGTTAGTGGTAACTGGCTTTCTCACCTCCGTATCATCCTCTTTGATCTCCAGCTGTTGCGGTTTCTCTGGCCATGCAGGCACTCTTGCTCTTGCAAAAATGATGGACCTTGAATCCAACTGAGGTTGCTCATGAGCTTGGCTGCTGTTTGGCCTCTGGATGCATAGCTGTATTGACATAGCTCCATTGTACTGGCTTGGTCAATTCCCAAATAGTGAAAATCCTGTTGGCTACAAAAGTCTTGAATCTACGTGTGTTGTTTTCAATGTACTTCAAGATGGTTGTACTGTCTGACCAGTATGCTGATTCCTGTAGTTCCATTTGAACTTCTTTTTTCAGCATTTTGTCAACATTCACAGCTACTACTGCTGCTGTTAACTCCATTCGTGGGATTGTCATTTGCTTTAAGGGTGCAACCCTTGACTTTCCTAGCATGACTGCACAGTGTACTCGTCCTTCACCATTTGTTAGTCTGAGATATGAAACACTCCCGTATCCACTCTCACTTGCGTCTGCAAAATGATGAAGTTGGGCTGTTGCAACATCTCCAAATCCTACAGGTTTCAAACATCTGCTTACTGTGAACAGCTGCTGTGTTTTTGCAGGGAGAGTGAATGGACACAGGAATCCTAGAGGATCATAGATAGAACTTACTGTAGATAGGATTCCTCTTCTGGTGATGGGTTTATCCTGCACTATTATCCTGAACCTGAATGAGTCTGATTCTATGCACCACAGAACTCCAAGCGCTCTTTCAATTGGAAGTGCATCTTTACTCAAGTCAACAGCTCTTACTTTCTTGGCTCTCTCATCTTCTAGCAGAAATGCCAAAAACTCTCTGCTGTTACTTATCCACTTCGTTAAGTTGAATCCACCTGAGGCACACATCGCTTTGAGGTCTTTGCACAAGGAGATGGCTTGAGCTGCGTGTTTGACAAATTTTAAGCAGTCATCAATATAAAAGTTATTAAGGATTATATCCAAAGCCTATGGTGATGCTTTGATACTATTGTCCTGTGCCGTCCTTCTTAGGGCATAATTGGCACATGTCGGGGAGGACAGTCATTTTATATTCCTCCATGTCCTGCTCAATATTTCCCTCAGGCCACCATAGGAAGCGTAGGAGGTCTGTGTCTTCTTCAGGGACCTTTACCTGGTAATACATTGATTCAATGTCTGCCATTATAGCGACTTCCTCCTTCTTGAAGCATGTCAACACTCCAACTAAGGAGTTTGCAATATCTGGGCCCTGCAGAAGCTCATTGTTCAGTGAGGTGCTTTGGAAGCTAGCACCGCAGGCAAAAAACACTCGTAGCTTTCTCTTTTGAGGATGATAAATGCCGTGATGTGGGACGTACCATAATTTAATATCCTGGCGGCTTAGCTGGTTTTGTGAGACTCTGACAGCATAACCCTTTCCAATCATATCCTTCATGAAGTCACTGTACTCTTGATGGAATTTTGATTTGAATTTCCTCTTCAGTGTAAGAGAGAATGCTGAGTTGTATCCAAAGAACACCATACCTTACTGTGAAGCATGGGGGTGGAAACATCATGCTTTGGGGCTGTTTTTCTGCAAAGGGACCAGGACGACTGATCCGTGTAAAGGAAAGAATGAATGGGGCCATGTATCGTGAGATTTTGAGTGAAAACCTCCTTCCATCAGCAAGGGCATTGAAGATGAAACGTGGCTGGGTCTTTCAGCAAGACAATGATCCCAAACACACCGCCCGGGCAACGAAGGAGTGGCTTCGTAAGAAGCATTTCAAGGTCCTGGAGTGGCCTAGCCAGTCTCCAGATCTCAACCCCATAGAAAATCTTTGGAGGGAGTTGAAAGTCCATGTTGCCCAGCGACAGCCCCAAAACCCAAAAAGTTGTTGCTATCAATCCCGCTGACTTCCAAGTCTGTGAGCAGACAGCTTTCCACTTGATGCTTAGGGCTCATGGTTTTCAGCTCCAGTTCCGTACGTCTACCCTGTAGGTTCAACTGTCTGGCAAGTGTGTCGGTGCAAAATGTTGCAGAGCTACCTGGGTCCATAAAACCATAGGTGTCCATTACTTTGCTGCCTTTCTTTGACTTAACCTGCACTGGTACAATCGAGAGAATGCAGTCATCTCCGGCCCTGGTATATGCACTTGTTTCAACGTTGGCTGCCACCGACATGCTTGAGGCTGTTGAATGTGTGGCAGCACCATCTTGCACCTTCGCCTCAGCTACCTTTACCTTGCTGGAGTTCTCTTGTTTTTCAAAATGTAACATACTAGGATGTTTCAAAGCACAAACACTACATGTCATCCTTTTCTTACAGTTTTTGCTTACATGTTCTTTAGTTAAGCACCCAAAGCATAATCCTTTCCTAAGGAAGTCAATTTTCTCCTTATGTTGACTTCCTATCAACTTTTGACAGTCCTCCTCTAGAGTGTGATGTCCTTCACAAAATAAACATGGTTTACTGAAGGCACCGTTGGGACTTGTCATTTCAGCCTTTGTCTTTTGCATAATAAATTCCTCATTTTTAACTGAAGTAGCATTAGTGACAAAGCTACTTCCCTTTTTTCTTTCTGGTTTTGTGCATCGCTTGATGTCAAGCTTTCCTTTGTCCTTCTTTTTGACTGCTGTCCCCTCCAGCAAGTTGCCGAACAGTGGATCCCTGGTGACTTTAGCTTGCTTGTCCACAAACTTGACAAGATCAGCGAACTTGGCTCTGCTCCCTCATTGCTATTGTATCTCGTATGCCTGGGCCCACCACTTCCCCAAGAGCTTGTATGGCAGCTTTGATGCTGATGGTTATCTTGAGGTCTGTTGATGTGATGATGAAGAAGAAGACTCCGCCGACGCTGTATTACTTACATATAAAGTTTATTGCAAGAAGACACAGCATCTATACAAGCATTGCACGCATTGCCTGTGAGAGGTTCCCTGCCAAATATGAATCCCCTCTCTTCCTATGTTTTCTGGGAGGGATTATATAGTGAAGTTGTTTTTCTCACCTTTTGACCCCCACATCTGTTACCAAGTTAAGGGACCCTTACCTCACCCTATAGGCAGCCAGGAGCCCCAACATGAACATCCTGCTATAGTCTAAAACCCTACCATATTCTATGAGTCTGTGGGACATCAGATACTTCATTTCCCCCCTTCGAGACTACACATAGTCTCGAAAAAACAGCAAAGAAATATCACAAACATATACATATTAACAATAACTGAATAGTTCCTCCAATGTATGTCTCCATTTTAACACTACTACAAATTTATGGAGTGTGAGAGCGAAAAACCCATCTGGCAACCTTCTTTCTTAAAATCCTTCAAACAAACAATCTAGACGGGAAAATTCTCTCACGGCCCCTTTGCCCTAGGCAGCCACCTATTGTACTCCAAACCAATTAAAACTGGAGGAATCTACAACATACTGAGTATAGAAAGATTACATAAGTAAATATACATGAATACCTCAGAAAATAAAAATCAAAACAATGTCCAAGTTCAGGCTGGTCGACCCATCGTACCTTCCAATGGACCTGTCCTTACCTAACACCCATTTCCCTAGATATCCGAAAAAGAAAAAAACATCTGAGGCTCCAGTATATTCACCTCTTATCAAACATCATCAAATAAAAGATAAAATATACTATACTTATACATTTCCTTCATATAATAAGAAACTCCAAAATAGTAGCTAATTCTAATAGTAATACATAAAAATGCATGCACAAATACATAAAACATTTCACAAGGTGTAGTGGCACTTGTTCTAGGATGAGCAGTACATCACATCTTCTTGGACTTCCTCTCCTTGTCATTGTCCAGATGTAGACGTCTGAGTCCCTTCTCATAATATTCCCCCTCTCTTGATGTCCTGGGAGGAAAAGAAAAAACACCAACCAGTATCGTTGTACAGAACTTACAAAAACATCTCATAACATCTCTTCTATGGAAATGTTTAAACGCTGTACTTTAATTCACTCATCATAATATCACCTTTACCATTTCCCCTCCTTTAAAGAATACACATTCAAAATGGATATTTCTCCACCAATCCACCAATTGAACTTCCATTTCCACTTCTGCAACACCATCAGCATCAGTCACCTGCAATAATGGCATCTGGGCTTGATGGTCTCCAGGCATTACCACTCCAACCCATCTCAAAATTAACCACAGTCCTCTCAGGAGGTGTTGTAGACATCACCTGAGATTTCTCACTAGGCCTCATACCTTTTTGGTCTGACCCTTTTACGAACTGGTCTTGGACTCCTTCGCGTACTTGCAGTGGAGTCACAGTCCTTCGACACCTTTGGCGCTTCACTCTGCCCTGAAACAAAATCTCCTGTCTCTGGGACATATTGGAAGTCAATTTCACTGAATTTTCCTCCCTGTCCATTATCTGCATCAGTATCTCCGGCATCATCAAAAACAGACACACAACCATCAACACTGTCCATTGCCTGACGATCTTCCTCTGGCTCTCTAGAACCCTCAACATCTTCACTCTGAGAGGATACTATCTCTTCCTTTGGAGCCTTAACACAATGCGATAGATGATACCATGTAGGAGACCCCTTAACCTGGACTGCAGTTCCAGTACTGCGAACAACTTCAAATGGACCTTCACGACGTTCGTTATACCACTTTCTCCTAAATACCTTTACGAACACCTTATCTCCAGGTTGCACTGTGCTCCTCCTTTGCTCACTGAGTCTCTCCTGCACCTCGTCTTGTTTTTGCCTGTCAGAAACATATGCAGATATTCTTTTATGCAATGTGGACATATAGGCAACATATGCCCACATTTCATCTTCTAAGAGAGCCAGGCTCGGTCCCTTCCCACTTGTACGCAAACAAGGGGTTGGCATTAACCTTCCCAATTTTTGTAAAATCAGTTTTACTGTTTTATCCACGAACTCTCTTCCATTATCCCAAGAAATTCGATCAGGAAGTCCCCACCTGCTAATGCTAATAACTTCCCTGCACAAAAACTTAGGCAACCGACTGAGCGTCTTTATGCTTAGTTGGACAGGCCTCAGGCCAGCGTGAAAATCTATCAACAACAACCAGCATATATCTTTTCCCTTCCAACTGGTTTAATCATGTCCACAAAATCCACAACTAGCTCACGCATTGGACCCCTCTCGGAGTTGGAATGTAACCAGGAGGAACCATTACTCCCCTCCGGACATTGTTTTTCAGACAGATAGTACACCTGCTGATAACATGATCAATCTGTTCCAACAAATATGGTGCCCAAAAACCATACTCTTTCATGATTTTTCTTTTCACCTCCCCCCTTGCAACATGAGCTAACCCATGGGCTTCCTGAATCATCAGACCTAACAGGTCTGCGGGGGCTACAATCAGTCCCTTATGATTTCTCCAGAGGCCAGTAGAATCTTGAGATGCACCTCGATCTTTCCACAGCTGCTTATCTACTGCAGAAGCAGCTTCCTGCATTACAATTACATCTCTAGATGTAATCTTATCCTCCAAGTCCACTTCATGAGTTACCAGAAGGACTTTTCCCAATTTATCTGCCCCAGTAACTGCTTTAGCAGCTTCATCGGCAGCTTTATTGCCTTGTGTGACTCTTGATGCATCCATTCTATGTGCTGCTGCACACTTAGCTATTGCTATCTCCTTAGGTCTCATCATAGCATGCAACAGCTTCATTATTTGAGCATAATGTTGTATTGGAGAGCCATCTGTTTTCTTAAACCCTCTATTCTTCCACACTGCTCCAAACAAGTGACATACATTATGAGCATACACAGAATCTGTATATATTGTCACTCGCTTGTCTTCCGCTAACAAACATGCTTCAGTTAACCCCACAAGTTCAGCAAGTTGCGCAGATGCAGGCTGTGGTACCAATCCAACTTTCACAACAACAAAACCATTTCCTTCAACTTTCACTACTGCATAGCCATCACTCAACTTGCTTCTTTTCCTTCTTTTTATCATCCACTTCCTTTTGTCTCTCTAATTCCACAATTTCATCCAACTCCTCACGACATCGGCCAATGCTCCTTTCAACTTCTCTCAACATTCTCTGTCTGTCTTCTTCCACTCTGGTACTGCATGACGCTGGAGAAGATCTCCTCCAAGACAGAGAAGGTCTCTCTCTCTCTCTGGGCCTCCATCACTTTCTCCACATTCACTTTCATTGGAGCTATCATCTTCTGGCTCCTTTCTTCTCAATATTCCACTTCCTCTCTTTTCTGCTTCGGCCAGCATCCTTCTTACTGCAGGATCATATCCTCCCATAGCTCCTTCCAGGTCACTCTGGTCTTCATCACTTCCAGATTCCAATCGCCTTATTCTCAGTCCTCCCTCAGTCTCCAGTCATCTCATTCTTCTCTTGGCCTTCGTAGTTGGATACATCTTTATGGTTGTTTCTGCTTGTCCCTCTTCTATTATACGATCTTCATCATCTCTTATTCGGTAATTTCCCTCTTGGCAGATCACAGGGAGCTGAGGATATATTTCCTTAAACTTCACCTCCTTCTCATATGGTGGCGGTTTCTTCACTGCATCCACATGTGAGAAAGGTGTATTGATCTCAGCCATCAGTTTCTTCGTCTCCTTTACATTTTTGTTCATCTCTTCTATACCTTGATCAAACTTCTCCTTTGCGGCCTCAATCAATCTCTGTCCTTCTTCTTCAAACAGCTGCAAGATGCCGAGCTCCATCTGTCGCTTCTCCTTGCGTTTTTCTCCTTTCTTGCCTTTCTTCTGGTCTGCTTTATATGTAGACACCAGCACTTTCATAGTTTTAACCACATCTGGGTTGAGAGTCCCTTCCACCAGGCCAGGGCTGTTCAATATTAGGCCAACGCTTATGCCATTTCTCAGATATTTTCGCAATATTTTTAACTAAACAATTGTTCTTCTGTACCACTTCAACAGGGGTAACTGCTTTCAAGTTTTTTCGGTCCACTTTTGACATTGTGCCAGTATCCTTGTAAGTCCTCTTTGTAAATTAAGACTTTAATTACTAAAACTAAAATTAAGTATAAACCACTAATTTAACACAATAAGTGCCATGAAATGAAGTATTATTATTATTATTATTATTATTATTTACTGCTAAGTGAATTAAATGAAACACATCAATTATCTAATCGCAAATAAAACACCCCAATATCCTACAAATATGCACCAAACCAATCCAATATAAACACAAAAACTCTCAGTCACAGCAAAACAACTTCTTCCCAGCCAACCTTAAAATCATCAAATAATCACAAGATGGATTCTCCAATACAACTCAAATCAACATAGACCTCAGTCCTGTAATGCAACAATTACCACTCTTGACAATACATAAACCAATAATCAAATGTAGTAAATAGTCAGTCAGTTGCCAAGCTTCTTTTGTGTAACCTACAACTACACCCAAAATCTCATGTGTTCAAAAGCAGGTAAAAGAGTTTGTGGATAAAACTGCACTGGCCTTTTTGATCAGTCTGGATTCAGAAGCTGCAGACACTGTCACCAGCAGGCTTCAGTCCACATGACTCCTCAGGCCAATTGTGTTCACGTCTGGGCTCTTCTCCTCCCCAAGCTCTCACACAACAGCAGTGAGTGATGAAGAAAAGAGAAAAAACAAAGAAAAGTTCAATATCTCA
Organism: Scortum barcoo; assembly: GCA_023238725.1. Classification (NCBI taxonomy): domain Eukaryota; kingdom Metazoa; phylum Chordata; class Actinopteri; order Centrarchiformes; family Terapontidae; genus Scortum; species Scortum barcoo. The sequence goes on from CM041537.1 coordinate 22,583,918, forward strand.
TGTATTCATCACAATTTCAAAAGCATTTCTCTGCGTTGTCCACACATTATCTGCCAACACTTAATTCTTATATCTAAGGTAGATATTTCCACTTCTCAAATTTTATCAACCCCAAACCTTTAAGTTATAATTCTATTATAATATTATTTATTATATTTATCACTACAACTAATTTACATTTATTATTGTATTTATTTATTTATTTATTTATTTATTTTAATAATAGTCTTCCAAGTTTCCTAATATCACCCCTAAAACACTCTTTTCCCTTTATCAGAGAGCAAGAGTCAGAGTAAAGAAAGGGTGGGGGAGTGAGGGAAAAAGAAACGAGGAGGTTCTTCTCCACCCCCCTTATTACAACAAACAATTCTATTGGCACTCTCTACATAGGACACCCCCCTTACCCCGTACTCCGCCTCCTAAACTTGACACCTCACTTCCAGTCCAGTCAAGCGCTCAGAGGACACACATCTCCCAGCTACCAAAGTCTCCAACATTCACCCAAACCAACTCTCAACAACAGGCAACAACCAACACTCATTCTCACCGACCAGTCAACTCAACAATCCCACAAGCATCAACAGAATCCACTTTATTAACAGAAAACAGGACAGGGACGCATTCACACTTGTGTTGTACTCATATATGTCTAAATGTGTGTGCTTATATATGCATCAAACATTCACACCTTAACTAATCATTTTGTGGGCTCATTGTCCTCTAAACAGGCTCATAGTCCCTCCAAAAGGATTCATAGACTTTAACTAATCCTTTTGTGGGCTCATTGTCCTCTAAACAGACTCATAGTCCCTCCAAAAGGATTTATAGACTTTACAAAAACAATCAAGTCAACCAACACACATCCAATCGTTCACACACCTGGGACAGCGCTTCACACACACACACACACACTCACACACACACACAGGGGCAGACAAAGAAAGAGAAGGAGAGATAGAGAGAGACTGATCGTCCAGCAACCAAACCCCTCTATAACCTCACAAAACAATATTATAGTTAATTCAACATTACCCCAAAAACACAAAATACACTCTTAAAGTTGCAACTCATTCATACTATCCTAATAGCATGCTTTTCGCCGCTCCCATTTATCTCTTATTATTATCCTAAATTTTTGCTACCTAATGAGGTGCAGATATTCAAAAAGAGGCTGCTTCAGACATTGTTCGTCAACTAATGTACGAGTGGGAACCTACAGATTTGAATTTTTCTTTCTACACCCCCAGTTCCTTAGAACCGACCTAAAAAACAATTCTAGTGACTTTTTAGGGTTTTATTGGCCACGGCTAACCCGGCCTCCCAGAGGGCTTTTAATCCTAATTAGCAGGCTTCACTTTCCCTTTCCTTTATTTCCTTTATTTCTCTGTTACTCTTTTTCTTCTTCTTAACACACTTTTACCTTTATTACCTTTTTCCTTATTACTCTTACTCAACCACAACTATATATTTTCAACCAAATTGCGCCCTGGGCCCAGGGTTTAACTCTATTTTTCCCTTTTAATCAATTCTGACTATATCTTAAAGCTTATTTTCACGCAGTGGCTAATTTACACACGTCTTACCGTTAAAGAAGCTCAGGGCGCCGTCTTCAATAATCTCGCATGATGTTATTTAGCTCACCTTATCGTTACTAATAAAGCTATTCTACACTTAAACTTCTTATTCCTTTTCTTCTTTCACTTTAACTATTTATTTCCTTTATCTCTTTACTCTTCTCTTACTCTATTCTTTTAACTTCTTTTAAATCAAACTTTCACGCAGTGGCCAATACATATGTCTTACGGTTTTAAAAAGAACATGGGGCCCGTTTCTTGATTACCCGCATATTTAATTGACTCACTTAACGTTACTCATTTATTCTCTTTTACTCTTTACTCTTTTACTCTGTTTACTCTAGACTCTTTTACTCTAAACTCTTTTTACTCTTTTTCTATTCTACACTTAGACTTCCTTTATCTCTTTATTACCTATAGTCATCCCCCTTTTTTGCGCTACCTAAACGCAAAAACAAATTTAAAACGGAGCATTCAACATCAGCACATCAACACCCACACAGTTCTTTACGGTGTGTGACCCAACAGCTTACACACACCCCTACCCCCTAACGCTCAGACCAGCGTCCCACAATGTGAGAAAAAGACTCACTCTTACTTTGAAGTTGCGCCAGTATGAGCCGGGAGTCCGAACGCTGGAGGTACCGGTGTCACTGAGGCCACAGCACGTCTTGTCGTCGTGACGCCACAAAAATGATGGTTATCTTGAGGTCTGTTGATGTGATGTGAAGATGAAGAAGAAGACTCCGCCGATGCTGTATTACTTACATATAAAGTTTATTGCAAGAAGACACAGCATCTATACAAGCATTGCGCATTGCCTGTGAGAGGTTCCCTGCCAAATATGAATCCCCTCTCTTCCTATGTTTTCTATGGGAGATTATATAGTGAAGTTGTTTTTCTCACCTTTTGACCCCCACATCTGTTAACCAAGTTAAGGGACCCTTACCTCACCCTATAGGCAGCCAGGGGCCCCAACATGAACATCCTGCTATAGTCTAAAACCCTACCATATTCTATGAGTCTGTGGGACATCAGATACTTCAATGCCACAACCCTCATGTTAGTTAAATTCAAACATTCTCCAAATTCAACATTCTCCATAGTGTTACGACAGCTCAGGAGAAACAATGAAACAGCACTGAGCATTTTGCCATCTTCTGACTTGATTTTAGGCCACTTAACTGCCTTTTTCCATTAAAGCAGAAGCAATTTTAACCTCATTTCCATAATGATCATTCAGGAGTCTCAGCGCTTGATCATATCCACGACTTGCTAGTATATGCTGGCAACTCTTTACCAAGTCTCTTGGTTCACCCCTTGTATATTGCTCCAAAAAGTAAAACTTGTCTGCATCACTGTCAGTTCTGGAGTCAATAGCTCAAAGTCAGAGTCAATATGATCAAATGCCTTTATGAAGGATCGAAATTCAAGTGGATCACCATGGAACCAAGGAATGTCTCTTTAAGGCAAACGTGACAACCATTGGTTTTTCACAAAACACAAAACTCTGTAATATTAGTTTGACATTTCATCACTCTGTACAACTTGTTTGTATCATTTTTCTGCTGCCGTGGCTCAGCTGCAGGTGTAGAGCTTGGTCTCTGATCAGAACGTATCTTTGGTTTAGTTGCTGGTGAATTATTTGAAATCACTGGCCTGTCTCTGTGTTTCAGTCTAGGTGGTGATGGTGACCTGGGTTGACCATCATCGTCGTCCTGCTGAATTGACTGTAATGCTGCAGTGGCACCATGCTGTTGCTGAGGTGATACTTAATCTGCATATATTTTGAGTCATGCAGAAGAAGCTGCCAGCTCAGTTTCAATCTCCAGTTGTTCTTTGTCCACCTTTAGCTGAGCTTCTTTCAGTGTGAACGCCTGCTTTTCCTTTAATGCTGCCGCTTTTGCAACGAGGGCTGCTCTATTGGCCTCCTCTTTCAGGTGTATTGAAGTAGCAGAAGATGCTGATGAACTTGCTTGGCTGCTACGTTTAGAAGACCTGCCAGATTTTTGTTTTGCAGACACATTTGACACACTGTCCATGGGAGCTATGTCTTTTCCACTTGTCTCTACCAAGTCTTTATGAAGTTTTACTTCCTCAGTCCAGTTCTCCACTCTTTTCATGAAGTCTTGACAGTTGGATACTTTGGGCTCAAGCCAGAAGGTTTGGTCAGCCTCACTTTCTTCTTCTTTCAAATAAAGTTTCACTGACTGGTTCAGTTCAATGAATTCCTCATACAAGTTATAATAACTCTTTTGATCAATATGTGTCAAATTATTATCATCTTCCATAAGTTGTTCATAAGTGTTCTATTTAGTTTGATTTAGCAGTTAACTGCCTTAACCAGGTCGATGTCAGACAAAGGTTTTTTGACTTGATGCAGTGGCAAACATTAATCTTGCTTCTAAAGCCACTCAACTTTCAACAGAAGGCGAGGTTCAATCGGCTTGACTCGTAAATATGTTACCATTCCTTACTCACAAATCACCGGAGGGTCAGGTAGTTTTTGTTGTTTTATTTCACGTTGTACCTAGGTATATTTCCATTAATATACATCCAAACGGTCCTCAGATGACACTTCCAACTACTGTAACAAAGTCTTACCAGTAACATAGCTTAGAGTAACGGTCAAAAAACCTTTTTTCTCTGTACCTATACCACTCCTGTTAATCTACATTGCCCTTCAGTGAGTTGTAATGTGCATGTGCATTACCTACTTCAGGTGCTATAGAACATTTGACAACAACTAAGCAAAAAAGGCAGTAATGGTGTAACACCACAAATACCAAATTATAAGAAAAAACACACTATAAAATACAATAAAAATCTCAACTATCCTTAACACAATATTGGCTCCTACAGTTGGCACAGGCAGGATAGACAAATGCTCTGGCCACGAGGGTGCTGAGTGGAGCGCACGATGGAGAGAGAGAAAGCGAGAGGAAGAGCAACATACGTGCAAAGTGTGGAGGCACCGTGCTGGCAATAAATCATGTTTTTCATTAGCTTGGACCACCTTTTCACGGCTTGTAGGCTGAGCTGCACAGCCAGATCTCTCCAAACTCCCTTTCAGCTGAATTTTTGCCACTCTCATCTTGGTCAGCCTATAGTGCTGAGGCTCAAATCTGTTGCTAGACTGTGCAAATGATTTTTCAATTAAATACCTGCCATCTGCAGCAGAAAATTGCACGTTAGATCTCTTAGAGTCTGGTTTTAGCTCGCATTCTGCGCAAATCTTACACAGTTGGTACCTTCAATTATTTTTTTGAAAATTTCCAACCCGCTGAGACCAAAGAGTAATTGTACTCCCTTTCTACACTGTCACGAGCTGTTTCACATATATATCACAGTTACACAGTGAGAGTATTTGTAAAGCTGCAGCTATTTTTACTTCAAACAAATGTACAGAGAACATTTCCTCTGAACAATCAAAAAGTGTGGTGTCAGCATTTTCAGATGTCGCCTACGGCGCCACCTACGCTTGAGCCTTGGCGAGCATTGTTTAGTCACAGATAATTATGACTAAAAGGGCGTGTATTTCCATTGTTGAAAATGTTCACAATGTTTCTAGTGCAGATATCTCGTAGATATCAGTATCAGCTCATAACTCACATGCACCCTAAACATCAGATATAATAATTGTGCAATCATTTATGCACAGTTTTTTTTTTCTTTTTAACTATTAACGCTTAATTTCAGGGCTACTTATTAGGTTAAATATGGACGAAGAACACTTGTATTAGAGGCCAAGAACTTGTGCAGTAGCATCATGGCCTCTAAATGCAGCCTTGACTAACTATTTGACAATGACCCAAGCTGGGACACATTCATTTCGTTCAAGGTGAAGAGTCCCAGATGTTTTTCCCTGGACATGTATACTACTGCAGGATGTGGTCAGGATTTAAACAAAAGCATTTGCTCACCTCAGTCACAAACAAATAAGCCCACCTGGTGTGTCCACATTTTATTTGGGGGATAAAATGCAAATTATATTCTTTTGTTCATTATGGTGAGAAGCTGCCTGGAGCTGAATATGGACAAGCGACTGAGGCAGTCACTATAGATACACATTGTTCAGCGATAATAGGGAAATAATTGTTCTTCCCTGTCAAATCACTCTGAACCCTTCATTGTCCTAATGTAAATTGTGTCAGCAGGACCAAATAGCTTGATTCGCAATGTTTTTCAGACAGATCACAAGATACAAAGGCTCCCGTGCCTTTGTTTGCTTTTTCCTCTTGAACAGATTTTTACATCAAAATATTTGTCTCATGTCTCATATTTGTCTTGATTTTAATTTTAAAAATTGTACAGTAATATCAAAACTCTCTTGAATTCAAGCAAATGACTGTATTTACTACTGCCTGCAGCTTTTTTTTGCAACTGAGCCTTTGTACTGCATATAGACTGAAAATAAACAGGAATAAGACTAATTGTTATAAAAGACTGAATGCGTAGTTTCTTACACTGTGGTCAGTGTTTGAAAAATAGTTCTTTTGTGTCAGGACACCTTAGTTCTTGTCAACACTTGCACAAGGTGTGTTAAATTGCAGGCAGCTATCGCATTTATGTCACACAACTTCACTTTACCAGTTAAAGTAGAAACAGGTAATTTATTTTAAAATGGCTTTTTAGTCAAATTAGCTAAAACTGTCACTGTGTCCTGACAGTAGTACAATAGACTGATAATCTGTGATAAAAATCAGACTCCTCTGGCTGTGTTGTTTTAGCACATTACAGGAAGTCATCTGAAACAGTGCGGACATCACAAACTTTACATTACAACAAGTGGTGGATAGTAAGTAAGTCCATTTACTTAATTGTTTCCATTTTCTACTGCTTTATAATTCTATTTAGTTACATTTTAGAGTGAAATATTTTACTTTTTACTCAATTATGGTACATTTATTTGAAAAAGCAATAATGTATATATAATAATGTCATTCTTTAAAGTGTCATTCTGTCACATGATAAGTACTTTTACCTTTGATGATTTAAAGCGAAAATCGGTAGGATTAGGAGGAAAGCTCAAAATTAGAATGGGTAGACAGTTTTTCTCTTGTCACAACAAAGCAATAACGTTTCCACAATTTCACAAAGATTTTGTTTTACGGCTCAACTTGTCACCGTCCAGAGTTATTTCCATGTTCATGGTTGTTGCTGACAGGATCCTTTTTATTCCACAGCCCGAATGACCAGCAGGAGGTGAAACAACTGGCGTGATTAATCATCATACAAGAAATGTTCCTTCTTCTCAGCTCTTCTTTGAACTTCCCTCTCTCTCAGTAAGCAGTACAGTATGAGTGCACCACTGTTTCACAACATTCAGATCCATAAAATGAAATGGGACATCCTCATTTGGCCGCAATATCGAGGATCATCCATGGGTTGAATTTTCTAATCATGAAGATGGGAAATAATTTTAATGTGCATGTCATTGGAGCTGTGATGGGCAATAAATGAAATCACAGCTGCCATGTCACGAATGATCAGTGTTGTAGATGTAATAAAAGTTTTCAATTACGTGTAAATTAAATTCTACAACTTAAAGTTGGCTCAAATATGCACCACTCTGAACATTTTGTGCCAGGTCTGACTATGTTTATAACAGAAAAGCAGGATAAATCCTTCACATGAACAGCTGAGCACGCCAAACAATTGTGCAACAAACAAGATTTTACTGAGAGCTATGGATTTTTGCAGTCACTGTGTTCACAGCATAGTGGAGCAGACCCTGTGGGCCCTCCATAGTCAGAGAGTGGAGTGTATGTACTTGGTACTCCCGGAAAGAGAAAAGACCATAGTGGGAAGAAAGACAGAGAGGTTGCTGTGTTGACAGACAGGCCATAGAGGATGAGACAGAAGAGCACTGAACAAGATGAATCACCTTTCACCTGGGAATGTGGAAAAAAGCACATATTGGGCAGTCAGACTTGCCACTGTGAATGTTAGCAGGTAATGAGAGATACCAGGGGTGAGATGTGAACGCTTCCTGACAAGAGTGGCATCTGCTGCCTCTTTTAGGGCCACAAGCAAAATATAAAGGGACAGAAGTGATGAGAGGAGACTCTCTGTGGAGTGAGCTCAAGCCAAGGTGAAACTTAATGATGTGTGGCAGCCAGTATTAGAACAAGATTTAATTAGAAGAGCAAAAGAAATGAAGAAGGGAAGGCTGATGGACTACGGGTTCGTAAGAGAGAAATGGCCTCCGTATAACTGACGTTTTTTCTGTGAGGGTGTGTATTTGTGTGTTTGGTGGCTCTAATCATCTTTGTGTTTACCACCTCATTTGGTTCATGTTTTGTTATTTATCTTATATTTATAGTACACAGAAATGCACTTGCTACTGTTTAATATTCATGTCCTGCAAAACTCTTTGTAGTGAATAATCTGCCACTTAGACTTGAGTGAGATCTCTAAGCACCTATTTTTTATGTTCATCCCGCCGCATCAAGACATAAATCATCTCCAGGATTCCATGTAGTTCTCAGATGTCCCTGCTCCGACTGCGGCCCTCATATAAATGCAGCTTCCAGAGTGTCCCAATAGGGTCGTGACTGTTGCCATTCCTTGGCTGTTTTCTCCCACAAATATTGCTGTGCTTCCTAAGGCCGACGTCTCCTGTGTGACTGACTTTCCTGCGTGTACACAAACCCCAGAGAGGAGTTCACCAAAAAGCAGGAAACGGTGTTTTCTTTGCCATATTGTACGACTGTGACATCAATCTTATCCCAGTAGCCTGTCCTCTGTGGGGAAGGATTTATCCTCCTTGGGGCCCTGAAACATTCGCTGTGGAAAAGTACACTTGAGGTTTCCTCGCTTTTGAATTCATCCCTCTCTCTGCATCACCCAGCTGGAGCAGGTTTTTCATTTGTGGGAATGAAAGACTGAGGGCTCTGCACCTGTATTGACTGTCAGCTTTATACAACACCACAGTGAAGAACTATAATCACCTTACCATGCCCCCCTTTTGATAATCTTAATAGTCCCACTGTATTAACCAGACTATGCGTTACAACAATGTTATGTATGTTTGAGGAGGTCATGAAATCACCACAAGGCACTTATCACACAAGCCATTATTTGACAGGGCTGCAAAACCTCACACACAGCCCAACTGTGACATACATTTCTACATGGTTTAAACATAATCTACTTTTCTAGTCACCAGCACAGCCACACAAGTCGTGAGCCAATTGATTTAGCACAGGCGGGGGACCTCAATCAGCCCTGCTATCAGCAGCACCACAACAGTATAAATTTTCACAGTGATCACCAGTTGTGAGGCTGCAGCGTGTGTTCACAGCTTGCTGTGGTTTGAGCAGGTTTAACTGCGCTGTGAAAAAAAACTGTACAAGAGCACTCTGTGAGGCCTCATCCACACCCTCGTTGTCCGACTTTAGTTTTTGTCACTCCAAAAAACCAAAGTCACACAGGCATCATCCTGGCTGCCCTCCCTCCACAGTTATTTCCATGTTCATGATTGTTGCTGACAGGATCCTTTTTATTTCACAGCCCAAATGACCAGCAGCAGGTGAAACAACCAGCGTGATTAATCATCATGTTTAGAGGGCTGCCATGTAATATTGTTTCTAATCAGAGCCAGCTATTTGTGTCACGACGCTGCTCTCTCTCCCGGGCAACGCGGAAACAACTCTCTTATCTGGTTTCCATTTGCAATCTATAGTCCGAGGTGAGAAAGCAAATGAGGACGTGGATATCACGCTGCAGTGGTCTCGCTCAGCCAGTGAGTCTGTAATGTGGGCAGAATGGCCTCTTGTCCTCTGAGCGTCAGACATCCCTCAGAGAGAGCAGGCTGGACTGGTTGGTTCAGCAGAAGTGCTGCCGTTTAACCATGCTGAGGGTTAGGGAGGAGTTTGATCAATCATGCAAACCTACACACATTATATAATTGAACTACTGTAATAAATACATTTTAAAACATCTTAATTAAGTGTTCTGAGCCGCTGCTGTTACTTGTCCTTGTCGCTCTGTGGGCCTTTCAAATCTGCTGTGCTCTGGCTTTCCAAGGCAGCTTGCTACATATATCCCAGACATCGACTGCAATCACAATTTCATGGCTGTGTCTGTCAAGTGGAAGACCATGGCAATTGTGTTTAGCAGTAACTTCTCAGGACAGCTTTAGGAGGACTGAGATATCCTTAAAGATGGTGGATCTCAGTCAAATTTCAGGACACATGGAAACCCCATTCATACCTACCGAAATATGTGCCAGCACATCTGAATGTGATGCCGGTCAAATAATTTCTAGGTAGTTTATACACCTCGTAAACTGTCTGTGAGTGAAAAATATCTTTTCTAAACAGTGTTAGTCTTTATATGTCCGAGGATGATTTATAACTCTGTTTACACCGAGTGCCTGTTCAATAGAGGTGGATCTGCTGTAATGATGTTATTTATCTGCTGAAATCAAGTGCAGCGAGAGCAGCAACACCCTAATATTTTGTTATCAAACCTGGCCTGTCAACACAGTTTCTCAAATTTTATGCTCTTCATGCTTATCATTGTCAGGGTGTAACCATTCGGATAATGTTCCTCTAAGCACACCTTGTCACATCAAAATGGAAAGTGATCTCTTTGGCTGTATTTTGATTCCTGCTGGTGGTCGGTGCATTACAACAGCATTGTGCCTGTGCCAACTTCTCCAATAACTTTTGAGTTTTACTGTTAGCCTGCTGTTCTTCTTTAGCTGAACTGTTCACTGACAAAATGTTGTGTCACGACCCGGCCCCTAGGCCATGACAAAAATGGGAGAGGACACAGGCTTAACTTAAATATAAAGTATTTCCTGTAACGAAAAGCAACTAAACTGAAGAGTTATGACAAGAATGAGGTGTGTTTGTCAGTAAATCAGTAATGTTGATGTGGAGGTGTGTAAGTAGTGAGGAATGCTGTGTTGTAGAGTGAGAAAATTAAATCCAAACTAAATGAAACAAAAGGTGCTGGTGCTGGCTGGGGAAGAGAGAGAAACCTGCGAGAAACTTCGGCAATTTCAATGTATGTCGATATTTTCATTTAAAATCTAATGAACTTGTGCATTTTGCTGCAGATCGTTTGTGTGCACACACACCGCATGTGCATTTTTCCGCACAAGTAATTGTCCCTCTGCTCATGTTGCTGTATGTGTGACATGGGTGTTTCATGTGTTTGTGCGGGAGGGCGACATTCTGCTAGTGTATCATGATTATCCTATTATATAATTAAGCATTATTTATAGTCTGTGTGCTGTTGTTGGGTAATGTCACAAGCATACATCTGTGAGCAGAGGACCAAACCACATGAATCACTACAAAGGCAGAGGTAGAGCTCCTGGAAAATCCTTTCAGATTGGGGGAAACAGATACACTGTTAATATGCTGCTGTGCCAGATTAGGAGGAAAGTAATAATGAATATTTCCATATGCATGGCCACTTTGTAGGGTATTAAAATGCAATTTATAATCCTCACCTTCTCTCAGCCATGAAGTAGGATTTCTGGTGCACTGATAAACTACAGATGAGCCGGTTAAAACCCCTGTCAGAACCAATTTTGAGTGAAAAAAAGAGTGGCCTCTGGTGCTGCCTTCTCACCGCTGTCCTGTCATCTGTGGCTCTCTGCCTGAGGCACAACAGATCAAGACTCTGGCACTGGTGGAGTGTGGCTGACCACCCGAAAATGTGATGTCTCAGGAGGTCAAGCTGAAACAGAAGGCAGTGCACTTACTCTTGTCACAGACTGAAGTAGAAAAGTATAGTTGTTTAATTTTTGTCTAAGCACCTTTGTCCTGTTTTTTTTTCCATTTGGGGTCCTCTCATGTGATTTGGATTTCTCTAAATGGGCTCTTAAGTCTGTCTTTGCCAGTGATTATCTGTTCACTGTGCAATCTTTATTAGGGATGTCCTGTAATCCATTTCTGTTCCTCAAAAATCTGAATATTTACAGCTGTTGTAATGTGCGATACATCACCCAGTTTGACTGGCAGTAACTCCAGCGATTACGTTTCTCAGTGTAACACTTGACACATGTGGCTCTGGTGGAAATAGTGCAGCTCATGCATCATTTACAGGTCTTTAAGATGAATGGTTTTTAGAATATGTGGTCACATAACTAGGCTAAGCTCCAGCATAGAGGAGATCCTGGTGATATAATTGTGACAAAGCGGGCTGCTCATTTAATTCATTGTTTACGCTGCTTGAAACACGCTAATTGTACACTAATCAGAGGGCTGCTTTTTGGCTGGAGGGGAAACCTGAATACTTTCATCGCAAATGATTGAACACACGCTGTCTCCACTAAGGCCCTCCATAAACATATGCTGGCCAAATAACATACATGACCTAATTAGCTCACCCCAGCCTTCTGAGGCCACGACAGCAGTGAAAGGCTATGGAGATAAATTTGGCTTGACATGGACCATGCTGTGGCAACAAGTGCACTCAATTAGCTTCCTCAACTCATTTAAAGCTGGGAATACCATTACAGAGTTATGGATCTGTGTGAAGACTGACAACTGCGGTACGCAGATAACATAGTCTCAGAGCTACCAGAGGTTTGATTTATTAATGTTGGTTAGTTACAAATATAGATTGTTGGTGTCAAACCATCAGTTTATTTTTCACAGAACCTTTTTCTCTTCTCTCTACTGTCTCCCTTTAGCACGTCACCCACAGGCTCTACATATTAGTAGGTCCCTGGAAAACACTATTTTGCACTGAGCGGATTATCTTGGTACAGATCTAAACTGAACACCAAACCAAACACACACGCAGACACACACACACACACACACACACACACAGACACATACACAAAATGCGCATGTTGGCTAGCCACCCCAGCCTCACTGCATCATGTGTGGAGCAGATTTGCACTTTCCTGACAGAACTGAGTGCTGTTGTGGCTGCACCCAGAAAGGAAATCTCTTTCCCAGGTTTCCTGTTGCTTGCTTGTCCTGCTCATCAGTTGTGTATTTCATTTCTGTTGATTGAAGTTAGATGGATTCCTGAGAGAAGCAGGACATGCCTGAAGACATTGTGATGTGCAGTTTAGTAGTTAGTATGTCTTTTGTATTTTGTGCAACAGTTACTTTACATTATCATTATTATTATTATCAAAGCAGTACTGTGCCAATGGAAAATGCAGCTGGCCTGAAGAGTTTGCTCCAGATTTGTTTTGGTGACAAAATGAGAGGAATACAGCAACGGTTTTGCACTTTTGTACAGTGCAGTGCAATGTTTTGACATTGTGAGGGATTTTATGTTTTTCTGGGGAAGCCACAAAGCAAAATTAAATACCATTCACTAATATTGGTGCTTTAATGCTCGGTTGCAGTTCTGGTGCTACTGCTGTCTATTCTGGTTGATTCCTAAATCTCAGGATACAGTACACTCTCACTAAGCCATCCAAAATTGAAAATACATCTTTTTCTCTGTCTGATCCTTTTAGCCAGAGTGAGCTGGCGTTCTTCACATTCAAAAGACGGAGCTTTTCAAAAGCTTTCTCTGGGGTAAATCTGAGAATTTAGGCCTCAACCCTTAGATGTCATTTGCACATGGAATTTATACACAGTCTGTATCTGGACAGCCTGTCTGGAGAAGGAAAAATAAATGTTTATGTAAGGTGTAAATCAGACTAGACATCTTGACCAGGTTTAAATGCAGTCTTTACAGCTTGACCTCATCCTTCTGTCCAAAAAATGAAAAAGTCACTGAACACATGGCTAAGTCACAGCTCTTTCAACAATAGCTTGCAAAGGTTCAATTGTGCATAGCCTTGTTTCCTGTTACTTTGGTTAACATGTGAAAAGCCACAGAAACATTAGTGAACAATAACATCTGAACTGTAAGCAATCATAAAGAGCAGGAAGTGGGCAGACAGTGTGTGTCCAATTCTATCTAAGAAAATGGCACATATTTGAGGTTTTCTGAACAAAAAAGAAGTAAAAAGAGAAGACCAACTGTTTTTATACAACTTTGACATTTCACTGTGGAGCAACTTTGCAGAAAGAGCTGAAAAACTCTCGTGTGGACACAACTTGTTTCCACTCTTGTCCTCCGCTGTGTGGATGTGCTGTACTCTCAGGGGAACCAGGGCACCTGCACATCTTGTTAGCGGCCATTCATTCAATTAAAAAGTTTTGGCACCTGATTGTTCTTTAATGTGCAACATGATTGCTTTGCGCAATCTGGCCAACTCTGTGCATGCATGAACACACGCGCAGTCACTTTTAATCAGCTGGTCACATTTGTTAAACAGCAAGACATCTTATTCAAATGATTAGATGGCTGATTATAGTAAGCAATTAAATGAATGAGTATGTTCAGGGCTAATGTGAGCCATACCTCCCTTTATTTAGCACTTGGAAATGCTCCTGTGGTTTACAGCTCCTTAGATGTGTTCACAAAGGCAATTACGAGGCAACGAACAACCTGCAGTGAGGATAAAATGCAACATCCACAGATTTAAAAGTATGCAGTGTGCAATTCTTTAACCTCTAAATGTTTTTGGGTGTTTGGCACATTGCACAGACGATTAAAGACATTCTACAGCCACATTTACAATCTTAGGTCATGCATACACTTAAATACAAAGCGTATGCAAACAGACTTGACAAAGGTTAATATAAGAGCAAACAACACTGTGGGGGCTGTGAGATATGTGGCAGCATGGCTAGCCAGCATCTTGAAATTGCTTACATACAGCATTTCACAGCATGCCTTGCCCTATACTGAACACTATCTGCACCCCTTTACCCATATTCTGCTTGGTTGCAATTTATTCAGAAATGGCCAGATAACACATAGTCCAGATAAGACATAACTCATAATATTATCAAGAGTGTCTAGGCTGTGACTGATAATGTTTACTTTTCTTTGCATCTCTCTTCCATCACTTTATCTTGCAATGTTTCTAAAATATCACTGTTCATCTGCGACTTCAAACTCTGAAATGCACAATTTCACCAGTCACATATTCAAGCAAAACACAGCATAGAACCTTATATAGAACCTAGAAGCTGTTTCGTTGCAAAGTATGCTGTACACGTGTCTGCTGCAAGTCCACCTTCATCATCAAGTTGGTCGCTCACTATCTTGATCTTGTGTAATCTCTGCAGCAGGGGCCCATAGAGGAATGCTTGATGGGTTACACTCTAATGGTAGATGGTTGAAAATGTCCGTGTCTATTACCTTTTCAACAGTGGCATTCCTCTTGCACCCCTTAGTTGGACAAAATACTACAAAATACTGCATCCCTTAGTCAGTGTCCAAAGTCTTTCTCATTTCAACAAACCAAATTTTTTTCTTCAACTCCATTACAATGCTTACAACTTACAGGTTGTAGAGCTAAAAAGGTTTTGTTTTGTTGGTAATAATTGCCTCTATTGCCTTAATTTTGTGCATCATTTCTCAAATCTAATTGTAATTTCACCGTTAAGCTCATGTCAGGAACAGTATCCTGACAGTATCCAATAAAAATGAATGACCGAGGTTTTTCCACACAAGGGGACTATCAAGGGTTAACATTACACAAATTCCATTCAGTGTGTCAAAGGACAATGTCTCATACTGTTTGGATCTGTTCTGTTCTGGATCTGTTAGGAAACACCTAGTTGCTAAGCTTAAAGCCCCTGATTGAGCCTGAAGTGTCTTTAAATCTCAAAGAAACACTTCAAAAAGTCTGAAAAATTCCTTCCACATTCTTCTCAGACTTCAAGAAACTCTTTTAACTTATTGCTGTTCCTCTGAGACTCAACCGTGAACTTGTTAAAGATTCAAAGGAAATTTGTAATTTGTTATACTGTTCAGTTTATCTTTAAAATTTAATTCCCCCTGCACTGATGGACGAAGTTAAATAATTTTAGGAACTTGTGCTGCAGCATGAATCAGTCATTTTGGATACTGCTGAATTCAGTGCCACATGACATATCAATTACTTACCTCAGCTTACAAAAAATTACCCGGAATGTGAAACTATGACTTTGATATTGATGATACAAATACAAAACTAGTTCTTAACACAAAATCCAGTGCAAATTTAGCAGGAAGATGAAACATTCTGAATATCTACCAGTTTTGTTACCTGGATAGCTAAAAAGGACTTCCTTCCTTTAATTCTACTAAATTCAGACTGTAGTGTTTTGAATTGTTCCCTGGTGCTCTCTACTGAGTTTGCAATAATATGTCAGAATGAATTACTACCTTTTACATTTGAACTCAGTGGGCCCAGTTTTTTTTTTCGATCTCAGCCTCCTAGTTTGACGTCACCACCCAACAAAGCATCCAAATGTCAACATCTGCTCTCGCAGGTCTGGAAATGTTGGTTGCACATTGTACTCGGGGAAAGGCCAGAGGAACTCTCGACTTTCAACAGAGGAGGGCTGCCATATTAAAATGTTTAAACTGTGATTGTGGTAAACACAGTAAGATGTAACTGGCTTTATATACAATATTCATTTATTCATTTTACAAATGATTGCATTAATGAATGCATTGAGTGAGTTTGTGAGTTAAGTATACATATTTTTGAATTGTCAAAGTTAAATTGAAAAGTCAAACTCTGGATTATGGATATATGGATATACCTAATATTTTAATCCAGCAAATAAATTGCTGATTTTATCCTCAAAGTGGCCATGAAATGAGTTTTTCTGATAAAAGGGATTATGTATTGCGGACGCAGAACAGGAAGAGGGTATGTGCTGTTCTTGTGTCAGACATACATGAATACTCATGGGAAACGCTTCATTATACTGTGGTAGGAAGGCAGGGAAACCAAACATAATATCACCTACTTAAGTGAAATGTTCCCCCTGTAGTAGAGGCAAACTTTTCTCACTTAATGTGGTTTGTAAGCACAGGATGGTGTCTGTTTCTGTTACATGCTGTCTGTGGTTTGTTGTAACTAATGCTCTTATCCTTACTTTGTCAGGTGGCATCCCCTTCATCCTGACCGGGGAGCTGTTTGAACAGTCCTACAGACCAGCTGCCTTCATGATCGCTGGCACTGTAAACTGGCTGTCCAACTTCGCTGTAGGCCTCCTGTTTCCATTCATTCAAGTGAGTTCGCTCATCCAAATGCACACACGTGTACACTGAGAGTTGATCTCTGGTTCTGGAGCTCAGTCAGTTCAGGGTTACTGTGTCAGTAGAGATGCTTTCAAATGGACAAGTGACATTTTTCTAGAACGTTACGCGTGCTTTAAGACATCAGCGGATTGTCAGCAAAGCCAAACTATGTTTGTCACTTCAACCTACGCAGCCCGTTAAAGCAGTCAGGTCCTAATTAATTCCTGCAGTTGCTGCCTGCTATACCGTGTTATCGAGTAGTTGTATACTCACCTCCATCACCTCCCTGAACTCTCTATAGTCAACATACTTGTTATTGACAACAGCATAAATGATGTTTTTGTAGCCCTATCCCCCTAACATCATATATTTCATTTACTATTTTTAAATACATGCAACTACTGAGCTCTAATTGTTACCCCTGGGTCATTCATCCCTGCTAATTTACAAGCTCTTCACTATAATAGTTTGAGTGTTCCTGACCGAACACGCGCTGTACTTTTCTTTCCTTTTCAGTGAGTTGAATATCAGTACTGAATTATAGAAACTGAAAACGGAAATGAAAAGTCCAGACGCACTTTCTTTACCATAATCCTGTGTGATCACCACCTCCTTTGACAGAGCAGAGAGCAACAGCAGCTAAGCTGTGATGGGTGTCCCCCCAAGCATTAGCTTTTATCGCTTAACTGGGATCATGAGGCACAATTTTTATTTCCCTTGTTAGCATGACAGTCTGTGAGATTTTCATCTCATAACTGACAGAAAATAGCAGTGAAACACACCCCCCATTTTACACCTTAGTTAAGTCATCATGAGAGGTTTCTCTCAGCCGGTGAAAACAGCTGTGTAATGTCCTTTGTGGCTCTGCAAATGTCATCAGGGTTTTCTCAATTTGGGCTTGAGAAATATAATAATATTAAAAAGTGTGGTGTGGAAATGAGCATTTAGGAGGTTTGGATGGCAGTCTAAATAAACAATTCCCTTATGGGAAATGTAGGATTTAGTATGTTTAGTGCTCCCATATTAGGGAATTTGAGTCTTGACCATGTTTTTAAACATATACCTCTTGTGAGTTATACAGCTTTTTGTAAGTGCAGTGCTAAATCATTGGAGTCTCGAACGTTGTCGACATGTTTTTCACATGTTGTTTATTCAACCATTTACTTGAATGACTGCAGCTGTTTACAGTAGTCACATAAGAGCCCGCGTTTTAGTCCCCTCCGTCTCTTACGCAGATTGATTCTGCATGATTTTGGTTGTGAGCTCTGTCACACTCTGTCTAGTGTGAACGCTGACTGCCACCGCTGTGCTGCTGACATGCTGCTTTCGCTGCCTACAGCTTTGTAAGCAAGATGTTACAGGTGAAACGTTAGACATAACAAGAATGCTGAGTATAATGCATTAGACACAGAAGCACTTTCAAAGACTCACAAGAGCTGTAGTTGTTGGTTGCTAACAAAATAACAGAAAAAAATAAGCATTGTTGCTCACTTTGGTTTATTTTGGTTTCCAGCCAGTGCAGAAGTAGAAACCCGTTTAACTTATAATATGGACAAACCTCACTACTATATTTTTACGTGATAAAAGGAATCCTCAACAAGAAAATACCCCGAGCAGTGAAAACTAGACCTACAAAGGCAAACACAGAAGTGGATTTCCACTGTTGAATCCTTTAATGCACTTTTTGTGGTGTTAAATTGCTGAAAGGTTCATTACAGTTACTCGATCCTTGTTTGTTATGAATTATGAGCGTCTTTGTTCATATGGGACACGAGAGAGAGAGACCTCCACTTTTAGGATGATAAATGTGAGTTTTAAGAGTGCAGTAATAAGCAAATGCAGCGGTTTCAGACAGAAGAGCTTATTGGTGTCTGAAACTGGAATGTTTTTTTCCTGGAAACTGCAGGGTCCTCTTTCAACTTCTAGAGCCCCACTGTTGCTCGAGGTGGCTCCACATCACTGCTTCTTCTCATTTTACCTCCTCCGTTTCTTTCTCTCTCTCTCTCTCTCTTTGTATTCACAGCTGTTTTTGTTGTTGTTGTTCTCTCACTCTTTCATCCTTACCTTTTAACTTTTTTTTTTTCTACTCCTAGTACCTTGAGTACATTGTGTTTGTAGACTTTAGAATTGGTTTGGTGGTGGTAGAGGATATTACTTGGAACCTGTTTTGGCCACTTGATTGATGAGTGGTGTATTGCTGAGTTTCAAGTTGACTCTGGTGTTTTTATGTTGTGTTGCAAACACAACATTATTGGTTGGCACTATTGCAGTAGCCACAAGTTTCTTTGTCTTATGCATGTTTCCCAAAAGCTTTGATTCAGACAGTTGACACATAGTCTGGGTCTGAAATCACTGCCAGTTTTCTATACACAGCACTATATTTACCATCAGTCTTTTCAGTCTTCAAAATGTGAAGCGTATGCTCTATATATTGGCATGTGGCACTACCTTCTGCTAACAATCAAATGTGTGAACAATGCTTTGGTAATTTTTTGGTCACTTTAAGCATTTTACTTTACTCATACCAAGTGCAATTTTATTTTTCATCCAGTGCAATATCAATCTACTCCAGTGCAATAACAAATTGTATATATAGAAGATGCATATAGTGTATTTATGTTTATAGTGCATTTATGTCATTTTTACCATCTGTATTTTATGGTTTATATTTTATATCTTATATCTATTTTTTTGTACTTATTCTGTTGATTCTGTCTTGAGCTGCTTTAATGAGTGAATTTCCCCATGGTGGCATTAATCAAGTTTTATTTCTCTTATCTTATCTGAATATGATCAGTGTGTGTGATCGTGTGTGCAATATTTTACATTGCAATATATTTGTAGAAAATTATACATAGTCTGGAGTCTGGTTTGGTCTGGTCCAAAAAACACTATGCTTCATATGTTTCTTATTTTCCTGGTTTTCTCTTGTTGTTTTATGTTTAGCCTGGGGCTTGGCATTTTCTTCTGGCGCACTATTATGTCCTAATACTGCACAGATGACAACCTGAAATATTGGTATACAGCCACAAAAGAGACAGCCTCATTCACCTTACTGCATTGTAAAGTAAAGCTTAAAAAAATAATAATAATAATAACAATAATTTTCCATATTCTCATATTGTATGTTATGTATATTACTTATCCGTAGCCATTTACTGCGGTCATATAAATTGATGTCCAAATACATAGCTAAATGTATTGATCTAACTGAATTTCACGGGAAAAAGTAACAAGAGGCATCAATAAACATGACAAATCCCCACCATCTCCTTATCTGACACTACCCATTGTCCGCCTAATCAATCCCTCGCCCCCACCTGGCTGGCCAGAAAAAGCTAATCTAAATGAGGTAAACATGAAGACAAACATAGGAGCAGATGAAGCAAATGCAAACTCATTATCTAATAAGAGGGAGCAAACGTATGGTTTTGCTGCCCTACTTTTTGTCTTTTTAAAAATACACTTATCATCATACAGTCCCAGCAATGAGGTAACCATATTTAAAACAGCCCATATCAGTGATTATTCTTTTTCAGCAACTGAAAACAAGAATTAAAAAAACAAAATCACATTTTCTAACCATTGTTTAGTTGGTTGAGTCAAACCGGTAGTACACTGACCAAACATTGGCTTGTTGATTGGACAGGATTCGGCTGTGGAGATGGAACATTCACGAAGGAGCTGAATTGAAGCGTTGGCTCTTTTAAGTGTAAGCTATTAAAATTTTGCATTAGCCCATGCATTATTTGGCATGTAGTGGAGGCTAATCTAGAATGGTGCAGGTGGCTGTTTCTTGATTTAATCCAAGTTAGGTGGTATAGAAATGCAGAAGATTTGTAAAATTACAATTTTCTTTCTAGAGGACACCCAGAACCCCGGATACCAGTGATTTAAAATAAATTCACCAGGAAATTACATATTAAGTGTCAGTGTAATTATAACTAGCTAAAAAAATGAAAGAGGTCCAAGAGCAGATGTGGTAGATGATTGTGATGTAAGGATGATGGTAAGCAGTACTTTAGCTGTACCACATCCACCAAGACGAACTGAGTATCCAGGCAGACAGCCCCAAAGAGAGTAGTTACCCCAGGTAATCTGCTCTGAGTCTGAGAGGTCAAATGTCCTGAACTGACACCGTCTTTAACAAGGCCTGTGATCTGGCAGTGCCATGGATAGAACATGATCTGTGACCCACAAGGACATTCACTCTATTATACCTATACGTCAAACCATTATCTTCTAAGAAGTGAGATGGGCAGTGGCAAGAAATGAACAAACACAGTGGACAGATTCAGTTTAATTTAAGAGGAGGATGAAGTTTAATGGAGCAACACCAACTTTACTGATATGCAGGGATGGGATGAACTCATCACCTTGGGCCCTTACATGGTCTTTTAGTTACTTGGCTTGCAGGCACATCTTGGACTTTCTTAAAAAAGGATGTTGAGTGAGGGTGTAAAACACCGAGGCTAATCTGTAGCAGGTGGTCTGCAGTCACCTCCGACACGGTACACCACAGCAGAGGGTGCAGACCCTCAGTGCCTGAGCCAGTGTGGGTATGATAGAAACCTACGTGACTGGCCAGTATCACTGCCAGATAGCTTTTAATGTTGTTTTTTCCTTAATCTGCCATGTCTTGTAGAGGAACAACACATCAAAGCAGTAATTTGCCCAACGCTACACCTATTATAAACATATGCCACTTAGAAGTACTTTAAATGCTTGCCATCATGCCGGTGAGCATCCATGCCAGGCCCAGACGATCTAACCACTGAGTGAGAATGTTAAATTCCTCTGCATGCCTTGAATACAAACTCTGTCACTCTGTGCTGAGGGAATCAGGCAGAGAGGGGAGTCATACAGCAGCGTGGCCGGCCACCGGTGTGCCACTGCATCTTTTTTTTTGTAAGACAGAGGGGGCACTGACCATTTTTGAGGAAAAGTAATTCAGAGTAGCCTGTGGGTACTGTATCTCAGGATTCAGCCTGGCCAGCAGGTCTGCCCCCCTATCTGCGCCTCCTCTGACTCAAATTGGGTGCAGCGACAAGAGATGGGTGCTACTCCACACTCTTAACCTGTGTGCCAGCTCGTCAGGGTGGGTGAAGTAAGATGGCAGGGTGATGTAACCTGTCGTTAGGACTCATTATATCCCTACAAATCTGGTCATTTATATGTGTGAGTATTTGAAATGTGTGACAATCACGTCACAATCACAATCCTCTGCTATCTGGGGTGAAAATCATTGGGAAAATACAATTAGCAGCCCTTACGCATTTCTTTTTTAAGCGACCCCGAGGCAGCTCATTTGTGTTTTATCCTTTTTTGGCCTGGCACTTGTAATTACTAGAAGCGTATTCTGAGCTGCACTTGTCAGAGAAGAGCCTTGTTAACTGTAAACTCCATTCGTTATGTGGCAAGAGGCAACTTTCGGATGTGTGAATCCATAAAAAAAAACTATCTTGGTGTTTTTCAGTGTAAATCTGAAAAAAAAAAGTCTGAAGTCACCACCCCCAGTTCATCTCTACTGGCATGCCCACTCACAAAGAACATAATATTTCTATAACCTACAATTCTAAAATCCTGCTTGGTCTCAGAGCCATCTGGTCGACTGCAGTGTGATACAGTATCACCAGTCATCTGGATTTATATCAGAGAAAGCTCAGAACGAACAGGCATATTGGAGCAATATTTTCCCAGGAGACACCAAGCTTTACAGTGGGATGCAGACCTCCCCTTTGTTTTACTATCACAAAGTACCAACTTGAAAACTATTTTGCTTGCTAGGGTGAAAGTCTGAATTGACACATGCTTCCTTAAGAGAGATTTATTTTTCATTAATAATCCCTGTATGTTGTGCCTAATTGTAACATGCATATAATGTGACACATAGCGAGATGCTACAAATTCATTTCAGTTACCTAAATAAATGTGCTGATGGTTTTACTGATGAAAACTTTATTTCCACAGAGTGCATGTTTCCAAGCAGATTTAATTTGTCAATACTCCCACTATTCCCAAAACATAGTGGTGTATTAAGTGGTGCTCTGTGAAAAACAAAGACATTCGCTCTATTTAGTGAGCCACTGTAAATGAATTTGACGAGCTGTTGGGACGGATAGAAGATGTGACTTTGTGCAAAAGCAAAGCCCAGGAATTAGTAGTAACAAACTGCCTGTTATGTTTACATGTTGCCTGTTGTGCACTTCCTGTTTTATTTTGTAGTCTCGCCTCTCATCACTTGTGAGCACTTTGTTACTTTGCCTGTCCTGTCCTTTTGTGTCTCCCTCCCATTTTGATTGCCTGCTCCGCCCCAATTGGTTTCACCTGTCCCCATTAGTCTCCAGTGTATTTAAGTCAGTCCTTTTCCTTTTGTTCTTTGTCGTGTCGTGTCGTCTGTGCTTACCTGTGCTTTCCTGTGCTGTTTTTTATGTCGTCATCCCTTGTGTGTTCCTGCCTTCCTGTTCGGTTCCTGCCTGCCTCGTCCCTGTGTTCCTGTGTTCCCGTGTTTTTTGCTTTCAATAAAGCGTCATACCATCTACTCTGCCTCCTGCCTCGTCTGCATCCTGGGTCCAGCTCCACTTCGCCTTGCACCTACCCTAACACTGCCTGGAGGATTTATCTGCTCTGCAGTGATAATGAATAGAAAATGAGCCTGAAAATGAGTCTTGTTAAGTGCATTTGTTTTTCTTTTTTTAATGGACTGGAGAAGGGAGTTTTATTGGGTAAACAAAGTGTTCAATTGCCTGGATGTGTACTCTATATTTACTGCATGCCACTCTCTGTCTCGCACTTTCTTTCCCTCTCTCTTTGATATTTTGCAGCAGTCTTTCAGTGTCTCAGCAGGTGCCTTAAATGAGTCATTTCTTGACGTGACTACTTGCGATGTACCTTGACACTTCATAAATCACCTTCAGAAGACTTGTATCGTCACTGCATGTCAAAGCTTTACATTCATCTAAAGAAATAGATGATGAATATGGGTAATTTACCTGTGAAGACAGATAAATAATATCTCTCTCTCTATATGTTGAATGTGATATTTTTACGCTTACTTTGACCGGCACTATACGTCTGTTTAGACAGTGAATGCTATCACAAACAAGCACAGAGGTTGCTATTGAATTGCAGGGGAGGAGAAATCAAAGTGACTATTTAGTCTGAAATGAACATATCTAAGAAGTCTCGCTCTTAATTTTACTGCCCACTTATTTGTACATCAGCCCTGTGCTCCTTTTATGTCTCCTTTCTCTGAAAGTGTCATGTCCTCCCTCATTCTGCTCCTCTGCAGTACAGTCACATCTCTCTCCCAAGGACATTTAGCTAACAGAGTCACTGGGAAGATACAACTTCATCTGCCGTTTCTTTGACCTTTTTTTTTTTTTTACATGTTCAAGCAACCGTAAATATAACTTGTGCCTCTGAGTGTCTTACTCCTTCACTGTCTCTTTGTCTCTTTTAGTTTCACTCTCTCAAACACATTAATCTCCCAAGGTCACAAATAAAGTAGTTTGGTGTGTGAGCTATATGTGTTATAAATCAAACATGTTATTTAGAGATTAGCTGCCTCCTTCCCAGGTTGCATGCTTTTTCCTCTGTGCTCTATCCTAGCCTGCATGCATTGGTTACATATGAGAGTAAGGCTTTGCTTGATCTGTTGCTGTATTCTAATAGTGTAACTTGCAAGATAAGATTTCTTTTTTGGCTTCTTTGGGATGGTGGAAGCAGGCTTGGGGCAAAACACTAACATTGAAATTTCAGATTTGTTACCAAATAGTTGTCCATTTACACATTCAACATATAGGGAGCAACATTAAAATCCGTGTGGAGTCATGTTGTTTGTGTTCTCCTGATAAATGTAAGTCCAATACTTTTTTTTTTCCTTTTAGCTCTGTTTTTGTCTCAACCAACTTCTGAGTGAAGCATTTAGCAGTTAAATCTATACTTGGCTCTTTAGCTGCTAAATGCTACTCTATATTCACCTCCTCGTCAGGAACTTTGTCCGTCTGACCTTGGGCCTGAGCAAGCATTTTTAGGGCTGGCTACTGCTGAAAATGATGCTGATGAGAGCTGTACAAAAAAGTCAAGTTGTGGGCAGTAAAAGGAAAACAGTGGGCCGAAAACATATTGTTTAATTGATACACAAACACAAATGTAAAAGCCACTATTGCTGGAGTTATTTCTTAAGTAAAGTGACTTCTTAGAGTCATCACTGTGAAGTTGTCATATTAATAAAAATCAGTGCTTTACTGAACACCTTATAGCTTGACATATTCGAAAATATATTTATTAACCTGCTCTCCAAGAGTTGGATGAAAACATCCACATCACCAGTGACTCCCTGGACCGTTGCAGTGAGATTTCCAGACAGCCCCACACACACATGCTGGGCAGATAGATACTGCTATCTGTCAAGACTGATTTCTCTGTGCTAAGCTAGACCAATTGCCTCCTGGCTCTCAGCTTTGTAATTAATTTACAGACATGAGAGCAGTATCAATCTTCTCATCTGACTTCCTGCAAAATTAGAATATTTCGTTAAGTGTTGACTTATTGACTTACATGCTGACTTATTTAAGAAGTAATGAATCTGTGTAGACACTGTAAATATATATCTTAACTAAAAGCCAAGTGCCATTGTCTGGAAACTTTCTCAGAAAGTCATGAAGACACATTTTTAAAAAATGACATTTCAACTTTAATTGTTACCGAGTCAGCTGTCAGTTGATAGAATTTTACATATTCAGTCTTATATTTCACAGTGAGAGAAGTTAAGTCCTGCTGTCTGTTATAATTGCCCTCTGTGCCGAGGACATAGTTCAGCTCTGCTTTTTATAGAGGCAGAACTTTGCCCTCGGTCATAATGTCCCACTTGTCCCTCATTAGATCCTAATGGCATTTGACATTTCAATCTTCGTGAGTTAAAAAAAAATTTAGATATGTACGCCAAAGTGCTCTCTTAAACCTCCAGTTTCCTCAACTCATTTAAGCACTTCTTCACTTTTCCATTTTGGCCTTTGGAGCTGGGGGTGTGTTTTTAGCTGTTTACAAACCATAATTTACTGTAAATGGAAATACTAAATGCAGGTTGAGTGTTGATTAAATGTTGATTAAGACCATATGAGAGATTTTGTTTAGGAAGCATTTGTGTGGTTAACAAAAGTTTTATTAGTACTGCGACAAAATACTTCAAAAGGGACAGGAAAAATGTTTAAATCATAAAATTTTAGATTGAATGAATACATAACATACCGAGACAATTTACTTCATATTGGAGGATACCTTATTACATACCTTATTAAAATTCCAATTTTCGGAACATGATGGAGCAATTCCTCCTCCTGCAATACTCCCCACAAAACATTGGTTCACTTAAATTGAATGCAGCAAAACAATCATGTTAATACTATAAAGCTCTGAGAGAGAGGACGGTTAATACTGGTCTACGTGTGTCTCTGCTTAATAAAAAACAGTAATTGCATTTAATCTGCTTCATATTCAGTACTAAAGCCCTGGTGACTGTATAGAATCTATAATGCAAGAATTTTTATACTTTATACTTTATACTATTTTTATACATCAATTTATACATCATTAATCAAGTGTTAATCACAGCATTATAGACAGACTGTGACGATCAGTATGTGTCGTTTCATAATTCTTGTGTCCATATCTGCAAATGAAAGTTTAATCTAGAGGCTGCATGTCTTTCGTGCCTCTTATCTGCATCTTTAGTCTTTTACTGAATTTTTCAAACACTCCTCTGTGCCTAGGAATAATGTGCATGCGTAAGCATCATGTAACTCAGGTCTGACCTCTAGTCAATGCAGCTGGATGCAGGCCTTCAGCTTCAGGCATTCATCAGGACGTTTGTAAGCAGTATTCAGTTATAGTCACACTGTGCTGAGGATGAGCACAGACGACACGAGCACAGGACATTTCATGCATAACCTTGTTAAGTTCTGAAAAACGGAGCAGGAACGCTTAAAATTCATTAACCAGTGTGCTGTATCCAACAGTGAACTTAATGTGACGGAACTACACAGGAAATTCAAATGACCTTATATTACAGTACACCTATCTACATTACAGCATGTCTTTACTGAGTGAACAGCATGTCTCATTTCTGTTCATGCACAAGTGCACATGTGCAGTTTTCACATTACAGCTCAACTCATTAAACATCATAGTCCCACTGCTGCAGTGGAACATACAGATGAACATGTTAAACCACAATAAATGACATTAGATGCACTGTCTCAAGCTGCAGCCACAGTTGAAGGCATGGCCAAGGTAAACACTAAAAAACACTAAACAGGTGCAAATGAACCACAATTGACAGTTACATCTCGTGCTGCACGTGTATCTAGCTATATGGAGATCTCCACCTCTTGCAAGTGCATATAATTTCCTGCCCATTGCTGCTGCTGCAACCTTTAATTATTTTTTTCTTTTTCATTAAAATACATTATTCTAGTGAAAGACGCTCATGTACGCAAACATTGGCAAGGTTTCTCTTAATGTAACTTGAAGGACGTGTTCACAGAGACACACAGAAAGAGTCAGACAAAAGTCAGCGCAGAAGTTTGAGAAGAGAGGGAAAGTTTGCTTGCGGCATGCTGGACATTGTGACGTTGGGTTGACCTTCTGTCAAATGTTTGCTGCCTGTTTTCTCTGCAACCCCTGCAGATAAACCTAATTTTGTCCTTTCAGTCAGCTGCACCAGTGTGTCATGTGTGGGAGGCAAAGAGTGAACTGAGAATTAAAATAGCCGAAAAGGGCATTTCAAACACCCAGATAGTGGTTTATTAAAGATGTAAGATGTTATTCTTACAGGATCAGTTCTCTCTATTTCTATTACTTCAGTGTTATTGATTTTAAACTGACACACAAAAAGACAGACAGACAAAATATATAACAACAAAAACAGATAGGATCACCAAGGGCAGCACATACTTGTACTTTAACTCTGATTGCAGGTTTCCTGTGTGTGATGGTTTAGCTCCCCAATTTTCACAGGAGGAACAGATGTGAGTTCTTATTCCTAAAGCCTGAGTGTCAAGATGAGGACACTCAAAGCTATTGTCTGTGAATTTTATGACCACTTGTGGCTCTGTAGAGCAATGTTTTGATGAGTTGTAACAATGTTTTGACAATGTGTGATTGTCTGCCCCGCCCTGATTGTTTCCACCTGTTCCCCATTACCTCATGTGTGTGTATATATTGTCTGCGTTTCCCCTTGTCTCGTTGCCCCGATCGTAGCTTCTTGTTTCATGTGTTCAATGTCTGCGTTCCGTGTATTCAGCAATTGAGCCATTATTCATGTCAAGACAAAAGAAACCAAGCCTGTTTTCTCGTAAGACGTCCTTTATTAAAACCTTTAAATCAGTACCTGTGTCCTGTCCTGCATTTGGATCCACCTGCTCTGTAGCGTATCGGAACAGTAAAACATTCATAAAAAGCTTTGAAAATGTTTTATGAAGAAGGAAGTTAAGGCCACATGGTTGCTGTGAATTCAGTATAAGGACATTACATTTGTTAAGACAAATGTGTTAATAATGAAAACACCGTCAGCTTCTAACACATCAATTATGACAAAAATGTGCTTAATGTTTTTTTACAGAGAAAGTGACTACGCTTAACTAAGCTAAACATGCTAATCTTGTTATGTTACGTTAAACCATCTTGATGCGAGCATGCACTAATTAGTGCAGCTGCCAAAGTGCAGCTGAGGCTTACAGGTCATGTCATTATTTTTTCACCTTATGGATACACTGATGTTTTAATCAGGTGGGAATCACCAAACTTATTGAAATGCATCCTCAGACTCCAGCCCACAGAGGCCGATGGTAACGTTTGAGAAAATATCAGAGCATCACCAAAGTCAGTAAGCTCAAAGTCCATAAAATAGTTATTGGGATATTTCAGTCTGGATCAAAGTAGTGAATTGACCTACAGAGTGATATTGCTATCCCTTGATAAAAAAAGACTTTGTATCATCAGACTAATTTAATATGAACTCAATGATCAATACAGAGTAAAATGTAACTTAAGTATTTTTGTATTATTTCTAGGGTTGAATTGCCGAATTCAACATTGCAATATGCAGCTTAATATAGTGGTAAAAGCATTATTTTATATTCTCTTTGTTTAAGTTGTTACATTATGTCCATTATTTAACAACTGCTGGAAAGTCTATTCATGTAGTCTCTGACTACAAAGCGGAAGTGATGGAAGCATCCTGTAACAGCCAGCTTTTATGTAGGCTGCTCATTTTTATGGATCAATGTGAAACTTTTTGCTATTTTCATTTTCATTGCCTGTATTTCCACTTTATTTATTTATTTTACTGATTAACACTCACACTGGAGATATCCTGTTTCAGGAATGCAAAAGTGGTATTGTGGAAAAATTTACAGAAATGTGTTGAACTCCAGCAGCATGTCAGCATCTCAGAGTCATATGGTATGTGTAATCCTGTAGGCGATTTTTATCAGTGTTCATTAGTTTTAATGATCAGAGGGGGCTCGCTGTGTTGTCAGGAAAGTGCCACGTCTACGCTGGTATGTGAAACCTCATCTGGAGAGTGTCAGCAGATCCACGGGACACTAATTATTAACCTCACCACTGTCTCCCTGCACTGTCACCTAACTCCCAAAAGCATGATTTTAATTAGTGAACTAATCTATTTTAAATGTAACATATGAGCATGTCTGTCTCACCGCGTTATGGACAGGTGGATGGAAAGAGAGGATAGATGTAAGTTGATATTAAAATAGATGGCTCCTTCAGTTTGATGAATGTACAATGAGGCTGGTGGCAACTGGTGTCAGTCAGGGGAAGGGCAAGTAGAAGTGGAGTTGAATATGCAATTAGACAGATAATAGAGGCATACAGCAAAGAGGTAGCAATGGCACAGTAGACCTATAAAAGGGGTTCTGAGGCAGAGAAAAGAGTGTGGGAGATAAGGCTGAGCAAGGCGAGGAAGGAGTGGACGAGTGTGAGAGACAGAGAGTGACAGTGGGTTATTTTTAGCCAGCCAATACCAAAGATATTGCAATGCTGGTTTTAGGTGGCTGGGGTTTTGCTGGGCACACTTTTACTCCTAGCCACACACACATGCCAGCCATCCAGATCACAGCAGAGACTCACAGCTTACTGCATGGCACATGAAATCAGCTCTGAGCCCTGTTCAGACCGTCACATCCCTTTACCATAACCCTTTACCGTAACATTTTGGCAGATGAGACTGAAATTTAAAGCCCTGATTCTTGGCAGTCATAAACTGTACAACATTAATGACTACATTGTTTATTTAGCGCAAATGGCTGCTATAACTCCAACCAACCATTGACTGATTACGAGACAACAGGCTTTTGGGCACAGACAAGTAAAAGAGACTTTGACACAAGACATAGCAAGACAGTAGCAGACAACACAACTGCAAAAGTTATTTTAAGTAATTTGTGCCAATTTGTAGTAGTTTTTGTAAAACTTTGTAGTAGTTTAGCATAACCGATTTTGTGTCTCCTGATACTAACAAGCCAACTGTCCATCACCTTCTGTCTTTGTGACGGGGTGTCTGGACGGGCCATCCCTGGCCACCTGGCTTGAATAATTTAAGATAATTGACATAATGATTGACACCTATTAAGTGGTTTATTGGAGTTATGTTTTATCTTTGGATTCTACCCAGATAGTGCTGAAAATTGTTACGGTCCAGGGTTGCCTGGAAATCCCAGTGTCTCCATTAAAAGAAGCAGCACTTTGCGCTCTTTTAAAAACTGTATATTCCTTATAAGAGGATGAATTTAAACTCAGTTTAGTATTTTTTATATCTACATATATCTACATCTCTATTGTCATATCTACAATTCAAAATAGTTTTTGTGGCACAGTAACCTCTTACATTTTTCCCATGAGGAAATCATCAAGTGTTTGTCCAGGGCAGTGCAGCAGCTGACCTCATTTAACCACTGTTGAGGCAGTTTTTGATGTCATAGCAGTGTGTTGAATATCAAGCACCATCGGTTCATTTTCAGCTGACACAATGTCTGCAGCTTGTTGCAGTTAGCCACACAAATAGCCTCATTTAAGATTTCTCTTGTTTAGCCTCCCATATTTTTTCTTTTCTTGTGGTCATTTGTTTCACTCTGTGGCCACAAATCCACATTTGGAACAAATAGGCTGGAAGTAATGGAAAAATAAAATAATGGAGGATTGTTGTGCACAGTCTTTGAATCGCAATAGGAACACTAGCAAAGCTTATTGTTATTTGTCTTTATGACAGAACTGATGAGTCACGTCAGATTCCTGGAAGCTATCAGGGCTTAAAAAAAAGGATGAGAACAGTGAACAGTGGCGTGATCAGGATCATCATTTTATAAAGGAGCTACAAATACGCCTTGCCTGCCCTCACTCCACGTTATAATCCAAACAGGTACTGAACGTGAAAATTAGCAGCAATGTATCATAGAGTCATCTTACTTTAAATCACATAGCACAGCTGGAAACCACATTACTGAGATACACGTGGGATTGTTTTAGCTTTGATTGTTCCTGAATCATCCAGCCTAATCTTTGGTGGAGTTGTCCCCTTTGGGTGGAAATGGAGATTACTAGGTTGATTGACAAAACGATCTCACCACAAGGTTTATTTAGTTGCCATTCTGGAGCTGAAATCTAAGAAATTAACTTTAAATCTGACAAGCCAGACTTTCTTGATGCTGCTCCACAATAATTTATTGCTGCTAAATCTCAATCTACTTTATTTCAACATAGTGTGCTGTCCTGTGAAACCATGTATGTCCACAATCAAATAAAAAGGGATTAGTTTTTAATACATATATTATTATATGTATTATTTTTTACAGTAATGGTGTGAAACAAAATACTTGGAATTAACATGTATTATACCATCATTTATCAGCATTTATTGACCTTTTCCAGTTACTTTCAAAGAGTGTACTAAATCTAGTTGCCATACAGATGATTTATTGACATTATGAAATATAGAATGGGGCAATAACAACAGACTATTTGTTTATGACATCTGTAAAGACTAATGAGCTGAGCTGTCACGCTCAATCACATTCATCAGTAAAGTGTTAGTTTTCATGCATTTGTGTGTGTTGCTAATGAGTTAGGATTATTATAGCTGATTCATAACTGTGAGGCCAAATGATTTCCATTGTTGTGTGCCCAGGATGTGACAGCATTAGTGGTAATCCATAAAATCTGTAAACAGCTCCGTGTCAACATTGGCAGTGTTCTCTGATGTAGAGCTCAGTCTTTCATGCATCGCAGGTACTGACCTTGAGTGAGACTCCCAGGGAAAAGATTCAACACATATCTATAAAAAGTCTATAAAAGCCCACACACATGCAAATTCCCCCACCGCCACAGCACACAGCCCTCCCTCCGATGATGACTCAGTATTGCTCCAGAAACCGGTGACCGTGACCAGTCTCTGGACCAGGGCTTTTTTTTTATGTCTCAGTGAGATTTATGTCCATCGTATGAGTTTAAACATTCTCCTCTCCTTTCCGACATCCTGTCCTGTACTGTTCGGATGTTACTGTTTCTGTTCAGTGCTATTTTGCACCTTCTGTACTTTATAATATATGCATATCTACCTTTTTTTAATCCAAGAGTATACCTGCATCTATTGTATATTATTGTTTAGTTTTATATTTTATATCAGTTGTATCATTTATATTTTAGATCTATACTTATCTATATAATCTACTTTATTTTATGACTTTAGTGTTATTTATTTTTATGTTTACAATTTTTTTTTTTTTTTTTGAGAATTTCATTGCCAGCCATTGCTTGACGTAATTTGTTGTGCACATGGCAAAAAATTCTTTAGTCTTAAATCTCGTTCTGCCCTGTCCTATCCCATCAGGTCTTGCAATGTTCTGCACCAGACTGTCTCATACTAGGCAGTCCCATCCTGTTCTGTCCCTTAACGTCCCAACCTGTCCCTTTCACTTCTGTCCCAGACTTATCCAATCCCATCTTGTCCGTCCATTTAGTCCTGTCCTGTTCTGTCTTGTCCCATCCTGCACTGGCCTGTGCTCCCCCCTCCCTTCCTTTTATTTTCTGGCTAGTCCTGTCCTGTCCTCTTGTGTTGTCCCATCCAGCATGTGGCCTATCCCGCACTGTCCTGGGTTGTACTGTCCCATCCTTTCCTTTCTTATCCCAGCCTGTCCCTGTTTGCGAGGCTCTATCCTGTCCCGTTCTCTTCTACGCTCTTCTGTCCCATCTCGTCCATTCATTTCCTGTTTTAGCCAGCACTTTCCTGTCCTGTCCCACCCTGCCCTGTCCTACACTGTCCTTCCTATCTTGTTCTGTCCTATCCTGCTTGTCCTGTCTAGTCTTTCTGTAGTATTATCCCCTATCCCACACTGTTCCGCCCTAACTCGTCTCTTTCTTTCCCGTCCTGACTGACCCATCTTGTCCTCCTCTGTGTGCTCTGTCCTGTTCTGTCTTATTCTGCCATCCTGCACAGGCCTGGTCTTTCCCATCTTTTCTTGCACCGTTCTGTCCTAGACTGTGCCGTTCTGCACTGTTCTGTCCTGTCCTGTCCTATCTTGTCATGTCCTCTCCTGTCCTGTCCTGTTTAATCCCATCCCCCCAGTGCTGGCCTGTCCTAAACTATTTGGCCCTGTCTGGTACAGTTCTGTCCCGTTCCCGCTTCATTATCACAACAAGTGCCATTTCCCCCTCTTCCCCCTCTTCATGTGACACCACTGTGAGCGCAACATGTCTTCCATCCATCCATCCATCCATCCATTTTCTAAACCTGCTTATCCTGAGCACCCACACAGGGTCGCAGGGTGTGCTGGAGCCTGTCCCAGCTATCTTGGGCGAGTTAGTGCAGGGTACACGCTGGACTGGACGCCAGTCAGTCGCAGGGCTGACGTGTTTGAACATGAATCGCATCAATATGTCTCATGTTTGTGTTTGTCTGCAGTCGCTGATGAGTCTTTGTGTGCATGCTTAATTGTCTCTGCGTGCACCAAACTGATCCCAGCTGAGCCAACACAGGAGATCAAAGGCTTATCGCTGCGTCAAAGATGGGTCTGTCTCATTCTCCTCAGTCCATGGGGTCTGAAAAAATTCGATTAATGGCAGACGGAGTGGATGCAGAAATATCCTGTTTGTACCATGACTCATCTCAAATGACAACTGGGAGCGAAAGGCGGTGATTTCTGAGGAACTTGCTAACTTTGCAGATGAGCCTTACGTCACAGAGGAAACTGGGTCAGGCCCTTTGCACGATGCTGTTTTTTAGTGCTATTATGAAATACACTCAACAGAGGAAAATAGTGTCAGAGACTAACAGCAGTGGTGATATAACAGCTGAAATCAAAGCAGTAAGTAGTTCTTCAATGAGGTCATAGTTGTTAGGACACTGCATTTCTAATACCAGTTACATAGCGTTGCATTTGAGTCCTGTCCCATTATGAGCAAGGTTTTATAGCTCAGTGACACACTGGTGAGGGTCAGTCAATTTTCTCTTGCTTGTGCAAAATCTCTTTCTTTTCCTCTCCATCTCTCTCTTTCTCTCGCTCTCTCTCTCTATCTCTCTGTTTTCACACACACACATACGCACACACACCCTCTCTCCATCTCTAAATCTCCCTCTGGGTAATCAGTCAGTGTGTATTTTTAAATCTGTCACTAATCTCTATTATTGGCACAACACACTGGACAGGGCTAGCTTTCATACTTTGAGGAGATATATTGCGACATACAAACAAACACATATAATGTTGAAAAATCTCTAGGCGGACATGTTCTCTGACCCCTCCTAAACAATCCCGTGGGACCTTTTGAGTGTAAAATTGTGGGGATGTTACGTTGTCCCCTGCGTGACACAGAGATGACAAAACAGATGCCACAGATGACATCTCTCTGGAGTTGGCAAGAGTTTGGGATGGCCGAAAAACTGCGGAGGATTTGGCTCCGTGGAGGGGGAGAGCAGTAATCATGAAATGCTTTAAATACTAAAATAGAGAAATCTAAACTGAATGAAACTGTATGCCGCCAATTTTTTTATAGAAGTTAAGTTAACCCTTGGTGTTTGATAATTAACACCTTTTGATTTCCAGAGTTATTTCAGAATGCAGGCTTTATCTTGACACAAATAAACTGGATCTGTCTAATTCCTGCCTGTGTGTTATCTCTTTGTGTAGGAGGCGCTCCAGTCCTTTGCCTTCCTGGTGTTTGTGGTGGCCTGCACCTTGGGGTCTATCTACCTTTACTTTGTCCTCCCTGAAACCAAAAATAAAACATTCATGGACATCAGTCAGAGCTTTGCCAAGATTAACAAAATCCCCGTCCCCTCCCCCGGCCAAGAAATGGAGCTGGTCATTAAGCCTGACGTGAACGGAAAAGTCCAAGATACTGTGAAGATGGAGAGTTCCTTCTAACCTGCACGGACTGTGGTGAAGCAGGTGTCGTTTGTACATATTTATCTAAAGGTCCTAAATACAACATTCAGAATATTATTTAAAAAAATTATAAAAACTATTTGCTATATAAAGATATAGTGGAGTAAAGGCGCCTTGATCAAAGACTGGAGTCACAGTTGGGTCCGCCGTGCCTGTATGTAAGTCCACGCTGCATTTTTAAAGATATTAAGGGAGGGACTCTTCACACAGCAAATAAAAAGCAGGATGGTAGTGGAAGTGTTCTGCTGAAGCCATTTACAACCATCAAAGTAGCGTTAGCAGGATAGCTAGCAAGCTAATAGCTCCTAGCAAGCGATTGTAGGCAGTAAACATCTCATAAAAATCTTTGGGTGTTTATGTGCAAGCTCAGTGCATTACTATTTATTTATAGATTATTTAAAAGTGATTTTATTTTGTTTCTTTCTAGTCTGAATTAAGTGTGTCCATTTGCTTTTTTTTTTTTTCATTCGTTTCAGTCTGAGATGCTGTGCTCTCGTGCATTGTCCGCCTATTCTGAATGTTGTATATATCACCTTTAATGCGATCAGTGAAATAAAAGTCCATGCATTTGTATATGTTTTCTATGACTCGATCTGTAGGATTATTGCTGTATTTCAGTTTGCAGAAATTATTTGTATATATTTTATTCAATAAAATGAAACCAAAATATTTCAGATGTCATGCACCATTTACTGGTCAATATACAGATAAAACACGCTGAAAACCATCTGTGTAACATGTTAGCAAACAGCAGCTTATTTACACATCCAGTAAATTCTGGGTAACATAATAGCATTTATTTGGAGTTGTGTTTGTGTCCACCTGACCAATGTAAACACATCATTGACTCTTTTTTTACCTCTGTTTTGGTCCTCTACCAATTTGTGAGGGATGTATCTGCCTCTGTAGCTCATAAATGCAGTTAGTCACTAACATCAGGTGTTTGGCATTGGTCAGGTAACATACAGTGGTTTTATCAGAGTTTTCTCACTAAAACCAAACTACAGCTACTTGCTGTGGCTGAAAATAAGACTGATGAAAGCAGTGAAACCAGTGAATCAGCAGAAAATGTGGACCAGAAAATGAAAACTATGAGCTGAAATAAGTTAAAATGCTCAATAGAACTCAATAGCAAAGCTGGTTCATAATGCTCTGTGGTTTCATAATTATAAGCGAAAAATTTCACATTACACAACAATCATTTGATCCATCGTTAATTAAAAAAAAAATTATTGATTATTGAGCACTTTTAGTGAAACTAACTTTCCAACAAGACCAGACTGGTGTGTACCTGAGGTGAAGCCTCAGGTGTACCTGATTCTTTCAGTGAATCAGACCAGTTGTATCAGCATACAACATTGCTTCATCTCGGTCAGATCTCATATTTGTCGTTGCCCTGAAGGAGTTTCATAATTAGAGGACGGCGGACATGTGTCTGAACAGACACATATTTTGTGGGATTATAACCATAATACTGGTGTCTTGGTTAACATCCTAATATGGACAACAAGAGAGAGAACCCAGAGAGCGCAGCAAAGCTGACAGGGACAGTTTTTTGGATCCCCTCCAAATTTGAAGGAAGCCAACACTACTTCCTATCAGATGGTGGGAGCCAGTAGAGGAAGTAATCTGAACAGACAAGCGTGGCATTGGAAAGCAGTCGCAGTTAGCTCCACAGTAGGGTGTACTCAACATTTCAAAGACCACTCCCTGGGGGATCTAACATCCCACCCTCTCACATAGACACACACAGACATGGATACAAAGGTGTGTGTGTGTCCTGTGGTGATAAAAGGGTGCATGAGTATTCGAATGAAATTGCAGAATGAAAGTGGGGAAATGTCAATGCATCATCGCTTTCAGTTTAATTCCTGATCATATTGAGTGAGTTTGTGCTACAGATTATATTTCTCCAACTGGCAAGCAGGCAGGCAAGTGAAGGGAATAATAATTGGAAGTATCCCATAGCTCTTTTTCCAGCATGGTACTCGGGAGAAGTTACACTCAGCGCCATTACTTAGTGGGTAATTGACAGAAAGGTTTGGTGGTGATTGCTGGTGGGAGAGTAATTATGTTACCTCATAACTGCAAAGGCATAAACACTACATGTTTAATACGTTGCATTATACACAGCACACAGTACTGCTGTGCTTGACAAATTCCTGTTTGTCCAATCTCTCAGATATCCTCTCAGGAAATGCTATTAAATCAACTTCCCATTATGCAAAGCAAGAAGTGGGCGCTGCAGGGGGTGCACTGTAAATCCTGTCTCCAATAGCTCTAAAAAGGGCTCACAGAAGGATTTTTTTATCCTTCAGAAATTTAGCTGAGTAAAAACATGTTTTTATCTGGCATTCAGAATACTCCAAAATAATTAATATCTCAGGAATCGATTTAATACTAATTTAAACTTCTCTTGGTTGCAAGTGATCAAAAGTCACAATAATGGCCCTTTTCCACTAGTTCCTACTTGGCTCAACTCGACTCGATTCATACAAAGCACAGAAGAGTCAGAATATGCAAATGCTTATTTTTGTCCCGTTTTTTGTCCCTTTTCCTGTACAGTCATCAAAACCATTTGCATTATTTACGCTTCATAAGGTACGCTGCCTTACAGGAGTCTCAGACTAAAGGCATTTAATCATGCAGTTTATGGGCTGCAACATGATTTATAAGTGCAATTTATCTTCACTATATTCATCTGTATGCTTTCCTCTATGATTTACTTGCAAATTTATGCTATATGTCCTATGCAGGTTTTCATCAAAATCAGGATATGATGTTTACTTGGAACACAATAAGAAAACAGGCCATTCAGCTCCCAATATGCATAAATGTACCATTACTCAAGTTTTTAGTCATGCCTGTGTGTGCAGGCATGCATTAGACTCGTCAACATCCCTGCCACTATCTGTCATTCCTGCATCGACTGATGTTACCTTAGCAGTGGAGGATTAACCCACTTTTCTGCCTGCCTGCTACATTCACCACTCTCTGCTGGATTTGGCATCTTCATCTGATCGCCAGTAATGGAAAACAAAAGCAACATTAAAAATCAAAAGCAGGCAATAATGAGTTTATCCTCCAAATTACTGGTGTCAGACTTCTAATTGCACTTCAGTGAGTAAATCATCATTGTCATTGTCATGTCATTTGTCATCACTTTTTTTTTCCCCCTCTGTATGCATGCCATATCCCAGTTTCTTTTGAGGAAATCACAGCTAGTATACACAGGTCTACCAAACCTAGGATAAGAGCTTATCTCGGCACTCAAGACCTGATGTTTACATGCACAACTGATAATATCCAGGATGCTAGTGTGTGTGTGAACACCATGAGTATCAGACTCATATTCTGCAGCACAGCTCG
Organism: Scortum barcoo; assembly: GCA_023238725.1. Classification (NCBI taxonomy): domain Eukaryota; kingdom Metazoa; phylum Chordata; class Actinopteri; order Centrarchiformes; family Terapontidae; genus Scortum; species Scortum barcoo. The sequence goes on from CM041537.1 coordinate 22,622,388, forward strand.
TGTTGCAAAGTAAGGCATTGACCTGTTGCTTCCCTGCTTCCCACACCAGCATCTCTAGGCCCTTTGCTGTTTGCGTGGTATATTCATCTTCTGATCCTCTTGTGCAGACTGACCTGAGAGTTGTTCATTTGAACTCTGTCATCCGGCAGGGGGGACTGGGGCCATTCTTGATACTGTGAGAATATAAACTTTGTTATGATGGCTGTGGCTTTGAGCTCTTTGTTGACATTTGCACTTAATAAAACAGTGATTTGGCTAAAGGGCCCTTCTACTGGCAGCTCCATTAGAAGGCTGCTGTGCCCCTGAAGCACCTGCTTTCTCCTTTAGTCTCAGTGGTGCTGGTTTACCACAAGTGAGCTTGAGTACTTTAGACACCTTCAGGTAAATATTGAGACACTAAATGTGTCTGGGAGTTTGGTTGTGTGTGCATTTAAGTGCAAGAGAGCATCAGAGAGTGCTGGAGACTGGTGCTGAGGGTAGAAGAAGGTGGCCTTGTTTCAGTGAATTTCTTACTCATTCATTATAGTCGACTAGGCTGAGTGGAAAATGTTGTATGGACACAACATAACTTATAGCTCTGATATCAAGAGAAACTTTCTGGATTGTCTGTGCTAATGGAAAGTTCATTATTGTAATACTGTCACATGAGTAATGCAACAGTAAGCAGGTTTGCTTTTGGATTAAAACTTGAATATATCATTGGATTGTTAGTATAAGTACTGTGTTGAGTCTTGTGCCCTTTTATCACTTCACACTGTGTGGTGAGGTGTGAGTCACTGAGAACAAATGATTCACGGTCCATTAGCCAAATTAAATTATTTAACCTTTCACCTTGTTACAAAATGATCTCATTAATACACCACAAAACATCCACACAGTGGAACCTCGAATATAACAACAATGTCATAATATTACAAGTATGAATGAACATTAAAAGATCACCATGGCACTATATTGACCACAGATCAAAGGAGCTTCACATTAGGATTTACTCTTAGGAACACGAAGGAACAATGGTTATGTTCAATAACCATGGTTCTGTTAGCACAGCTCTAACCACAGCTTGCAGAAATAACTATTTTTAATCTCTAGATTTTTTTTTTTCCATAGGCAGGAGACCTTTAAAAAATGAATTTTGAACAACCTGAGTTAACTGTTTCTTGCAACCACCTCCACAGCTATCTTGTCAACTGAAATGATGTTGGTGCGATGGACACTTCCCTCCTTCTCAAAGATCTGCCTGTGGTGTAAACTTGGAACTGCTCCTTAGGTGAGTCTTAGATAATTCAATCAGAACAGCTTTGCTTGCTAATGTTCTGGCTAGTGACATCTGCTGGACTACAAGGTAAACTACTTTAAACAGTTTGTTGGACTAATAAACAGTAAGTTTTGAATTCTAATAGGTCATTATCATAGACAGCATGTAAAGATAGCCGACACATCTCCACTTCCTCCTACTGTAGATAAATGAAGCCAAAGTCTCCCAGATACAGGTGCTGCCATGTTGCGCTGGTGATGTAATTTGGGGCCAGAGACTGGCAGTAGAGATTGTAGAGGGAGCTGCTATATTGAGGTCCCCCCCAGGGTTATTCTATGGACAGCATCACAGTAGAGCAGCTGAGATTTACATTTACTTACTCAACCAAAGAGGATAAGCCTCTTTTCCCTGATTAAGGAGCAGAACGATCCCGCTCTGCTTGCACACCTTCAGCAGCTTCATGATTAACAAGGTGACAAGGTTTCACCTGTACTCATAGAACCAGGGTTATAGTACATAAGCAAGCTGCCTCACATAGACTTCACTGTCTTATGAGCTCTGTAGGCTTCAAGAATGGATAATGGCACAGATACCTGTACTCCCTGCCATGACATCCACACAACGTAGTCGAACATGTATGCATCAGTCACCATAGCAACAGGCCACCGTTCCATGACCCAATAACCTGCGGCGGGAAGGCAGAATCCGCTGTTCCAGTTCATGCCTGATTGACCTTGTACAGTGCAGTAAAGGCAACTCTGTCAGGCACCACCTCTCTCCTCTGCAGTGGTAAAAGGAGGGGGGCTGTCATGCAAATGAGTCACTCATGCTAATGAGCACGCTGCTAGTGGCAGACAACACCGCTGCTCTTATTGTGCAGCGCTCTGAGACACAACAACCTCAAAATATGTCCATATTTGATGACATCCAGTGCCAAGCTTCAGTGCCAGTGCAGAAGGTAGTGTCCCCTTTGTGTGTATTAGAACTCAACATGCTGACTTTACAACAGCAAAAGGAACAACAAGAATGTAAAGATGAGGAATATGTGTCTAGCACTCACTTTCATGCAGGGCACTAGATTTAATGTATGGTTGCAGACCTGCAATTAAAGTTTGCCTCTTTTTAACTGAGGCTCAAACCTAACCTCACCATCACCTAATGCTTAGCTGGAACTCAGGTCCCACCTGGAAAAGGATTCAAAAACATGCAGCAGTTAATCAGGTCATGGCAAAGACCAAGACCTGCCCAAATGATGTCTCCTACCATGTTGCCCCAAACAGCGTGGAGTGCCCTCGAAGCACTGTGGGAGAATCTGAGTCGATCTGCCTGTAGATATGTGAAATGCTTGCACAGAGTCAATGTGCCACCCTCTGTTTAGCAGAAAGCTTGCCTCGAGCCCCATTGTTATAACAGATGAACAGCAGCTGTGAGTATCTCCGAGAGCCTGTGTGGTTCCACTTAATATGCCAAGACATGCACAAGACACAGTGATGCAATTTCTCCCCTCTCTCACCAGCGTAGTTTACAGGGGGGATCAGGCATTCAGCTCAGCAGGACTTAACAGAACACCTGACGTTTTGAGGCATAGAGCTGATTGAACAGGACAGTCAGTCAGTCTTCTTTTTCTCACAACACTTTGGACAGCCCATCTTTTGAGCATTGCAGTCTGAAATGGAAGACTCAGAACAGGTTACCTGGGTCAGCCACACTTCTGAAAGGGAACTGCCTGTTCCACTTTGGACCCAGGGTCAAGCTTGTAAAGCCCATCAGAGGTCAAAGCCTGTGTGAAATTAACAGTGAAAGAGACAGTGCCAATAGAAATTGACTGTGCTGTTTGTCATTTAAAGAAAGAAGTGTCAATTTTCTGAATCACTGTCAGCTAAGATCTGAGGAAAATATTCCCTTTTTTTTATAGTTTTCAATTGAGCTAATGATATGTGCATGTCCAGGATATATCTAGGGACCCAGTGTAATAATAATGAACTCTTGAAATATGTTTTCAAAAAGAAAAAGAGATTATTTCCGCAACAAAGTTTAAGACAGCATGTAAACAGGCACGTACCCACCTCCCCTAGAAACACTCTGGCTGTCTCGGTTACTTTTTGTGCTATAAATTACCTCTAACAGTATGAAGAGAAATCAAACAATCAGTCTGTCAAAGGATCAGAGACGGAGAGGGCTGTTGGTATTCTCACTATACAAGAAAACCTTCCACATATGTGTGTGTGTATATCTATCTATCTATCTATCTATCTATATATATATATATATATATGTATGTGTGTGTGTGTGTGTGTGTGTGTGTGTATATGTCCATCTCTATTGACAAAACAAAACTCTTCATTTAAGTTCAACCATCAATCACAGTCAGAAGTCCATGTCAGGAAGACATCAACAATGTTTTGTACATTCAGCATAGTAACTGTACGCACATACTTTTAGACTCTGATTGCATTAAAGGGTCTGCCTTTAATAAAGTGGATTGTATTTTTATTTGAAGTGACCTTATTTTAACCGGAACATCCTCTCGAGATATCTCTATTATTAGAAAGTCGAGGCCAAAAGGGCTGAATAATTACTTTACACATGCAAACACAGAACCAATGTCCACAGAGGGACAGAGAGTAGCAAGATGTGGAAAACGACATTTAAACACATCAAGAACATTTCTTTAAAACAGTTGCTAGTGACTCTGTGAGGCATCACATGACATGCTTACAGTACATACATGGTTTGACTGTGTAAATCTACCAGGTTCGGAATCACAGTTTAGTATGTAAGTGTGATAATATTTGCTTTGACCTGATGGCAGCTCAAGATAAAAAGTCACCAAGCTGTTAAAATTTTTCCAATGGTGATTTGAGAGGTTTAAGTCAGAACCACAAATGTGAACGTCATGGATGGGACTGCAGTAAAAGTCGGGGGATCACCAAAGTCATTAGCATCTCTCCTCAGGACAACATGGATATCTGCACTGTATTTCATGACAATCCATCCAGCAGTTGTTGAGATATTTCAGTCTGGACCGAAAGGTAGACCGACCGATAAACATTGCTGTCCCTGGAGCCTTGCTGCCAGCGTGGCTAAAAATACCCATTAAAACACTCACACTCACTGGGTCAAAATGTCATTGACTGTGTTTAAAATAAATTAAGGTGACTTGTGTCTGTAATTTAAGTGGGTTGTATTTCTTTGCAACGAGACATTAGTCCTACAAAAGCCTGAACATACCTTTAGAGTACAGATAATGCAGGACATTAGTTTGACATTGATTGGTGCTAAGTATGAGAAGTATGCTGCTAAAGGACAGTGTGTGTTTGTCTATGCACCATTAATGAGAGCTTGTGCTCTTTATTATATAAAACTCAGTGATGAGTTTAAGCGTCACATTTGGAGATAAAACTGACAGCAGAGATGCTGGGCAGCATTGTAACTTAGCTGTTAATAAACCACTGAAATCAAAGCAAGCACTGCAAGAAATGATTAATAAAAAACTACAGTTCCTCTCCAACAACAAAAAGTAATATCAGATCATTGTGTGTGATGAATGGTCTGTCTCTACAGTATCATTTTTATCAGTGTGAAAACGAGGCTGTCCTGTGTCATTTCTCCTGCGATCACAACATACTTACAGCATAAAAAATAGTTTTGACAGCTTGTTCTGTAAAGATCACAGAGTAATCATTTATCATGTGGAGATAGCTCCAGATGTCTTCTTATAATAAGAAACAAGATTACGACAGGGTCATGAAATACATTTCTTGTGATCATAGAGAAGCATGCTGACTGACATCCTCTCTGGACTGGACCGTCATCTTCATATCTCTGAGCTCATTTTTTTTATCATTTTAGATATTCTGTCCCCTTCTCCCTGCCATCTTTGCATCCTGTCTGCACAGTTGGAATAAGCACGTCTGATATCCATTTCTTTTTTCCTCTCAATCTCAATCAGTGTCGTCCTAGCAGAACTGACAGGACCAGAGTGTTGGAGCTCATTAAGACAGGACAGAATCGACAAGAGCAGATTTAATGCCTGAGCATTGTGTCGAGAGGAGGTGTATTTCTCTGAGGTACTGGAAGTGCAAGTGTGATAAGGTGCACCCTGATGAATTGTGAGACAATGGCAGTTCATTCCTGATGTGGATTGGGCGGGTGACCCTTCCCGACCTCAGGGTCACCTCTCAAAACAAATGAGCTCAAATATTGCTAGTGTAGAGGACAGAAAGGAGCTCGCTCAATCTTCTTGTCAATTTTGAAACCAATAACTTTACTACACAACACTGCTGTACACACTGCACCAAGAGAGAAACACATCGCTGGCATTGCAGCGTTCCCTCTTCTAAACTAGGACAAGCAATTCTTTATCATACTTGGTAGCTTGATCATCTGTGAGTACAGCCATCGATCACTTTATAATGTACATCAAACAAGATGATATAAGGTACATCATGCAAGATTCATACATGATGGTTCAGTATTTGCAAGTCTGAGTGTGACTAATTCATCCGCTGACAAGTTAATTTATCAACTGTACAAAGGTGTGCTTAGTACTTTTATTAAAATATTAATGTATTAAAAATTATTCAAGGGATACTCATCAACCATTGTGTTATGTTTGATATATACAGTGTAAATATAGTTCTATACAGTAAGTCTTCAGATTCCCTCAAACAACCCTTCAAAAAATAATTGCCTTACACTAGATTAAAATACACATGTCAAAAGAAATACATCTAGATTATTAAACTCATACAAGTCTTGAACTTCATCTAGAAATCAGAGAGTTAATTACACAGAGAGAATTGCTGATCATAAAGTAATATACTTTGAACACTAAAGCAGGGTATAGATATCTGCTATATAAATATATGTTTGCAGAAAACAACAAATTCATGCAGTGTGTGTGCCTTGCTTTCAGTCCATGATTTCCGTGTGTGTGTGTGTGTGTGTGTGTGTCTTAGCCATACATGGCATACATGTTTCCATTCAAATGTGACAAAAGCACAGTCTGTTTATTTTGCAGTCATACCGCTGTAGTGGGTGCAGTCCACTACCACCAAAAAACAACTGGCACCCACCGCAATGCAGACTTCAACACAAACGCCACATAACCACAAAGAAATAAAAGTTTTATCCAGTGAAGCTTGTTCTAAACCTAAGCACGGGGGCTTTAATATCCCTGAAATGATCAGTGAACGTTCCAACCAACCATGGAAATGTATGACAGCAGCGAACACAGTGCTGAAAAATTGCATCGTAAAAGATCCCACAAACACTGTCAGCCAATGATAAAGAATTAGTAGGGTGCTGACTCTGCCTCATAGTGGATACACAGAGGACCTCGTAGAACTTTCACAGTATTTGACTGGCATGTAGTACATAAAGGAAATGTGGGTGTGGTAACATAATGTTATTCAGAAGAACTCCACCCAGGTAAAATCTGAGCCCCAAATGTAATAAGCATCCATGAATCATGGCTCCTGTTGTTTTGTTTTCCTTGCACAGCCAAATGACCCACTTGTTTGGCTTCACAATATTTTACCACTGTCTCTTAATAACCACTTGACCTGTGTGAAAACTGTGCTGTCCCCAATTCATATTTATTGTGCAATCAGATGTTTCACTGCAGTGGAAAGCAGTTAAGAAGAGCAGAGCAGAAGAGTATCAAAAGCTGAAATGTCACATCAAGCTTTGAAATTACATGTCGATCACCGGATCCATTTAAATTACTTTGAGTCAGACCCCAAATCAGCGGCCCAGCCCGCAAGAGGAACTCAGTGTTTGAATGTTTGTATGTGTGTCATCGTGTTAAACTGAGAGTTTGTCTAGTACCGGCTGAAGTAGGGGGATTGCCACTGCAGGAAAAGCCTGTTCAAGCAGTCAGAAGCTCTGAACATACTGAAAGTAAGAGGAGGATTACACAGACATGGCCCAGATGTACACTGAACTAGAACAAAATAGTTTGTAGTCCCGAAACTGAGAAATATTTGTGCCGTGGCTTCTGTCACCTGATTTCTAAAGCTTTTCTTCCAGCAGGTTTTTCAATTTATGCTTAAATATTGTTTGCAGGTCTTACACCCACTTACTGTACCCACCTGCTGTGGTATAAATTACAGGCATTGACATCTCAACTGTTAAATTATAAACCGCACAGTGTTAGCTTTCAAACACTGGTTATCATGATTATCACGTTTAGCCTGATGGGTTTATATCATAAGGTTCATTTGCTAAAGAATTTATTTTATTTAAATAAAAGGCAGAAAATACACTGGAAAAGCCACAGCAGCTCCATTTTTAAATAAATATCTTCTTAATTACAGAATTATTAAAAACAATATCATTATAAAAAGGAGAGTGAAGTCATGCAGTCATCAGCAAAAAAAGCATCATAGGAAAAATGAATGAACAAATGTATGATTACAAGTACAGACTTGGTCGGAATTTAAAGGGGAATTACTTTTGGTCTCTTGGGCGTAACAAGCTGTAAAAACAGCACTGATATTAGCAGAGTATAAAGCTGTGTGGCTGATGTGTCAGCAAACAGCTGATTATAGATCCTTAAAGCATACAAAAAAAGCAACATTAGCGCTCATTTGGAGTTAAGTTTATGTCCACCTGAATGTATGTCTAATATTTCCTCTCCTTTAAGCTATATTTTGGTCTTCAACAACTCCTGAGTTAAATATCTGTCTCTGTAGTTGGGTGACATGCTCTGCAGAATCAAATACCAAAATACTGACATTCATTAGTGCTGCTTTAGATACATGTTGCAGCCACAATCAAATATAGGTAATTTCCCCAGTGTTTTAGTGATCCTTAAAAAAATGTAGTTTAATGCTATTACAGGATAGAAAATCAATTCTGACACAGAACTGTAAACCATGACTACACCTCTTGATTTAAAGCTATTTCTATAGCTTTAAATCAAGACATGGAAAAGCCACAGGACATCTTTACTGTGTCTAAAAAGGCTCCTTACTGATTTGGACTGTATGTGTCAGATCTAATAAGTTGAAGGATTAAGTGGAAGCTTCCAGAAGTCCTTTTGTTATAATAGTCTATGTTTGCTTTTGTGCTTGACCTCACAGTCATCTATATTTCCACTGAAGCCACGCTCTGTCTCCACATAGAAGAGGTACAGGAAATATTTTTTCATCGCTCTGTTATAAGATCAGAATAATCTGGGCATTAGATGAACAAAGTCACCTTGGTCTGGTCGGCATAGTCCTCCCAATTTAATTTTCCTGCCTCATTGTTGAGGGGGAGTAAATATGAAAGATCTTTTCATTCTAACCACTGCACATAAAGGGAACTGCCATCAGATCCATCTCTACCTTTTGAGTATTTATGACTTTCTTTGACTATGACTATGACTTTTTCAGGACGACCACGAGCCTTTGAGAGCAGAGACCTATTTCATGAGTTCACAACAAACTTATCAATAATTAGAGTGAAGGCTTGTGGGTGAGACAGATTTAAGTATGTCTGACTTATCTACACTGTAAAGACCTTCACTGTAAAATAACAGTAAAATACTGGCAGCAGAGACGCCAGCACTTTATTGTTATTTTACAGCACATCATCCATAATGTACTTTAACAGTATATTACCGTATTTTTTTATTTTTGTTCCTAGCCAGCATGTTTGAGTTTTGTCCTGTGACGTGCACAGTATGAATAACTATAAAGAAAGAGCAGCACTGAGCTTGGTGTGACATGTTTAACCAGCGATCACTTTATACCACGACCGTGCTGCATCAGAGGTTAGCATGTAATGTTAGCTAACGTTAGCTGTTGGCTCGGTAACAACAGTATTACATCAGTTAGCGTTAAAATATTTAACACGCATCATGTTGGCCGTGTGTGATTTACCTTCAGCTGACTGCTCGTCCGTCTCTGTGTCCTCAGCTGGCTGAAATAAAATGATGGGGAAGCTCCACTGGTCAGAAACACTCAGCTGTACCACTGTGGAAACTGCAGCGGAAACGCGGCAAAAAAAAACTTGACAGCACCGAAACGACTCTTTGTTGTCGACAAAGAACATTATCTGAAACTTACCGTGAATATCAAGCTCAGTTATCATGCAGACAAAACAAAGGTCCACTGGAGTGAAGCATGACGTTGTTGTGCTGGACAAGTCAAGCTCAGGAATACTCGTATCAGTAGTTTGATGAATAAAAAGTTTCATAATCAAAGCAGAAAATATAGCCCACAATCACCAGCAGCCTACGATGATAGTAGATTGGATTGGAAAAGATGATGGCACATATTTCCACAGCTTCACAGAAAAATACTGCTGTATGTATGCTGATAAATTAGTTATCTACTGTTAATGTTAACATACTGCATTAACTGTTAGTTTACATACGAGTGATGAATATTTACAGTATTTTACAGTTATTATTGAATACAGCGAGATACTGTTATAAATCCACCGTCAATTTACAGCAATTTGTTACAGTGCACCGATCTCATCATCTGATCAAGTTTTGTAGTGATTGTGCCAGTGTTCTGCTTTTTTCCCCCCACATCTGCTCGCATTCACTTTTATACAGAAAATAAGATTAATTTTTCCATCGACTTTCACAAACACTACATAATGCAAACAAGCACTTAACACCAATAAAATCCAATTCATGTTAAGCTGCCAGACACTATCAGTCTCGGTCTGGGACTTCCTAAAGATAAGCATCTTAAATGCCACAAACCAGAGCCTGGTAGGCCACGTTTATGTAAATGCTGCCATGATGCATTTTGAATCCAAGTGATAATTTGAAAAAATACAGTATTTATTATTTAATATGAAAATACAGTATTTATTTTATATGAAGCACTGCCCAGTCAGTAACATCCACTAAAATAATCCTGATGCACAAATTCACTAATTAGAAATCTGTGCTGATTCAGAGTCAGACAGATATATGTAGGTCAGCACGTGGGTCTGCTGGCCTAATGGGAGAGAAAATACCGTTCATCTCTTGAAAAAGTTTCAAATGACAATTTGCCAGTATGCCATCTGTACAGCTGCTGATTGCAACAACCTACAAAACAGAAGGTTAACGTGGAAGTGGGCCACATCTTTCCTTCCAGGTCCAGAAATAGCCTGGCTGATGTTCAGTCACAGGGAGCCTTTCACTTGCTTTCCCTTTTGAAATCTCCAGATGCCTTCTCATTATTATCCCAGCAGACAATGCGCTGGTATGCCAAACAACTTTTATCTTGAGCATGTGAAGAAGAATTTTTTTTATTTATTTTTTTTATTAGTTTGTGCATTCGAGCAACAATGATCATAAATTATGTGACTGTATCTTGATTTAAAGGTCCTGAATTGTATCAGATGAGCATTATGCGCCTGCTGGAGCACCATCTGACTGGGGGCTCTCACAATAATTACACTGGATTAGCCTTTGTCTACACGCTAAATCCCTGCCACATGTGACTTGTCCACAATGACAATTAATTTGGTCAATATACTGTTAAAAATGCACTAAATGGAAATTCACTCAGTAACTGGTTTTCTTCAGCAGCCACATTCTGCATATTTTTGATAGGACATCTTTAGAATATATTTGTTAAAACACATTTTTAAAAAAGAGGAAAAAAGAAGAAGAAAAATACAAACATTTGTATTTCTATGACTCTTAGGCAGCTCCACCTGCTGAGGAAGATTGTGTGATATGATTGAAACCACAACAATGACTGACTGGACCTTGGTGGCTCCTGATCAATGACTTTGTTTTTAGTGTGTGTGAAATGATCGATTTAAAGCAGCTATAATCAATGTTATTGAATAAAAATGCGTCAAATGTCCGCGTGAAAACAATGTGACAGAGTGAAAGGAGTCGCCACTCATAACCCACTCATAATGTTACTACTCAGAAAAGAGAACAAAGACAAGACAACGCGTAAATGTGGAACACAAAGGCAGCAGTTTATTATGGATAACCAATGGGAATCACCGGACACTTAGATTATATACTTTGTAAGAAATTATGAGCTGTGCTTACATTTTATACAAGCTTAGATCTCAAGACCTCTGTTTTGCAAACAATACAAATCACAAATCTTTATTTCAAGTAAATCTGCTTATTGTGACACAGAATATGGAGCCATTATGTAATGTAAAAAAGCTATTTCCTGCAGCAATAAAGTCTAGTTTGGGACGTAATGCCTTGGACTTGGAAATAATGACTGTCAGCTCAACACCAGGTATCAACAATGAGAGACTGATGATATGGAAATGTGCTTGGAAGATACAGAATAAACATGAATATTAACCAAGTAATAAAGAGAACTGAAAAGAGAACTGCATTTTGTCTTGCAGTGGCAGCAGCTATAGGGAAAAGAACTTTATCAACACAACAGCATGCTGACAATAAAATATCACCTAAATCATCTGTTATCCCAGACAAAAACAATCACAGAAAGTCACATAAGTTGCCAAACTTTTTACATAAATCATTCTATGGCAGTATTCTGCTTTTCATGTTAGGTTAGGTGCACAGTGAAGTGGAGTTGGACCCAGATGCAGACGAGGCAGGAGGCAGATAGACGTTTGAACTCTTTATTAGAGGCAAACACGGGAACACAGGAACACAGGGTAGCACAAAGGAGCACAAGTACGTACAAGAAGCACAAGAAAGCACAAGAAGCACGAGGAAGCACAAGGAGGAACAAACGACACGACAAAGAACAAAAGGAGAAGGACTGACTTACTTAAATACACAGGAGGAAAGGGAAGTGGAAACAGGTGAGGAGACTAATGGGGAGGACAGGTGAAACCAACTGGGGCGGAGCAGGCAATCAAAAAAGGAGGGAAACACAAAGGGCAGGAAGTAAAGTGCTAAACCAGTGAGGAAAGGCAAGAATACAAAATAAAACAGGAAATACACAACAACAGGTAACATACACACATAACATTTCATGCAGCAAGCTCTTGGGCAAATCTTATACATACAGTTTGCTACTTTTCTCCAAATGAAAAAGCCCTTTCCAAACCTTTTGTCCAAGTTTAATAGAGACGTAAAAGCACAAACACTGAGAAAGCAGACCTAGAATGACCCATAGCCAGAAAATTTCCCCAGGTAGTCTAGACAGGATGAAGGCTATGAGAGCTCTAAAGTTAGTTTAAAAGCATTTCATAGCACTTTGTCAATATAATAGTACTGATATAAAGCTTCAAGTCATACATACTTAATACAGGTCTTTGATATTTCTTAGAAAAGGCACAGTGAGATGCTCCAACAGATCTCTCATATTTTCATCTGAACTACTCCTCCCTGCATCGCCTCCCTCTAAACAGCAGGATACTCTTCTCTCCGTGCCCCCGTCATCTACTTTCAGAGGTTGCTTGTAATCATTTTTGACTTTCTCAAAAAAATATAAAAAGAGCTGTTGAACTAAAAATGCCATAGTTTTAATAGCTACTACACTAAGAATGACTATAATGATGGAAGATGTGTAACAGCCTCTCATCCATTTCATTCAGTCATTTTGCCATTCATCCAAGATGATTTGATTAGTCCAGCATATCTATTAAAACACACCTAGAGTCTAAAACCAACTGAACTGAGCTAAATGCAAAGTCCTCCAAAAAAAAATGCCAAAAGACGTCGCTCATCCATGCTATCTCAGTAAACTTTGCCTCCTTTGCTCCTGTCAAAATTACTACACCGACTAGACGGATTTGTCACCATTGTCACTTCTTTTACCATTTTTTCACCATTTTATGTTTAGTACATAAGCATGGTCATAAACCAAAGTACTGGACAAATTAAAAGCATGAAAAGTCAAGGGAACATCAAGTTACTACAGTTCATCTTGAGATAAACGTGAATGTATGAACTAAATTCTTTGTTTATTATTTTTTCTCATTTGACATATTAGGCCAGGAATGTTAAGCTCATGTTGGCACCACAGGAAAAGTTGCCAGAGGGATTACCAATGTCAGTAGGTTTCATCCTGATGACCATGGATGTCTCTACCAAATGTCACAGTAAGTCACCCAACAGGACTAAACCCTAGAATGTCTCGAAAAAACACAAAGACAGTATGATTGATGGGGTTACATAAGCTAAATGTGTATTTGTTTCATAGAATCTAATACAGTAAGTTACAGTAATTCAAGTAGAAATAATAAAGTTTCCATTAATATGATTAGGCTTTTATTTGTTTGTCAGTTATAAGAATAATTTTGTTCCCATTACTGTCACTCAGTTCAAATGGTAATCCTGCTTTTACTCTTTCTCTCTGTGGGGCTACAGTATGTAGCAGAAAAAAGCTCCACCAACACTGTATTACTAAGGTGCAATTTCCAGAAGAGTAACAGAGGGATCTTTGAAAATGGATGGAGCCCCAAGTTCTCTATCAGTTCGCCTCAGGGGGTCCTTTTAAAGGTAGAGAGTACATCACCAAGATTGCTTTTCCTCTCTTCTTGATTGTGTTTCAGGAGAGCAGATGCTCTCCTTACCTGAAGGGATTTATTCAAACCTGTAGGAGTTTTCTCCTCAGCTTTACCACAAAAGTTACAACAATCATACAATCTCTACCTGATGTGTCAATAGATAGCAATTGCAGATGGTGCAACAGCAAGATGTTGAAATGAAACAACCCATCACAGGTTAAGAAAAAAGAGAAAGAACAAAGATTCCCAAGAGGAATTTAGTGTAATGAAAGTAAACTGGTAAACTGGTACTGGTACTAACTTCTTCCACAGATGGAAGAAAGTAAAGAGGACACTGTCCTGCAATTCTAATATTGATTTGTGTGTCATGTTACCAGTGGTAGTCTTTATAAAATACACCTCGGGTATTGATTAAGTGTTGGTACCGCAGTGGCCTTTGCAGCCGGCGTCTTCTCAAATGTTTTAAGCTGAACTGAGCAGTTCTGTTGTAACAAAACTAGCATGTCTCTCTCTCGGGGTGCTCAGCTCGTCACTGGGCCTTCTGAGGGATTAAAAGAAAACAGTTTACAGTTCTCTGGTAGAGAGGGGCTCAACACTGAACTGCTTTGAGAGGAAAGTGAAAAGCAGAGACGCCTTATTTCCTGTCAAAATATATTTTGAGCTTGGTGATGTGTGTAGGGACTACTGTGGAGGCAGAGAGATCCATTACAGGAGCTTCTCTCCTCATTAACACTGCCTGCACCTCAGTGAATCTACGGCTGCAGGAACACAGTTGTATGTGGCGTTGGACAAGCAAAAGTCTTATGCACTGTGCTGCAGGACAAATGGCCTATTTGAGGACTTTCCCTGTGTTAATTCTGCCCCACTGGTCCCTGCGCAGCTATAATGAGAAGTGCCTCTTCTCTTAACCTCGGAGAAATGCTGACACAAGCAGCTCTTGGGCCTCCCTGGGATTGTTTTACCTCTAAAACCAGTGTTCTTTAAAACCTGGCAACAATTCTAAAAAAATGTACCCTGTCTAAACTTTATTGACACTGATATAAAGTGTCATATAAAAAACATCTTCCTGAGGTGCCAGCTCAAAGTTAAAATTAATTTTTCCAAAACTTTTTTTCTGCAAAACTTTTCTTGAATGTAGACACAAGAAAACAGCAGTTTAATCAAAAAATGTGAAACAAAAGTCTTTATATTCTCTTTGCTGGAGCTCTTGGGGTGCACAATGTTGGTTTTAAAGTGTACAAGATGAAATCTTGTTACTGGAAAGTGTCTGGAGAGTCTGTAGCAGTGATGAATAATAGATGAGCTGTATTTCTGGCTTTGTTCTGAAGAAAAGGCAATTACATGTGCCTTTGCGGCATGGGGCAGAGAGGAGACCAACCCATGCTAATATTAGCTCAGGAGGCAAGACACTGTAAATATATATAAATATATTTATGACAAATATGGTTCTTAAACAGAAGAGACTTCAAATAGCAAATTTGCAAAATCACCAGATGTGGATGCACAAAAGTGAGCTCAATGGCTGTTTCGAACTCTGCTTATCAGTCCAAAATCTGTCCCTTGCGTCCATCTCAATAACCACTGACAGAGGGTCTCTGCACTCTGCACTACTTCGAACGATAAGCCCAGTTTTTCTTTAGATCCCTCAGTTAACACTCAATACCGGTGAAGATGCAGTGAGAGCAGGAGGAAAGGTCCTTTACGAAAAAAAAAAAAAGAGCTTTCCAGAACCAGCTAAAAGGTCTGGCATGCTCCCTGAGCTTAAATTGCACAAGGTCATCCTACTTCATATTTGACAAAGGATGACTGACAGCTAGTTAGTGCTCTGCAGCTAACAATGGGGGAAAGAATGGGTAACAAAGGCCATTAACCTCCGACTCTCCTCTCAAGGTAATGATGTACTGAAGCGATACAGCGTGCAAATCCTTTCGATTATTGGCAAAAGGGGGCTAAAAGAAGAAGTCTCCGGTGATAACATTCAGAGAGAAGAGACTGTGAGCAGAGTTACAAAGCATCCGATTCCCTTTTCTCCTCATTTGCTCCTTCCTCAGTCATCATTGACACTTAAAATGAAGTAATCCCAAAATTAGACACAGTTCCACCTCCAGGTTGTGAGGTTCAGTTTTGTCGCAGCCTGAATCGTTGCATCTTGACAGTTTTTGTGTAAAAATTATTAGTTCTTTATTTAAAAGAAAAAACTGAATTTTGTCCTGCATCCAACAGTAATTAATGTCCATGAGCACATTTGTTTTCCTGTCCCTTATTGTCTTCTGGTTTTCAGAATAAATGGGGCATCTATAAATAAGCAGGCAGGTTGAACACAGGTCTCTCTCCCATTCGGGAATCCAGACTTAGTGGAGCCCTTTTCCTCCCTCACATCTCCCACAGTCTCGTTAAGCGCTCATCTAGAAGGCCCAAAGGCTCAGAGTGAGACGTGAGATTGAAGCTTTTTGAAGTTTTACATTTAAACGTTGTGCACCTTGACCTTGATTAAGCCCTCTGAGTACAAGATGGAAAGGAAATGTTACAGTCAGATAGACTTTGCAGTGATGGGAAAAGATTGGTGTGAAGTGCTTGAAGGCTTTTAACTGGCAGACAGGAGAGAGATCTGTTGGATGGAGGGCATGAGAAGATAACAGCTGCATGTATTTAAGTGTTCAATCTGGACCTACAGAAAAATGAACAATCACTTTAAAGTAGTTTGAAAAAAAGTACAAAATGGTTTCTTAAAGGTGAGATCCTTTAAAATGAACTCTTTGATTCACCAATGACATATCTACCATTTTTGGACACTTCCTAGCTATCACAATTGGTTAATCCATACCCACACTAAAACATTAAAAAACACTTTTTATGGGGACTTACATGCTGTAGGCTAGCTGCAGGCTAGATTATTTCTTGTAAATTATAGAAATAAATTAGACATTATATATTAAGAGATATTTAGAGGAGTTGGGAGGTGTATTTGGAGATCCAAGCTAGCTGTTCCCTCCTGCTAAGGTAAACTAATTGCCTCCTACCTCCAACATCACAGCCTACTTAATATACAGAGAATATAGTGCTATCAATATCTTCACTTAGCTCTCTGTTAGAAAATATGTTCCCCTTTAACTGAATAACCTATTTAACAGGAAAAAGCATTATTTATTGCTGTATTTTTTGTATGGTATTGTTTGTATTTTTATCATTTATTACTGTATATATTAAGTCGTTTCTGGTGAGTGGATATTAAGTGATAATGTTCTGAAAAAATAAGCTTTGAAATCAAGAATTTTCCCTGTTAAAGTCTTAAGACAGAAAAGAAACAGCTATACCACCTAGGTCATCACCCAGAGGATATCCATATCTTGTGCGAGTGGTAATGGGGTAAATATTGCACCTTTGGAACCACCGTGCGGTCATTTGGCTTAAACACACTTATACTGTGCTGCACACGCTGCTGTGAAGTTATTTAATGGTCATTTGAGACCTATTGTGGGACACGTAAAGAACACCTCTGTTGTTTTTGGAGAGAGCTGGAACAAAACTGTGCAAGCAAACTGTGTGTGACTGTGTGTTATATGCCATAAAAAACATCATGCTGATTTAAGTAATAAGAAGATAGTTGAGTAGAAAATGACTTTTTGAGATGATATTTTGTATTTATTTCTGCAAGAGACATTCAGAAACAGCTTGTTAACAATGACACCTGTGGCCGTTAGATCAGCTGCAGTCAGCAAAATGTTGATAGCTTGTTCACTCCTGTTTGTCAAGCTTTCACTGAGATGCTTAGCAGTATCAGCAGAGCTACATTAGATCACACAAACAGTGAGTGAACTAGACTGGATATCATAAATAAGATGTGTTGCCTGTTTCAATGCTGTGAGTCTGTGTTGTTTTAATTGCTGGTGTTTTTATTTTGTCGTTAGCTTAGCAAACTCCACTTACTACAGCAGTATGATGCCCAAATAAGAAGATTTTGCTGTGATTTCATTGCAATAAACAGATCAAAAGGACGCTGGAATAACTGCATCATAACGCCGTTTTGTAAAAGTCTGAGTTCATGCTTTGTCAGGTCTGTCTGCAAGACGACATCCAAACAGCTTTCAAAATGCTTGTTTTCCAAATGAAGTTTTGGATATATCAGTGCTATGCTACCATTGTAGCTGCTCCATCAACATTCAAAATAACATCATCTAAATTCTGTATAAATATGAAGTAGTATCACAGTGTAACTAACATTACTTAGTGCTGCACATTGTTAGTTCTGTTGTGAAGAGGGGAAAGGCACTTGGGAGTGCATAAAACTGTTCCGAGTCCTTTCCATAGAAATTAATCAGTCAATAAAGTCGGGAAAGATCTAATTTTTTAAGTAATGTACCACACAGTCTGTGTTATGTTACACAATCTGTGCACACTCTGGCAACGAAAACTTCTTAAAAACTGCTTTAGAACTCTTAAAAGCATACATTTATAGAAAAAAGCACACCACGTCATTTGTGTATCAATAAACAAACCTTTCTTTGTGTCACAGCAGTTAATCAGAATGGCAGATATACTTAAAGGTGACAAAGAAAAACCTGAATGAATGAGTGGAGAAGCATAAACAACATATACTTCTACATAGGTCACCAGGGAGCACTGAACGGAGAAAACAATGTGAGTCATGTGGCCGTCATCACCAGATCCCAACCCTGGCGACCCCTCACTACCTTCACTGTGCCTGTCAACAATCCCAGCCTAATGTGACGTGACATGACACATGCAATGAAAAAAGTGACAGATTTGTCATCCGAAGTAATTCATGTAGGATGTATCATTTAAATCATTTTGGCTGAAATGATGAGTGTCATTTCAGCAACAAAGCTGCTAACCTTACCCTCTGATCTGTTAGCATCCACGACAAACCCAAGCAATGGATGCTACAGTCCTGAACCCAGATTTTTCTTACATGCTGTAACCTGTAAGCCCATAAAATTTAGGGCTGTTGGAAGTAAAATGCTTGTGTTTTTGTTTTAGGGAAGGCACAAAAAAAAGGACGCCACAGACTCTCCCTGGACACTGAGTATCGTTTGAACTGCAGCCCCATGTTCACCACTTCAACATGCAGGAAAATCCAAAGCCTTACAAGCCTGTCCTGCAGTTTCTAAGCTTTGAGTAGACATTTGCTGCTGTGGGTAGGGTTAGTGAACGGTAAAGTGAACAGGGAGTTTGCAGAGATGTCAGACAGACAGCTCTGAGGGAATATCTTTAGGAGGGATGGTTTTTTTCCCTCCACTGCATTTGGAAACATGGAGAATTGATGCTAAGGCGTATTGAAGCTGCTCCTGAGTTTCGGACATGTTGCGTAGATACGTTTGTGTTGTCTCTTTCCTTTAATTGTCCATTTCTATAAAAAGATAACTGTTTGCTGTTGACGTTGCTGTTGACGTTGGCCTAAAGCTACAGTCGTTTTCATCCTCCAAATTGTCTTGTTTTCCAAATATGTAAATGGAGATCACAGCCGGGTAATTAAAGAGAGTAGATCCATATAATACCATATTGCATGCTGTTTTGAAATGCATTTGTAAGAGGCTCATCTGTATTTCACACGCACAACAGGTGCATACAGTATAACAGAGAACGATACCCCATAGATAATTTGATGGCTGCTTCTGCAGGGTGAAATATGGATTTTGGAGTTTGACTGACAGAGCACAGAGTGAGTTGCTCTGAACAAACACTAAAACGGACAATTGTGAAATGACGTTCCACCACGACGGGCCGAGGGCTTACAGTGGATCGAAAGAGGACACAAACTCGCCTCAAGCATCCCAAGGAGCTGTCACATTGATGCAGTACACTCAGACAAAATGTTCAGAGCACATAATTCCCTGGCCTCTTCAGTTTCCTGCTGCTGAAGAGAGGAAAAAAAGTAAATGGTTACTTTTAAGAGCAAGCAATCACCAGAGAGGGTTTTTTTTTTCCTTAAATGCGGAAACTTGCACCAGAGGCATCAGATATAGCCCTTAGCCCTTGATCTTGTGAGCTGTGTTCCTGTGCCGCTGTGTGTGTGTGTGTGTGTTTGTGTGTGCATGAGTATGTGAATCTCTGGAAGATGATAAGCCAGGGATTTAGGCCATGGTTTTCTAGGTTATACCTAAAAGCCACCTGTCTGTCTGAAACACAGTTGGATTATTTAAAATATTAGTACAGAAATAAGTGCTCATGTGACCAAAGAGAAAATCTCTCTCTCTCTCTCTTAACACCTCAACCTAAAAAAGCGAAAAGCGAAATAACCCAGTTTGCCCCAAAATAATAAGCCACTGCTTTCTGCTGACTGTTATAGACTGTCCGTCAGATTTTCAGGAGTAATTCTTGAAGTTATTCACAGTCGCAAGATTAATATCCGTCAGGCACTTTTTGAAGAACATACTGACTAGCTGCAACTCTCGGCTTCATTACAGGACTCCTGCTAGTCTCTTTCTTGGCACATGCAAATTTAGACTCATTCACAATGAACTCCATCTTTTCATTTTATGTGAATGCAAAACTTAAGTGATTTGCTTTTGTAGCGTAATGCTAATGATAACCTCTGAGTTGAATCTTTCAGTCAAAGTCTCGAGTTTGGTGACAATTACATATTTAAGACCACGCTCTCAGCGGAATTGAATGATCGATGCAAAACAATCTGATAAAATAGAAGCTAAACTCAGTGCTACTTTTTGTCACTCAAGTTGCCTCATTATCCCGTAACTTCTGGGGAAATTGCATCAGTATTCAAAGCGTTACACACAACAACAGGGAGCCTTTTAGTTTATTTCTTTATTTATTTTTAATTAAATGGGAAGTTGTTCATGAATTTTTAAAGGGGTGGCCATCTCACTAACGCTGAACCCTACAGTAAAGTTAAAGAAGCACAGAATGAGTTGAACGATCTGAAGACTAGACAAAAACAGAAACAGTCTGAGGTTTTTACTGTTGTCAACAGAGCAGCAAAGGACTGGTGAGTCAGAGTGGGGGGGGTTGCTTCCAACCTGTACATTTCTTTGGTTTATTGCTCCACTGATTCATTACAGTCTCTTTGTGTGAGATGCTAATTTCATGCGAGTTTATTTACGTGTTTCTGCTGGTGCAATACATTATGTGTTGGCACAATACCGCAGAACAAAGGCCGGCGACAGACACAATGCCTTCTGTCACTTTACGCCGGATTTATGTGCATGCACACTCACACAATGATCTAACGTAATCCACAATCAGTGCGTCCACAGTTCTCTACTTTGAATTACTGGCAGAAGAATGGAACAAACAAGCCTTTTGTGTTCTTATTAACAATAGCCTGATGAGCTGAAGTTCAGGATCTTTTTTGTGCGTTGCACCAAACATTTTAACATGTTTTTTTATCATGACAAATAAACTCCAAGCTCTGCCATATCATCCCACTGGTATATATATGGAGAGATGGACCGACGCCTGGAGCTAGATTATTCCTGAAAATCCATCTCTCTTTTTCGTCATCATGCGCCTAGCAGCCCGAGAGCTATTTTGACCCTGCATAATGGACATGAGATCTGTTATCTATATTGAAGAGAAAGCATTAGGTACCCTGATTTGTAATGCAAATGTCCACCTCAGGGTCCAGTGGCACAACTGTGAAGGACACCCACAACCTGCATGTAAATAGATTAAAATTGTATGCACACTTAGTTTACTTTGCCTTTGGTGGGTCAACTGTTACCGGCCCTTCAGCCACTCATAGCTCTGTAATAGCCACATGTCGCTTGAATTCAGCTGCAGTGATAAAATTCCAATTTGTTTGCACAATTAATGAGAAGTCTGACTTTGCCATAGAAATCCGCTGACATAATAAACCTTTCAGTGCACAGAAATAAATCAGTTCCCCCCACAATTCAATTCAGTTCGCAACTTCTCCAGGATAGGCTGAATATTAATATTCCATTACAGGCCAAGAGGCATTGCATGAATGTCAAGGTGAGCACATGGACACTTCACGCTCACATTTGGATTCAAGGGATTTTAAATTAGATTGAAGAGAGGCAGGTGTGTCTGCAGCTCATCCTCAACCCTGCATGCAGTGCACCAAGTGTCTCTGAGCTGCCAAGGAGGCTGCACTTGAAGTTCACTCTATCATTTTCAAAGACAACTACTGCAGAGAGGCTTCCTTAACACACTGCAACAGTCAATCACTTTTTTTTGTGCAGCTTTCCTCTCCAAGTTTTCTTTTGCGTTGAGGAGTGTATTTATTTTTGCAGTAGTGCCGGCCCCTTTTGCAGCCATGCCTAAACAGAAATACCTTCTTTATTACTGTTTGGCAAACAGAGATGTGGCACCAGGGGATGACAGATTAGCTTTGGGAAAACATTTCAACTCACTTTGCACTTCTGTCAATGTATTTTTGCATGAAATAAAGGGAGTGAGTTATAATTAGAGGGAACTGTGTGGCTATGTTTGGCTTTTTAAAGAGCAGCAATTATGCACCGCTAATGTGTGCCTGCATAGCCGAACAGACATCACCTCTCATAAGCTGATGGAGCAGAACAGCTTGAGTTGACAAGGGTGTAAGTTCAGGGCCAGCCCTAGACTTCCTGGGGCCCTAATGTGCACTGAGGTGAAAAGCATGTGGTTTTATTGTTATTGGAAAGAATAAAGATGAACTCAGTTTGCAGGACAGACAGAAGCAGGTGTTTCAGCAAGTGCCCGCAAAATGACATATTAACATGAACACGTTGTTGAATGAATGAAGTGAAACAAAATGGCAGTTCAGTCTGTAGCACCTTTTTCTTTGATAGATTTGCACAGATACGTCCACCAGCCTGAGTTCAGGAAATCAGGGGAATGATTCTGAAATTGTAAGCCAAAAGCGCCTGGTGCTTTGTGCGATAAGTGATTTTTAGTTTATACACACATGAAATATACAGTATGTTGTGATTTTTGTTGCAAGAAGGTCACTCTTCACTGCAGTCACAAGGCCTTTTTGCGAGAAGGACAGATCAGAATATGCTCTGTTGGCAGAAAATGAAGACAGCGAAAAGTGAGAAAGGTGGACCAAATACAAATGAGGTTCTTTTCTTCCGGAGTCCCTGAAAGTGAAAATAAAACGTGTGATTGAACTACAGAGTAAGGCATCAAATATTCAATATGCTTACAAAACAGAATTCATTTTCATGAAATACAAAGTGCAAATTAATTAATGACAATAACAAACAAACCATCATACCGTTATGTCTCGTCAAGTTTTCACATCTGTCATGTTTCCGTTTCCTGTACTGGTGTGTCTGTTTTATTTTGAAAGTCTAACCTTCCCTCTCGTTTCAGGTCCCTTAACTTCCTGCCATTGTGTGTTTCCCACCTGTGTGATTGTCTGCCCCGCCCTGATTGTTTCCACCTGTTCCCCATTATAAAAGTGACAAATACACATGTTTGAAATATTAAATGTATGATTGTTTGGTCCAAACCACTGCTAAAGTGATTATTTGAAGCAAATTATTGTTATAGTATGAAGTCATTTAATTTAAAATCACACTTGGACGAAAGGGTCATTTTTGACCCATGTGTGTAAACTTGATGTAATAATACAAAACCTATTTTTGTTCATAAAATAAGAAAGT
The DNA here is from genome assembly GCA_023238725.1 of Scortum barcoo. Lineage (NCBI taxonomy): Eukaryota > Metazoa > Chordata > Actinopteri > Centrarchiformes > Terapontidae > Scortum > Scortum barcoo. The sequence continues at coordinate 22,645,638 of CM041537.1, forward strand.
TAAAACGGAAATAGTGATCTGTAATAATCAAACAACAACAAACAATAAGATACTAAAAGAATACTTGCAAAAATAAGTTGATTTCAAAAGATACAGCAAAGAAACACTCACTCAGCATGAAATCACATGGAAAAAGAATGCGGCCTTAATAAGGGGATCAAGGACCAGCTGGCTTGGTGCGGCACACCCAGATCGTGAACACTCCTCAAAGAACCTTGAACACTGACTCTACCTGTAACCAGTAAAACCACACCACACAGTGCACTTATTAACTCAGGGGCTGATGAGAGCCTCATAGACAGAGACTTAGCCAAGGCTCTCGGCATCAAGACAGCCCGTTAATGCTAGGTCGATTGATGGAAGACTTACTTGGCAGAGTCACTCACAAAACTGAACCTATTGCCATGACCATAGACTCAAATCATAGAGAAATGATTTCTTTTCATGTGTTTGACTGTGCCCAGCACCCCTTAATTTTGGACACAACCCCTATATAATCTGGCAAATGGGTAAAATTAAGGGGTGGGATTCTGCTTGCTCTGTCTCTTGTCTTGTTTCTGCCCACAGTGAGCCTCAAACAATAGCTGTGGTGATGCCTGGGTTGGACCACAGCGACTACCCTGATCTATCAAGAGTCCCACCTTACTACCACGATCTCCACGAGGTATTCAGCAGGTCCAAGGCCACCTCTCTGCCTCCTCATTGCTATTGGGATTGCACCATAGACCTCTTTCCAGGGGCCCCCATACCGAAGGCCAGGTTGTACACCATCTCGGGTCCAGAGAGAGAGGCCATGGATGAATACATTGAGGCGTCGCTGAGGTCTGGCATCATCTGCCCCTCATCGTCACTGGAACGGGTTTCTTCTTTGTGGGCAAGAAGGATGGCTTGCTCCAGCCATGCATCGACTACAGTGCTCTCAACGAAATAACTGTCAAGAACAGAACGGTACCCACTGTCTCATTTCCTCCGACTTTGAGCTGTTCCAGCAGGCTTGGGTCTTCACCAAGCTAGACTTGCGGAACGCCTACCACCTGGTGAGGGTCAGGGAGGGGAATGAGTGGAAGACTGGTTTCAACCTGGTAATGCCATTTGGACTCACCAACGCCCAACCAGATTAAGATGGACCCGGAGAAGGTTAGAGCTGTGACCAACTGGCTGCCACTCACTTCCCAAAAATAGGTGCAACAGTTTCTAGGGTTTGCTAACTTCTACCACAAATTTATTAGGAACTTTAGCACCGTGGCGGCACCCCTGCATGCAGTAACCTCTCCTAAAGTCCAATTCCAGCGGGGTCCCAGGGCTGAGGAGGCGTTCCAGTGTCTGAAGAGACTCTTCACCACAGCACCGGTCTTGACCACGCTAGATCCTCACCTGCAGTTCATCGTGGAGGTGGATGCCTCCAACGAGAAGGTGGGGGCGGTCCTGTCTCAGCTCTCGCCCAGCGACAACCGTGTTCACCCATGCGCCTTTCTCCAGCCAGGGTGTACCTGTTCCTGAGGGCTGTCCTCGCAACCGGTTGTTTGTACCAGAAGCTTTGCTCTCTCAAGTCATCCATTGGGCTCATGCCTTGTTGCTAACATGCCATCCTGGGGCTAAAAGAGCTATGTTTGGCGGCCGAGTCTCGTCAAGGATGGGGCTGAGTATGTCGCAGCCTGCTCTGTCTGTGCCAGAAGCAAAGCGTCGAGGCAGACCCGGATGGGGCTTCTCCAGCCACTAGCAGTGCCACACAGACCATGGTCACATTTATTGCTGGACTTCATCATGGGTTTTCCTCCATCCCAAGGTAATACGGTTGTGCTGATGGTGGTAGACCAATACTCGAAAATGACTCGTCCATGATGTTACCAGCCACCTCTGTTCCCCGCCAACGAAGAGAAGAGGAGGTGACCGTTCCCTCAGCCTATGCCTTGACGAGACAATGTAAGAAGATCTGGGCTGCTGCTCCTGCTCCAGGCAGATGCTCCTTCGGGGTCAGGCCAGAATGAAAGCTGCAGCAGACCGCCATCGCCGCCCAGCTCCCACGTATCTGCCAGGCCAGAAAGTCTGGCTATCCACCAAGGACCTACCCCTCCACATGCACACCTGTAAATTAGGTCCCAGGTTCGTAGGCCCTTTCCCACTATCCAAAGTAATAACACCTGTGTCTGTTCAACTCAAACTCCCCAGGTCCCTCCGAGTGCACCCCACCTTCCATGTCAGCAGGCTCAAGCCAGTGAAGGAAAGCCCGCTGGTGCCACCCTCCAAACCGCTGCCGCAGGTCAACAGAGGGCCCGTCTATTCATTTAAGAAGCTGCTGGCGGTGCACAAGAGGGGCCGGGGGAGGCAATTCCTGGTCGACTGGGAGGGCTACGGACCTGAGGAGCGGTCTTGGATTCCAGCCAGCTTCATCGTAGATCACAGCCTCATTGATGACTTCTACCAGCACCATCCAGAGGTCCCAGGACCGCCAGGAGCGGTCCTAGGGGGGGTACTGTTATGTCTCGTCATGTCTGTTAAATTTTCATGTCTGTCATGTTTCTGTTTCCTGTTCTGGCGTGTCTGTTTTATTTTGAAAGTCTAACCTTCCCTCTCGTTTCAGGTCCCTTAACGTGTTGCCATTGTGTGTTTCTCGCCTGTGTGATTGTCTGCCCCACCCTTATTGTTTCCACCTGTTCCCCATTACCTCATGTGTGTGTATATATTGTCTGCATTTCCCCTGTTTCGTTGCCAGATCATAGCTTCTTGTTTCATGTGTTCACGTCTCTGTGTTCCATGTATTCAACAATCGAGCCATTATCCACATCAAAACAAAAGAAACAAAGCCTGTTTTTCTCGTAAGACTCCGGTGTCCTGTCCTGCATTTGGGTCCACCTGCTGTAGCCCATCGTAACACATACTGGGCATATATTATATATATATATTATAGTCAATACGAAAAAAATTTAATAAATAGGACAGAAATTACAAGACTGAACATTTGAAACTTGGTTGTTTTGGTGTACCTCAGTTTATCTCCACTCAGCTACTGCATGAATGATTTTGTATTTCCAGCCCTGATGTGACATTGAGTTTGTTTGGTGACCCTGATATATTTGAGTCCGATGTCCTGGTGACGTCCTCTGACTGATGTGGCACTACACTGACCCTCCAGACACTTCATTTCACGAGAGGCTCTTATCTCTGTCGATACAAAGCCTTCAAATGAAGAGCTACGTAAAAAGGTTTTGAGGAGGCTGTGTGTCAGCGATGAATATGATGTGGTTGGACTGACACACACGCGCACTTTGTCTCATTCGTCACTTTTCTATCTTTCTCCCTTAAATCATTCAAGTCAGATTCTGCCCACAGTTGCAGAACGACGACGAGTATTTATCTCCGAAAGTCAATTTCTGCCTCTACCTGCACATTCTTCTAAACTCTGGGAATTGGGAGAATTGATCCATTTATTGAGCCAAAGGGCACGCTCTTTATCTCGTCTTTTTTTTTTTGTTTCACCTGGCAGACCCTGCCACATAACCTCATTGTTCACTTATCACTCACGGGCCACTATGTGGGTCAGGGTTACTCATTCGAGCTGTTCGGTTGCCTTGGACGCCACCTGATCTTTACAGTGGACGTTTGGGAAATAATATGCTTCTGCAAGTGTAATTTGAGCGGAGCGTTCCCTGCAGCCAGTTACTAGTAACCCTGTAAGACTGCAGGACAGGGGGATGAAATGACGGCCGCAGACGGAGAACTCAGGATCCGCCTGCTCTCCTTTAACCTGTGGCCTACTTTTAGTGGGACAGAAAATGGTTAGATTGTTTACAAGAGTTCAACAAAGAGAGAGAAACTTCAAAGCTGGTGAACAGGGTGTTGAATGTGGTTACATCACAAATGTCAATATGAAACAAAGAACATATAGGCTTAGTTTTGAGAGTCCTCGTTGATGTTTCGTAGTGTGATTCAGAGCAAGCTCCTGGTTCGAGAGGAGATGTTAGCAGTGAACAGTTGAATATTTGAATACATCACAGTCATGCTCTCCTGTGCACACAAACTAATGCCAGAAGAAGTCTCAAAGAAGCATATTCTGTCCATTTTTAATTAGGTTTTCATCAAATATGCACACATTTTAAGCAAAGCTCTGTTAAATTATCATCAAAGTGCGAGAGCAGAAAGGCTGGATCTTCAAAAGTACTTGCAAGGTGCTGATAAGAGCAATGTTCCTTGTTGTCTATGCTGCTGAATCATCATATTTTTTGAAACACTTCTGTTCAAAACGGGTATTCATCAAAATACCTGCTTCACAAATGCAGCAGCAAACAACAGACATGATAGACTACACTGGGGGGAAAGCAGTGTCAGCACTAAAGCAAGCAGTAAACGCTTTCAAACCTAGCTGCACTTTAAGAACTGTGGAAGAGCCATGAATTACCCTCAACAAAGAAAAAAAACATGCAAGAAAAAAGATTGGCAGAGTATTGATTAAGGATGAGTACTTTATTGATCCCCAGCAGGGAAATAACCGTTGTTGTTTTTTTTTTCAAAACTGTCTTTTAGACGTACAAAAAAGAAGTCCCAAACAATACAATGAATACCTGTGTTGAAAAAGCACTGGTGGATATTAAGCTTGCAGCTGGAGCTGGGAGGAGCTAACCTTAGGTGGTATAGTATGGGACTGTCACTGTGCCAAGGCCACTGTTCGCCAGGAAATAGTCACAGCACAAAGCTCCCCACAAAATCATACATTTTTATATTTTGGGAACAGAGTAAAAAAAAAAAGTGTGATTTTCAGGTGTTTTAGTAGGTACATGATTTATCCTTAGACAGAGCCAGGCTTGGGACATACTGTATGTTTCCAGGTTTTAAACTAAGCGAAGCTAACCATTTTGTAGCTGTAGCTTTTCAGTAGACTGACATTAGGGCAGCTAATTTAAACGCCCCCTGGGTCGTTTTTGACTACTTTTTATTTTGCTTTTATATTTCACCTTAAGAACTGTTTACCATGCCTTGTTTGGTATCATTTTTTTCAGCACAACCTCTCATGTGTGATTTTACAGTTATTTTTTCATTTTGACATACTGTATTAACACACTGGACCTAAAACCACACAAAAAACATAAAATCCGAATATAAAAAAGTTAGATTTTGTAATGTGAAAACCACAAACATGTCTAACGAACCATTTTTATAACTTAGAATGCAAATATAAGTTGTAAAGTTTCAAAAAATTATTATGTACAAATGTAGCAAATAACAGTTATTTACAACTATTTACATTAAAATGCAGGCAATGCCTCAGGCGTTTTTTTTTGTTCAACTATTTACAAAACAATCAGGTGTCACAATAAGATGCCACAAATTATTTGTGCCACTGTAAAAAACAGTTCCTGTCCATTACAAGACAGAGGGGCACATCACAAGCCTTCTTCCAGCACCAAAAACGTGCCAAACGTGACGACAATATTCAGAAAAAAAATATTATACATTATTTATTACAAGTCTGTTTTAATTGGCCAATCAATTTATAAACGCGTATGTAGTTTGAAGTCCGCATTTTCGACACAAATCGAAACTGAAACTTAGCGAGGCTGTGCTTTTCTGCTCCATACCACGCACCAAAAGTGACGACAATATTCAGAAAAAAAACGGCGTAAATTATTTATCATAAGTCTGTTTCTACTTGGCCTATCAACACGATTTGAAAACTGGTATGTAGTTTGAAGTCCGCACTTTTTGCTACGTCATCATAAATAAATCGGACCTGTAATTTGGACGCGCCGGCGCGTTAACCCTCATGTTGTGCTGATTTCATGTTAAACAATTTTGTGTTCCCGGTCAAAAATGACCGTTGCATTAAGATCATAAATTTTTTTTTTTAAATCATAAAAAGTACAATAATTCATATATTATCACTATTTGTTGTGTTAGATTTTTTTTATCAACTTTAAATTCTTGTGAACATTCTACACATTTTGAATTTCTATTTGTTATTCCTGGCCTGTATGCTTTATTGATCTGAGCTTATACATCTTGAACTCTATTTCTAAAAAACATAATTTCTGGATTATTTTGATTTTAAGAAATAATCAGATGAAACATAGAACATTGTTGATCACAGACTACTTTGGGACAAAGTTACCAACAACATCTTGTTTTGAAACCATTTAAAAATTTTAAACAGTCACATAAAGTAACACCTTTTGTGTTTCCTGGTCAAAAGTGACCGGGAAAGATTTTATTTGTGTACAAAGGAAATTATCCCAACACTACAACACTACACTAACTAATAACAATTTCACAATATTCCAAGATCAATATCTTAATACATTAAAGAAGAACAACTGTTGTAATATGAGCACTATAAAATGGTTTAATACTTATAATCCGCTGGGAGGGTAGCTGTTTGTAAGAGATGCTCAAATATATAAGAGCCTCACTTACGGTATATCGGCCTACCTGCCATGGTGCTGCCACATAATGAACCGTGAGCAAGGCCTCATAAAAGCATTATATACCAAAGCTTTGAGAAAAGTTCAGTATTATTGAAACTACGTTGCAGCAGCTGTCTGTGAGAGCTGCCAACAGGTGTTGAAACTCTACTGGGCAAAGGTTCACGTGGTAGTGGTTGCCAGGGAACCCAAAGTGCGTGTGTGTGTGTGTGTGTGCATGCATATGCATGTGTGTAAAAAGGTGCGTATGTGTTCATCTGACAAATGAGGATGTACCTGAGCTCACTTTTATTACACTACTTGTCGTCTCCCCCATTAATTTCTAATGACATTAGTCATTTTTGACCGGGAACACCAAGAGCATACAAAAGTTGAATAAAACACACAAAAATTGTATTTAAATTAATACAATTTATTTTGTGTGTTGAAATCCTCTTTGTGGACAAAGTCATGGAATCTAAGGTCAGTCTGATCAAATTAACTACATTTTTCAGAGATAAAACTTTTAAATCGGTCAAATTTGACTGGAACACAACACGAGGGTTAATGGACAAATACATCAGTAGTTACAATCTTCTCATCTAACTCCGCAAAAAAAAAAAAAAAAGCATGACATTATTCCTATAAGACAAAATAAGCTTTGCTACACCATAATCTGATATAACAGTTTCTTCAGAGGTGATTTATGCGCCCCGACCATGAAGCGTTTTATATTCAGCTCCTGATACCATGATCCCAGTCTCACAGATACATTCATTTCATTTGCACCCGGTTTCTAGGGATTGATGCTTGTGTTACCACTGATGCTCTGGAGAACATTAGTCACTGTTGTACAGCAGGTCAGTCTTCATCTAATTACAGGCTGCAAGAAACAGGATCTGGTAAGTGTTTACACATACAGTCATGCGCACGTGGATTTGTGCACACATCCTCATGCTTGAACTGAAGCATTCGCACACACACACATACAAGAGGATGGTGCCATGTTAGGTCACTGTGCAGCCTCTTGGGAATTGCTCTAGAGGGCAGGAGTTTCCTGATTAAAGTTTACAAAGCAAACGATATGCAGGCCATACATTCTCTAAATCCTTTCACTGATGCATGACGAACTCTTTCACGTCAACCAACAGGTCTAATTCAGGTAGAATTTGATAAATGACTAGTACATTTGGAGTGTTTTATCTGTGGCTGTAGAGGAAAATCACTGAATATCAAAAACTCTCGTAAAGCTTAAGATGTTGCTCAGCATTGGGGATAGGCCGAGAAGAAATAAAAGCTGAAAGCACAAGGTCAAAGAGAAAACAATCCAAAGGGATGGAAAGAATCAAATGCGCAAAAAATTATCAAAGCGTCCAATGTCAAAGAAACTTACAGAAACACGAAGAAGCAAGAGGATCAATTTTAAAACCTAGAATGCTTGGAGGACGCAGACATAAAAGAGGCCACAAGGGATTCAAACTGAAAATAGATCCTTGGAAAGTAAGAATAGCTCAAACTGTCAGACAGGCAGCAGGCCTGTGAACATGATATTGAAGCGTTCCCGGTGCTAGCATTTCAAGACAAAGAAGTATCACAAGTTAAAACCACTTGGACCTTTTTTGTTTCTCGGATCAGAGGATCTTGATCAATAACATGAACGTACAGAGTCACCTTGAAAAACTCTGCTTTTGTGACAGGTGTCAGCGATGAGGGCTTGTACCTGGATATACCAGGATATTGCATGACATATGACAACAGGCCAGACAAAATATTAACTCAAGCCCTTATAAACATATGTAAACATAAAGATTTAACAGAAATAGTTAGATATTTTCTCCTTCTTGCTGAGTGCTAAATGATAAGATTAATACTGTGCTATCTGTTAAATACACTGTATACCTCGAGAGGCAATTATCTTAGCTTAGCATAAAGACTAGAAACACAGGGAAAAGCTAGCCTGGCTTTTCCCAAATGTGAAACAAAGTCAGCTCACTGATTGTCAGGATTTATCTTCATTCCCTAATTTGTAGAAAGATTTTTTTTAAAAACTACATATAGATATTTTGTTTTACAGTTGGTTATGTCCCAGGCTATTGCTATCGCAAGAGACTCCAGGAAGTCTCTGCATCCAACTGCTGTTGCCAAGAAACAGTTCATAATAACAACCTATAAAACTTGTTATTGTTAAACTTCAGTTTTTGTTATATAAGATATAAACCATCACAACAGCAAGCTTGCTGTTTCAATCCTGCTGCTTCATATTTAGTGTGTAGGCACGATAGTCGCAATAGTCCTCTTATCTATCTGAACACTGAATAAGAGAACAGTATTTCTCAAAATGTCTAAATTTGCTTTTCATACAGATGTACAATGTGACATTGAAATACTGCGTCACACCCTGCAGCAAATAAGTCAAAAAGGCCATAATCAGGAGATCTGTGAACAAAAAAAAAGAATTTAAAATATAAATGGTAAAAACAATTATACATTTAATTACATTTTATAATTCATTGTTTTTCTATAATTTCATCCATCACCATAGTAAACCTGCATTTTGACATTAGCATGATTTTTCCATTATATTACCATAATTGGAATAATTTTCAATAAACACAGCTTGATAGCTGTTTGTGTTGACGTTTCACAACTAATTGAATAAAGTGCTTCAAGACTGCTGTTCTCCAACCCACAGTCGCAGGTTCAACCACACTAACAGCCATATTACATCCTGCCCTAATGTCCTTGAGCCAGATGCTGTCATCTAAAGGAATAATGTGCCGTTGACAGAGGGTAGGCAAAAACTATTCCTTCAACAAGAGCGGGGGATTGTTCAATAATGATCCCTAAACCCAGGTGAAGTTTGGAAATAGCATTTTGATTGACCAGATAATTCAATCTACCTACCCGAAAGTGGCAGTTAATGAGAAGTCCACTTTATACAATTAGGTCAGTTGACAAGGAGAGAAAGAGGTGGGGTAAAAATAACTTGATCATACGTCAAATCGATCCATGGCTTGGACTGCAAAGGACTAATTGGCAGATTATCTGTGACATTTGGAGGTGGAATAGTGGTTGAGGGGATCGAAGATAGAATCTGGTGCCAGTACGACGCTTCAAAAACAAAAGCATCTTAAAATCAATTCTGCATTTGAAAGGAGGTCAGTCTTCGTTCTTGGGGCCAAAGAGGACCCATATCGCTGCATTTTGGACAAGCTGCTGGTGAGACAAGATTAACTGACCAAATCGCACATAAAGGGAGACAAAGTTATCGAGATCCTAGGAGATACGAGCAAACTCCACATCATTAGATAAGCCAAATCATATATTTCTTAAATAGACCAATTAAAGAAAAAAGACACCTAGTTTTCTTGCATATGTTGGTTAAACCTCCAAAGGAATTTTCAAGACTGAAAATGAAGACATCTTTCTCTCTCTAGAGAAAGGTCTTGGCCATGTAGTGTTTGAAATCCTGCAGGAAGTGAAGATAATTCCTAGTCTTACAAAGGTTGATACATGTGAGGTGTCAGTTTTCACTCATGCACTGAGCCACACAGGACATATGAGCATAGAGTGAAATTTAACCAAGCCCCACCGCTCATAGCTACCGTTGCTACACCTGTTGAGCAATTTTGAGACAGTTTACTATGATTACTGGGGCAGATTAGCCGCTTGAAATTCTACCTTTTTTAAACAATGGTTCCCTGATCACAAACGGAGGCAGACAAATGCAGGTTTCTCAAATTTCGGGCGACATTTTGAGCCATTCATTTTGCCGGCAAAATGTCACGACATTATACTAGCTAGTTAGCTATTTAGTTACTTAAGCTAAGGTCAGCTCCGTGAGTTGGTTTAAACCTTTTTTCTGTCTAACATGATGATGTTTGCAACCGATTTGTACTGAAACAAGAGCCCTGTTAGAGGGGCTTCCCTACACACTCAATGCCTACATATCAGCTCAGTTGTGCTTCACAGCAGTAGTCTTGTCCATAATACTGTCCATACTCTTGTCCATACTATATGTACATTTTGTAACACAGATATTTCCCCCCTCTGCTTAAGGAAACAATTCTGTCCACTTGATCTTTTCTTTACAAAAAAAACTTGGTTTACACGAGAACACAAAAATGATTTGAAACATTCAAACCAGCATGCCGGCAGAGGGTGGTAATAATGTCTATGTGAACAATATATCAAATAGAGTGAGAGAGAATATTTTGAGCATGTGTAGTGAGCAAATCTGTCTTTGATGGTAATAGCTTAAAAAGATTAGCTATTTATTTATGTAGTTATCTGCCAACTTGTAATGAGACCTCGCAGTGTCCAGCACACATAAAGAGTACTCTGCCATTGTTGTAGTTGTTTCCAAACAACAACAGGCACATGTGAATTGAGGTGATGATATTATCTTTGTCATTTCAGTGATTCAGACATGGTTGACATGTGGATGAAAAGCCACAGGTATTTAAAAATACCTGTATGTGTGTGGACTAGGTCTGAGTGTCTCCGGCTAAAAAACAATTGCATCCTCATCCAGATGATGATCCATGTCAAACCAAAGAAACAGCTTTGGCCTTGTTTATTGTACATAACCCTTTTCAGATGCTTAGCTTTTATACGTGTTCATATTTCCATTTTGAACATTACAAGGGCAAAGATTTCAGAAAAATGGTCCATTTGCATGGTTTTTGGAGTTGTTTTTCTGTGCCCCTCTGAATCCTAATTTTTGCTATGCACTATACTATACTATATTAGGCATGCTTTACCTTTCACAAACACAGGTTTTTATTGGATTTATGTCATTTGTATTTGTCAGCAGTTTGTGTTTTATCTTTATAAGCAGATCCACTTTCCTCAAAAACTGGAGGAATAAAATACAGAGAATGTAATCACCCGAGAACTGGCTGGGAGACGTGGTGCAGTTCCTGAAACCTGAGACCATCAGGTAAAATCCACTGGCCTCCTGTGCCCTGAGATTTTTAATATGACACCATTCCTACACATGCACTTCTATTTCTGCTCCGGATTTCTGATCTCTAGCATATGGAGGAGCGAGTGTACTGACGGGAATTTCTACACTCCTTCGTGCTGACTGAATCCAGTATTTAACGTGCGTTTGTGTGTCACCTGTAAAAGAACCACAAAACTGTCACAATAAAGTGGATTTTTCATAATTATGGCCTTGACTAGATTATTGGACTACAATGCCATGACTGACAAGTTAACACATCTGTGGTGAAGGTTTTTTGTACAAGTAGCCTACATCATCTGACACCTTGGTAATCAGTTCCTCAGTACAGTCTCTTTGATCAACGGATGTTTGTTTCTGCTCTTCTGGGAGCTTATTTATTTGCTCTCACTTCCCCTCACTTGAAATGCACCTTACTGCTCCTTTCTATTTCATATCAATAGTTTACATAAAATCCACTTGACAGCTTGATGGAAACACTGCACTGTAACAAATTAATATTTGTCAAGAAAATGCTTTGACTACTGAGCATGCAATCTTTATAGTGGCACAGATGAGAAATGTGGGGCCTGTTTACAGCTCTTTCAACATTCATTCATTTCAACATTTCTAACAAGTCTAATATATATTACAATTTTTCCTCTGCTGTTGCTTATGGCTTATTTTTCCCATGTGAAACCTTGAAACTGATTGATTTTCTTTTAGTTGTGGGAAAAATGGGACTCTGAAGATCTATCAACACCTTAACAGTCACTGAAATCCCTAAATAGTTCCATCAACGCATTCAAGCAGAGTAAATTTGTACCTGATAGTATAAATATTTTACAAAGGTGGCTTTCTCACGGATTATGTCGATGTGAACCTTTTTTTCAGGACCTGTCTCCATAGGGATTGTATGGGAAACTTAAATTTACAGATCCAATTTAACAGCCCTGTCTGCAGTGGTGTAAGGAGCATTCACATCCTTTAATCAAATAGAAGTCCAGACCCACTATGTGAAAATACTTGGAGAAGGAGAAGTTCAGTATTCTAAATGTTACTTAAAGAAATACTTGAGCACAAACAGTGCACTGGAGCAAAAGAAGCACCAAATATATGGATATATTTTCTTTTATCTGACCTGTTATCTGACCTGAAGCCACGAGCAGGTGAGCACCGCAGCTAGACTTCCTGCTTCACACAGTCTCACCTTTTCTTGACCTCCCACATTTCGCAATCACCAGAATGTTCTCAAATCAAGACACACACACATACGCTCCCCCTAGTCCACGCAGTCACACACATGCGCATAAATATCCGCCGCTGTGTCAGTTGACAGAGCTTGCAACCTGATTCCTCGGTTTCAGAAGGCAGCAGAGCCACTTCCCACCTACCTGTCACCGATAAAACATGGCTGACTCCCCGTGTCGTCACAGGTCAGCACTCACAGAGACAGGGCAGCACCACGGATTCAGTTACACTGTCTCTGCTCTCCGTCCACTCCCCCACCACCCTGCTCCCACTTCAAATGATGACACGGTGTGAGAAAGAGAGTCCCATGATTATTTGGTGAGGAGAATCTACAGGAATAATTCTCCATCGGACATTTAATTTACTCCCCAGGTGCATATGCATTATTCATACTCAACACCATTTCATAAAAAAACACTGCAGACTGTTTTTGCCATATTCTTGGAGGTATAGTAAGGACTTAAAAACAGCCTATCGCTTTCTCTGACGTTGACGTGGGCGTGTATGGTGGAGGAACTGCATTCTCTCTACCTTCTTCCTCCAGAGACCAGTTTCAATTATTCTGAGGGAGAGAGGGAAAGGCATGATAGGGTTTACGCTGTGTGTCCAACAGTAGATGAGAAACTATTTTTATTCTCCTAGAGATTGTCCAGTCATGAAGAACACTTGAGGCTTAAAGATATTTATTCATTTACCCTGTGATTTTTAGAATTTCATTTGTCTCTGTCTCAAAATGTTGTGTTGTTTATCAGTGGATGAAAAATTGATAGTAATTACCTGATCACTGTGGAGACCAGGAGAGACAGGATACAACATGATTATCAACCTCCCACATCTATAAATTGCACATTTGGCACCTGATACGACAATGATGTCATCAACAGTGGTCTGGTGGGACTGAATGGCAATTAGCAGCTGCCAGGAAAATATCTTAGATTATAATTGCGTGCATGCAGACAGTATAGGCTGCAGACTAATCAGCCTTTTGATTAGAACACAGATCTAAACAATCAGTGCCCAAATAACGTTGGAGAACATTGCAACTGAGGTTTTTGACATGGTGGCTGCTCCTGTAACCTCTCTATACATCTCTGGAGGATGACCATAGACGTGTTTGGGTTGTGTTGATCGTGTTCTGCAGCAGCTGTGCAGCTGAGGTTCAGCACACAAACTCCTGGCTCACTTGTGAGAGTGAGACTCTCTCGCATTTAGAGAGAATGAAGACGACACGTAAAGCAACATCTGCTCACCTCATCCTGTGCTGAACCAGGACACAGCGTCTCTGAAGCTTTCAGCTTATGCGCTCACACAAATTTGCAAGGCTCTTTGTTATCAGCACTGCTTGACAAAACCAGAGTTGAAAGCCTGACAAGCCAATCGCAGCATGTTGTGCTGAGTAAGCCGCTAATGCCCTGTGATGCATACAGTACATCCAACAGTGTTGATAGTATCATGGCCAACCTGTTTCTGTCAAGAGCCATCATACAGTACAATAACCAATATGCTGGCCTCCCTCTTTGTGCTGAAACAGTTTATCCAACTAGCCCAACAATCAAGTATGCTCAGAAAAGACTCTCAGACCGAAAAGGTGGCGTTGTTTGACCTTTTACTGAAGTACATCACTTGACTGTGAAACTACAACACAAACAATACAAAGGCTGTGTCTGGCTGTGTCCAAATAAGATAATCCAGGTAAGAAGTGATCCTCCTTAGCTGCCTATATATCTAATAGCAAGTCTGCCAACTCACGAAGCTTCTGTACATCTCTGTTGGATATCTTCGGGAAGTTCTCCAGCCTGGTGAAAAGAGCCCTTTCAATGGCTTCAGGTGTCCCATACCATTGTTCTAGTCTGTCCCACACAATTTTCAGCCCAGCTACAGGGTGCCTGATGTGGACCGATTTGATCCGGCGTACATGTTCTGAAGACTCTCTCCCTAACCACTTAACAAGCAGGTCTAGCTCCTCAGCTTCAGTTAAATCAAGACCTTCAATAGCATTAGAAAATGAAGACTTCCACGCCCAGTAGTTTTCCACCTTATCATCGAACTTTGTTAGACCTGTGGTGATAAGTTGACTTCTGGTGAGGAACTTAGCCAGGAACCAGCAGAAAGGTTGCTGAGGCCACCTTGATCATATGACCGACCTGCTGCTGTATTAGTGTTGATGTTTGAGCTATGGCGATAACCATGACTTGTTCTACTAATCCTCCTCCTTGAACTGCTACTGGGAAAAGTCGGATCGTGGTGAATTGTCGTGGGCTGTTCTGCTGGCAAGGGGCTAATCTCTTCCTCTTTTTTGACCAGCTGTTCACTCAGACTAACCTTTGTGGTTTGCTGTGTATGATCAGTGCCTTGGTCAGGCTGTTTTTGCTGAGGGGAAGACGCTTTGAGCTCTCTGAATAAATCGTCATCAATATCTTCGAATGCTGCCTCCAACGCAGCAGTCTCAGCAATGGCTGCTTCCTTTTCCTTTTCAACCTTCAAAGCCTCTCGCATCTATCCTCGCTTTCTCAACCTTAATTTCAATTTCTTTCTGTGCAAAAGCTGCTCTGGCCTCCGCTGCCTTTGCCTTTGCATGAGCCATTGCTAAAGCCAAGCTCGCCTTTGAGCTTGAGGATGATCGTGAAGAACGAGAGCACACAGATCGTGCCTCGAAATCGTCCATTTCATGATGCACTTGAGCTTCTGCAATGAGTGGGGGCTCTACTGCCTGGCTTTTATCTTCCATGATGGTTGTAGCCTAGAGACGTTTCTATTAGTAAGGTGTGTGAGAAGCTGTGTAAGGTGAGGCGATGTGCTGTAGCCAACTGAGGTCTTCCTTACATGAAGAAGCGATGAGAAGATATCCTTTCACTATGCTGCCTTTTCATGCTAAAGCAGTTTATCCAGCTAGCCCAACAATCAAGTACGCTCAGAAAAGACTCTCAGACCGAAAAGGTCAAAGTACATAACTTGACTGTGAAACTACAATACAAACAATACAAAGATATCCATAAATACAGACTCTTAAATATCATCTTACAGACAAAATCACAGAAACTGATGTAAATATTGATAACATTCTATCAATATACATCAACAAATATGGTGAAAAGTGCAACAAAACACTTCAAAATAGATGAGACAACATAAATCAGCATAACATTAAAGTTACATGGCTCACAAGTTAACACCTGAGCAAACAAATCTGCCTCATAGTCACGAATGATTATTCCAATATTCAACATAAAACAGGTGTCTGTGCTCTACAACCTTCATTAATCAAGCTTATAAAACATGAAAAAACTTAGGGATATGGCCTTCGATGGACCTCCCACAGGATACAAAACACAAGATTCAACTGCAGCTCAAGCCATGTGCTCTCCTACCACTTCAAAACAAAAGTGAAACTTAAATAAGAATAAAGCCGCTTTTACCCTTTGAGTCACTAAGCAGCAGTACCTCACTGAAAAAGCATCAGGTTGATCTATAACTCGTCATATGGCTTATAGAGGCCATGACAACCAATGTTCTCTTTGTTGTAAAGAACTCACTCGAATGTGTGGGTATTTACATGGAAGTACAGTGGGAAATTGTTAAAATCAAACTGAGGTGACTGCATTCAGCGCAGTGTGCTGATAAGAAACTATTGGAAGAATTCATGTCACCCTCAGGATGAATTTTAATAACTCTGGTGATCCCTTTCATCCAGTACAATCATCGAGTCCAGTACTTTGATTTGACTCAGTACCTACAAAACTACTGACAACAGCCTCAGCTGTACTTTGTGTTTATGCTGATTATCAAATATAACATGCTAACAAACTGAGACTGTATACCTGACAACATCAAGCACACACATATCAGCATGTTCACATTTAGCACAAAGCACCACTGTACCAAAGTTCAGCCTCAAAGAGCAGCTAGTGTGGCTGTAACCTCTTCTTTATCATTTTTTATCACATTTTGTGGGAACATGTTGTAGCACAGCAGATGATCAAGTTTAATCACAATTTATGACAGTCTTTTCTCTGCAGGCTCCTTCATCACGCACAGATTTCCCAAATGCTAATAAGAGAATGCTGAAATATTAACAAGACATCTGCTGCAGTCAGAGGAGGTGTTGCGAGAAAATACCTGATTGACTGAGTGACTGGAAGCTAAATCAAACTTTCCAAGTACTTTGTTAACTGAAATTAATATTAGAGCCAAAGGACTAATTTATTAACTGTGGCCAAGCATATAATAATTCTGGAAACTGCCATATTGTTCACAAAGTCAATTTCCGTCACACGCACAGCAGAGCAGCTCCTAGTTTGGTCTATTCAAAGCAGCTGTAACAAAGTCTCAGACCTCCACACATAAATCAACTCCGTCTATCATCACAGGGGGAAATCAGACCAGTGAGAGACAATGACTCATACAGGTCTCCTCCAGAATAATAGCTTTTATGATAATGAATCATTCTGCTTCATGGCAGTAATTGCTGTCACATTTGTCATTGTCTCATTTCGGGAATGCACCATCATGTTTATGTGCCTGGAGGGCACGACCTGTCTGACTAGAGCAGCCGAGTCATTTAATTCGACAAGATGGCAGCTGACCTCACACCTCTTCACGATGAACACGTGATAATTATAGTTAGTTATAGTTGTAGTGATAGATATATATTTGAGAATAGAGCCAAGTGGTTTTATGTTTCCTAAAAAAACAGGCTCCAACCTGAGAAGCAAAGACACCAACGTGACCAGTCAAAGATGACTGCACTGGATTAAACATTAAACTTTTATTTCCAAAGACATTTAGTTATGCTACCAAGGTAAATTTTACATCTCATTTTAGCAAGATGAATTATTGACAATACCTTATTGCATAAAACATTTTTTAAATCACATCATGACTTCAGAGACAGATTTATTAGAAAATTAAGCAAACTAAACCAGCCTAGTCATAATTGACTTCATAATAAGCAATCATTTTCAGCTGACAGACTGGCATCTTCCTATTCAGCACAGGAGAGCGACAAATATGCACATGATCCTGTCATATGAACTCAAACTTCCTGCACAGTAGCAATCCATTAGCACTGTCTGATAGATGATAGTGAAGAAATGCTGAGGTATTCTGAGTCACTGAGCAAAACATCCCCGATTGATTTACAACAGCAGGAAGTGTGTTAATGCTGGTGACCTACAGCTCTTTGTACCTGCATTTATTCAGGCTCTGTGCATGATTGCCCTCTGTTTCAGTGGTCAGCGAGGAGCATTTTATACCTTATACAGTAAATGTTTCCCTCCATCCCATAAAACTGTATAGGTCTTGCCTCATTGCCTTCTCTCTCATATTGAGTCGCACAGGTTATTTGCCCAGTGGTCCTCCTAATGAAACAATTCACTGAAAAGCTATTAAGACCTGGACACACAATTTTCAACCTTGGCTTTGCTCACCATTACCTATGTGATTACTTTTTTTCCTGATAGAATTGAATAGAATAGAATGTGATACAGAGGCACACTGCAAAGAAAAAGTCTCGCCACCAGAAGGACTAGTCTCGATTTCGAGTAATTATGAGCAGTTATCACATTATTTCCCGCTGCTCATCTCATAATTATGACCTGGCATCTCATAATTAGAAGAAAACTATCTCAAAGCTTTATCTTATATTTATGAAAATGCAATCGTGTAATTATGAGAAGTTTTCAGTGTTATCTCGACAATTAAAGTGCTACTGGTGAAGACTGCAGAGAATGCAGACCAGCGTATACTTTTCACAAGAACAATCCCAGTTAGAATTTTAACAAGGCTTTTATACGAGCAGACTCTTTAACTCACCGGTGTGAGAAGCAGAGTGCTGTTTTTTCTGTTCTCTGTGAAAGCTGTGTTTTAACGGTCACTGTGGTCAAACAAACAAAGAAAAGGTCAGTGACTACAGATGATGAATTGTGACTGAAGTGAGGTCCAAAAACACAAATGCAAATACCTATAATAGCCATCAGTGCAACAAAAGTCTTTGAGATGATAACTTTAAGATTCCTGTATGACGTCAAGGTTGACATTATAGTAATTATAATATTTTTCAACTTAAAAGCCCTGAACACCTGTTTCAAACACCTCCTACTCACCTCCCAGGATTTAGCTATATTTACTGCTGTCATGATGAACTGTTACATTTTCAACAACTCAAATGCAAGGATTGTTGCATATTTAGTCCTAAATATTTAAGCTGAGAGAATTTAAAGGACAAAAATGTATTATTATTGTTGTTGTTGTTGTTGTTATTAGAGGTTTTTGTGTCATTTACATTTAAATGTACATTTTATCATTATGAGAAATGACAATTCAAGAAAAGTTTTTTTTTTTTTTTTTTTTGCGGAACCTGCTTCCCTAATTATATGCATATCAGTTAATACATTCCATATATATCCACATATCACACATGTACATTTTTTTAGGGTTAGTTCAACAGTACAGCCCTTCTTGTTTCCCTTTGCCCTTTTCCTTTATGATATCTCTGCATTATTAAACAGCTCGTGGTGGAAAAGAAAAAGAGAAGTCGTATCAAAGCGACAAACCCTCCAGACATTCTCTTTGCACATTTGGGCATCCAACATGAGCTGATGGTTTTATTCTGCCCATCTGAGAGTTGTGTCCATGCCAGTGGACTAACATACAGAGTGGACCAGCGGCCTTTTGGGAAAAGAGACACCAGCCTTTTTCTCTGTTCCAGCTCACTGATAGTAACTTAAGACCTGAGACTGCGTCAGAGATAGGAAGCGGATGAGATGGCAGCGAGAGGTGAAAGAAGGAGTTTCAAAGAGTAAAACATCTTATCTTCAAAGCTGAACTGCTCTAACGCAGATATGCAACAATGTCTTGGTGATCCGAATGAAGTTTCTCCTTTAACAATGTAGCTCAAAAGACCGAGCCTCAGTGAGGCTGCTTCTTTTATCATGAGATTAAAACATGCAGTCATTAAAATTTAGACATCGCTGTGCAAACTCAAACCTATGAGTGTGGGTGGGTGAGGAGGGGACGGGAGGAGGCGGCATGACACCAATATCTATGAGGTTTTTCCCAGGTCAGTCATGTACTATCTGATAAAGCAGGTCAAGCATGATTTACAGTAATTACAGGGTTCATTTATCAGACGAGAAAGAGGCGTTGCTCACACTTTTCACCCTGCTCTGCTGAGAGGTGGAGCAAACAGGAAGCTAAACAGCCTTTCTGCTTTTTTTTTCGGATGACCTGACTCATTTGAAGATCAAGAAGGAAGGGAGCATGCTGAGAAGTGAGAGGAGATAGTGAAACGAACAAAAATAATGATGTGTGTGTGTGTGTGTGTGTGTTTTGTGTGCCCAGGTAAGAGACAGTGAGGAGCGATTCAGAGCAAATCTCTTGTAACAGTAGGGCATCTCTGTTTTAGATGCATGTGGATTGCATGTGCATGTGTGAATGAGTGTGTGTGTGTGTGTGTGTGTGTGTGTGTGTACGTGTGTGCAGGAGAAAAGGGAGTGATTTTGATGAATGTGTCCTGACGGATGGTGTAACCCCCCTAAGCCTGCCTCCACTTCCTCTCCAGCCCTCCTGTCATGGCTGAATATCGAGGTCAAACCACCTTTCATATCTGTTCCACATTGCAAGGACACAACACAGAGAACAAGTAAACACCTCATCCCCCGGGAACGCTGCAGCTTTCTTATCTGTTTTCTTATACCATTTTTTTAAAAAAAAGAAAATGTGGGAATGGAAAATAATCTTCCTCCAGCTTCAGTTAAATTAGATTAGCAGCAGCTCCAAACAGAAGTTATAGTGAGTTATGGAAATTTGAAAAAATGATCTTCAATTATTCCCATTTGAAAGCAAAAAAAAAGCAATGTCAGAGTGAACCAGCCCTTCAAGTTTGATCAAAATTGCACTAGGTGTCGTCTGTGATCTTGAATTTAATCACAGTATGGCAACTTCTGGGTGAGATGCCCTCAACATTTCAGGTCTGACTGACTTGAGCCTGACCCACACATCCTCCTGCCCTCATCCATCTTTCATCTAACACTGATCAGCGACAAAATGGTGGAGGTGGGAGGTAAACAGCACTGAAGCACTGGCTCAGGATTTCAGTTAAAAGCCTCTCATCTTGATGTGATTTAAACTATTTCCATTGGTGACTGTTCGAAGATGGAGGGGAAAATAACAGATTGTCTTAATTTCTGGAAAACGCATCGAGAGAGACACTTTACAGGAGAACAGCGGTGTCATTTGGGGCTACAATCCATTTGCATGTCTACGTCTAGATTTCATTTCCTCACTCTGCTGCAATGCCTGACCTGCGAAATAAGGTTTTATACATATTTTGAGCATTTAAAAGTAAATGGCTCCAACTGTTCGCTGCATATTCTGAAAAACTGCAGGCCTTGAGTGAGACGATGAATTTAGTGTACTACTGCTGAGATATTTTTAGGCACTATTTCCTGTGAGAGACTTCCATTTGTCCTTGTGTTCAGGTGCAAAAAGTAACATTACATTAGTACGGTACTTTACTTGAGTATTTCCATTTCATGCCGATGAATTCTTCTGCTTCACTCCACTTTTTGTACTCCATCACACTGAATGGGCAATTCAGTGCCCAATAATTAGTTACTTAAAACCTATCAACTTGTAAAATATCATACAATATCATAGATTATCGTGTCCAATAAAGTTAAGATTAATTCTGTTTATATACAAATTCAAATTCTGTGTATACACTGATGCTTCAGGGATAAAATCCAAAAACATTTATTATATTCACAGTTTGTATACAAGGGCTTGTACTTGAGAATTACCATTTTCACTCCATCCATCCATCCATCTTCTAAACCTGCTTATTATCCTGAGCACACACAGGGTCGCAGGGGTGCTGGAGCCTGTCCCAGCTCCATTTTCACTCCATTTCACCAATTTCAGAAGGAAATATTGTACTTTTTACTCTGTACATTACAAATTTTACATGTAAAACATTCTGGGAACTTTTTACAGACAATGCGATGTTGTAGATTTAACTTCCTTCTAACAGTATCTGATGGCACAAACCAATGCTACTGATAAACAATCTATAAGAATGATATTATTTACAATCAGGAGAAACTTAGTTAAGAAAGAAGAATAACTAATTGGTTTGATTAGACACAACCACACTGTAAAAAGTCTTTCAGTGTTACTGTCCTTATGACCTTATTCTTAAAAGTATATTTATTCAAATAAATTCATTTATTTATCCTTTTTTGTTTGTTTTTTTCAGTTATCCATAGTAAAAAGTGAAAATATTTTCTCAACTTACTATTATCCATAATAAAATTAATTTTATTGGACTTCACCAATAAATTGATTTTACAAAACTCATTTTAAAACTTTATATCAGACTAAAACGACAGACAGCAATGGACCAACAAGCTCGGGCAAACCTCACTGTCTGTTTCAGGAGTGTGTGATACACGGAGCCTATGGATAAATAATACAAAGTGACCCTTACTGAACATCATGGTGGGTCATGTGACAGGTCATGTGATTTTGTGTTCTCACAACAGCTATTTAGTCTGTGATATGTCAAGGGAACTTATGGGGGACACTGAAGGAAAATTATGGGTTAAGTGAGAAGATTTTTTGACTAACCTGTTATTTGCATTAACATCTTTCCTCCTGATATTTTATTTAGTTAACTCCCTGTATAGAGTGCTATATGATTATATCATCACAAAAAGTCAGTGGGGCTTGTGATGAACTTAAGTTAATCTTACTTTTATGCATTGTTCAGCAAGATAATCTTCACAAATGAGCGGTGTGGTGTCGTGACGCTGCTGTGGTCTGCAAACACTGCTTACTATCAGTGGAGTTTATGGTCATTAAATGCCGACCATTCTACCTTCCGAGGGAGTTTACAGCCATACTGCTCGTTGCTGTTTACATTCCTCCGAGCACCAGCGGAAACAACAGGAGCGAGGTATTGAATGAGAGCCCACCCTGATGCCTTTCTCATCTTGTCTGGGGATTTCAACCACGCAGACCCAGATCCGAAGCTACACAAACACATAGACTTTCCAACACGGGGAAACAACACACTGGACCAGGTTTACACCACCCAGAGAGGAGCTTACAAGGCCCTTCCCTCCCACACCTCGGCGCCTCTGACCACATCACTATCATGCTAATGCCAGCATACAGACCACTGGTTAAAGTCAGCAGACCAGTTCTCAAAGAGGTACGTGTGTGGCCAGAAGGGTCCTTGGAGGAACTTAAGGACTGTTTTAACACCACAGACTGGAACGTGTTTAAACAGGGTGCCACCTGCAACAACATCACAGACCTCCAGGAGTACACAGATGTCTGCCTACATCACCAAGTGCATTGATGATGTCACAATACTAAAGACCATCACTGTTTGGGCCAATCAGAAGCCATGGCTGACAGGGGAGGTCAACAAGCTGCTGAAGGCCCGGAACGCTGCCTTCAGAGCAGGAGATGAGGTGGGCCTCAGGACTGTCACGTGGCCAGAGAGGCAAAGAAGCAGTACTCCAGGAGGATAACTCATCGCTTCAGCGACAGCAGAGACACACAGAGCCTGTGGCGAGGGATACAAACCCTCATGGACTACAAGCCCCCACTGCAGACCTGTGACAGCTCCACCTCTCTGCTAAATGAGCTAAATGACTTCTTCGCTGATTTTGAGGCACACAACAGCACACCTGCACAGAAGTCTCCACCCCTTCCTGGCGAAAAGGTGTTGACGCTGTCCCCGGACAGTGTGAGGAGGACAGTCAGCAGGATCAAGTGCCCGCAAAGCTTCTGGTCCTGACAACATATCTGGTCGTGTGCTGAGGGACTGTGCCGGGGAGCTCACGGATATCTAGTCATCTAGTCAAGCTGTCATCCCCACGTGCCTCAAAACCACCACCATCATCCCTGTCCTGAAGAAGTCGTCGCCCTCCTGTTTCAACAACTACCGTCCGGTAGCACTCACTCCCATTCTTATGAAGTGCTTCAAACGGCTAGTGCTGAAACACAAAGTCTGTCCTCCCACCCTCCCTGGACCCCTTCAAGTTTGCATATCGGTCCAACCGCTCCACCGATTATGCTATCTCCACTGGACTTCCTGACCGGGAGACCATAGGCAGTTTGGGTCGGCAGGAACACATCCAGCATCGCCACACTAAACATGGGGGCCCCCCAAGGATGTGTGCTGAGCCCTCTCCTCTTCACTCTGCTGACCCACAACTGCACACCGTTGCACAGCTCCAACCTCTTCATCAAGTTTGCAGATGACACGACTGTGGCGGTTCTCATCAGCAACAACAATGAGACAGACTACAGGAGCGAGGTGAGCCACCTGGCCTTGCTGTGTGAACACAACAATATTTCTCTCAACGTGGAGAAGACAAAGGAGATTGTTGTGGACTTCAGGAGAACGCGTCCCCAGCATGCACCTCTGACTATCAATGGTACTACGGTGGAGAGAGTAAGCAGCACCAAGTTCCTGGGTGTGCACGTCACCTGTGGACCTCTCCTGGACCATCAACACCACATCACTTGGCCAAGACAAGCAAACCAGCGCCTCTACTTCCTCCGCAAACTGAGGAAAGCTAGAGCCCCGGCCCCCATCATGTGCACCTTCTACAGAGGGACCATTGAGAGCGTCTTGACCAGCGGCATCACCATGTGGTACGGCGCCTGCTCCGCGTCCTGCAGGAAGACCCTCCAGCGCATCGTGAGAGCAGCTGAGAAGATCGTCTGGTGCCTCTCTCCCCTCCCTGCAAGACACCCGTCTTCAACAGGCTGCCATCAGGAAGGAGACTGCGGAGCCAGGACCAGCAGACCTGAGGGACAGCTTCGTCCACCAGGCTGTCAGGATGCTGAACTCTCTCCCTGCTCTGCCCCCCCTTCTACACACATACACACACACACACACACCCCTGGACTCTGACATCCCCCCATCAACACTTGAACTCTTGAACTTTTGACACCCTCAGGATCAAGCACACACCCACTTTAATCACTTTAACCAGACCATAAGCTACCTCAATCTTCTTTTTTTTTTGCATTATTACCATATACATGTATTTGCACCGACTGTAATTTGCCTTGTCTTGTCTAGACTGTAATTTGCCTTGTCTATTTATTATGTCTATTTATACTTCTAGTTGATTGTACTTGTTTTGCTTATTTCTTTTCTTTTTGTATTTCTTGCACCTAGGTTTGAGAGAACCGTAATTTAAATTCTCTGTTTGTCCTGTACAATGCTGCAGAATTGACAATAAAGCAGACTTTGACTTTGACTCATTGAGTATGTGGGAGAGAGTGGACAGGAGCGCATCTCTGACTACTGTATAAGTATTGTTTCAGAACAGGTTGTCTTGATTACTTTGTTTGTATCTCAAAGGGAACTGCAGAGACCACTGTCCATGAGGACCTGAAAATGACGTCTGCCGTGATCCAGATGCAGTAGGAATTATTATTGAGTGAATACCAGTTCTTACTCATCTTGGATATCTGGCCATAAGTCAAAGACTTTTTGTGGGACTCGACACACTGCGCCCAAAACCAAGCCCCAAGTTCATGACTCTCAAAAACAAGCTTCCAGCCGAGGCACTCAGACATGACTGTCGGCCTGCACTTTTGAACAGCTGTTTTCATGCGTCTGTTCAACATCAACATGCATTGGACATTCAGTGGAATTTTTCAGGATGTTGTAATGGTTTGTCCTGTTATGGTTTTATACTAAGCTACAGGTCATAGTGTCTGCTGTGTAAATTGCTTTAAAGTGTTTTTTTTAATGTTTTATACACATAATTGCCCTACTGTGAAGCTGCACTTTAAAAACTTGTCCGAAGTTGGGGTTTGTGAGTTGTTTAGTTAAGATGTTAAGATGTTTCAAAATATACACACTAAAAGACACTACTGTGAATGTATTCTGCAAAGCTGTGCTTTTTAAGATGAGGTCAGATGTTCACGCTTGTGAAATAATACAAAAGTGCCCACCATCTTAGTGTTAAAATGTTTTAATATTATGTACACAGTAAAAAACTATACTGTGAAGGTGTTCTACTACGCAGCACTTTATAAGCTGAGGTCATGCACTGTTTTATGCACTGAATACAGTTGTTATTGACTGTTTATACTATCCAGCTCATTGCCACTATTTGGATATGGTAATGATTTAATAAATATTGGAAATTGATAGCTCTCTTTATTTGTTAAATGTGCTAACTAATTATTTGAAGCAGTTTCCACTTCTAAAACAAAGAGAGAGGGAATTGGTCAAAATTAATAAAACAGAGTACATGAGTTATTAATTTTTAATTAAATGTTACTTATCTTAATCGAGTTTAATATGCTGACAATTTTTACATTAATTTTACTTAATTTCTTGGCTGTTATTTGCAAATGCTACTTAATATTTTAGCTTACATTGAAATGCATATTATTAATTTTTCCTTACTCAAAATCCAGTTAGTTCACTGAACTTGAAAACAGTGGTTGGAAAATGTTGCCTTATTTTTTTTTTTTTTTGATTAACATTTTTTTTGCAGTGCATGAAGGCATCATAGATGGGGGTAGTGATGGTCCTCAAGAAATTGAATCAGGAAATTTGACAGCAGCGAGATTATTGGCTCGAGGAGATTTTGGCTAAATATGGTTAGTTAGAAAGAAAGTGTGAACGCCTATCCGCTGACAATGTTTGAAGCAGGAGAGAGAGAGAAAAGGTGACTGAATGAATGCATGGAAGTCCTCTCAAATGAACCTATGCTAGCTTCATAAGGTGATAATATATCACTCATGGGGCATTTTCTGACGCATGAGTATTTTTACTTCAATGATTTACCTTTTGCTTGTACTGTAATACTTCTATATGTTTAATCAACTACTTAAATTTGATTTGATTGGACATTTACTTGTAATGGTGAATTTTTACACGTTGTTTTAGTACCTTTACATCTTCAAGTATTAACCTCTTATTTGACCAAATCTGGCTCCTACATTACCCAAACTGCAACATGACTGAAGCTACTTCTTTTCAAATTGCACATCCTTAGATTTTCTTTTAGTTTCAAACTTTATATTCTTCATGTGACATCACTTGAGTTAATGTATCAATTATGCAGCTCCCTCTGCAGCCACAAAAGGCTGCATAAAACTTTTTTTTCACATATGCAACATAACTCCACTAGACCTGTGAATACATTTCAATTTGTAAAATGAATTACAGGCTTTCAGTGTTTCTTCCATCACTACTTGTGTATGTCACATGATGATAGTGAACGTGGCAGTACATGGGTTAACATGAAAACTTGGGTTCAGCTTACTTACATATAAAGTTTTACAAATGCAAATTTAGTTATATTGTTCAGGATGAATTATCTCGCTTGTCATGCTGTATGTGTATATATTGCAGCAAATTGCTTCCTTATGGTACACAGACATAATGTAGACAGCAGGGCTGTGTGAGATAATTAGCACTGACTTTATATATATATATATATATATATGCTGCAATATGAATCTTGTTGCTCTCAGACAGGGATTAGACTCTTCATCTTGTTCTCTTCTTACAGCTGTTTGCTTGATAGTTGTCACTCATCTCTACCTTTGAAAAACACTGAGCTTTGAGGGTGAGGTAGGCAACATATTTCACAGTGAATGTTTGGATTGGAAAATACAGCTTGAGATTAATGTATTTATTTATATATTTTTTGTCTTTATTCACATAAGTAGCTGCATATTTTGTTTGTTAACTCAGTTGTTCTAAGACCTAAATAAGAAATGTTTTTGGTTGGCAGACAGACTGAAGAGGCAGATGCTGTGGGCAGTATAACAAAGAGTGATTACTGAGGTATTGTGTTTTTTCATTGGCTCTAAACTCTGGTAAACACAATGAACATTTGTATACTATGTTAATTTTATATAATATAATACTGATATTGGTTACTGAGTACTGGCAGAAAGAAAAAGAGTTGCTTCTTCAGGGTGTGCAGTTTGCTCTTTTTACTGCTTTGCATACAGACACAACTGTGCTGCTCTTATCAGCAGGACTCAAACCACTCTGCCAGAGGAAATATATCAGCTGTCTGAGCCTGTGAAAGACAGGTCAGTCTGAGGAAGGGTCCTGTAGTAGCGGCAGCCTATAAGATGCACACCATGTAACCGCAACGTCCTCAGTATGAGTCCGCTGGGGACCTCTGTTGCATGTCATCCCTCGCTCTGTTTCTCTGCCAACCTTTCCTGTCATTCTCTGCTGTCAGACTGTCTGAAGATGGGCAAAATGCCAACACAAATCTTCAAAAAGAGGGAAGAGGTGGACATGCCTGAGAGTAAAGTCACCGCTGTGTGTGGGCAAAGTGAAAGTTAAGCCAAAGGTGAAAATCCTCCAACCCCTGCAAAGTTTGTACATCTGTGAACCCCATAAACACTAATGTCACCTTCAGGAAGATACCAGAGCACTCTGTTCCTCTCAGCATGACAGCATTTTATTAGACAAATGATGACACACTTCACTGTTTAAAGGACAGTAGTATACATTCAGATCAGGTCATCTGTACAGTACAAAGATAGAGGGATGTGTGGGAGAGGTGATGTATGACATCCAGTTGTGTTGGCTCAGGGGCCCCACGTGTATGTGTGTGTATCTGTGTGTGTAGGCTCTCTGTAGCAACAATTTCTCTATTAAAAAAAAACACTGCAGCCTTATTGTGTCTGGGTTACTGAGACACTTCATCTTTGGTCATTTAAGACAGTCTTGATTCTTTCGTTTCTGTTGTTAGTTCAGTGCGAAGCTGACCTTGGTTGATCAAGCTGTGAATCTTGTGAATGTAGTTTTTGGCCTCAAGGAGAAATGAAAGATCGGAATTTTGACTGTCAAAATGACCCTGTCTGTGTAAATGCTCATTTTATATCGTTTGAATTTTGAGCCTTTGTACATCCTGTGTTGCTCCACTAAAGCCTCCCACTGTCTGAGCCTGGATCAAACTGTGAACTAGTCCACGTGGGGCAGAGCAGGTGTGTTGGAGGAGTCACTGGGGGTGGGTGCAGCGGGTAAACACTTTGATACTGCATTTTGGCATCATGTAACTTACACTCCGTACAACACATTCCTCTCACGTCTCGGAACTCGTCTTTGAATAAGCTATAAGGCGCTGAAATGACTGCATTTGAGTGGAGTTGTCTTGTCGGTAAGGCTGCCCTCAGGAGAGACGGGCACCGGATACACGCGAGGTTTTTAAGCAGCAAAACGGTTTCTGTTGTGATTCCTCAGGTGAGTCTTTACAAACATTTCTCTTCCCCCCTCTCCCCTCCAAGTGGACGGACATGAGACACAGACGCTCCGCCTTCGAGTAAACGACAGCTTCAACTACACTGAACCTCTGAACAAATGAACACAGACGTCACTTGTCATGTAAATAAACACCTACACATCACGGTTTGTTTTGTTTGTTTGTTTGTTTGTTTTTTGTCAGAACAGGACAACAACATCACATGTTATATTATGACGCAAAGCGGCGGCCGGGTGGCTACAGAGATGTGCGCCCTGCTGAAGTGTCCATGAGCAAGTCCCTCAGTAGCTCAGTAGACCCCTCTGGGCCAAAGGAGATGCATGGTTGGGGTGACGTTATTATGGATACATCCAATTACGCACGGGGTTTGGGGGGGCACACATACAAAGTTAGTGTAATCCATTGGGTGTGAACGGTGACATCCTGTCAAGACTGATGTCCGCCTCGCAGTCCTCCAAGTCACAAACCGAGTCGGTGGCGTTTTCGTTGTTGTGGGAAAACTGTGAAATCCTGTCAAAGGTCTCCTCGTGTTCTATACAATCAACCACGTTGGGGATCATGTTGACGTAGGCGTTCGCGATTTCCTTGTGGATGAGGGTGTCTTGGTTATATGAGACCAGCTCGTTGCTGATGTTCACAGTCTCCACCGGCGTGTTGGAGCAGAAGTTGCGGCAGCCCAGCAGGCTGGCGAAGGCCTTCCTGAACTCGGCGTTGAAGGCGTAGATGATGGGGTTCAGGGAGGAGTTGGTCCAGCCGAACCACACGAAGACGTCGAAAGTGGTCTCGCTGACGCACGGCAGACCCGCGTCCTGGTCCGCGGCCGGTCTGTCGCAGAACGGGACCATGCAGTTTAGGACGAAGAAAGGTAACCAGCAGCACACAAAGACGCCCATGATCACCGACAGAGTTTTGAAGACTTTGGTTTCCCGCTTGATCGACGTCTTCAGTGTGTTGTGGTGTTGGCACTCGATTCTGTTGGTCCTGCAGCTTTGCGCGTGTTCCGCCGCTCTCTCCAGGGAGGCTATCCTTCTGATCTGTATCTGTGCAATCCGGTAGATGCGCGTGTAAGTCACAATCATAATCGCCACGGGGATGTAGAAACTTATGAGAGAGGAGGATATGGCGTACTCTCTGCTCAGGCTGGAGTCGCAGTTC
Organism: Scortum barcoo; assembly: GCA_023238725.1. Classification (NCBI taxonomy): domain Eukaryota; kingdom Metazoa; phylum Chordata; class Actinopteri; order Centrarchiformes; family Terapontidae; genus Scortum; species Scortum barcoo. Next base: position 22,675,655 of record CM041537.1, read on the forward strand.
TCCTCCATCTGCCGACTCGCGGAAGAGTTGTGCGTCCCAGCCATGTCGTCAGCGCTGGCTTTGTGCCAGTTCAGCTGGACCGGTATGAATGAAATGAGCACAGACAACGTCCAAGTGATGCTTATCATAACAAAGGCAACTCGCTGGGTCATTTTCCTCTCGTAGCGGAAGGGGCTCGAGATGGCCCAGTATCTATCCACGCTGATGATGCAGAGGTTGAGGATGGAGGCGGTGGAGCACATAATGTCAAAGGCGACCCAGACGTTACAGAAGTGGCCAAACGGCCAGTACCCCGCCACCTCGGCCACAGCTTTCCAGGGCATCACCAGGACGGCCACGAATAGATCCGACAGCGCCAGCGAGACGATGAAAATGTTGGTGACTTTGGTCCGCAGGTGCCGAAAGCGCAGCACCGCGGAGCACACCAGGATGTTCCCGAGCAGGGTCCATAGGATGAGCAGGGACAGCAGACAGCCCGTCAGCGTGCGCACCACCATGTCCTTCCTCCCGTCGTTTGTCGCCTCCGTTTCAGTGCTGTTCCACATGATCTCTCCGAGGGGCGCCGGCACAGAGTCGATCCCCTGCACCGATGAGAGATACTTGGCTGGGTTCTCCATGGGTCTCCTCAAGTGAAGCTGCAGTCCATTGCTCCGTGCGCGGGGACGGGCGCAGTCGTCAGCCACTCACCTTGTCGTGCCCGCTGACCCGCTCGGCTGCCAGCCCGGTGTGGAGCGCAAAACAGACGGAAAGAGACAAGTGAGCGCGTTAAGACCGGACCGAGCGACGTGCCAGGTGCGCTGAGGGGCTGAAACGCAGCGAGCGGTGGCGAGCGCATGTTGCAGCCTTGCCGAGGTCCGGCCGTCTGACCTGGCTGCCTCTGTGAATCTCTCAGCCCAAGGTATCCTGAGCGCGGTGTGGGTGAGGAAGGAGTCCCTGCAGCCTGACACACACTAACCTAACCAGGGCTGATGGGCGCCTACAACATCACGCCTCCTTTGTGCGTGCTGTTACGCACAGCAGTGGATTGCGTTAGAGAGGGAAAAAAGGGGGGTGTGAGGAAGCCCTCAATCTTTTACGTCGGTACAATTGAAACTCTAAATGATTCAAGAGCTGTCGACCAATTGTGGATTCCCTCCAGAGCGCATTATCTATACTCCACATCACACAATGCTGCAGTGACCGGAGGGGCAACATGGAGCAAAGTGTGCGTGGACTATAGACTGAAATATTAATAAACAGCTACTGAGCGCATTTGAGTGCATTTCATGTGCTGTATGTTGCAGTCACACCCAACTAGTTCACCACAAAGGCTATCAGTTACAACGAAGAGGAGGCAGGCTGCTGTAATTGCAAAGAGACTCATGCAGTCTGAACCCACGGAGCTGTCCATGGTGCTGAAAACAGTTTATTGTTCCCTCAGCAAGCCAAGAGTCTATCTATCTATCTATCTATCTATCTATCTATCTATCTATCTATCTATCTATCTATCTATCTATCTATCTATCTATCTATCTATCTATCTATCTATCTATCTATCTATCTGTCTGTCTGTCTGTCTCCTAGAGGATCATAATGTTGTTTTACTGCCTTGAAGCATGAATGAGCCCGAATTTGATTCATACTTTTATGACGGGCACCATAATCTTCTATAATCCCCTGTATCTGAAAGTAGGACTCCGGGGCAAAGTAAAACCCCCTGAAACTATTTTTAAATTATCTTCGGCCTGATGTGAAGAGCTATAATTCCGTTTGAATGCGTGCGCCTCGAGGAGAAAAGGCGTCTCTTTTAGATTTGAAAAAAAAAAAAATCCATCTTATTCAGACCAGCACTGCACGCGGCTGGTCGTCTGCCCTCTGACGACTGGAGGCCACGGCTCACCCACTTTTCACAGTTGCCACAAAACAGGTGAGTCACATTCACACTCCTCAGCGAGCGCGTGCAGCCGGGAGCTCCGCGCGCGCCGTGCGCCCTGGTGTGTCCGTGCGGCAGCCACAGCGCCGTTTCCGGCCGCGCAACGTCACGGATATTTTTAGACGCGTCTGCGTGCCTGTCACATCGTTCTGACACTACGTCAAAATAATCTCCCGACGCCGAATTCTCCGGAGTAACCTCGGGATGTCATGAGTGGAGGCAAACCTGTGTCCGACACCACGTTTAATACTTTACGTACAGATGTCACCACGGCCAGGCCATTCGTTTGTCAAAAGATAGGATGGATTTGTTTGTCTAACTGTGGCCCCGGGGGATTATGTCGAAGAGTGTTAATGTGAAATCTTGTTCCTGCACTTTAAGGGGGAAACGATGGCAGAACAATATGCATCAAGTTATTGTGCGTAAATATTAATATCCTGAATACTTACTGAATCATTAGTAACCCATATTCACCGGCCTGGTGGGGACATGATCTGTGTCTGTGTTGTGGAGAGAAGGTCGAGTGGCTCAGAGCTCCATATGAGGACATATATGGCCCTTTTCCACTAGTACCTACTCGGCTCTTATCCCGGATTATTTTCCTTTCTCATCTCATTGTCGTGATCTGCTGATCTCCTCTCTTCCTTGGCTCCAGATGCACCTGGACTCACAGACTCATTTCCATTACCTGTGATACCTTCACACATGGACTAAACCCATGAACTCAGTTTATCTACAGTTTATTACGACCCATGTTTAACTCCATATATGATTGATGATGATGTTCTCTGTACATGTGGCATCTATTGCACGTCTGTCCGTCCCAGGGAGAGGGATCCCTCATCTGTGGCTCTTCCTCAGGTTTCTTCTTTTTCCCATAAAGGGTTTTTTGAAGTTTTTCCTGACCCAGGTTCGAGGGTCTAAGGACAGAGGGTGTCACAACTGTACAGATTGTAAAGCCCTCAGAGGCAAACGATGTTTGTGATTTGGGGCTTTAAATAAATAAATTTGATTTTTTTTTATTTGATATGTCTTAACCTAAATGTATAGTGGAGTAATATTAGTGAGAATTTCTGTAATCCTGTAAACTTCACAGCGTCTTCGTTTTTTGTATTCAGATTTGTGTAAGAAGCATGCAATTGTGAGGAAGTGATGGCGCAACAGCTGAAGCTGTAGCTGCCTACATTGTGCAGGACCCGTCCTGTCAAACTGCTAAAAAAAAAAAAAGAAAAAAGAAAAAGAAAACACAAATCCGTGGCGCCATCCTGTGGTGCAAATGTCTACTGCAACTTCTGCTTATTCAGAAAATGTGGGAGCAGTCAGCACAGAGATCAGTGTTAAGGGGATAGAACATAAGAGATGGGACAGGGACAAAAACAGAACTATTCTTTATTTCAATAGGCAAGAGATACACATCCATCACTATTGTACACATCATTTCATATGAGCACCATTTCATTAAAATTTCCCCAAATCATATCACAGTGTCTGAAAGATGATTTTGATCGGCATGATATTATTTAAGACGATATAATATTGCAGTTTACACCCAAAAAAAGCAAAACAAAAAAAAAAAAACAAGGATTTTACCACAAGTTGGCACATAGTGTGAACACATACATACATAGCACCAGGAACTTGCTGGATGTCTGACTGAAATCATATATTGATTTGATGTAAAATTGTACAGTACAAGTATACAGCATATCTGTGTTTTATGTAAAAAAGAAACAAGTGATGTCACAGACTGGGGTGTTTTTTATTGCTGATTCTTCTGGTGTAAACATTCAGTCTCTGGTCTGGTGCAGCAGTTGTCATCACAGCATTTGTTTGTCACCAACATATTTTACATTGGCTTAATAATCCTGGAACTATTCTCATACATGATTCCCACTTTTATCCATATGCACCTGATTTGAACCATATTAAATCAGTGCCTTCTCATGTCGACAAACATGAATTACATGAATGTGTCATCTCGCCTTGTACTCCTCAATATAATGTGGCTACAGATCACAGGACACCCTTGGATAATCAAAACAGTGCTACTTAGTAACATAACTTTCCATTCAACTTGACAGAAAAGAGAATCAGCATAAAAACAAAAATCAATTAACCTTAAATGACTGAGAGAGACAGGCGCTACTTCTGAGAACCATAGTCCAACTCGTAAAGGTTATTCAAAATATAGTGCTAGGTTTGTCACTATATTTGAAGCTCAAGTGTTTTACACTGCTCCATTACATTACTCAAACTACCAAGAGATATAATTGAGAACCATATCCATACACAGCATGGACATTTCACATGCAGTTAAATATGGGTCAAGTGGTACACCAATGCACATGTTAAATACAGTACTATTACCTTATTAAATATTTGAGACTAACAGGTATTTCAGTGGCTTGGCTGCATTATTTTGTAAGTAGTCTACTATATAATTTCAGTTACTTCAATATAAAACAGTACAAAATGTGCTTGTCAGATACAACATATACATTTTACATGATGCACCAGTGAGGAAAACCTACTGAAATGTGACTACAGGACAAGAAGTACAAAGGGCCCTTTTGAGACTCTTGAAACCAAAGCTTCATGTTATACAAGGTAATTCTTCAAGGAACGTAGGCTAATAGGTTCGTCTTCTCCTGTAATCCCCAGACCGAGGGATCTATGTTTTGTTTGTCTCCATGGCTTGCTCTCAAGTCTGTTGGAGTGTGACCCAGACTGCCTCCTGAACGGTTGACCTGCGCTGTGAGACACTCTCGGGACCCGGTGGTGACAAGTGTTCTTGTACATGTTATCTGGCATTGTCAGTCATCTGCCGTGCTGTCAGACCCGTTGGAACACCTCAAAGAGGGAGGCAACTGAGTGCATGCGGTAGAAAAGGTTCAAAGGAATGGCGAAATTGAGAACTGTGGTCCATATGCTGAAGCCATATGTCTCCTCCTCCAACCCGTTGTCGTACTGTGGCCGGCAGCCAAAGGCAGGAAGGATCCACAGCTGAAAGAAAGGAAGAATGAAATTTCATTCGTTAAACCTAATTCTATTGATTTTTTGGGCCACTTGGGGACAGCGCAAGAGGCTGTACACAGTTAGTTGCCTATTTACACATCCAACAGACATGGAGCAGCATTAGCATTCATTTGAAGTTTCTGCAAACAATATACATGAAAGTCTAATATTCACTCAATCTAGTGCTTCTTTGGTCTCTACTGACTCCTGATGAAAATATCTAACTCTCTAGCTGCTGAACGTTTCATTATGACACCTGTCATATTGCACATCATCGTTTGATCCATTATTACTATAAAAATATTAATAATGGATCATCTAGGTTCTAATGGAAGTCAGTGTGAATGAAAAAATGTACAGAAACCTTTTTCATTAATTAATGGACATTAATTGGACATTAAGACGAGTTAAATTTGCTTAATTTATTTCAGTTAGTATAGTTGGTTGCCATTGTTTAGACTTAGACCTCCACCTAAATTAACCTCATCTACATTCCTTATCAGCTTGAGTTTTAATTACAAACACTTACCGAAATGTCACACATTAGCAGGAAGACGGCAATATTCTTCAGGATTTGCCTCTTCATATTTGGGGGCTCCACTACTTTGTTCTCCACTGGCAGCGCCACATCTGAAGGCTTCCTCGAACATCTGTAGACCGGTCCACTCTCCTCCTGCTCGTTCTCCATGGTGACGCAGGCCCTGTCTGGAGTCTCGTAGGCTCGGTTGATGATGCCATTGTAGGGTGGGGCCAAAGACGACGTCACTGAGAAGATTTCTGGAGCATCCGGTAATTCGGGGTCCATCCTCTCTCCATCCTCCTTCTTTCGATATAAAGACTCTATGATGAAGAGGTTCTGGATGTACTTTTCCAGCAAAACAAGCACAGAGTAGATGAGGTTGGTCCAGCGGTAAGGAGGATTGCTGCTGGTGCCAAACACAGCCACAATGCTGCACCAGGACATGAGCCAGGAGCCAACAGAGGACCCAAACAGCAGTTCTGTGTCCAGCTGTCTAGACGGGTTCTTGGAAGTGTCCAGCGGCACGTGATCCGCTCGGTATATGAGCAGACCCGATGTACCGGCAGAGCACATTACCACCAATATGACGATGCCATAAATGTAGAACATGGAAATGGCTGACTGACGTGTTTCGATGGACGCCTCTACATTGGTAATGTAGACGACCAGGATTCCAATCGTGCTGGCCAGTGCAAGTAGACCCAGAACGGGGCCTAAGGTCAAGCCTTGGGTTTTGGTTGCCAGCTTTTTCCGGTTCATAGAGAGGTCAATGGTCCGACCGATGTTCTTCCACATGACGAAGAGCAAGGCAGAGACAAAGATGTGGTACTCAATGTTGAAGGGATAGAGATACAAGAGGCTGCTGGAAAACATTGAGCAAGTGCTGGTGGTGCAGTTACAATCAGGCTCTGAGTTCACTGCAAAACAAATAAAAAACAGACTCAAGTTTAGGAGAACTATATCTATTTTCATTCTTTGTCCTAGACACCAAAAGCATAAATCTTAGAATAAACTCAACTCAGCTCAGCACAGAACGCATAAATATGTGCTTTGAAAGCCTTGAAGCTAAATTATAACTACAGAACTTTCCTATTCAGTCCAGTCTCATATGCCTCAAGAGAACCATGAAATGCAGTTTGGGTTTGTTGAGTGTTGACACCCTTTTGCTCTTGTGCAATCTTATTTACAAAGTTATACAAAATCCCTTCTAGGAACACGCACTAGAGAGCATCAGAAGCCCACGTGTCTATTCACTAAGGCAGTGTTTCCCAAAATGTTTTTGGTTTTTGTTGTCAAATTGTAACTGCATGCTTTTTTAAAAAAAGATATTTTAGTTGTGACTACTTCAACCAAAAAGTGTTTTCTTTTTCCTGGTTAGATTTTGAGAATTTTTTAAAAGAGTTCAAATTAGCCAGTAATTCACAAGGTGGAACAGCAAAGATTAGATGATGGTCTGAATGAATAATGATCTTGTGTTGGAGAAATACTGCATTAATTAATTTATTTGAATCGATTTAGGTAGGAAACCACAGCTCTACAGTAATGCCACCCCAGACCCTAAATCACCACAAAAATGAGGACTGAACACATTTTATTTCTTAAAACGTTAAAGTGAAAGAAGCTTCGTATTATATTTATGGTTTCCCCCTCAACCATAAGGCAACCAATTTTTATTGCTTTTATATGTACAATGATGCTTGAACTTAGAGCAAAAAGCCTTTTTTCTTTTTTTTAGCATATTGTGGCTTTAAACTATTCTGAGGCTAGCAGTCTCTAAAATCAAAGTTTCAGTCATGTTTTGCTTTTTAATAAATGTTAGCAGCACAATACATAAACAATACATTCATTAGTCATATTCTACTAATTTGACATTTCGCTTACTAGCTGCACACATAAGCTTCTTTGATGTTGATGACAATGTACTCCTTATACTTACTCACTCCTTGTCAAGCCCACCACAACACACTATGGCAATGCTGTTGCCCTCTAGAGATCATCTCAACAAAACCCTGCCATGTGCCCCCCTCTCTCGCCCCCACCCCTCTCCTGCCACCACCCCCTAAAAGGCCACCACTATGGTACTGCACCCTTTAATTAAAAAGGGAACAGCAGTCAGGGTGCAGCCAGCCTCACAGTCAGCCGGATATGAGGAGGAGCAGCCGAACCCCCCAACCCTAGGCTTAGATGTATCAGTTACTGTAATTGCAGCACCCTTGGGAGTAAGCGGCATGGGGACAAAGCTGTCTAAGGTCAAGCGGGGGGTTGCCAAGGAGGGTGGTGGTGGCTGAAGTGTGGGGAAAGGGCTGGGGAGAGGGCCTCAGTGCTAGCAACACTGTGTGCTTCCTGAAACCTAATAGAGAGACGTTCAACACAAACAAGACCCACTGGGCTGCCGAGCTCACCTCCCTTCCCCTCGCGAACCCTCCTCTCCTTCTTTTTTCTTTCATCCATTGAAGTGCGCTCTCAAGTGGACTATTGTACTTTTCTTCTAGGTACAAGCCAGCAATCAACCCCTTGGCTCTTACCTATGGTGAGATTTCCAAAGCCCAGGGCAGTGAGTCTTCTCTTGTGGTTGTTCAAGAAATGATTGGCCTCTGACATCACACCGTTGCACCACAGGAGGAGGTTGGTAAAGACCGCATGGATTACACCAAATCTAAAGAGGCAAACAGTTGAAAACAAACTTGGTGACCAGTCAGCTAACAGCACATAGCAGTGTGTCTTGATGTGCAATTATTTTAGATTTCAGATTTTGCACAATATTTAGTGGCTTATCAGATTATGACTTTTTATGATGATATTATGATTTTTTTTTTATTTATGGGTGCAACAAAATCCATATTAAATCTTGTTAAAATCTTTCATCACATTTATCACATACCTCTCAAATGTTTCAAAGCGCTTGATGACATCCTTGATGTGAAACCAGAGAAAATGCACCTAAAAAAACACAAAAGAACACAAAATAAAATCTTAATATAAAAACTACTAAATATATTACTAATATAAAAACTAACTATAAAAACTAGACACTATTATCCTAAAAATCTCATTTTATTAACACTCTAACTACCAAGGCAGTCATTTAGACTGTTTTTAAATTTTGCAATGTAATAACTTTGTTGAAATGAAACTCATGTAACTATCAAACCCTGACTGTTTCTAAATGTGTGTATATTTTATTCTAATATTGTTATTTTCTTAAAATTACAAAACACAAAAGAGTTCTGAGTATTTCTACCTTGAATGGCCATAACAGTCATTATTGACCCATACTTTATATTATGACCTTACGTGGCATTATAAACAGTGTAGAATTTCAGTGTTTGATACTTTTTCCCTCTCTTTCACTGTTTGACTAGCAAATATATATTTTTTCTAGTTGATTTGAAGACAATAAAGACTAGAGTAGAGTAGTAGAGTAGACACTGGCTGAAACTGGCTCAGAGATAACTTCCCCTCGTAAAAGAAGTCCGACTTGGACACCTCCAATTCTGCATCTGCTGTCATTCAATCTGCTAATCATTTATGTTGTTGATTGTTGTTGATATTATTTATTATTACCTATCATAACATTAAATATAATTTATTCTTAGATTTTATATTGATTATTGAAATTATATGGAAATAATGTATGAATGGTCAGAATGGCCGCTATGGTAATTCTAGTAATTATAGAAAATAGAATTAAAATATATCTTATAGACAGCTAAATCTACTTAAGAATTATTTAAGTCTCTCTACCAGAAGGATTTCCCTTCATATGCAGTTACACTCAAATAACATGGACAATGACAGGATTATATTGTTGCAGCAACTCTGTACTCGCCTCAACAACAAAGAGCACATTATTCAAAGACCTACCTGGTTAAGTGGTGCGCAGGTGTGCGGGGTTGTAAACTTACCTGTGTTATGGTGTGAGTTGCATGGATGACAGGATATACCCCGAGCACAGCCGACACACAAGACCGGTAGCCAACATAAAACCCGATTCGGAAAGCGTCCATAATGAGAGAAAGAAGTGCGAGAACAGTCAAACCACCTGCAAAGAAAGAAATGAGATAAAATATAAAGATCAAGTTATTGTTGACACTGATGACCCTGAAGTTTTTCGGGTTTTCATTAACACAAATAATCCGATATAATCTATAAAACTAACAGCAGAATCTACTATTAAGATCTGAGATTGTGGTTTTGGATGATCACCTGCCTCCACATGTGTAATCTCCAACCACACAGGAGAGAACAGCATCCCTTTCCTACATTACGCATCCGCCGCCGTGCGTAAAAACTCCCAAACTCACCTCTTATCCAGCATGTGGTGGCGTGGACGTCCTTCTCGGTCTGCGTGTTCTTCTGCCTTTCCCGCACCAGAAGGTACCACATCATCCAGATGAGCTGCAGGATCATGAGGCTGGTGATGAAGGACAGCAGGTGCTCTTCCTTGATGTAGGAGTCGGGCTGCGCGATGGCGAGCATCAACGCCGCCCCGACCAGCAGCAGGTTGGTGCCGTACTGGCCGCTCAGGATCTCCGCGTTCTTCCTCGGGTAGTCCGCCGACAAGGTCAGCTTGAGCTTGGAGAAGATCTTCTTGTCCTGCTCGGAGCTGGACGACGACGAGGAGCTGTTGCAGTACTTGTTCAGGCACATGATGTCCAGGCCGCTGTGCTCTGCCATGGTGGGAGACACGGAGACAAATCGCAGAGAGGGGTCCCGTCAAAGCCGCGCGCTATAAGTGGGTCTGAGGGAGGCCAGGCGCGTAACCCGCTGATACAAGGTGGGGATTCAGACCAGCAGGTACGGTGCCAAACATGCTCATTCAATCTTCAAGGTCCGGCTCAGTGGTCACGCGTAGTTTCAGTGTCCAGCCTCGCCGAGAATGGACTTGATAGGTGCCATTGTCATCTTGTAACCCTGAGGCTGAAATATCTGCTCGCTGAGTCACTGAAAATCAGAGATTGCGTTTCAGTGTTCGTTGAGCGCACACTCCCGTCTTCTTGAAACTCCCATAAGCTTCGTAGAAATCACTGGGGTCACCTTGCCAACCATTCACCGCCCTTAAGACGCAAGATCACCAGGCGAGGCGTTATCGACAATAAGAGGAGGGGAAGAAAAAAAAAAACAGAGAGCTTCGCCCAAATCCAGCTCTTCAGAGCAGCTGCCAGCCGGTGTGTCCAAGCCTGCTGAAATCCTCTCAGGGTGGCTATCGGGTGTTAAGCACGCAGGCCTGGATGAGATGAAAAGGAAGATGGCATTTCACAAACCTGCGATTTTTTTCAGGCTGGAGGAGAGGGACCCGTCCATGTCCTCCCGCTGGTAAAAAAAAACAAAAAAAAAAAACTTTGCTTTCAAGGTGGGACCGGAAAAAAAGAGGAAGAATCAGATTTCAGTGGTCAAATTCACAGTGGCTTCTTGTGAGTGGATGTCAAGAAGGAGACCACTAAGGCCACCAGCGCACAGAGCTCTCACTGATCTGACCTGCAGTATAAATAAGGAAGGATGCGCAATTAACATAACAATAGAGGGACTGCTCACTCAGATTGAGAGGTGATTGGTGTGAATTTAGGAGTGGGAGGGAATGGTCCTTTTAACCATCATTCATTAATTTAACTTTTTTTTTATTTAAAAAAGTGAAACACAATTAGTGAAATGGATACAGGCAGCACAGTGGCTTCACAATAGTGCCTATTCTTCTTGAGGAGTCCCGCCCGTCAGTCCCACAGGACGGTTGAGTCAGCCTGGTTGAGCAACTTGGACTCCAACAGCTTGAAAAAAATGGTGGTTAATTGGGAGGTGACTCATTTAACTCTTCCTATGATCAGTGACAGTGATTTATTCATAACAATTTCCAAAATAGTTCCACCCTTTTTTTTAAAAAAAAATCAATAGTGTGTAGGAGTGTTAATTTTCGCCCAAAGCTCCACGTGCGAGTTCAATGTGAGTAAATAAATCAGCTTTATTGGACGAGGAAGATCACACGTGCAATAACTCTGCTGGTCTCTGTGTACTTCTAGAAAAATACAGCTCAAAACACAGATAACAAAGCTGAGTAAAGATTCAATAAAAAAAGTGAAACAAAATGAAATAAATAAAGAGAGGATCAAATACAGGTAGGTAAAAAAAATCTTTAAAAGACACATCATGCATATACACAAGTGAACAGTGATCAACACAAATAGCGTATCATTAACGATTATTATGAAATGATAAGTAATAGATACTTTATATGCATGCGATTTGTTGCCCCGAATTTAACTTGTTCATCTGAGTGCGTGATGTTCCCACATGCACACACACGAGACACGGGGCGATGTGTTTTGGAGTTGGTGGACAGTGGACAGAGGACAGCACCCATCAGTATTGATCTATTTATCCCCGAGAATCAGCGAGATAACGATGCTGTGCGAGACGTGCTCCTTATCAGGGCGCTTTAATTGGCGACTGTTTACACCTGAAACTTTGATTGAATCTGGAAGTGCTCAAATTGTGTGCACTTCAGTGAAAAAAAAAAAACCCCTCTGACTTCAAGTGTAGTTTGAGGACAAATCAATAAGGCGTGACTCACCTTAAAAAAAGGCTTTATCGGTGTCTTTGACAATGGCTTTTAAAATCTGAAGATCAATCTGAGGAACTTGGACATTCCTCCAGCATTTCTATCACTGCACTTCAGAGGGAAGGGACTTTTCACTCAACCACACTGTACTGACAACAGTAATTTTTGATAAAACCTCACCTCCATCTTTTAAAAATTATATATTATAGATTAAAGAGCCCCACAAATTCAGCTACAAGATTCAAATTCTGCACACCAATGCATCACTGACAATGGCCCAGTAATATAATAGACATTATAACACTCTGAAACGACACATTCTTCATGTTTACTTCTGATACTTCACATTCAGGACTTTTGCTTTTAATTAAGTATGTTTATTTGGGATTATTACTTTTACTTAAGTACAAATATGAATATTAATGCGATTAATTACATAGCCTGTTAAACACCCATTATCAAGTGTAAAAAAAATTAGAATAAATTACCAAGTAAGATTGGCATTGGATTGAACAGAGGAGGTATAAACTAGCTTCTAGTCTTCTTGGATTACTGTAATTGTGGATAATATGTGCGACAGGTCGAGACATGTTAAGAAAGGATGAGGTAATCAAAGTCAATGTGGCCACAGGTGAGCTTTTCAAGCTTTTCAAGATTATGGATCTGTAAAATGTTTCAGCTGCAGTCTCAGTTCCAACTTTGTAACTTGTACCGTTTCCCATTTTAAAATGATTGGAGTTGTTTGAGTTTGTGCTTTGTCAAGCAATGAAAATTTCCTTACTTCACTTAGGAAAGTTTATTAAAAAGAAAATAAAAATTCTGACAGAATATGAACAGAAGCCTTTACATTCTCCACCACAAACTGCTTAAGAAAAAATAAAAATAATTTAAAAGCTGTTGAGCTGTTGGGTTCATTAACAGTTATAAATGGTGGAATTTGTAGTTTGCTTACACACATTTTTCTACATACAAGCACAGCTGGGCTTTAAACACATCGCAGTCCATTCAGCAGCTTCCTGCTATTAGTAAAACCCTTTATTACATAATAGTGCTCTCTGTTATCCAACAAGTAAACATGCTACGAAAAAAGGCTTTTCTCAAAACACTGACCGCAAAACTCTGAAGTGCCGCTTGTTTGAATGCAATACATCACATTTCTTAACGCAGCTGTCACCTTTTCTTTGGTAAAACGCAACAATGACATGAGACATGACGACATGAACTGATGTGGTAAATTCTCAGAACACCAATACTGCATTGATCCCACAGTGCTGCCCTGCCCTGTACAAAAACCATCAAACGAAGCTGATGACAGCTGTGTTGTTTTAGTAGCAGGTTCTATTTGAGCAGCAGGTGTGGCTCTAAAACAGGCGATTTCTGAGAGCTGTGAGAGGCCGAGAGGGGCAGAGGAGCATGAGCAACCACAGAGACACTTTCAAATGAAGTCTGAGCCACTGCTATTGTTGTTGACCATTTTGTGACCCCTAATCTCAGCCTGAGCTGAGTCCAGACAGATCTCAGCAGATATACAGTGGATTCTGTAATTTAAACTCTACAGAGGAGATCACACTGTGCATCACTGTGAAACAGGCACGACTTGTAACAATCTACAAAGGTGTCATGATGGTTTTATGTTACCTACAAAGTGGTGAGAAGATCAGTGTGAGAGGAGGAGAGGCCGCCTCTTTGACGGGGAGTGAAAAATGATCAATACGAAGGAGTCAAAAATGCAACACACCTGCAAAAAGTCAGGAAATGAACTATTGCAGACAGTGAAATGTTTTCAAATAATGAGTGAGCAGAAAAACCAAAAAGTTGTCTTTCAAAATCTGAGGAAGGAAATGGGAAACAATCTGTCCATTATGTATTGCTTAAATAGTATAGTAGTATATTGTTCTTTGACCCTTTCCTTGAACTTTAGGCAGATGAGTTTTTTTTTCTAACTTTAGTGTTTAGACTATTACTCTATTTTAGAGCATTTTCTTTCTTGATCTTGTCTTGTGACAAGATAGCTGTACAGTAATATACATAAGCATAGAGTATACTACAAATAAATATTACGTTTCAAATTACACTTGTTGGTGACTTTGAATGTGTTATGAAATGTTGCTGCTGTGTTCTGTGCAGGTGTTGCTTTAATGTAGTTTGTTAGCTTGAGTGCTGTTTAAGAAATATGTATGAGCAATAAAGAAAATATTGTTCAAGTATGAAACAGTGACATTCAATATGTTGTCAATCTAAGCAGTGTTATTCATTCAATACAAAGACATTTAATGAAAATTAAAATTCCAAAGCTTTTGATTTAAAAAAAAAAAAAAAAGAAGTATCATCCTCAGCTGTCATATTCATCCAAGCAAAGAGATGAACATGACAACACCCATGAACTGCGTGAAGAGGATGAGTGGAGTGAAGAAGGACCACACAGGCCACAGTGCCATGTTGAAGCTGCAAGAGAAGTAAAAGAATTCTTAGAAAGGTGCACAATTTGAATGAGCACTTACAAATCATAAAATAATAACTGAATACAGGCATGTTGTCATGATGTTACATCTGCTGTAAAGTGGCAGTTCATTTTTATTTATTCTAGTACCGCTCCCTCCACTCTAAACAAGTTCAAGCATGACACTTTTCCTACAGCACCACCCAAATTAAATGCATTTGATAGCTCAACACTTTCTTCTATCTAGTGACTCTAATTAGCTCTATAAGCACCTCTAATTAATGTGAAGATTGATTTATATTTAAATCTATATTTAAACAATTATCTAATAACAGCACAAAGAAAGCTAAGTGGCCCATCAATTAATGTAACAGCATCAACCAGGCATGGCACAATAATGCACAAACTAACAGAGCAATTTCAATTCACACAGAATCACTCAAGAATTTAATAGTCATGATTATTGCCCTACTCAGCCCCCCATCAAGGAAAGACGATCCCACAGTGATAACATAAATAGGTTCTGCTAAAAAAACACCATGGTAAAAGTTCCACCACACACTATGCTAAGATACAGAACTATTTAGAAATCACTCAGTCTGTCCTGATCTCTAACAATCCAGAGAAATGGTGGATAGATTTGTACAACTGTAAATAATGTGCACGTTTCTCAAAGTAAACAGCTTTCTTGGCTGTGCACATCAGACCAGTGAATATTCCATTTCTTGTTCACTGTCAATGTCTGGCCAGGTAATTCTATCTTTTTTATGCCTCAGATGACTAAAATAAAAGCAGATCTAGATCAGGATCACATGGAGTGACATGGAGAATCAACTCCAGCAAAGAGCTTCATGTCCAGCACGAAACAGCAGTGGGCAAAAGTAAAGCAGCCACTATGAAAAGTTTAGCATTTGAAAGCTGAAAGGCCCAGAGCTCAAAGGCCAACCTAAACCCGGCCATAAAGACCGGAGAATACTGATTATGCAATACATTTGTCAGGAATCCAGAAATACACCAATGTACTTCACTTTAAGTGAAATCTTAATGTTACAGCATAAATTGATATTTTAGACAACAGTGTGCTTCCAACTTTGATTAGGAGATTCTCCTAATCTCACCGAATGGTTAGCTTTAATGTTAACTAAATGTACTTGTCACTGTTTTCTGGTGGAAAAATCTATGAATCTGTATGTATGAACTCCCTCAAATATATATCTGTTCTGCAATATTTAGTTTTTTATTGCAGTTTTTCCAACATATCTATTTGTTTTTGCAGGTTACCTGAGAGACGCAGCAATAAACGCAGCGGTGGTGATGGGAGGAATGGCAGGGTACTCTTGGTCATAGTGCTGGATGCCTTTGAACCATTCCAGGTACACGATGCAAAACATGGCCAGAGACAGGCAGATCCCGAGGAGTATCAGACCTACGTTGAACCACCAACTGGAAAAACAGGACATCATTTAAGACCTGAAACTAATCTATAAAGACTTACTGAAGCTATTCAAACACAAAAGATGGTATTATTAACACCATAAATAGCTTCCCAGTAGTATCTGATATCAGTTCTATCATTGGTATCAGATTCTAGTGAAACAAATGAAAAAGCCTTAAAAAATGCGTTCGTTATGTTTTACTTGCTTTTTGTTATGTAATGCGAACCTGCTACCTAGTGCGCTTTATTTACTTTAGAGTTGTATGGAACAGAGAATGACTGAATGAGATCAGCAGGGACCTGTTTGTGCCGCCTTCGTAACTCAATTCACCTTTTGATATCATCATTTTCCATGATGTTGCGGAGGAAATCCACGTAGTAGGTGACACCCATAGACGCCACGATCCAGAACACTGAGTGTCTGTTGATGCGAGGGAGGGGTTTAGCATCTTTTTCTTCCTGGCCTTAAGGATATTAGACAAGACATAGTTTTTTTTATTTTTAGAGAAAACCTTCATTTCACATGTCTCGTCATCAAATAGAGCTTTAGTGCAGAATATAACAACCTGATTCATAACAAGTTACACTTCATTATTTCTACAAGAGTCCCATTCACACAAAAGTTTACGACTACGGTCTTCAAGTGTGTTACCTTGAATTTGACATGTGGTACCCTGTAATTTGATGTTTAGATATTGTGCACCAGAGTGGCACCATTCAACCCAAACACACTGCACAATTCAAAGAAAAGGAAGTACTAAGAAGTACTCAGGTTACAGCATAGCATAGAAATCACTACTAAATATGAGACTTATCTTGACTCATCAGAATACGCTAAATCCCCACCTTTCAGGTTTAAGGAGCTTCTGAGGTGAAACTGATAGCTTTCTCTGAGATAATCTTACGTCTCACAGAGCGATTAATCTCTATAATTTACTGCATGATTAAACGTATCCGAGCCTGTTGTTGGCTGCTGAAGTGCCAGTCTGACTCTGTGCAGAGTTCACAATGAACTCTGCGTCCTGAACAACCAAAGTTGTGTCCATGCTGGATAGGAGACAGTGCACCAAGTGTACAGCCAGGAGGACCGCTGACAGTACGTAAACTGGATTATGCACAGTCAGCCAGCCGTAAATGATAAAAATAAAGGGATGACCACTGGACAAATGTTTGGTCTGTGGCGTGTATCACAGTGCTCGCTTCACCCTGGGCAGGAGATGACCCTTGGATTGGACACAGTGGAGGAGTACAGTTTCCCTGTATTATGTTGCTGAGCTGACACAGCGTTTGCTCCCTCAGTCAAAACAATCAAGAATTGTTGGATTTCTGCCAGTGAGAGCCTCAAAGTCGGACAATTGTTCACTGTACAAGCTCTGCAGTCACCCTCACCCCCACAAATGTTAGAGTACATCTTTCTGCTGTATGTCTGCTGGAGTTTTGTCCAAGAAAAACTGAGCTGTTTAAAAAAAAGGTCTAAAAAAGGACTATAAAGTGGCAATTGACTTAAAATTGAGCTTTTCTAACAGCACCGTTTTGCTCAGGTTAGCAGTGTTTGTTATGTGACAGCTGTATTTGTAACGTTACCGCTCGGCTCTGTCACCAAACTAGTTCAAGTTTTGCCAACAGCGTCATGTTTTGTTTTTTTTAAAGCTTACTCTTTTCATCTTCGTCTCCCGGACTCGCTGTCTGCATGAGAAACTCCGCATCTCTCTTAAATCTGTTGCGTAACGTTGCGAGCTCGCTGTCGTTGAGCATTGTGTCGGTATCTGACATTAACTAGTAGCTAGCTCGGGAGGCTAACTGCTGATTAGCCGGCACTTCCTGTTCGACACCGAATCGCTTGTTTATGACGCACATGAGAGCGACAGTTGTAGTTTTGTAATGTTAGAAGAGAGTTTATGGGATGTTATGGCAGAAAAACGATAGATAGATAGATAGATAGATAGATAGATAGATAGATAGATAGATAGATAGATAGATAGATAGATAGATAGATAGATAGATAGATAGATAGATAGATAGATAGATAGATAGATAGATAGATAGATAGATAGATAGATAGATGAAGATAGATAAAAATGCATGTAGAGGGTGTAAATATATAAGGAGTACAAATGTAACAACTTGAGGACATATGTCTTTTTTCCCTACCTGTGCTAACAAGTAAACTAAACTAAACTAACTAAACTGTTTTATTTTCCGCCATATACATGTATGACTTAGAGGAGAGCTTTATTCGACTGAAAACTTTATGGTACACACAATATTGAACTTGTAATTATTATACCTACAGGAGAAGTACAGTGACTTATGTTCTTTGAGAAACCATAATCGGTGCAATCACTAGACATGAATGACACAGGCAGGTACAACAGTGTTTTGTGTGCATTGTCCACAAAGAGCAAACAACAAAAAATAAACAACAAACTGGACCACCACGCTGGGAATAAAACATATCCTCAAAAGCGTGACTGAGAGTGTTTGAAGGGAAAATTCTGACAGGGTACATTTTCTCCCATCCCTCATAAACTCTGCAGAATACATAGTGGGTGGATTTATTCCAACTTAGTTTTATCTTGAATGTATACCTTTACATAGCGCTGGTGAGAATCTGACACTGCTGATACCTTTGTCCTATTTCGCTCTCAATTAAAAAATTTTCAATGAGGCAAAGACAGAGCATGTGAGATGAAGAAAAGGGAATAATACTAATACTGTTTTTCTGTAGTAAACACAGCTGCCCTCCTGCCAATCAGTCTGTTAACAGGTTACTAGATCCAACAAATACAAATGCAGTTTAATACTACAGTCCCACAATAAATCTTATCATCATTTAAGTATCATTTTAAGCTTTTGTGGAAAGTATTTGTGGTTTGTTCAATTTTTTTGGACAGTATTGTACTTTACTACTTATATTTAATAATCCTAACGCAAGTGTAAAAGATTAACTGTAGTCATGGTTTGGGAAAAAACGTGACTTTTGCTCACAAACAAGTAGAGCAGACAGGATCATCAGCTACTTTGCATCCATATGCATTTCTCCCTCACCAGATAAGAGTTACTCTGCGGATTAGTAAGAGAAGAAATACCTGGTTGTGTTTACCACCTCTCTATGACAGCACAAGCAGCATACAATAGGTGTACTCACTGCTGTACACTGCTTTCTCTGTAATGACAGCCTTTAAGTGAGATAATAAATGCTTATAATAAACGCTGAAAAGCATTGTAAATATGAGGAAAGTAGAGGAGTCATAAAATAAGCAATCTGTCCCCCAAAATGTATTACACTAAACAAACATTTATTACTTATGAATTAAATTGTTTCCATTTGTAAGAAAAAGTATGCTTTATTTCTTCTTTCAGAAACGTCATTGGTGCATTCATACCCATTAAGGGGCCTTTAAGACCAAGGTTCAAGGATGAAACTGGCCCATACAAAACATGTGGTTAATCCTGCGATATCAAATGGCCGAAATAAAATGTTGATCTGTCGTCAACAGTAAAGATCGGCTTAGTTTCAGATTTTGTGAGCACCCTGTATGGTCTGGATTAAACCAAAAGCATTAAGATACATTGAGTCTCACTGAGGACTAGAAAACACAGTTTTAATACTAGAAAACTTGAGTAACAGCTTGACTAATACCCAAAGTATGCAATATACAATTACAAGTAAGCAGTCTGATGAATGAGTATCAGTGTTAAACCTGCTGGGATTAGCAGAGCTTCATAAAGCTGTAGCTCCACCTGTCTGTGTCTGTGTGTGTGTGTGTGTCTGTGTCTGTGTGTGTGTGTGTGTGTATACAGGGTAAAGAGGCTGCTCATTCTAGCGGTGGAAAATCAGACAGCATTAAAACTTCACCTGAGGCTGACACCAAGCGTCTTGCTTCTATGGAGCTTCTGTGTCCCTGGCCAAGTGAACCCCGTTCGGGGTGCCGAGGAATGTGCATTAGCTTCGTCCCGTGTGAGAGTCAAATTCACCTCAGGTGCACCTCTCCCCTTTCCCGTCCCCCACTCCAACATCCAATCCCACAGATAAGGTGCCATTTCCCAGCCTCACAGTGGGCTTGGAATGTGAAACAGAGCAGCTGTCTATCATAGATGTCATTTTATATATTAAAACAACGCTGACACATCCGTGGTCTTTTGTAAAAGTCTCTCGTGTCGACTAAGGCACTGCAATCAGTGAAACTACTAGATACGTAATTTGTTTATAAAATTATTTAATCTTTGAGATTATGTAATCTGTATAAAAACAGGATGGCAGACAACAGTGGCTTTTAAATTTTAAAAGTCTATGAACATCATACATTTTATGTCAGATGGGTGAGATAAATGGGTCTACTTTACAAGTCTAACTCTGTCTTTCAACACTCTAAATTTGGGATTGTTGTTGATCTTCTTGTTGAAAAGGGCCTGCACCTCCGCCTCTGTTTTAAAATTTCCATCACCAGCAAAAGAGTGGTATGCTGCCAAAACCTGTGAAAGAGGAACACACTCTTAACATTATACTGAACCAAAGAAAACTCTGCTTTTGTAATATTTATCACAACAACATGCTGCACACGCAGAAGTACAGTCATTAAAACAATCCATGCCTCACCTTCTTCCTGAGTTTCTTTATTGGCAGTTCCTGGTCAGGACATTCTCTCAGTACTGCTTTGATATTTCCCTTCCAATTGAATTTGCCTGCAAGTTAAAAACATATATTAGTTGCTAGCAGTGGAGAATCATCCCTGAGGATCATCTCCTCACTGCCACTAAGAGATGAAAGACTGACCTCTGGTGGCTTTATTCCCTTACACCATTGTTTATTTTCTAAAAGATGTCATGTGGGGAACTGTATTACCTTTGGGAGCTGCCTGATCTTCAGTCTCCTCCGACTCCTCTGCAGCTTGGTCAACTGAAAGAAAGATAAAGTTGTGCTAAATACTAATACAAGGAAATCATTTTAAAAAAGTCTATGTTTACAAAGAGTATACATTCGAACACGAGGACATATTAGCATATTGTACGCATGCATTAAATAGATGTTCTGAGTGCGTTTGTATTTCCATATAACTTTTATTAAAGAATTATTTTTTAAAATAAATAATCTATATTCTTCATCTTATAAGTGAAGTATGGAAACCGTGTTAGTTAGAAATTGCATTTCTACTTATCACAATACACAAAGATAAAAGCTGTACAGAGAACACAATCCACAAACAGATCGAGGGTAGACCTTTAGAAAAGGTCTTACCTGTCTTCGATTTCTTGCTGGACGTCTCGTTTTCAGCTGCATGCCCGTTCTGCTCTTCGCCTTCATCCTCCTCACAGCCGCGCTTTCTCTTTCTGTCCTTTTTTTTCTTTTTGCCCGTCTGGTCTTCCTCTACTTCCTGAGCAACAGTCTTTTCCACAGCCTTGCCATTCTTCTGCTGGCGGGCCTCTTTACGCTCCCGCTTGTTCAGTTTTTTCTTCTTGTTCTCGGCCTCAGGATGGCTGTTCTGTCCTTCATTTCCATTAGAGTTCACTTTGACTTCAGTCACTGTCTGTTTAGCTTCTTTAGTCTCCTGGTGGGCCTCAGGAGGCTGTCAGATGTAGGGTGGGTTATGAAAGTAAAGGATATTGAAAACATGGGCAGTACAACCAAACTGCAGAAGTAAAATGGTATGAAAAGGAGTATGTTGTGTTCTCTATTTTTTTAACTAAACTAATTAAATCTAATTTTGCTGACCCACATTGACTTATGCATATCAGGAAATAAACAATTAAAGCAACCTTCAAGAAAAGTAACTTACATTGTCAGCAGCAGCGAGGATGTCCCACACTTCATCATGAAGACTGGTGTTAGATATTTTTAGACTGTTTCTCATCCAGTTCTGGAGAAAAGATCAGAAATGAGAATAGGAAGACAAAGGCTCCTCACACAGTGTGATCAATAAAACATAAAAATCACAGGTACAGGATGAAGTAACACCAACCTGAAACTTTGCCTTCTTTCTCGGGACATTGTCATACCCACTGACTTGCTGGAGCACATCCTTGAGCTTTGCACTGACTCCAGGTTTGTTCATGGCTTCGTGGACTCTCTTCAGGAGAGGATTAACCAAGTTAGAGACAAACAAAAAACATATTTCTTTACACACACAGACGCGGGTAGCAGCGCACTTCTACCTGGATCCACTGCTGCTGTTTCACGTCTCCTTTGTTTGCCTTCGCCTCGTAGCCTTTGCCCCCATACTTCTGATCTTCGCTGATACATTTGTTGTGGTTCTTGTAGTCATCACCCCTGTTGTGCAGAGAAAAACATTGTACACACGAAGCACTGTGAGATATACCAGACAAACATGAGATAAATCTTGATATACAAAGGAGAAGTAGCAGCTGGTTCATTACCAGAAGTCTTTTCCACAGTCGATGCAGGACAGGACCTGGCAGCCCCGGCACATGTTCACATGTTTATCTACCTGAGCTTTCTTCAGGGACTCGCCGCAGCCGTTGCAGGTAAAAAACACCATTTTAACACCACTTCTGCTCGACTAACTATAACTTTTGTCTCACTTTGCTAACACGGCGGGCTGCTAACGGCACCAACGGACACACGTTAAACAGAAACCGGGTCCAAAAGCTCGCGCGAGGGCAGCGCTGGCACGAGCTAACGTCCGCCCGGATGAAGGCAGGCAGTCTCTCCGCGTTAAAACAAACCTTTGGCTGGAGGAGCGGCGGGCTTATCGGAGCGGATAAATACGCAAAGCCGCGACACTGAACATTTATTTGCTTAAAAAATCGCAACCAAGCGCGACAAACCGCCACTCTCTTCCATTCGTTTAAACGTCCCAAAACACACGTGACCACGGCAACATTCTGCGGCAGCGTCAACGGTGTTCCGTGTAGAAAAAACTGTAACTGAAGAGACGTTCCGGCCGGCCTGGAAACAAATCTTTTACAAATATATATTTTGTATTGAAGAGCTGAATATGTGTAGTAACCTTAGTTGTAGCAGTCAGTTACACTAACATAGAATGTTATAATATACAACACCGGCACTCTCTCAAAGTCTCAAAATTATCCGTCATGTAGTTTCAGGCGGCACGTAATTGGGGTCGTACCAGGAAGTGAGGTGACGTTGTTGCAGCCGAAAAGTGACCCATCATCCAAATAAAAGCAGGACTCTTCATATGTGAGTTTACACCTGTCTTTATGTCACACGTCACTGAGCTTACCATTATTTAGGACTTAAATTTTGGGGTGAAAATGTCATTCTGGAGGGATTTTGGTGCCGCTGTAGTTGGTGTGTAGGGTTTTGTAGTTAGCTTGTTAGCTTTCCGTCCAATTTTTGCATGGGTGGTCTCGGGGCACAGACACTCTGGATTCTGCGCGGTCGTTGAATTATATATATGAATATTATCATTAGAAAAGTGTTAGCAGCACTCCCTAGCGTCCCTTTTAATCTCAAGCACTAACTAACCAGAGTGATAAGTAATATGTCCGTAATAAGGGATGTTTTTGACATGTGTCCCCTTGTGCTAGTGTGTTTTTGGCTTTGATGGAGAAGTTGGAGCTGGCAGGCTGAGCAGCTGAGTGACCATGGACAGCCTGTCCAGCCACAGCTCGTACCTCCTGCAGCAGCTCCAGGAGCAGAGGATCCAGGGTCTGCTCTGTGACTGCATGCTGGTGGTCAAAGGTGTCTGCTTCAAAGCCCACAAAAATGTCCTGGCTGCTTTCAGCTCCCATTTCAGGTACCTTTATGACTTTTGTATGTTTCATGGAGTGGCACATCAGTGAGTCAGTGGCACGTGTTCATTTTTCCCCTTTAGTTAAAGTAATCATACGCTGCTGTATTTGATCTTGACAGGTCTTTGTTCCAAAACTCCCCCAGTCAGAAGAACGATGTGTTCAACTTGGTCATCCAGGATGTCGGCGGCATCGGCCAAATACTTGACTACATGTACACGTCCCATCTCGACATCAACCAAGATAATGTTCAAGCGCTCCTGGACATCGCTCAGTATTTGCAGGTCCCGAACATTCAGAGCATGTGTAATGCTTTCCTCAAGCCTTGTCCTCCACCGGTGGACATCCCGTCGTTTTCTCTTCCAGGGATGCTGAGCTCTGAACACGACTGCCTCTTGGGGAGCAGTCTCCCTCATGACGTCGACCTCCACTGTCCCTCCGAAACTCAGAGGCCTGGTTTCAGCGGTGACGTGGATCACAGCAAAAGGATGCCCGTTTCTGTGCCTAATAGCAGCTCGAGCTGTGACACGGCCAGCAGCAACCAGGCACCTGTTGAAAAACAGCTTGTCCATGGCTACAAGCTCCGCAATTTCTACAGTAAGCAGTACTTCAAACAAAGTGCAATTCAGACTAACAGTGCAACCTCAAATCAAAGCCCAGGCCCTTTGATGCTTGTGGAGGAGCAGCAGCAGCAGCAGTGTCAGCTCGGGGTCAGCCAGGGAGGCAGCCACGTTCCTGTATGCTCAGGAAACACAGTTCAGCCCAATCCTCCCTGCACATCTGTGGCAGTTGAAAAGACCCCTGTCCCCTCTTTAACACCTTCAGATAGTTTGAACACCACCAGCTCTAACTCAGCAGACTCCATGCTCAACAAGCCAGTGCGCCCAAAGAAGACTGTGTACCTGAAGAAATACAACTACCTCCGGTCTCAGAAAGCTTTAGAGGAGATGTTTGCTGAATCCGTCAGTGAACCTGTCCTCAGCTGTCCCAAAGAGAATCATCAAGAAGAGTCTGCGGTCCAAACCGAAGCTTCAGAAGCTCCCGTTGAGGGCCTTAATGCAGGCGGGGAGCAAGCTGCAGAGACGGCAACAGATGCACAACTTCCCAGTCCTCCACCTGTGAACCAAGAAGAGCAAAATCTGAAGACTGTGCCGGAGCCACCACAGCAGATGGGACACAAGCAGTATTGTTGTGAGGTGTGTGGGAAGATCTTCAAACACCCGAGCAACCTGGAGCTGCACAAACGCTCACATACCGGTAATAACAGTTTAGAATTGCCTTATAATCACATGGTATTCAGTAACACGTTCAGTAATAATTGTAATTTAATTTTGATAATGTTTTCAGATATAAACCTAAATTGATCTGTTGCAGGTGAGAAGCCCTTTCAGTGTAATGTCTGTGGGAGAAACTTCTCACAGGTAATGTGTGGTGTATTGTTCTGATTTTCTTGCAGTTATTCTTAGATGGCAAAAACCACCATACTGAAATATATAACTGATCTTATTTTATAGGCTGGAAATTTACAGACACATTTGCGGAGACATTCTGGAGAGAAACCGTACATCTGTGAGTTATGTGGTAAAAGGTAAGGTACCTTACAGGTATCCATGGTCCTTGTTTATATTTCCATTTTCTTGTTACTCCCCTTTTCTCTGTATAGGTATTTTTTGTCAAGTGGCTGTTTATTGTATGTTTGTGTGTCTGCCTTTACTAACTGATCAATAGTTTACATTGGCAATATACCATGATTTTAGGTATGCCAAGAGTAATTTAGCAATTTTATAAAACCATCTTAAGTTACCTATACAGACATTAATGAAGAATAATATTTTCACTGTATTACACAGCCATAACAGTCCCTACAGTTGGCCACAAACTGAATGTTCATCTCTGTTTTCCAGCTTTACTGCATCAGGGGATGTCCATCGTCACAAAGTGGTCCACACAGGAGAGAAGCCACATCTGTGTGATATATGTGGTCGAGGTAAATGACAGAGGCAATTTTCTTAATTACCTCCTTAATCCATCTATATGTCATTCTTACCAAACAGTCTCATTCTGAAATTGAACCTAGTAGTAGTGAGCTGCTTAGTTCACAGACCCAGCCGGATGGTTGAGACACGTTTTGTGTTCATAAGACTGGTGTTTTATTAACTTTACTTATCTTTGTCTCGTATGTACTCCTGCTCAGGATTTAACAACTTGAGTAATCTCAAGGAGCACAAGAGGACTCATGCCACAGACAAGACATTCACATGTGACCAGTGTGGAAAATCCTTCAACACACACAGAAAGCTTCTGAAGCACAAGGCCCGCCACGCTGGGGAAAAACCACACAGCTGTTCCACCTGTGGTAAGGAACAATAATTCCATTGTAGAGATTGGTGTATAAAACACTATTCTAGGGACAAAGTAAAAACTGGATATCTTTGGGTTCTGGGATTTTGTTGGGCCAAAACAAGCATCTTGATAACATCACTTTGGTCTTAACTAAATTATAATGGGCATTTTTTACTATTTTTATACATTTTATAGACCATCTGATTAATCACGAAAACAATATGCAGGTTAATCTATATGGAAAATAATAGTTTCAAGATTAATTCATTGTGACAAGTGACAGTCTAACTGTTCCAAATAATCCACCTCTAGTTGCTGTAAATACTCATGGTCAAGCTTTTGTGCTGTTTGCACCATCAGCAAGTTCTTACCACTATTTGTCTTTGGTTAATTTTTTTTATCAGAATCAGCTTTATTGGCCAGGTATGTGTACACATACAAGGAATTTGACTCCAGGTTTTTTACAGGACCCTCTCATATGTAAAAGGTCAAGAAAATAGAAATAAATAAATAAACATAACTTACATATCTTATATTTTCTGTAACTGCTGACAGTTTGATGTTAATGTCCATCTACTGCTGCACGGTTAATGATGGTTTCAACTCTTAATGAATCATTTCAAAGAAGGGGTTGTTTAGTATCACTTATTGTTGAATGGTAACCTTCCTAACCTGCCCAAAGGAACAAAACTAAAAGCATCCCATAAACACTTTAGTTTTACCCAGTAAAGCTTTATCAGAGTTTTTAGTTTGACTTGATACATGTTCTTCATTAATGCAGGGAAGTGCTTCATCGGTTCAGGGGACCTGCAGCGTCACATACGCTCACACACTGGTGAGAAACCCTACATCTGTAACGCCTGTGGAAAGAGCTTTACCCGCTCTGCCATGTTGAGGAGACATAGCAACATGCACTGCAAGGGGGCACCAGCCGACAGCCCGGTCACCGACAACTCTGAGCCACCTTGTAGCTCAGCGGCCTCGCTCCCCAAACCCGTCAGCCACAGCAAACCTGCCGCCGCAACCAGCGAGCAGCATTTCCCCAGCATGATGCCCCATGGAGGGTTAGAGAAACCTTCACCGCCTACTCCTTCACCACCACAACCAGCAGCACATATAGAGACTCCACCTCCCAGCAGCATGCATCTTAGCCCAGCTTCTACCCCCACCCCTCTTCCAGAGCTGCGCTCACTGGTACCCCATCACCTCCTCTCCTCCAGCCACCAGGAGAGAAGTGTGGGTCTAACTACCACAGACCACATGAAGCTGGCCAAACCCCACCTGTCTCAGGAGGCTGTGTATGGGCCGTATGTGGAGAACGGGAACATGTCGGTGGAGATGAGCAGAGGCCTGGCGGGGAGGCCCTACCTGGCTCCTGCAGACACTCACTGCAGTTCCCTTACTTCCTCTAACAGGTCCAACAGCGGGACGTACAGGTCCAGTGAAGGCCAGTTTATCTCCAGTGTAACTCTGTGGGGTCTGGCGATGAAAACTCTGCAGAATGATAATGACATGGAGCAGTGAAATGTTGCATTTTCTTCAGATTAGCAGAACATATCCAGTTCAAAGAGTGTGCACTTTTCACTGATGTTTACTTAGTTGATATGGATTGTTACCACCTGGCTCACGATTGGTTAAACTCAACTTATAAAAGAAAAATGTTAGCTGCTACAATGAAGCAAACATGAAATAGTAATATTCATAACTGGAAATGTTTTTATTTATGTATTCACAAAATCAAAGTAAGTGCTTCTTAGTTTTTTATTAAATGAAGAAATCATGAATCTTACTCTTAGTCTTACAGTTGATGAATGAAAAAATGCTGTTCTATATTCTATTATTCTATGCTAAACTTCCAGGGGCGATACATCTCTGTCAGTGACAACAGACAACAGTCACAACAGCTGATGGAGCAACCGTGACAGGTGCCAAATACTGTGTGGTCTGAAGTACATCAGTCTTGAATATTAGAGCCCATACAGGAGCAGTGTTTTGTGAGGTTGAGGTTGAGGTTTGGCGTGGATTTACCCTTTAAGATTCCACCTGTAAACATCCTGGTGTCACTTTGTACATACTGCACTGCACTTTAAAGAATGCAGACCTATTTTCAACAGTCAGTGTAAAATGTTCATGTGTTATATTCATATGAGAATAAATGACGTATATTCTATTCAATGTATATGTCACTGTTATTTAATTAAAAAAAATCTAAAAATCTAAATCCCAGTATTTGATGTTCACTTTAGAACAAATCTGTTTGCCCTCTCCAAGAAATTCATCTTCATAAGCTTTAAAGCCTTTCTTGAGGACATGAGGGATACAATAGGATGAAGAATCTACATTCACAAGTTTGTTTCCTAAAGCATGTCTGTAAGAACTCTCCATGAATTGTGTTGTGCTGTTGAATAGACTACAGAGGGAGCTAGAAACCAGACCCTGTACTTCATCGTGTGTGGAAAGCCCTCACAGACTGCAAGTCACCAGCTTGGATGTGGTAGGTGCTCCTCAAATGGATGTCGAAAGTTATAATTCATTATTTGAAAAGCATACATATAAGATATATAGCAAATACATGGTCGCATAGTTAAGATGCCTGTCCATTCTGACCAGGTGTTCAAAGGTATGAGCATTGCTTAGGGCATGGATTTGTTTTTGTTGGAGGTTGAGTGTGTTGGTGACAGAGCTGTCACAAGAGAGATCCACATCTGCCACATTTCCAGTAAACCCTGTGCAGCATCATCATAGTATGTGAGATTTGTGCCTACACACAGTAGATGGCAGTCACCAGGAGATAGGCAGCTGATAATTGGCCATCATTGTCACAATATACACCCCTGTTACTGTGTGCCTGCCAGATTAGTTGCCTAGCAACACATAGGATAAGTCTGTCATCATGGTGCCAGTTTCTCCTTCAGTGCCCTTTACTCTCTCAGCTCTCAACCAGCCGATGGACAAGAGACGTGGACTACGGGTACTAAGGAGTGCCTGACCCTGATGCTTCACACCCTGAGTGCGAGAGTGTGTGTGTGTGTGTTCATGACACACTGAGAAATTCAGTTCTGAAATTCAGAATTCAAATTCTGGTGAGCTCGAGCATGTCGAGCAATTGCAGTCTTCATCATAGCACAGTCAACTTTATGTGTATCCACTGTGACTGTTGGTGTAAGAGGAAAAACACATATACACAGGAAGTGGTATTGTTATGTGTATTGTTATGTGTATGTTAAATACTGAAAACAGTAAATATGTTATATTTGTATAAATTGAATAGATATACATTGAGAAAAATGTTTCTTCATGGCACTGTGTAGTACTTCCCATGATGGTAGAGGTCCCCAGTAATGATGTTTAAGACCTCAACAGTAGTAATTCAGAAAAATCTTTTACTTTTTAAAAAATGTTTAAATCATGCAGTAATCAAGCGCTCATCATTATAATGGTGACAAGGAGAAATAATGCACTGTATCATGTCCATTTATTTGTGCAATACAAAATAGTGCACATCATTACAACTCTCATAGCATAAATATGGAAACTACCATGCCAGCAGCAGATTAAAATAACTAAGAAAATCTTCTGCATATATTAAATAGACATCTATTTTTAACTGCATCTTCATGGACACACTTCTGGACCAAAGGACCAAAGGTAATCTTGTGGATTTTGCAAGAACTAAAACATTTCTGCTTAACATGGAAACAAAAGCACGCCTTGTGCATTCATTACATGGTAATCACTGCCCCAGTGTTGCTGTCTGTCACCAGGATGAGTGACTTTGAGGGTCGGTCTTCCCATGACCCTCTCTTCTCACTCTCTCGCTCCCTCCCTGTTGCCCACTCTCTCTTTCCCCATCATGCTCAAGTTAATCCCGATTATGTACGCTGTCTAACTGGTGCAGAATGAGAGCAGGGCTAATGCCATTTTACCCAGAAACATTTCCAAAGCTCGTCTTTTGTTCTGGTATCTAATCATGTTTCATGGCTTTGTGTTGTCACAGGCATACGAGGATAGGTTTAATTAACAAGCGAGTGTGAAATGTATGAATCCAAACTGTCCAAATCCAAATCTGTGCGACTGCTGCGTCTCTTTGCAGAGACCGAGCAGAGCACAATCAGGTTTGCCTGAAGGGCTGTCAAAAATGTCATATCTTTGCTGCGTTTTGCCCCAAATGTGCCTCTGTTTATCGAGACATTTTTAAGATCTTGTTCATGTTAATTCTCACTCTAATATGAAGCATCTCCTCCATGTCTTCATCCTCGCATGAGTGAGAAGGCAAAAACTCTCCATTCCTGTTTGCAAGTCATGGATAGTTTTTTTTAACTCTTCTGCCTGCTCTACATTGTGCTGTTCATTGGTGTCATTGCACGTGATACTGCAGCAGCACCAGAGGATGTGGACGTGCTCTGGCAGCGGTTCCAGCCAAGCAGTAATTGCTGTGGGGTTGCGGCGCGTTGCATTGTTGGATGAGATGGATAAGTGGCTGACCTAGTCTTTGCGCTATAATTCCTCTGTGTGTCGCAATATGAAAGAGGCTTAAGCTGGGGGAGAAGAATGGTGATTGTTCCCGCCGTAGCTCTGCCGTCTCTAGCTATTCTGTTTCTTACTGCTGCTCAGATGGTTCAGGTGTCCTCAGAGGAAGCCAACACATGACACATACACAGGTGCTATTATACCACTCACAGGTCCATTTGATGTCATCACCAGGCTCATCTGCAGTAAGGTGTTTTGATACACTGATCTACATGAAGAGGCTCTGCGCACACACACACACACACACACACACACACACGGAGACTGGCCTTTAGCTACTGTACCCAGGTGTGTTCCTCTCTGGGTCTGCAGTACATTTTCAGTTTCTTGAGATGCATCTAGACACCTGTCAGTGTGTGTGACAGGTTATTCTGTTTCCCCCCTGGAGCAGGAAAACCAGGTTGTTTCAGCACACACACACATACAGTAAAGCTTGTGAAAGACAAGAAAGAGAGACTGGGTTTTGCAGGCAAATACGTGTCTGGCTATCCACATTTATGGTGCCAGTTCTGGTATAAATGTAACAGGAACACAACGAGGGAAAGCGAAGAGATGATTAGCAACATCTGGTATCCCTTCAGGTCCTTTGTGTCCGTTTGTAGATCCTTATTTCCCAGCATGCTTAAAAATGTGGCAGTCGCTCTTCACTATGGGTGTGCTGATAGTGACTTGAGCTTCAGGCAGTCAAATACTCATGAGCAAGACAAAGAGCCAAGGCCTACAGATGAGCATGAAGAAGAAATGGAACTTAATAATTAGTTAAAGCCGTAAGTCACATTGGTAAGAGATTGTTAACCTTTAAAGGAATAGTTTATTAGCAGATGTTTTTCACCCATGGACACAGCCAGACCAGCTGTTTTCATGCATATCCAGCCTTTCTGCTAAGCCAAACAACTGCTGGCTATTGGCTCATATTTACCACACATGAGAATGGTATCAGTCCTCTCATCTAATGTACTATAAAATCTGTTCCTCTAAAACAAAACCTTTAAAGGAATAATACATACTACATATTTGGAAATTACTTGTTTTTGCTTATTTGTACCTGTGCACCCATGGACAAGAAACAGCACCGCCATTCTGTTATAAATGAAAAGCTTTCATTCACAAGCATAAATCCATCCTTCCTACATTCAACCTTACCTGGTCCGATATGACCTGTAGCTAACGTCACTGGTGGTTCTCTAACTTGAACTCTTGAACTCTAAGTAAAAGTCTTGTAGGCATACATTTGTTATGTTTATAATGTACAGTATAATAATACATTTTACTATGATTATACCCTGTATCATTATATGTGACTAATAAACTTGAACTTGCACTTTAGCTCCTTTTCAGCTTTGAGTAGATGCATTTTCCAGATAACACTATTTTCACTCCATTTTAACCACATTTGTAGACAGAGTATATACAGATTACATACATGACAGACTGAGCTGTTCTACTTGTAACCATATTTATAGTGGTTATATATCTGCTTCTCACAGATAACTGGCCTGAGTCGCAACTAAATAGTGTTTTTTTGTAAGGACAGGTCATTACGAGTGAAACAGTCTCATTTTAATACAGATAACTCTGTATGACCTACATAGGCAAACAAGACCAAAAGTAAGAGGTTATTTTTATTCATGTCTAATAGTCATTAGATAAGATCTGCCACCTGGTCAAGCGATGCTGGGGTTTGCTCTCGCTGAATTCGACTTGCTTCAGGCGCTGACTGAAGGTCCGTCACCAGAGCAGTGAGATAGTGTACTTGCAGTGGAGAGTGAAGTGCAGGGAACGTGTAATCTACCATTAGGTGAGGCCCAAGATCAACACAACGTGAAAAGTTCCATAGAGCTGCTTTATATGGCAACTTCAGGTGGAAAATCAACAATTTTCTTGCGCCACCTATGTGCCCAAACTAGAATTATCTTGTTAAAAGAAAGGATTTTACCTGAGGAAAAACTGAAAATCTACAGGAAAACCACTACAGAAGACATGACTGGCCCAGAGGAGATTCCACTGTCGAGGAGGTAAGGAAATCACGAGTACAAAGTTCTTTCGGTTCAGTTTTTAGAGCGTTTGAACAACAAGCAATACTTATCTTTGGGATAAATAATGCAGGGGTATTGAAGGTTAAAATATTGGCCAACTAGTTATGTGAGCATTTGATGTTGCTTTGTGACAAGCTCAGTTTGACCTGACTAAGTGAAATATGTATATATATATAATGTGCAAATGTATTGAATACTTCCATCATTCCTGCATGGGAGGAACATGTCATGCCTAGTGGCTGCAGGGGATAGCAGAATATTAGAAGCTGATAATGATGAAGATTATGTGGATCTTAGGAACATATAACTATTTTTCATTCATAATGGTAATTCAACTATTCATAATTCATAAACACATTTTAATAGAGATGTGGTGTCTATGTGACCAGTGGGCATCTTGAACCTCTTGTTCACAGTAACATCTGTTGATCCACTTTCTTTTTTTTCTTTTTTTTTGCTCCTAGTTTTGCAGGTAATGAGGAGCCAGTAAATGTTGTTACACCAGTTAAAGAGAAAACAGACTCAAAACAACATTATGAAGAAACTACAATCCAACTGGCAAAATGTTGTCTCTGGGATTTAGATGGTGTTTTTTTGTGGTGTGATCGGCCTCCTCTTACAACAGAAAAGCCTGACAGCTGAGTTACAGTGTTTTGCAGATGAGATGGAAATGAAATGTCATAACTCCTCTAATCAAATGTTCCCTTTCTGGGAAGGCAAAATGGCCGACTAACTTAGCATCAGGAGGTGGGAAGCTGCTCACAGTGAAGGTCCTGACATGAGAGATGACCTGGCTGTTGTTCTGAATACTGGAGACTAGGCTCAACAAGACTCAAGAAAACTAGCCAAAGCAATATTTTCTATATTCAAGATGGTTAAAATGACTGCGTAATGTATCAAGTGTTGCTCATAGTGACAAACCCACAGAGAATTATCACTCTGCTCTCGAGCATTTGAGTTCAATGTTTTGGTTTCTCACAACTTCACTGTTTTCAGGGTTTCCTCAAGGAAACTGAGGAGACAGGTCCTGCCAGAAACACACAGCAACCTGCTAATGTTGCTCTGTGAATGCTGCAGGTGTAAATAAAGTTTTAGTCAGTCTTAACAACTCAAGTGACTAAAAAAAAAACAATTAATGCAACTTAAATTATTTTATCTGTGCAGTTAGACCTGGAAGTGCAGTGGTAGTGTGTTTCTATTATTTTGCCTTTCACCTATAATTATTACTCATATTTGTGTACATACATTTGCACACCAGTCACTAAAAAAAGACAGTGAAAAAAACAACAGTCAAATTCAAATAACTGCATAAGCTCACAGGTCCAGTATGATAATGCATCTTTTTGGCAGAAAATATGATTTGATCATATTAAAAGTAATGCCTTTTCTTTGTCTCTGCCATGACAACTGTGAGTTCATGTGGATGTTTCTGCATCATCAGTCTCTATATGTGAGAGGAAGTCTTCCCCCTGTGTTTACTAGTTATCTGGACAATGAGAAGCAGTATACTTGTATTGCTTCATCCCTTCAGTAGTACACTTAATATGCCAATAGTTTGTCTTCAGTACATTTTTTCCTCATACCCCCGTCTCCCAGGAGGTCAGCATGTCTGAAGCAGAGGGCTTCATTTAGCCATCCCATTGAAGACGGTGAGGTGTTTGTGAATCCTTCTAGAGTTTAGATATGTATGAACATATCATGATATTACCTGCATATATGTATGCTGCCTATGCATAAAAGAGCTGGGTTCATCCAGGTTCAGCTGCATCATTAAACAAATAAAAAATGTACCAACACAACAAGAACAGAGAGGGCCACAGCAGCAGGGTGCTCAATGGTTTTCATTGTAAAAGCTGTTAATTAAAAATAATTAGAAAGAAAATTTCTTACGGCTTTTCTGACCTAATGTAAGCCATATTAGAAATTAATGTGACCAGTTAAAAATATTTCTCTTTTTTCTAACTCAATCACATTGATTACAAAACAGTCTTGGAAGTATGTGGGCTACTAGAAATATTCTTCATTTGCACAGTGTACCTGTGTTACTTGTGTTATTCAGAGGACTGAATATTCATGTGTTAGACAAATTTAACATGTCAGTGTGGTTAATTAGCATGGTAAGGCATAAACAGTATTACAGTTGGTGTCTGAGTGGATTGCATTGAGATGGCATCACTCCTCCATCCTCATGACCCTGTGCATCCCTCCACATGTGTCTCCTCTGTTGATGTACACACACACACACACACACACACACACACACACACACACACCACATACCACTGCGTCTGGCTGCAAGGAGCTGATGCCTCACAGCTTCTCTCTCCTGTGATGTGACTTAATACTCGATGGTCACTGCCTTTGTCTTCAGGTATTCGTTGAGAGCCTCTTGTCCTGTTGGGGTGACAAAGACACAGACAGTCAGAATAAATATTAATAATTACCCTTCTCAGCTTCCGAATGTGTGTTTCTCCCCGTCATCTGACTGTAACTGTGATGCTGGTTGATCAGACTAATTGTTTTTTTTCTGAGCCATGTATTTGCATGATCCACAAGATGACCTCATCAATAAAGTTTTCCCCAGTGAGCTGGGCAACACCTTTTAACAAGCATGTGGACGCTTGACCTTGACCTCTTACAAGACTGATTTAAGTTAAACTGCTCAGGCTTAGGAGCTAAGCTTAGAGTTCAGGCTTCACTGAGCCTGGTTTAAATATCCATGGTAACTTTCACAACTTAAACAAAAGTCATGAGATATCAACCATAAATCACATCAATGTGTAATCGTTTTTTTTGTATGAAGTAAACTAATGAGACATTACATGTTAATTATTGAGCATTAGAGGTACTGGCATGCAGATTTTGTTACCTTTGAACAGCACCAGGCTAGTGATTTTACCTGTGAGTGGTGTCTTTCCAAAAATGTTCAACTAGTCCGAGAGTGATGGCAACCCTGACCTAAATGTCTCTTTTTTTCCTCTACTTTAATAACAATGCTTATACTAAAACAATACATGAATAAAAGCAGCGTTTATTCTTTCTTACCCAGGTCTTTGCCAAAGCCAGATTGTTTGAAGCCTCCAAAAGGTGCAGCTACATCAGTCTTGTTGTAGGTGTTAACGAAGACTGTGCCAGCGTTGAGCCTTTCACTGACATACAGAGCTTTGCTAATGTCCCGTGTGAAAACACCCGATGCCAGGCCATACTCTGTAGCATTGGCCCTTCTCAGGACATCGTCCACCTCACTGAGAGAAGACAGGGCAGGAAAGAGAGGAAAAGTCAGACGGTGAGGCCCATGATTGGTCAATGTATAATATAGGGAATGAGTCATTTTGAGGCGTGAGGTCATCTTGAATGAGCCTTACTCGCTCTTGAACTTGGAAATGATCATGATGGGGCCGAATGACTCCTCTTTAGCGATGTACATGTGGTCTTGCACATCAGTGAAAACCGTGGGATCAAAGAAGAATCCTGGAAGCGGACACATAACAGGTTGAACTGCATCATCCTTCTTATCAGAAGCGGCTCACTACACTATCACTCTGCAGTGCAGATAATGCTTCCTCACCTGGTCGCTGCACCTGTTTACCACCACAGACCAAAGTGGCCCCCTCCTTAACGCCAGCCTGACAATACTCCACCAGTTTGTCGAGGTGGGCTTTGTGGTTCTGTGGGCCGTGGTCTGTGGAGCGGTCCAGTGGATCACCGATTTTCATCTTCTTGACCTCCTCAACCTGAGAGAAAAGACATCCAAATAAGACAACCACAAAAGTAGAGAGACCTTTCTAATCTCTGATTTCAGTATGTGACTCTGAGTTTTTACTGAATTGAAGAATGTCTCTGAATTCAAATCAGATCTATCTGGCTTTCTGTCTAGTGTTGATTTATCTTGTCCTCCTAATTGGAAATGACCACTTTACAATCAATTCCTGAAATAAGCTATAACTTAAATTACCAGTATGTATTGGGTGACACTTCATTTCAGGCCCATCTATTGAGAACTTAAAAGCAGCATACAGACAACTGATAAATTGTTTTGCTTGTTTTGATTGCGTAAGACACTACAATGTAGTTTTAGGCAGGTATATGCATTTATAACAAAATAATAACACAAACTAATATAATGTAATACATTGTAAAAGAAAGTTTACATGAGAAATGTACAAAATACAAAGCATACAGCAATATCCACATCAGAAATAAATAAAATGCATTCAGTTGGCTGTCCAGAGGTGTGGCTAAAATCTGAGCTGAGAAGCATCAGCAGTGTGAAATAAAAAGACACATACCACTTTTTTCACAAACTGGTCATGAATGGCGTCTTCCACAAAGAGTCTTCCAGCTGCAATGCAGTTCTCTCCCTTGTTGAAGAACACTGAGCTCATGCCCTGAAATACAGATAACACAGAGGCTTTACCTTGGCAACAATTCAAACGAGAGCAAAATTACAAAAACACACAACCCGCTGAAGGAACTCACCATGCGCACGGCCTTGTCCATGTCGCAGTCACTGAAGATGATGAGAGGGGATTTTCCTCCAAGCTCCAGAGAAACTTTCTTCACATTACTGACTGCACAGCTTTAGATGGGAGGAGAGCATAGATACACAAAGATGAGCAATAATGTGGAGATTTCTTTAGATAGAGTTTTGTACATGTGCTTTAGCTCTCACCTCTTCATGATGTGTTTACCAATCTCAGTGGAACCTGTGAAGCCCAGTTTACGAACGTCAGGATGGTCAGACAGACGCTGACCCACCAGAGCACCTACAAGGAAAGGATGAGTTTAAAATCAACTCGTTTTGCTTTGTTAGTCAACCTCAGGCTTGTGATGCTCGATGAGGAAGCCGATGGCCGAATGTGCGTGTTCCTACCTGATCCAGGAAGAATATTAATCACTCCTTTGGGCAGTCCAGCCCTCGCTGCCAACTCAGCAAACTTCAGTGCTGTCAGAGGAGTCACCTGGAAACAAATTGGAAACAAAAATGTTTTTAGCCACACGAGCAGCAGAGCCCTCAGGATGACAGTGTTGGTCTGTCAGTCCACCACCTTGGCCCACAGTGAAAGCTCTCAACAACTTGCACAGACATTTATGGTCTCCAGAGGATGAATCGTAATGATTTTGGTGATTGTCTGAATTTACATCAAGCAGCACCAGTGGGTCAAAGTTTTTACTTATTGTGTGAATTCATTTCAACATATACCAGATAGACTGGCACAGAGTTTGGTTAAGACATTCATAAATTCTTAAATTCTAATAATTTATATATAACTTTCATCTAGCACCATCAAGTCAAATTTCACATTTCTCTAATACTTTGGTTTAGAACTACAATATCTGCAAAACTGACAACATTCCCATCATTTAGTGCTAATTAGCAAATATTTGTTAAAAAAAAAACAAACAAAAAAAATACAGGTTAAAGGTAGTAAGAATAGTTAACGTTGTACCTCTTAACATCAGTTAGCATTATTGTGAGCATGTAGGTATGCTGTATGGAAACGCAAAGCACGCCATTCCTTTGAACAGCCTTACAGAGCCACTGGCATGATTGTGGACTCTTGTCTTCATCCAATCAGCAGTATTACTACAGGCTGCACAGCCACTTTAATTTCATCTTGTGTGGACAGAGCATGACTGCCAGTGTGGAGGCTGACCTGAGCAGGTTTGAGGACAACTGTGTTTCCAGCTGCCAGGCATGCTGCTGTCTTCCACGCCAGCATCATCAAAGGGTAGTTCCAGGGAATCACAATGGCACACACTCTGAGAGAAAAGAAATGGTGGATTTTTGTCATGCTAATGATGCAAGTGCCTGTGAGAAACTCTAATTCATTTATTTATGTACTATGGAGAACAAAAAAAAAGTGCTAAAAGTTTTAAGGTGTTGAACAGATTTTGTTTTTGCTTCTGATCAACACCTATCTACTTAGGAGATAAAAGCTAGGTGAATGATATTGATAAAGTATATTATTCTTTATTGATTCCAGTGTTTCCCCTCGGTTTACGGGTTTGGGGGGGAGGGGGTCGCCCCCCTAATATAATGGTAGGGGAAACACTGGATTCAGATGGAAAAAATGCAACCTTTACCATAATCACAAATAACATGTGCTGTGTCATAATTTTCAAAGCCGCTAAAAACTTCACTCATCCATCTCTCACCCAATTGGCTCCTTCTTGGTGAAAGTGAGGTTACGATTGGGCCTGGCCTGGTTGATGGGGATGGTGCTGCCCTGTGAAAAGAAGACATGATATATTTCCATCTATTCATCCATATTCTATTGCTGGTTAGCCATGTACTACTATCATTTTGTACAGTTCATGCAAGCTTTAAACACTGGCTTACAGGCTTTAAAAGTGACTGCCTTACTTGGATCTTATCACACCAGCCAGCGAAGTAACGGAAGGTCTGGATGGACATGCCCACGTGGGTCTTGAGGGCCAGAGTGTAAACGGCTCCAGAGTCGATGGCTTCGATGGTGGCCAGCTCCTCCTGGTGCTCCTCCATCAGGTCAGCCAGCCTGTGATTGGAGAAGAAGAGGAGAAACAAATCAGATTGATAACATATTTTAAGATTACCTAATGAACCACTGAAAATCTGTGCAACAAATACCGGCTGTGCCACAAGAGCATTAATTGAGGCCTGTAGCGCACACAGCACTCATTGTACAGATAGTTGTTAAGCTGTTATGGTATTTTATGTGATACAGACTGGTGTCAAGACGCCGGTGTGTGGGCTTACACAGAAAAGAACAATGAAGGTGTTTTGACGAGTGTCATACACCGCTGCCGTGTGTTGCCCTAAGCTTACAGCCGTTTAGTAAGAAGCTTAGTATGAAAAAGTGCACTGACTT
This sequence comes from Scortum barcoo, assembly GCA_023238725.1. Taxonomy (NCBI): domain Eukaryota; kingdom Metazoa; phylum Chordata; class Actinopteri; order Centrarchiformes; family Terapontidae; genus Scortum; species Scortum barcoo. The sequence goes on from CM041537.1 coordinate 22,715,003, forward strand.
GTAGATGAGTCTGCCTCTGTCTCTGGGGTTCATCTTGCCCCACTCTCCCTCTTCAAAGGCCTCCTTAGCAGCAGCCACTGCCTTGTCCACATCACTTATCTGGGCCAGAGACACGTCACAGATGGCCTGCAGGACAGACGTATACAGGTCAAATAATCACAAAGCCAGCAGAGAGAACAGCGGTACTCCAACCAGAGACAAGGCCCCTGTAAGTTCACTTAGGCAGAGTTAGATGCAGGTTATGGAAACATCTATATTTCCTAATTAACTGACAAACCTGTCACCTAAAAATCTATTTAGCTGCAGCCACCAACACTGATTTTGTATTGGACAGAAAGAAGAAATACAAAAAATACTTTTGTTCCCTATTTTCTGCTTACCTTGAAAATAAATATATATAAAGAGAGTTTACATGAGATATATAAAGAGAGTTTACATGAGATAATATGCTTTAGAGAGATATAAAGGTAAAGTTATATTAGTGTTCATTTTGTCTTCAGTTTCTGTCTTTTTGTTCTTACCGTGCCATCGGTGGGGTTGATGGTCTTGTAGGTCTTCCCTCCTTCTGCATCTATAAACTCTCCATTAACAAACAGCTGATGGGGCATCTTTATGGTCATATTGTTGACGTTCTTCTCCACCTGATGAGTTAGAACAGTGTACAAGGCAACAGTCAACATGGTGTCCTCCTGGGGCAAATCGGAAACAAATACCAGCCAGGGACAGCAGTTGTCTGGGACTTTAAGCACAAATTCACTTACATAGTCGACAATCAGTTCCTCTTCATCGTCCTCCCCTCGGAGCTTCCTGACACACAACTGGATGAAATCCTGGAAGGTGGTGTTCATGTAGACGTCCTCGTTCTGCAGCTGGCAGTTACTGGCCTGAAGCTTCACCTCCTCCACCAGCCTGGAAACGTTTATTTTGGCAAAAAAGACAAATGTATTTAGTCATAATAACAAGATTATGAGTATGTAAAGCTAGCAGCTCTGTGAGGCTGTACCTGGCATTTAGCTCAAATTATCATTGTGCTGAACATTAGCAAGCTTAAAGTGACAAAGCTCACATGCTTATAGATGTTTGTGCCAATCCAGCATGTAGATGTTGAAATAGTTCACTAAAATAAGTAAAAACTTTTACTTGCTGGCGACACTACAGAAATAGCACAAATCTCATGGCAATTCATGGAGTAGTAAAATTTCACCTCTCATGCCTGTTATGGCAACCTATAGTCATAGCTTACTTTTTATTAATAATAGTTGCTACTGTACAGTGAAAATATATACAACATTACAATAAACATACACATGAATAGATCAATGTTTTAACTTTAAACTTGACTGTGTTAGTATTTGGTAGTTATACACAGTCTGATGGGAAGGTTACCTAATGACCTATGGTGTATCAGATAAACTATTATAATTCTATTTAAGGAGATACATTTATCTTTCTCCGTTTTCCCATTACCTGACCACGTCCATGGAGGCAGCACCAGACTTGAAAAAGTCAGTGGAGTCTTCAATCTGACTGACATTAGTCAGAATGCTCTGCCACACTGCCTGTAAGGAAAAAATGCCAGATATCAGCATTGGAAATTTTTTAAGAGGACGAGTACTCATGTTGATGGCAACTTCTCAGATTTTCTTCAGCTTCCAAAGAGTTGGTAAAAGAGGAGACCCTACCCTCATCTGCTCAGCGAAGGTTTTCTCCTCCTCGGTGAGCTCCACAGCAGCACTGCTCCCTGAGCTGAAGTACTGTGCTGCAGCGATCATCTTCCCATCCTCAAACTGAAGGTTCTTCACCAGCAGCTGCACAGAAAGAGACCACGAAATGATCACAAGGCCGAATAAATGTGAAACCGGTTTCACCATAAATCGAGCTTTAAAAAAAAAATTAGATTAGCAGTAGTGCAGTCAGAATAAATCATGTCTGCTTTGGCGGTAATGTGTTAAATGGAGTCAACAAAAAGAAAGACCTCAATCTGACAAGCTCTATTTAAGAGTTAATAGAAATATTCATGTGTCACCTTTCAGTGTAGCGATTTTTTGTTTTGGGTCATTTTTAATGCATTTTAAGGGCCTGTGGGAAATGTGCATACACTGGGTCATCTTTCCTGAATACATACGGTAGATTAAGTTGCACCCAAAATGTAAGAATGAACTTTTGACAGCTTAAATGAACTTTTGACTACACTGACATTGTTATACATGCTTACAAGTTTACAATCAGGTATTTGTGACACAGAGATGAAAGCTGTCTTGGCACACAAACAGTGCTGTCAGGTGAAATGTAATGTGGGGACAGCTCATAGCACACGTGCCTGTGGTGATGCAGGGTGTGTGCGGACTTGTGGTCAAGCCTCTTCAGAGAGCAGTCATACACAGTCCAGTACAGAGGGTGGCGGTGTGACATATTGTACCCCTGGCAGAGGCTGGCACACAAACTCACACAGCCTGCCAACACACACAGCTAACAGGCAGGCTGCAAGATGGCTAACACTGCGCTGCAGTCATTCAATGTCTTCCTGACGGAGAGGCTGACAGCAGCTGCCGTGGACATCTTTGGGTTTGTGGAGAAGACGATAATAGACTACCAGGAGGAGGTGTACCGGGCTCAGCTGGAGAACCAGAGGTTACAGAGGCTGCTGGATTTGGTCTACAAACCCCAGATAAGACTGCACAGAGCAGGTACATATATCTATTTATCTATAAACGTGTGAGTGTACACTGCTGCTCACCGTCGGTCAGCATGCTAACATTATAATTATTCAATAACTAAAGCGTGTTAAAGTTACAAGTGCTTTGTCTCCGCAGCATCCAGCGACATTAGCTCCTGTTTCCGTGCTAATGACAGACAGCAGGTACCTGTCGAGGACTACGTTTCCTGTCAACTTTCAAAATAAACCTTTATTTACATGTTTTGTGAGGACGTCCGTGTTAGCCAGACTCTGAGGCAACGTGGGCACAAATGACAGTGTCTTCATTTTTAATTCAGTACATAGATAACGAAATACTTCCTTTCCAAAAGACACAGTTTGTGCTTGTATATAAAAAGGTAACATCCGCTCTGGTACAGTATCTACACTGTGACACAGACGAACGCCAAACTTACTTATAAAAATATGCGAATTAAAAGTGACTTCATTTATTCGGACACATGGACTGTTTGTGGATCAAAAACGTGATAATATACATTTGTGAGATAAACTGGTAAATTCGGCTTGCATCTGATCCGCCTCACAATATCCAATCAATATCTGATTTGTCACTTCTCTCTCACTCCACTTGCAGTTTTGTTGTACATGTAGGCTGATGGGTGATTTTTTTTTAATCTACACAAATGTAAGTAATACACAGTTATTTGTTGACTCATTAAATATAAAGTGCTTTATTAACAGTGTTGAAATGAATGTCATGGCAGAGCCCATGTGCAAATTTGCAAATAATATACAGAAGGAGTAAGCATGAAGAACACTTGGTGTCTGGACAGGCTCAGTGATATGCCCATCCTAAATCTGAATAATTCACTAAAACTAACTTCTAAACAGGAACAGAAAATTAAACAAGGAGATGATGGCCCAGTGTTTAAAAAACCCTTAAATTGAACACTGAGCTAAATGTTAGTTTACTTTGTCCTTGTCTTTGTGTCTTGTGTATTTTCAGATTCGGTCTAAGTCACAGCATTTTATCCCTTAATGCTAACATATAATCCAAGGTTGCATGGAAAGCATGTGGACGAACTGCAAAATGCATTTTCATAATAATATTGTGAACATTTTGTTATTGGTGAGCATGTGTTAATAAATTTGTACAAACAACATGTTAAGGTGATGCCACATACTGTAAGTGTATTTTGGATTAATTTCCTGTTTAATTCTAACTAATAATTCTAACCTGTGACCTTGTATGTGTCTGGTGTTGTTATAGTAGAGCCAGACTGAATGTGGCGTCTGGCCCATTAACTCCCAGTAATTTTTTTTATGAGAATTGGCTCGCAAAAAGCATGTTGGGATTGTGGGAGAAAGTAAATCATCATTGACCTAAAGGGGTGAAACAAAACTACACAGTATCTAATCACATGTGAGATCCTTTGACTTTTAACTATCTTAAATCAGCCAACATATTTTACTTGTAAACCCAAAAGCATAAAAAAGTATTTGGGATAACAAGATGTTTGCACCTGCTCAAGACTATAGGGATATTCATGTCATATCAAGTAATCAGATTTCAGAGTTTCTGACTTCAAAATCCAAGTTAGCCTCATATCAAATTTCTCCATACAGTGCAACTGTGCGTCACCTTCAGGGAACCAGTAGGAATAAAGACAGTCAATAACAACCTAGCAGTATTGTATACAGACAAGAGCTTTAGTGTCTTGGATGTTGGCTTTTGGTGTTACATCGCATTGAGAGCCATTTCAGCCAATCACAATTAGGAGCCATTTGCTCAGGTATCTTGCTCTGTGATTGCTACCTCGTGTGTAGTGAATGATCACTCTGATTCCTTTCATAAAGTGAATTCACTTTTACCATTTCAGATGAGGTCTCTTGATCTCTTAATGCCCACTATCTATGAATAACCCCGGTGCTTATCTGAGAACATTTCCCAGACAGAAAAAGCTCAGGTATGCAAATTTGAGGGCAGCAAAGATGGAAAGATTCAACCAGCTCAAAGGACCTACAGTCTCACCTTTATTGGCTCATGTTGTTCACACACTCCTGTCTTTCATTAGGTGTTACGACTGATTATGATATGAGAATAGCTCATATTGCAATTGTGCAGGAATCACATTTTCTAATGTTTGGTGTGCTGCAAGCGCAAGTCTACTCACTGTTTTCCAACTATAACTTGCATTTGATGTCTCTGCTGCTGTTAGGACGAGCGTCACCGCTGGGCATCATTCAGGTTTCCCAACTTCTAATTCATGTGTGATCAGAGAAGTGATTTTTTTTTCTAGCTGCTACCAAAAACATTTTCCTATCCACTGTTACAGATTCAAGGCAGATCGATTTGCCCACACCAACACAGGAGGTTTGTGCTCAGGAGCAGCAGATACAGAAGGAATGTATTCCCACTGAGGCCAACGAGGAGCCAGTCACCCTGCCCTTGAAGGAGGAACTGACTGAACCCTGCACCGGGTCTGTGGAGGCACCTGTGCGTCCAGCATACAGCAGCATTACGGACACACTAACTCGGATTGCCACAGTTGGGGAGCATGAAGAAAATGAGATGCCAGACGACCTAACTCAAGCTGTGGCAGGTGGCGATCACTGCGAATACAAAGCGCCGGGCAGCCTAACCCGAGTCATAACAGTCGGAAAGCACTTAGAGTTCAAGATGCCATCACAAGTAGATCAACAATTACCACCCTTTGGAGTATCTCCGGTGTATACAAAGAGGAAAAACATGTTTTTTTGTAGTATTTGCTGTCAGCCTTTTCTGAAGAAAGTGGAGTTAAAATTGCACCTCGCAGCTCATGCGGCAGACAGTTTACCAAAGTCCAGCAGCAAAGTGTTCACCTGCTTTCTCTGTGGCAGAGTAACAGACACCAGGAGTCAAATGATCTGCCACATGAGGACGCACACTGGCGAGAAACCCTTTGCTTGTCCCATTTGCGGTAACAGATACAAAGTCAAAGGTCATATGAAAGAACATATGAGGACTCACACTGGGGAAAGGCCTTACACCTGCTACATCTATGGGAAAAGCTTCAACAGATCTTCGACCATGAGCAAGCATGCCCGGATCAAACACAGGGAGAACATGCCGTTCAAGTGCATGCAGTGCAGCCAGCGCTTCCCCTTGCTCGTTGTGTTAAAACAGCACATGAAGACGATCCACGACGTCACCTTATCTGTATGAAGTACCGTTGGTGATGCCGACTACTGATGGCTCATAATGGCTTCTTCGTAGGTTTGTTATTTATGACTCTTGTTTTTGAAGTGCTTTCCCCAAATTAGCCCTCATGATCACTGCACAAATACGACACACTACTCAGATGCTCCCGGTGAGTCACTGTGATTGCAATCTGCTTCTAATCTAACATATTTTTACATACTAAGTAAAAATATTTAGAAACGCTCAACTCACAAAGAAAATGGTTCAACAACTCCTGGACTTTGACAAGTGTTTAAAGCTACACATGCAAATAAAATGCATTTCAAGGGCTTTCATAATTCTACAATGTTGTTTTTTCGCACTGTGTCTTTCAACTTTGTTATAGACAGTTATAGACAATATTTGCGACTTTGTTCTTACCTGTCATATACTGTTTTGAAGTCCAATGCTAATAAATACTACTGTAACTACCGCTGCAGTTTCTTTGTTGTGTATTTGTGAGTAATACAAGTGGATGTCGAGCCATGCTAACACTGAGATTTTTGAGGCAGGTATCATTATTCATACTCCACTGATGTCCACTTTTTGACATAATTCAAGGGATCCATGTCAAAATGTTACAGCAAATAAACAGTAGACTCACATTGCTGCTTTGTAATGATGTAGAAGTTACTAGGGCGTGTCAATACACTGTGACATCATGCTGACAGTAGTCAGACGTGTAACAAACTTTTGACCAGAGGGGTCAGTGAGACGGTATGAATGGATTTTAAAGGGGAGCTCTGCAGATTTTATACATCACAGTGTGTTTACAGGTTGGGAAGTTCGACTGGATATAAGAAAAATTGTATAAAGCCTTTTGTGTATCTTCGACCCAACTGTTGAGAAGTACTGTTGCATTGTGGGTAATACAGCACAAGGAAGAAGAATGCATAAAAGAAAACAGCTGTTGCTGAATTATATGAAACATCTTTTAAAAATGCAGTGCAGCATTGTACTGTCATTAAATTGTTACATTGTTGCATGTTGCTACATTGCACTGACCTATGTGAAAGGTACTATACAAATAAAGTTTGAGAGATTGAACATACTTAAATATAGAAGACTCTGAGCAGCATTTGCTAATTTATTGTTGTGTTGACTTGTGTTGACAACAGCTAATGTCTACAATCTATAGCTTGGCCGTTTGGAAAGAATAAATGCAAACTGCATCCAGAGACAGTAAATGCAGTCTTTACATACACTACAAGAATTCATGTTTTAGTGTGACACACATACAATAAAAATAGTTGCTAGTCTTCTGAATTGCGTAGACCAGTTTTCCCACTCTTGACCAGTTTGTACCAACATGAAGCTGAGCTGGCTCTGAGGCAGTGATCAAAACTATCTCAAAGGTAAAACTCCTGATGGGTGTGGACTGATGGGAGCACTATTTTGACGCTGACGACTTTGTTGTGCACTACAAGTGTAATGCATTTTCTGTTTCCATCCTTGCAGATGCCAAACAACCAACTGCACCCACGCCCGTGGAGGAGATTCTCCCTACACAGCAGGAATGGAGCCCTGTTGGGTGCCCGGATGAGCCAGGACCCTCCCAGGTCAAAGAGGAGCAGGAGGAGCAGAAGGAGGAGCTGTGGATCAACGGGAGCGAGGGGCACCTTTCAGCAGAGGACAGCGATGATGGGGACGCTTTGACGCAAGAACTCATCAAAACAGTGCAGCAGTTAGAAGACTGCAGAGCAGCAGAGGAGGGCAGAGAGCCACAGCAAACTCCTCCAGAGGATTCAAAGCACTCTGAAGAAAAGACAAGCACCACCTTGTACCGCTGCCACATATGTAACTACATATTCACCAAAAAATCTGTGCTTACATGGCACCTCAAGACACACGAAAGCAAGTCTCAGGACAACAAGGGAAACTTTGACTGTCACATATGTGGCAAACACATACCCTGTCAGAGCAATCTGCAGAACCACATGAGAGTGCACACAGGGGAGAGACCCTACAGCTGCCATTTCTGTGGCAAGTGTTTTAAACTGAAAGGACACATGACAGAACATATAAGAACTCACACAGGAGAGAAGCCTTTCAGCTGTCATATCTGTGACAAATCTTTCAACAGAGGTTCAACTTTGAGGAAGCACGTTTTAGCCAAACATAAAGAGGAGAGACCGTACAAATGTGGGGACTGTGATGAGCTGTTCACCGAAAGGCTGCTGATGAAGAGGCACATGCGAAAAGTTCACGGCATCAAACTGTCCACGAGTCAAAGTCCCGCCTAGGACTTCAGAACATGTCTTTAATGGTGCATGCTGCACATAGTCTAAAACCTGAGTAGAGGATGGGGTGAGGCATCTTTTGACAATGTTTGATACTTGCGACACTTGCGAGTTTTCGTACCAATACCAGAATATTGAGGGTTCTAATTACAGTAAACTACAAAATCCTTTTCTTTTTCACATGAAGCCAAACTTCTCAAATGTTAAATGTTTAATAACAAGGAGCCATAAAGGGACTTTGCTTGAGTAAACTGCAATCTAGAATTAACTAAATTATTATTTAAAAAGGGAATAGTTTGATCTTGTGGTGCAACTTTTGGTACTCAACAGCTTTTGATACTAAGTACTACAGACAGTTTGATCTGTACCAAAAATGTATTGAGGTTCAATAACCAGCCGTTGTAGACTCAGTAGATTAAAAACCATACAAAAACACATAAAAGAGATAGACAGTGGAGTACCATCTGTTCTCTACCAAAGCAGAGGTCACATGATTATTATTATAGTCATTTGCTAAACTTAAGGTGTTTTGGATATTTATGTTCTATAACTACCATTTCCTCTGTGTTTATAACCTCTGGTGAACATTAATATGAAAACAGGAAAAAACAGATGTCTTTAGTTCATTCTGCTCTTATTAACCATTTCAATGCAGTTTGCTTTAAAAAAATTTTTCTAAATCAAATTAATGTGCACCAAAATAACATATACAACTGTCGTCTGTCAACTCGTGATACCAATGTTGGACTATAACGTTGTTTTGTTTTATTTATATACTGTATATGGTACATATCAGTTGTATTTTTTTTGTTTTGCCAAAGTTCAACCATACTATTAACCTGTTGTACACCAGCTATGTGAACACAAAATATAAACACATTCAGGTGTGGCAAGAATGCATCACTGTCTTCTTCTGTTTTTTTTTTTACTGTATCACATATTTAGACATTTAGACTTGAATACAAAACCGGTGTGGAAAATGAGGGTCAGACTAATTCAAGAGTGTGTATTTATTGTTTACAGTAAACAGTAATACTATATACTATTTACAGTAAATATTTACATAAAAATTGGCCTTACACAGCTATAAGCTGCACACTGGCAACTGCGTTCTACTATACTAGTAATAAAGTTTGTAGAAAAGCTTTCTATATCAGCCACACAACATTTTAAAAGTCAGAGAAGCTTTCATATCAAGACAGAACCCCAGATAGAGGCCATATTAAGTGATTTCCTGCTCTTTGAGCACAGGAAGTTACTTTTTGTGTCTTTGTGGCAGCAACCAAAGTGAACAGCTCCTGGAACAGCTCTATACCTATTCAGTGTTTGTAGTTATCAGTTATTGATTTTTACTTTGAAAATGTGGTCCCTAGTCCCAAGTTTAATAAGATGACCTACCGCCTTGCCGTCATTGCCAAACAGCACCAGGCCTGCCTTGGTGACGATGCCGGGCCGGCTGGCTCCAGGAATCTCCAGGGGCTGACCTTTAGCTGCCGTGCCGTTATCCACCAGAGAGGAGCCGTAGAAGGTCACTTTCTTTGGAAAGACAGGCACAGAACAGCACAGTGTTGGTGAAGACAATATCTAGTAGAACTAAATGATTGTTACTGTCATTGGAAGCACTACTTTCTGCAGTGTTAAAGCCCCGAAAAATTGCCTTAAAAAAAGGTATTTCTCTGTACCATTTAGCTGTTATGACTGTAATACAGGAGTATCTGATGATAACCCAAACTGTACTAATTAAGCAGAAATGGGTTTGTTTATGTAGGATCCCATCAATCACAGGATGATGTTTCTGGGATGTTCAGTTCTTCCCATCAACACACTGAATAAGGGCAATTTAGCACAAGTAACATGAAACTCTACCTCTGAGGATTATTTACTGAAATGGTTTTCTATTAATTTGAACAAAACAGGAACCAAAATCATTAACATAAATATTGTCTTTGTAATGGTGATATAAAATCTGCAGGTGCAAGAGATTGTACTGCCACTGAATGTGTATACTGTACATTCATAGGTCATTTAATAGGAATGTTGTCCTAAACTAAATTATTTTAAGTTTTCTGGAGCAATCCAATTTAAAATGAATAATTGTGAAAAACTTAATATTCATATTTTTAAGATGTACTTATATTATCAATAGAAAACATTAATTCTGACATAACCAAGCATTCAGAAATATACAGTCCAGTCCCAGAACAAAGAACCCAGATGAATGATTGGCTGCTCTCAGCACAGACAGTGTGCAGTTACCTGTCCATCAACCTCTGCCCAGGCACCAGGAACTTTGTCATTTCCACGGATCCAGTTGTGGAGCGCCTCAGCAGACTGGTTCCAGTCAATCTGCCGACAGATGGTCATTACATCTTCAGATAAGATTTGAAGCACTGAAATATTTGACTCTGAAAACCACACATATAAATTTATGTAGTTTTAATTCTACTCTTTGAGCTTTCCTTGAGTGCAGATTCAGACATATTCAAAATCCCATCTTTTAACTTATATCTAAAGCTAGAACTACCAAATCCTTTCATTGCAGTTTATTTTCAGGATTTATCCATTTATCATTTTCTCCATTAATCATATGACATTTCCTTTCATTCGCTTGTTATATTTGTTTATTGTTTTTCTAGATTTAGATCTTATTTTGCCACTCAAAAGCAATGGTATTGTCAAAGTTTCTGGTCTTCTATTATAGTTTAGAGTCACTATTTATCAGCGCTGTTTTTGTTGTTCTTTGATAGTTTAGTAGGTCCACAGATCCCTCATAAATTAGTAACTTTAGTACTAACTTTTTTTGGGATTGTGAAGACATGGATTGAGAAGTAGGCAGATCTAATCTCCCCGGATGTCCTAGTACATTACCTTAGAATTGTCTTTCTTCTGAATGCACTCATATGTGGCCCCCTCCTGTGGCTGGATGATCCTTGGGGCCCTCCCTTCTGCAATCAGCCTCACTGCTTCCACCTGGAACCAGAACGATGCAGTTCAAGGCACTGACGCAAAACATGTGTGCTATCTTCATGAACTTTGTCATCACAGTGTTTGTTATGCTGGCAAAATGGGGTGGGGGCTCACTGTAGAGAATTGGAGGTTTTTGTACGATAGGAAAAACAATTCAATGGTCAATAGTGTCTTTATACCACACAACTTTACTCTTTTGATTCACTCTCACTTAGCTGCTTAGTCAGGTATTTTTGGGAGGAGTTGGTGGAGGCCAAAACAGAGCAAAAAGTGGAGTGTAGAATGGAGCCACATTGGTTGTGGCCTCAGACACGACCTCATGAGTGCTAATCTGCTGAACGCACTCAAGCAGCTAAAAAACTCTACATCTGCTCGTTGATGTGTGTATACCTGTATGTTTCTGTGTGGTACTGGCCTGTCTGTCCCACAAGACCTCAGTTTGCTTTTCCTTTAAAGTGAATCAGTATTTTGTGGTCACACCCCACATTATTAATGTCCTGCATTATGGAATGTCTTTATATTGTACATGTTTTCTCTGCACACCATACTTTCTCCACAACTCACAAGACAGCCTGTGTTTTCTCCACCCACAATGCTTTGCCCTGTTAGTACGCTCACCGTGCCTTTGACTCCCTCCGGAAAGAGAAATCTCTTATAGATTGTGTTGACAGTGTCGTTGGGTTCAACATCACACTCCCTCTGCAGCAGGATCGGCCCGGTGTCCAGTCCATCGTCAGCCCAGAACACTGTGAATCCACCCTTTTTGTCACCATGGATCAGGGTCCTGTGCGTCAGAAGCAGCAGGTAAAGGACTGAAGCTAAGCTGGCGCTACGCTAACCACGACCCGAGAAGCCTGTTCATCACTCACCAGTTGATAGCAGAGGCTCCCCTGTGGCGAGGCAGCAGGGAGGGGTGGTAGATGATGGAGCCGTGTTTGGGGTGGTCGATAACCTCCATGGGGATGAACTGGGAGCAGAAGGGCAGGACGTTGAGCTCGGCACCTGTGGCCTTGTACTGAGCCACCACCTCCGGGATGGCCTGGCCCTTCACCCGCCAACGGGGGAACTTGAAGACAGCAACTCCATCCTTCTCCGCCTCAGTTGCTGCAGGACAAAAGAATGAACAAGCTTTTAAATTGTGTCATAAAATGGCTCTAGTCACAAAGGTATAATAAGATTTTATTATCAGGGGGATTATGAGGGGAAGACAGGGATCCTTTTATCAATTTGCCTCAAGTTGTCTTCACTCTCAATCATCTCAACCTCCATCAGAGAATAAAAGCAGCCCATGCTGGCCAGTCATAGTTTGTTTAATTCATTTAGAAAATGAAATGAAACATACTTTTCACAACACGGAGAATTTGTGGCTGTAATTTGTAGCCAATAAAACTACATTTATTTCTAGCCCTTCTTTATTCTTCTGCAGTGCTCTAAATCCAAATAGTTTTTATTGCTGGTTATTGTCAGATATAAAAGATGTTGATTGGAAATTGTCAGATATAAAGATAGCTTACAGGTAATGACGCACTGCACTTGGACACCATTGCTCATGACTATGCAACTTTGATACGTGCTACATCGATTTTTTTTTTTTTTTTTAGTTTACAGGAACAAAGTGATAAAGGCGATGGTGTAAAAAGTCCAAAATTCATTTGGCACCATCCAGAATCTATTCAGGGCAGGTGTGCCAGATGATAGGACTTATGTTGCTTGGAAGCTAGCACTCTATAAAGCTTCAGTGACAAAGGAAATACTGTATTTTCATTAATATTTCACTCTAACTGGTCACACAGCCATGAAGTTTTTGCAGAGCTAAAGCTCCGGTCCTCACCCAGCAGGTCGGCCTTTCCATCCTTGTCAGGGATGGTGAAGACTCCTACGATGGTGTGGCCGTCCTTCCTCAGCTCCTTGTAAACCTCCTGGCCGAACAGACTCTGACCAATCACTGCAATCTTCATCTTCACACCTTGCTGTGTTCTGTCCCATCAGGGTAACCAGAAAGTATGTTTGTAATTTGTACAAGTAATCAAAGTGTTTGGATTATGTCACATATGACAAAAAAGTAAGGCTTTCTTGATCTACGGTTTTAATTTTGCATATAATTTTCTATGCTTGCAACTGTGAAGCAACTCAAACGCATTAATTTGTTTCAGTCTTTCTTTGGCTAAAGGGCGCTTAAGGCTTAACTTGAAATAAATACACTGACTTCAAAATAGGCTCAGCAAAGTGCAGACAAATCAGAACACATCTGCGAACATGCCAAAGTCATAACTCGTATGACTCGGTCCAAAGAGCACACTGAGCAGCTCTTCGGTGGTTTCACAATGGGGTGACTGAAGCATGACACAGTTTGATGAATAAGGCAAAAAAAAAAAGTGCACATGTAGACGACTTGCATTACAAATCTATTTTCAGAAGAGACTAAACTGTATGTTAAATGTGTGTGCAGACACTTTATCAAAAGCACATGCAAGAATGTATTTACGTGCCCTGTATAGTTGTATTTTAAGCTTTTTGGACTGTATTCTTGAGTAAATACTGCCTACACAGTCACATATTTTGCTTTGTTTGTCACTTTTCAGTTTGTATAACTTCATATAGACATGCTCAGTATAAAAATAGTGATAAAAAAAACAGTGATATGATACAGTGTAACCATTACACAGCACTTTCTCTCTAAGTGCTCAACTGACAGTTTAGTGACCCTGAACAGAGAGGGGCGGGGCATGCCGTCCTGCCAACCAATCAAATCCCTCAATGTAGCTCCTGCCTACGGTTTCCACCAATCAGAAGCCCGGAGGAGCTGAGGGGATTTGACAGCCCATTGAGTGAAAACGTCCACAGACTTTACAGTTCAGGATAGAAAGTTTAAGCGCAAAGTTAAATTCATGTTAAAAATCGCACTTTGTGAAGTCATGTGCAGCTATAATGTGGAGGATTAACATTAATACCCTGTAAGGTGCTGCAAACACAAACAGTCTCGTGTTACAAACACACACAATGTGTGTGTGTGTGGACCATTCAGCAGTCCCCTCTCTCATTTATAGGCATTATGCATGCTCATCAGAGGGTTATGAAACAGGAGAGAAACACTGAAGTGTGTGTCCTTACCCCTGCTTGCAGACCCAGCGGTCCTCTGCTCGCCTGGAAAGAGCGATCGGACACAGACAGTTGCTTTTTAATTTCCTCCCCTCGAGCCACACATGCATGCCGCCCAATTACGTAACATGCAAATGAAGAGGAGTGATTGGACAGGGACGGGCCGTGAGGCTGCAGGGGGCGGCCTATCAGCTGCTCATGTCTCAGAGTCAAACCAATCACGCGGAAACTGAGAAATGTCAGCTGTGATAAATCATTACAATGAAGACTAGAGCTGTTCGTCCTGCAACATGATCACTTCATACCACTTTGAAAGTGAGCAAAAAGTATCCTAACTGTTTGAACTTTATTTTTTCTTACAATATATGTTACAATATAAGTTTTTTCTTTTTCTGTATACCAGAACAACAGTGAAATAGAGAATCATACTCAGACACTTTTTGTATTTGTGTTAAGGGAAGCAAGAACAAATTATCAGTGAGTGGAAAAAAACACAGACACTAAGTGACTTACACAAAACCAAATGACTGATTGAATAACTTTATTATCCCACAGGGAAACTGGCACAAAGCCGAGCAGCTGCACATTAAAAGAAAGAAAACAGTACAGCAATAAGCAATACATATAAGACGTAACAGCAACCTGCAGTGCTTTAAAAAACATAAAACCGTCTCCAGGGAATAACAATATAATTTGGTTGCTAAATAGAGAGACTGATACAGTTACATTACACAAATTAATTAAGCAAACTTATGTACATTTTGAAAGAGGAAGTAACGCATTTCTCCTGTCAAAAATTAAAAGCTGAACATAAGAACAATAAAACACGTCTTTTTCTACCTGTGCTGCTGTTAAACTACATTTTAGCATTTGCCATTATCCTGTAACCCATCTGTATTACCCATTAATATTAAAGGTTATGCTTCTCATAGACAAATTGAGCATTTCAAATGCTCGGTAGACTAAAAGAGGCAATGCTAGTTTTGACTGCTCATTTCAAGTAGCCAATAGAAGTGTACCCGTTAACTAAGTGTCTAGTCAGTGTTCTTTCCAGCAAGCAGGATGATAAAATTAGATCATATTAGTTGAGCTCGTCACCTCCTGAAATGTATGTAGCATCACTTCACTCAAGCTTGTCCGCAGAGTTATGTAGAGTATACAGTAATAACAGTGTCTCCTTGTTGCTTTAAGCTTGTATTGAATATACAAAGTTCCCCAACAGCCTACACATAAAAGAATATTTCACGATGAAGCTGAAATAAGGCAGCAGTAGACAGTCACAACGGGTTGTTCATCAGCCATAAACTCTTAACAAGTTATCCAAAATATCTAACCAAGCCAAAACTCAACTCAATCTCTACACTGCACAGCCAGTTACTCATCATACCCGGCAATGGGAAGTCGGTTAGCTTCTCTCACATTACTCTCATGGTCGTGCAAACACACATGATTAAAGCTCACTAACTGACCTGGGAGCTGATAAGGTTACAGATGGGTCAGAGGACAGGAAGTCCGAAGTCTACATGTGGACAGAGGGCAGCAAAACAGCAAATCTACAACCTGGAGACATTCAGTGCAACACAGAAAATGTTATTGTGTGCAGCAGAAAAGAAGGGTTTTTTTTTAAAAGCATCTTTAAGTTTCACCCCTGCATTCTGTCACATTTTCATTTTTTGGTAGTGTTTTCTTGTCAGTTCATGATCTACCTTTTGTCTCAGTTGAGAAACAGCAGAGCTTTCAGTCACAGAGCATCAGCTTCTCCAAGTGCATTTTGTGTCATTTGGATTTCCCTCTTGACCTCCGTTACAAACGCTCTCTTCATGATATAATGGCACACACTGTTCAGATGATTTTAAAGCACTCTGGGCATACTGACTAGGCTGATAAAGCACAGTTACCTTTCTTCTATATAATTTGTCAGTGGGTCCTGTGTCCTCACTGAGGCAGTCTTGTTTGCTTTTCAGCAAATGTAATTTTTATCCTTCCAGTACTGATACTATGGTGGGACTCTATGTGCCTTTAAAGGTAAAATGCCAATAGTGTACCACAAGAAAGCACAACACTGATTGTTAGACTGAGACATTGCATTCAACTTAACCACATGGATGTTGACACGATGTGCAAGAAAGTCAAACCTCAGGAGCAAATATGCTGTGAGAACATTTTTTGTTACAAAACTCTCCAGCTGGCCTACCTGTATCTTTTCCCTCGCATTAGCAACGATTTAAAGCATTTCACCTTTGAGCAATCAGCACTGATAATAAAGCATCATCTTATTTTTAAAACAAACAGCCATCTATAGAACTATTTTAACTTAATAACCACTGTGCTTGCATCACTGTGTGTATTTGTGTGTGTGTATTTGTGTGTGTGTGTCAAGTCAAGAGCAGAGAGAGAGAGAGAGGGGAAGAGATAGTTGAGGGAGAAAATGAAAGAGTAAAAGCGAAGGAACAATAGGAGAGATGTAAAATTAGCCATGTTGTCAGGGCAGTTTGCACTTGGCTTTACAGGAATTGTCATCAGGGTAGCAGATTCAGGGAAGCCCCCCTCACTCTCTGGTTTTTTTTATCTCTCTCTCTCTGCATGAATGTTCCTGTCACAGATTGCATAATACAAGTCTCCCCAAAGTGAGACACGTTGTCCAGTGGGTCTAAATGTTGTAACTTATTTGGACACTGCTGCTTTGGAGCAATTATTCCAGTTTGGGAGGTCACAAGTGGACCTGCAAAGAAAGTGAACGTCTGCTTAGAGAATGCAGAGAATTAGATTATGAAAGTTGAAACCACTCTAATGTCTGCAGGCTAAATATTATCCAAACTTGGCATAAAGACAGGGAACAGGGGGAAACAGCACAGTTCTGCCCAGAGTTAAAAAATAGACTTATTAGCAAATCTAAAGATCATTTATTAACATATTGTACCTCATCATTTAATCCGAGCGCAGGAGAAATGTAAAACTTTCCTAAACTGCCAAAAAAGAGACAAAATCACACCTTCAATATTTTTATTCAGCAAAAACAAGGCATCTCTTTCAGACGCTTTTCCAAACCCCTGTCAGAGAAAAGGTATTTTGCAACATTATTTGAGTCCATTTGGTCTGTCAGGATTGATAAAATCTACTTTATAGGCCATTCATGGTGCCATTATGATACATAAAATTGGAATAAATTGTGATAACATTTTTATTACATGTTGCCCCCGTAAAGCTGCATACACATCAGCCAAGTTTACTTAAAATAATGCAACAGATCCTTTTTTTCCTGATTAAATATGATTTTCTTTTTTAATGATGTATAGTATATTTAAGTATATGACCAGCAAATCCGCTCTGGGAAAAAAAGATTTCCAAAGCAAAATCGTGATGTGTTTTATTTAACCCATATACTCTCTCAGTGTGTGTGTGCCTTGGAAATAACGAGATTGAGATCCAGATTGATCAAATAACAGATCAGTTCTCTCCAATGACAAGAGAAAAAAAACTGCAGGCGTCCCTCCTCTTTGCGGAGGCCAATCCTCGCCTGTCTCCATGGCAAACCATACCCCACCCCACCCCCCCAAAAAAAAAAAAAAAGGAAGAAAAGCCCGAAGAGGACTCGGTGTTTTCCGGCTGTGCTCAGGGCTGTGGGAGCGCAGAGCTGCTGCCTGTGAACGCGCTCCGGACGCATCAGTCGGCTCTCGGTGTGAGATTTGTTTACATCCAGTCAAACAAGTGAGAAACAAAGTGTCCCGCTGCTGAGATGGACAACGCTGATCAGGTGAGCAAATGAAAGCACCCACTTTTTTTTTTTCCTTTTTTGCCTCACAGATGCGTGTGATTGTGTGCTAAATTGGCCGGATGCGGTGCTTAATTGGCGGTGGGAATGAGCGAGCCTCTCTCCTCCCCTCTGTGTCCTCACACAGCTCGCCTCTGCGGGGACGTTTCAGGTGCTCAAATTACCTCTGGGATTTATCCGTGTCTTGGAGTGGGTGAGTAGAAACTGCTTGAGAAGTGTTTTTGTTTGTTTGTTTGTTTGGTTTTGTTCTTGTTGCATGCAGTCAATTAACCATGCAGTGCCATACACCAGTGGATTATATAATATAGGATGTGATGGTTTTGTGATGTTGTCCCTGCACTGACTCAACATCTGGGTTTGCCTCAATAAATTCCTGTATCTCTCTGGTGCAACTTGAACTTCATCACATCTGTTGGCCCGAATAAATTATATATGTGTGTGTGTGTGTGTGTGTGTGTACTTTCACACGGTGAGGGACCTTCCCCGCAATCATCTCGGCTGTGATCCGTCTCACCGTGACTAAATGGCTCAAGTTTATGTAAGGACTTATAGCTCCGTGAGAACTATATGGCAGCGGAAGCCTCTATGTGGCGTTTCAATTGTGCGTATTTTGGATGAGCTGTGCCAACCCTGTGCGTCCAGTCCTTCAAAAAAAAAAAGAAAATAAAGCCCCCATTTTACTCCAAGTGAGATGATATAACAGGAGTCAACAATGAGAACGGGGTGTCCTAGCTGTGACTGAATCAAAGCTTTACTATCTCTCAGTGTCTGGGTGCCGTTTGTAGTCTCTCGTGTTTATTGTACAGTGCAGAGCAGCCTGAAGGCAAAAAGAGATAAGTGATTTTCTTTGATGTGAGTTTAGAGAAATTACTGTAGCCATAAGGGTATTCAGCTATGCACAGATAGGGAGTGCATTTGTGTGTGTGTGTGTCAGCCTGTCTTTCCCACTTTTATAAATGCCATCAAATGTGCAGAGAATCCTCCAGCAGCAGAGCTCTGGCTGCTCCACGAAACTCAAACACAAACAGATCTCTCTTTTTTTTTTTTTTTTCCACACGCAAGGGGAGGTGAACCGCTCTCAAACTCGCTCTCTCATCAAGCGCGCAAATATTTTGAAGGCAGATGTCTATCAGAGAGATGCGTCCCCCCTACACACACACACACACACACACACACACCATGCCATGCGTCCCTCTCAGCTGTTTTCCTGTGAGCAGATTCACTGTGATATTTGTGGGCCAGAGCCAAGGAACAAGCAGATGATCCAGAGCACCATCTGTATCATTAAGATAACACTCTGTAATAGCTCCCTGTGTGTCCTCTTGGTCCTCTGGAAAAAGAGGGGGGGGCATGCTACCACCACACCTTCATGACACTATTATAAAAGTGACCTTTACCTCACCGTGCTCCTTTTTCTCCCTCAACCCGCAACCTGGAATGAAGGAAACTTTTTTACAGCTCCTCGGCTGGCCAGCGGGTTTATAAAAATGCAAACCATTCAAATTATGACCCAGGTATTGTGATTTATTCTGATTCATTTATTCTGTCGTGGTCAGGCTGTAATCTCACTTTCTCTGCCTTTACCTGGAGTCCAAGTGATGTAACTATGCTGCGTGCTTTGCTTTGGCCCATGATTAGCCTCTGACTCCAGTTCAGTTCTTCTCCACCCTCAGGAGGCTCTGACAGGTAGAGATGTAAGAGATTATGTAGTTTTTTCTTTTATTTTTTATTCTTAAACAGCACTGAAGGTTCATAGCTAAGGGGCTCCTCTTCTGATGCGTGTTGCTATTGAAAAGGGGGATTATAAAGAAACAATAGACAAACATAGCTGCAATTTTAAAATGTAAACAAAATAAAACAAATGAAATAGTGAAGATTTTGCAAGATTTACATGCTATGGTAATTTATAAAATACATACAAGCAGGTATAACCACAAATAACACATCTTCCCGGCTCTTATTGGTGGTCAGCTGCATGTTTCATGTGGACAAGAAACAGAGCTTGTCTTAAAACACCCTTTCACCTGGGAAAGAAAAATAGTTATTTTTTGGCACTGAATAACTGCAGAGCAGAGGTTCACAGTAGGTGAATTACTCTCAGACCAAGCACTTACAGTAGGTCTCTTGAAGGAGCCCTACACTGGATAGGATTGCATTCCTATCACATTGTCAGACTTACAAAGGATATGTTTTTTTTAAAAAAGGTATTGAAATGAATGCAAAAAAAAAAAAAAACAAAGATACTGTCTTTTTTCATTTCACTCATGCTTCTCCCTTGCCAAACCCTGGTGCCTAAATTACCCACAATGCAACTTTACTCCTGACAGTTTGGTTGGGAATTCTTGGGGTTTTTTTTAGGTTTTTTTATGTCCAGTGCCAATGTTTTTATTTTCCCAGCTGAATTCAAATGAGAAAAAAATCGTCAAACATGCTACACCTTGTTAAATAACAGCCACATCACTTCCTGCGTTGGCACTAGACGTAAATTGTGAGACGCAGGATCATCCCATATGGATGTAATACAGGGACACTGGACAGAACGCCATTGAAACCTTTTCTTTCAAATGCATTCAGCTGAAGTTAGACTGACATGGCAATCACATGTGAGGAGTCTGTAAAACCGCAAAAAAAAAGTCAGCCACTGTCATGCTTCATTATCAGAAGCCCTGCAGTAAATTTCTTCCCACATCATGACACCAGTAGAAACACGTCTGTCAGTTTGGTTTGTTTACGTGCCCTCAGGCTTTACAGGCTGTATTTTAGGCAGCAATTGACATTTCCGTTGCTGAGGATAATGAACCCTTGACTGTATGGCTGACTGGTTGTGTAGACAAGCAGAAGGTTGTTTTAAGGTTTTGCCCACTTTAATCAAGATAGTTGCAGCAGACTAGTAGGTTTCTTCAGTCAGTACTGGATCTGCACAAGGATAAGGCAAATTCATAATCAGCCATGTCTGCAGGGAATTCTAGAGGATGGTTTTACAGCTACAGCGTGTGTGTGTGTGTGTGTGTGTGTGCGTGCATACAGGCTCTTGGCCTGTTTGGCACACTGTCAGTGGCTGGCATATTCTGCTCCATTCTGCTCCAAACAGCTGTAAGGTCCCCTCCACTCCACCATGGAGCAAGTCATGCAGAAGCTGTCCTTTGAGATGTGCCCAAACTCTTCACTGTGTGTCACTGTGTGTGTGTGTGTGTGTGTGTATGTGTGTGTGAGTGAGATGGAAGGCGAAAGAGAGAAAAATTCTACAGTTGATTGAGCAAATGATATACAGATGATGCAAATGATATACATGCATTATTTTATGCGCTGGTGCATCATCGTGGCTGTTGTATCATCACACACAGGAAGATTTTACAAGTACTGTATCAACTCAGTGGCTTCCTGTACTACAACACAACTCAGGCTGATGAGTCACAAAGAACAAGTCCGTCATAAGTCTGATATGTGAATATTCCTGCTCTCATCCAAAACCCACTGTCATATGATTTCATCTTCAGTACTTTACTGTATGCTACTTTAGTATGCTGCAGGGTATGCAGAGCACGGTGTATGTTTGTCTGTTATTGCCTGGGCCTGCTTGGAGTATTTACTTCAAAATGAAATAATATTCAAGATAAATCTAGAAAATGTCCAGGAAATGCCTTCAAATGTCTTTGTTTCTGTCCTGACCCTTTAGTTAGCTATTGCTATGCCTACTGAGTTTTCCTTTCTTAAGTAGCACCCATGCAGCTTACAAAGAAACAATTAGTTCTTTCTTTCTTTATTTCAGACAGAGGTTAAAAAAAAACAGGCTTCTGGCCTGGTCATCAGTAGGAATTTGGGGTTTAGCATATTTGGACACACAGCCAAATGTTATATCACTGCCCAAAACTGTACATATCCTCAGGAAATGTTCTTTGAGCAAAGCTGCCATGCATAGACTGTTTGCAGGCCATTACAAAAGTAAATGTGATACCTATTGTTAGGTTCATCTAACAATGTGATTTCACAGCATGAAATCACACTGTTACTCTGATTAATGCATAATCTTTTGTGTTGTAAAGACATTACATATTTGAAGTGGAACCCTAATCTCCAACCACTAAATATTTATTTTCATTGGGAACTTGAGTCAGATGGACCAGAATTACTCTGTACTTATGCAAATACAGCAAAGCCTCTCATGAGTAAAATACACAGCAGATTAAACTGATTTTGAATGCAACTGGATTGGCCAAATTATACGCATCCTTACTTTGGAAATGCAACGTCAGTCCTCTCCCTCTCTCACTCTGTCTCTCTTTGTCTGTCACATTTTGTGTTATTTCTTCATTGACCTATCACCTTGGTAATGTGTTATATTGTAGGTTTTGACAGATTGCTGCACAATGTTCACGATAAACATTTGTGCAGGAGCATAAGCATGCACATGCACACATACACACACACGCACACACACACCAAAGGAAAGTGAAGTGAACGCAGGGAGGTTGGCGACAGCTGCTGACAGATATCGCAAGAGACTTTCCAGGTCAAAGATGTGTTTTCCAGCACTGAAATCACTCAAATCCGTTTGACAAGGGGACACAAGACTGGGGGAAAAAATTACACCCCTTTTAAATGCTTCAGAAGATGGCATTACGCTTGTAGCATCCATTTGAACAAACATCCCAGCATCATGGTGCTTATTTGGGAGGACACAGGTGAATTAAGAGCAACATGAAACTTTTAGCTTTTATTTATTTTACTACCAGAGGCTAATTAAACCCGGTCTAGAGCAGAGGATCCTTGACTTTCCAGGAGCTACTATATACTATACAATACTATACTATGAGTATTACCAATCGTGTAACTTCACTTCATCACTCAGTTAATCAGTGACAGACATGTTCAAGTTTGTAGGGCTGGCCCACCACCAAAGTCACTGATAAAGCTAGGGAACATGGTGGACAATTTAACAGCTAAAGTGATAGATATTTGTTTACAGCATACTGTGCTCCCCTCTAAGACATCAGAGCCTTCAATTCTACTCCTGTCATTGTCGCCTTACCGAGGATTCTACTTCTGACACTTGAAGTAAGGATTTTAATGGAAAGAAAGCTATAATTTCTGTAATGGTTATTTAGAATGAAACAAATGGTTTCATATACATACAAACAAAAACGTATATTTTTATATATCCGCAACTGTATCTGAGTAACACTGTTGTAATGATGTGATCTTATATCAATACGTGGTTCTGGTAGCTGCTGAGCTCCTGGATGTGATGTAGCCTTTCCTGACACAACGGGTCATAGCTGGACCTCTGTCTCCCTCTCAACCCCGAAACGATGGTCCGCCATCTGTGACTCAGGCAGGGAAAGGTTAGCCTGTCTTCTCCTGTAGGTGGACATGTCGACTTGAGCAAGACATCCCACACACAAAGCACATGGAGGAGCACAGGTGTGGAGACAGCGTGTACACGGACAAGAGCATAAAGAAATGGAAATGTCATAAAGGACAACTGTGAATCACAGACAAACGGTGACTGAACAAAAAGTGGAAACCCAATGTTAAAAACATTTTGTAAGCTGAAAATGTTAGTCAAGAAAATTCCATACAGATGTAAATGATAAATCATAACAATATGCAACATTTTGAACTCCATTACTAACATACTTACCACCTAAATTGTGCTATATGTGTTGCAAACATTTCTAAAACGATTAAAAAAAACAAAACTGTCAAGTTCATCAGTGAATCCTTAGTTTGCTACTTTCTTCCTGCAATCTTTACAAGCTGCCTTCATAGAGCCTTAAACATGGCACCCTCGGCTTTCTCATGCCCAGCCTCTTAGCCTGACAGTCCGACTGCACCGACATGTTGCTTCACTTCATCCAGCCTGACACTGAGTTTATTTAGGGGTTTTAGCTTACCCTAACCCAGGGGTTGACAACCCACGGCTCCGGAGCCGCATGCGGCTCTTTTATCCCTCTCCCGTGGCTCCCTGTGGAACTTGATTGGACACCCCAGGTGATTGACAGGTCACTGCACTTCTCCGTGAAAGATGCGCAACCCGCACAACCCACCCCCACCCCCTGCTCAAAAAACATGCATACATTGCACGCACCAAATGAATTTTTTCTGGTGATTTTTCTGTTGCTGTTATAACTGTAATTATCTAGCATTAATCCTGCCTTTTAAACTCACCGATCAATTGTTTCTGTACCCGAGGGAAACTGCTGTCTCCAGGCACAATGTGCAACAATACTGAAGTGAGACCCAGGAATTAATAATAATAATAATAATAGTAAATTGGATAATTTTCCCCATCTTCAGGTCTTTGTGAGGAGATTTTCATATCTTCATATATAATACAGACACACACGTGCACATGCACACAGTGGGCTTGTATTACATTTCCGTTGGGTGCCCCCAGCTTAACAAGTGCAGTGACTGTCCCCGCAGGGCCTGGGGGCCAGGCTCCAGCTAGGTCACCTGACTAAGTAGCCATGGAAACCCCATGGGGAGATGAGGAGCACCAAGAAGAAACGGTATTACAGAAATAAATGGAGATGATTTTCTGCCTGCTTTTGGTCGGTCAAGCTTACAGAAGGAGAGAGTGGAGAGATAGTGGGAGAGATGAATCTGGGCTATGCGGGGCACAAAGTGCTCCCCATGAAGGAAGGGATTAGCCGCCACTAAATGAGCTGCTGATTTTGTTCTGTGGTTCTGCTACAGAAGCAAAGATCAGACAGCTTTCACCTGAAGACTCATGGTCATCGCGTCTTTGTGTTAACGTCGGCATTCAGTATATCGGCATGATCGAAGCATGACCACATTTGTTTAATGACAGGGAAAACCCTTTTGTCTTAGGTGTGAAAGGAAGGATGTAACTGTAACTTAACAAGGTGTCTTTACATTTATGCATTTTTTCTGTCCAACTTCAAAGTGAGGCATTAGTAATAAATGAGAGGTCTGAAATGAAACTTCTCATGGGGAAAGACCATTTCAAATTAATTAAAAACAAAGAACTCACAAAAAAATGGGAATTTCTTCCACATCTCATGACCAGTTTGTCAGTTCTGGTGAAATCCTGTGTCAAAGTTCAGTTAAATGTGCATCTGTCTCACCCCACTGTGCTTCCATTTCTGATCTGTGTTTGTCGTTTTGTTTTGTACTCAACTAGCTGGCGTAAAATTGCTCATGCTTGCACACTGGCGGACTGCAGCAGTGAGAGCAAAGTGAGACTGTGTGTGTGTGCCTAATGCTTCTGCCTGAGTGGAGAGAGGGAGATATTTTTACTCTGCATTCACATACATACACATTGCATGCTCACATCTAGGTCCTTAAACACTCAGATAAACACACAGAGAGAGGTCACACACGGGGAGGAAAACATGAAGCCCTTGCACACACATGGACACATGAATAAATGGAAATGCTGTTTTAATGCACATAACAAATGCAAACATGTACGTACACATCAAAGTCGGAGGGATGGGCACACAAGTTTATTATTAGATCACCAGACAACCGCTAAGTGCACCAAAGCAGAAGAGAAACAATACCATGAGGCACATAAAGGAAGTTACCTCAGATTTATGTTTGGTTCAAATGTGCACACTGGGATTGGAGAATGTGACATGCACACAGTTTAAGTGCTAACACACCTGGCATGAAGCTTTTCTTGAATGAACCTGGAGACATACTGTTTAGCAATAAACATACCTAATGACCTAATGTTCACCTCTACTTTTTTATGTGCACATGTGAAATAAATAGTGACCCACACAGCTTGACATGTGTAAACAAATCAGTACTACATTTTATTTCATTATATTTAAAAGGGTCTGAATTTTGATTTTTAAACAAACATTTCTGAAAGTTTTTTTCTCTTCTTCCTTCTTCTTCAATATGCGCACTCAAAACGTGCAGATGGTTTGTGTCATTTTTAGAGTAGCTTGATTTTAAACGATAGAGGGGGGATAGTGGGGGATTAGCAGTTTGAAAGCGATATGCCTCCCTCTCTCAATCTCTGTCTCACTCTCTGTTTCATCTTTCTCGTTCATTCTGTCTTCATAAAAAAAAAAAAGTGTCCTAGATTTTTTTTCCCCCTCCCAGTCAGGCAGGGAGAGGAGCTGAACATCTGAGGCGTTTTTCTGAGGCGGCCACTTGACATTGCAACGATGCCTATATCGGCTTGAATAGAGCAGGTGGACGGTATGTGTGTGTGTGTGTGTGTGTGTGTGAGTGTGTCTGCGCGTGTGTGCGGCATCTGTGAAGAGGTTTGCGAAAATGTCAAGTTCAGCTCATCAGTGAATGCACCTTTTAGCTCGTCTGCCACTTAACGTGTTCCTCACCTCCCCGCTCGGCACGACCTCCATCGCTTCCTCTGCCGCTCTTATCACGTCCTCTTGTTTGAGCAGCTCCTCCGTTTTCTCTCCCGTCTCATCCCTCTAATTTTATTTATTTTGCAGCGTTTCATTTGAACAAGCCACCATTCCTTAAAATAGTCTGCCTTTCTGCTCACCTCACTTTTTTCCCCGATTGTTTCCCTGCCTGGCTCATCTTTTTACAACACCCTAGCTGTTTTTCCTGTGTTTCACAATGGAGGCTGTATGCAGTGGACAGCGGGTCTGATTGATGGCGGTGGTGGTGGATTGGGTTCATAATCCTCGGCCAGCCTCTGCTCTTCCACAGTTTTCATTCATGTCTTCATTTGAGCCTCCAACCCTGCTCAAGCTACGACTGAGCCTCCACAGACAGAATCCTCGCACTCTTCACATCCACAGATAATATCACAAGTTGTATTTTTTTATTGTATCGATTGAAGTGCAAATACAGCTTATATTGGTTTCTAAAAGAAATGATGGTCTTCACATTAGTGCTGTGATCTTCTGTGCCATGTAGGTCAGTGGAGAAGAGGGCAGACTGAGATGTTTTGGAGCCTTGTTTGCACTGCAGATGTTTTTCATTCCTGTATCCTGGCTTTCCCTTCCTCTCTCTGTATCTGTCTCTCTGTTGCTATCCCTCTCTCTCTCTCTCTCTCTCTCTCTCTCTCACTCCCTTCTGTCTCTCTATGTCTCTCTCTATCTCTTGTTCCCTGAGGAGCCCAGCTGGGAGAGGCAGATAAACACACGGGGGTGCGGGGCTTAGCACCCACCCTGCTTCCCCAATGCCACGCTCTCCTGTTCAAAGGCCCCAGCCAGAAATGAGAGGGGCTAAACCCAAGCCGAAAATCACAGGGAGAGGAGGCAGCTGCAGGAGAGAGAGAGAGAGAGTATATAGACACAGAGAGAGAGAGATATTTATCTGGGGGTGTTTATGATAATTAAGAGGGAGTGTTTATTCTCCTGCTCTTCTGGTCACTTTTCTTCTTCCATTTTTTTGCCCAGATAAGCCCATGCCACACTCTGCATGTACAGTATTTATCACTTCAGCTGCATATGATGTAGCTGCATATGTGAATTTAATATGCATGTGTAGACGTATGAGCACATTTCTGTGGGCTTGTTTGTGGCCTATCTTGCCTCAAAATCAGCCGGAGATAAAGAGAGTGAATCACTTAAAAACACTTCAGTAGAGGGATTCCCCGCAAAGGTTCCAGCTGTGCACCGTGACAGCCAGGTAAGCAGCATTCGGCCTCCACCTGAGACCTGAAGCTGCAAGACACAAGTGGAAATGTGAGGTTTGATCAGGGCTGGCCTAATGCAGCCTAACCTGAAACCAGATTACCCTCCAAGAGCATCACTTAGTATTGTGACTGTTCTCTTCTGGGCAGGAAAAAAACAGAAAGTTCACACATGGTAACTGACTTTTTACAAGTCTTATTTGGATTTAAAGACATCTCACCTGGATTGAACCTTAACTGTAGTTTCAGCATGGTTAGAGGCTCATCCTAACTCATCCAAACTGGTAGTTTTTTATGTGAAGCAATCAGATTAAATTGAATTGAATTGAATTGAATTTTGAATTGAATTAAATTTATTTCAAACATGTCTAAAAATAAAAAAGCAAATAGAAGTAACATGAAATCATAGTATACGTACAAGTTCGAAAAAGGGGTTGGAAGAAGTATACACTTTACTTTTATTCCTACCCCTTTTTACTCATCCTGGTTTATATATTTTTATATTATTGTCCAGTATGTAGCAATATCCATATAAATGTATAATATATATTCATTATTATTACTATTTATGAAAAAATAATAAGTGTGTACTTCCCTACATGGAGGGGTGCATCAGAAACTCAGTGCTTGCTTTCAGCCACAAGGTGGCAGAAACCAGCTGGTAATGTGAGAGTGTGTGCTCATGGGGTGAGTTTTATGACATGTTGCTAACTTCTCAGAATATGCAACATCAGTGGTATTTAACAGTTGCTTGTACAGTTGCAGTCACATCAAACATCACTAAGAACTGTATTGTATAGTATGCCTGGGCCTGATGTTCACTCAGGTCCATAAACAGAGACTCTTTGAGAGTTTAGAGTTGCTTCTACAACCAGGCCAATGAGCAAACAGAAGTGACAGCACTAATGTAATAAATAAACAAAGGGACTCAAATTAGTGAAATCAAAGTGGCTAGAGAAGAAAATGTACTGTATTTTAAAATGTATTTTGCAACATTTCATCTGATTTCATGCTGATCAAAAATCTGATATCATACTTATTCCACCATAAACATGCCATGGAGAAAGACTTGATCAAGCTGTGGTCTCTTTGTGCTTCACGATATCCTTGCTACCAGAAGTAAGCACACATGTATTTTCTCTTGTGGTTATTTGAATCCTGGAGCCAGAGGAATGAAGCGTGTCAGTCTTGGATAACTGATATAAAACTTTTAGTAGCGTGGAATGTGCTGCTTAAATGGGGCTATGCTTCCATGGAAATGTGTCGCTTACACTGACTAATCTGAAGCTGAATATTCCTGAGATAAAGATCATGCCAGGAAGACATATTTTTGTAGACTAGGAGGACATAATGAGATTATCTATACAAGTGAATTATAATCAAGATGAAATCAAACCAGAGGAGGAAACAAGAACAAATATATGTATAGCATATGACAGACACTGCCAGTGTGCTGAATAGATCTGATAATGTTTGTACTTATTTAACAAGGTATTGAGAATAAATAGCACCCTCTAGAGGCTGAAGGGCATCAAATCTGAACTACCATCGCCCCAGCTGCTGGCAAGCTGCACTTCCAGCTGCCTGTAATATGGGAGAAGGAGGCTCATGCTAACCAGGCGTCAGGTCTGATTATGGTGATCATGGTTGTGAGACCTCTTGAGGCTATATGGGCTTTATATGGAAAACTGGGCTGAGAGAAAGAGCATATTAAGGGCAATGTGTGTGTGTATGTATGTGTGTGTGTGTGTGTGTTTACGCGTGTTTGCTGCATGTTCATGTTTGTTGATCAAAAAAACAAAGGTGTTTACTGATTTCCTGGGACAAGAACAATTTTTGCCAGGTTAACTTTTAAATCCAGTGTTTCCACTTTTCAGCAATTAGCGCAGCCACACTGCTCTCCCCTTCACTGTACAAGCTGAACACTACATCCACAGGCAAAATGACAGAGAATATACATATACATATATCAGCCTGGAATGAAATTGAGCCACTTAATCCATTGCATGTTCATTAAAAAAGAAATATAGAAGAAATATATTTTAAACAAACAAATCCCAACTCTATAATAAATAAATACATAAAACATTTACAGTTTATTTTCACATTTATTTTCCAATTTGAAGGTTTGAAGGAGACAATCTGAGCTTCTTACAGATGATTCTGATGTTTAACAAAACACACACTAAGACAGAAAGAACATAAAACCTAAAACACCTCAACATCTTCTGTCGAGTTTTATCAGCTGCTCACACAAAACTGCTATGCTCATACAGCTCTATAATTAGGTCTCTTTGGGTGATAGTATTGTTTAAGTGGGCAGCAGTGGCAATGACTTCGTTCAGTCTCAGCAGTGGTCGGGACTGCATCTATGGACATGAGAGAACGACAACATGCTTTCACAAACTCACTCCATAAAATGCATTTTGTGTTTCTCAATTGTACACACAGTAACATCTTTGTGAGTATGGCGTGAGTTTTTATGATACTGGAAATACATGCTTTTATAGTTTCAGTGTGTGTGTGTGTTGTTTTTACTGTTTTCCAGGAGTTGTTTCACTTATCAGTCTTTTGTGCTTTTCAAAAGAACATTGAATTGAACCATGAATATTGGTCTCTTCCGCTCTCAGCTACATCCTGAACCTCACTATCACAAACTTCCTACAGCTTGTTTTGACCACTTCTTGGACTCATTACATAAGGAACACATTATTAGCTTTACACACATAAAACCACTACATGTTAATCTGCTGCTGTCTGTTTGAGTCTAATCTATTTAACGCTTCCTGTTTTGCAATCAAGCCATGTTTTTCTGTCAGCTTCAGAGCTGAGGTGATGATTAATCATTCATACCATTTAAACAAGCAGCCTGACTTTGCATTAGTATAGAAATGGCAGGAGAGGAATACGAACAAAGAAATCATGGGAATAAACAGCTGTGTATATTTCAGTATCAACTTCAGAAATACTATCTAATGATTAATCTGTTAAGAAGATATGGGACCATAGGGACCATCAACATGAGCAAACAGATACTTTATCAGTCCTCTGTCAGTGATGTCTTAAATGTCACCTGTCTCTTAAGTATTTCTGATTATCTACCTAACTAAATTATGAATGCAGGACTTGTATTCAGGTAATTTTATTGTCACTCTAGCAAAAGCTGTTTTTTTCAGCTTTCGTGTTAGAGTAGCCACAGAGATACTTTATCCATTTCTGTATTGTGCAATAAATTATATTATTTTTATGTTCACTCACTTCTTCACTAAAAAAAGTTGTGTTTCCTTCAGCTCTAACAAATATGTTGAACGCATTACTCATAAAACATTGTTTACTTTTTTTTTAATCCAATGCTGTTTACATCCATGTGTATTAGCCTGCAGTCTTCTTCTTCACTGTCTTTGCTTTGAGTGTATAGTGGGAGATCATCAAAACGGTCCACAGAAAAATTGCTCTATAGAACAACTAGAGGTCAAAAACTCCACAGGGAGCCTTTCATTCAATACCACATCCATCCCATCTTCCTGTTTTCCTCTCTCCTCGAGGCGCATTCCTCTCTCTTTAACTTCCCGTTTATTTATTCTCTTACCTCGCAATAAACAAAGAAATGCTACAGGACAGAATGGTAGAGGAACGTGGAGACATCAGATAGATCATTGAGGGCATTCATATATTCACTCATCCTCTCTCTCACACACACACACACACACACACACACACACACACACAGATTGCCGTGCTTTCCTCAGGCAGCCACTTCCAGCCTCTGTTTTTGGTATCAGAATGCCTGTAGGAGCTGTGTAGCTCAAACTGTCATCAAACTGTTGTTATAAAGGCATTAAAAAATCAATCTGTTCCCAAATACTTGGAGTTATTAGGTTTTACAGCCTGTAAAAGAAGCTAAGCCCTGCCATAGTACATTGACTAAGTTAAAAATGTATTCCATCATTGTTTAATTGCAACATCCTTCTACATTCCTCTCTACCACATTGCTTATGCAGTTTTACTTGTCATAATACATTTTATATTGTACATTTGAATATTTTTCTGGTAATATACTTTTTTTTGTCCTGCTGCTGTGTGCTCATATACAAAGTGTTCATTCTTCTGTTTTCTCTGTGTTTATAGTCTAAGGAGAGTTGTTTCTTATATTGTCTGGCTAGTTTTAAATAAAGTGAATGCTTTAGGAAGATTTTTTGTTTTTTAGACAAGCATGGTGGTGATGTCATGATCTGGTGCCACTGGACGGAGCACCAACGGTGATCTCTTCCTCCAGACTCTGTCTGTCTGTCCTAATTCAGCTCAGCCCACACACTCACTGCAGCTCTTGTAGTCCATGTGCTGATGTGGCCAAAATGCTATCAGCCGGTGTTAAATTGCCTTCACAGCAGAGAAATTGTTGAAATGTCCGTAAGCAAAATGTTTAAATGGCGGGACTGCTGAAACTCACTATACTCACACGCTACTTAGGAGAAACTAGAAACAGATTCCAGTTACAGTTTATTTCATGTGGTTCAGTATTTTGGTGTGGAGCTTTTAAAGTTGTAGTATTTGTCAGCTGATTTATGGTTAAAGCTTTTGTCATTGTCATTGTTTTTATTTTTTGCCCCACAGCTTTACTGTTTTGGTTCACCCCCACTAGTCTCATCAGTGTTGTTTCTATCAGCAGCAGTTTTTAACACAAAACCTCAAATAAACCCTGCCTGTCCAAATCTCAAAATGGCAGACAGAGTTAGTGACTAGCTGGTCAACTTAGAGAAACATGTAGCAGTTAAACAGCCAGATTTCCTGGGGAGCTGGTGGAGACCAAAAGCAGAACGATAAGGAGAGTAAATATCAGAATCACTTTTGTCAGGGGGCCATGAATGCAAATCCAAATCAATGCTAATGTTGCACTGTGTCTGTTGGTTGTGTTCATAAGTAACTGTTTGCTACTAGAAATAGGCAACTTTATAAAGTGAGTATATGGCCATGCCATTGCATGTTCTCCCTGTGCCTGCGTGGGTTCTCTCTGGGTACTCCAGCTTCCTCCCACAATCCAAAGACATGCAGGTCTTCAGTGTTAGCCCTGCGACTGACTGGCGTCCAGTCCAGGGTGTACCCCGCCTCTTGCGACCCTGTGATCTCAGGATAAGCAGGTTAGAAAATGGATGGATGGATGGATATTTTCAACTTGGTCTCCTACCCAGAGTGGCCAATAAATGAAAAGAATACTGCTTCCGTATATTAGTTTTCATTTTCATTGCTGACCAAACATTTTATCCATATATAATCCAATGTTGATGGATTCATTAGATCCAACCTGTTCTGGCTGACAATGTCAGTAAAGTCTGTTGGAAGTGGAACTGGCACAGTGGAGGTGACTGATAACAGCATGTTTGTACAGTTATATCAGCTGGGGCATTATACATTTAGCTATTTCTCATACACAACTTCAATACAACCTTCCACAAAAGGTCCACCATCTTTTCTTTCAGTTACACCATTTCAGTTACTTTGCACTAGTGCAGAGTGTGATTATTTGTGTAAAGTTAAAAAAAAAAGCGATCTCAAGGCTGTTAGATCATTTCATGCCAAAGCTTTATCCTGGCATCAGAACATTGTATTTGTTCAGACCAGGCCATCTGTTCATCAGAGGATTTGATTATTGTACATGGAATTTGTTCTATGTGGTATCACAACATTAGCACATAATGTGCAAACAAAATTTCTGTAGGGTGTCCTAAAAACGACACAATCAGTGAAATGAAACATTCATTTCACATAATCATTTTTCCATCACACTTTAATGTAGTAGAGACTTGGTACTGAGCGGCTGTTGCAATATTAGATAGAAGATATAATTAAGAATAAGTGTCAAACTAGTCTAGTAAGAACCAGTGATATAATAACAAAAATATATTAACATTACTGTATATTATTTACCATTATTCACCCGGTAACAACCCGTTATGTGTGTGTACATGCAAATATAGTTTTTGGTCTGAATAATGTGACAGTGTAACTGTGCTTTGCTTCAAGTCAGCAGTTCACATCAGTTGTAGGGACGTTTTCATAGCAAGCATCTGATTTGTGTTATTTCCTTTCTTTATGCAGCTCTTTGCCATTTTTGCATTTGCAACATGTGGGGGCTACTCTGGGCAGCTGCGGGTTAGTGTGGACTGCCTGGAGAAGGCCAGCAGCAACCTCAGCATTGGCATCGACTTTGCTTATCCTTTCAGGTGAGTGGGTTTGAGTTTGAAGCAGTTTGAAGAGTGCATGTGAACCATATGACTGCTTTCAATGTTTTCCTTCAGTGTTTGAGGTTTTTTCAGGTTATATGACAATCCACTCCTGATCATGCACAGAGTGCAGAGCTTTTCTTAACACGAATTCAAATAAATTTCTAATAACCTTACAATACCTAAAAAATATTTATGTAAAAATGATCCTTTAGCTTTTATGTGGGTACTTTCAGATTGGCAACACACCATAGGCTGATATCCACAGGTCTTTGTGACATAATGTAGTACATCATTGAATTTAGAAACAATGTGTTTAGGTGTATGTGAGACTGTTTCTGTAAAAGTAGCTGATAGAACTGAGTTACTGTGTTACTAGATGCCACATGGAGTAAATGAGAAATGTGCTT
Organism: Scortum barcoo; assembly: GCA_023238725.1. Classification (NCBI taxonomy): domain Eukaryota; kingdom Metazoa; phylum Chordata; class Actinopteri; order Centrarchiformes; family Terapontidae; genus Scortum; species Scortum barcoo. The sequence goes on from CM041537.1 coordinate 22,749,180, forward strand.
TTTTTCTGATTTGGATATAATGACTTAAATTTAATGTCCAGGTTATAGTAAGAGCTTCTGGACATTTAGCTTGATAAAACTGCAATTGATATAATTCCTTTGTGCTGTCAAGAAACAAATGAAATGATCAATTTACTGGTATCATCTGCGAATGTTTGCCATGTAGCTCAGTTTTTCACTGCTGCCTGATTTTGATGTAGGAGGAGAAGGAAGCCCCAAAAAAATAAGATTTGTTCAAATTTTCCTGAATTTTATATGAAACTTTTACTCTCCAGTCAGACAAAAGTTAAGTTAAGTAAGACTTTGATGAGAATGAAACACTGTACCATCCATTACTAGCACTCCTTTGGGTAAAACAAACACCAAATAGTGATACAGACACCATTTTGAGAAGGATCCTGACCCCTTTACCCCCCTCTACCTCCCACCATCAGGTTGCACCAGGTGTCCTTTGAGGCGCCTGCATGTGAGGGCATAAGGAGGGAGCGCGTGTTCCTCATTGGAGACTATTCATCCTCTGCTGAGTTCTTCGTCACCATTGCGGTCTTTGCCTTCCTGTATTCCCTCATGGCCACCATTGTCTACATCTTCTTTCAGAACAAGTACCGTGAAAACAACAGAGGGCCGCTAATTGTAAGTAGAGTGGACTCTGCTAAAGGACTTTTTGAAGACTAGTTGTAGTATGATGTTATGATTTTGCCCTTAATTTGCCATTAACTATCAAAATAGCAGTTGAATTATTCCCTGATTCCTTTGGAGTCAGTATAACACGTCAAACTGGAACAAAATAGTGACAATGTAATGTTTTCTTTAGGTTGAATTTTTCCAAACCTTTTTCTCTTCTCTCTTACATGCCACCAGGACTTTGTGGTGACTGTGGTGTTCTCCTTCATGTGGCTGGTCAGTTCTTCTGCCTGGGCCAAGGCTCTATCTGAAGTGAAAGTGGCCACTGATCCAGATGAGGTGCAGCTCCTCATCTCTGCCTGCAAAGTCCAGACCAACAAGTGTGGCTCTGTGCATGCAGCACGCTGGTCCGGACTCAACACCTCGGTGGTAGGTTCAGAGAATGTGCGTCCCAAACACTGGGAAACGATAATAAATAAAGTTTGAAAAAAGCGAAGTGGCTGGACTATAAACAGGAGGCTTGAGGTAGAACAACCAGTTGTTTATTTCACCCACATTAAAGACATTATCACAAAACCCAGGCATACCTTTACACATGAACTACTATAGACCACAGGCCCCACATGGTCCCAACAGTAGCAGCGATTGATAGGAACTTGCAGCCTTATATAGCCTGCCCTCAACTCTTACCACAGTATAGGAAAAATCCACCCATCCCCTGACATGAAAATGGTGCTCAGACCTTGCGACACTTTTAGCCTAAACATCCTACCACATAAGCAATAAGGTTTTACCACAATGAACACATGTTAAAGTAACCAAACTAGCCAAACCATTGGCGCTTTTCCATTACACAGTTCATTACTCGATTTGACTCGACTCAGTTTCGGTCGTTTTCCATTAGCGTGGGTGGGTTCGTCATAGCAACGCGGCCGAAACTCCAGTGACGTCATTTGTTATGCGACACAAACACGAACACTAGACGAAGAAATGTCTGCACCTCGTCGTTGCTCCGCAGGGTTGATTTCTGTACAGCCATCTCTGCTGTTATTGGGTTTTAAAAATGGCGCGGTTGACTCTTATGAACGAGTCTCTCTCCCGACTCATCTAGTGACGTCACGCTCCTGGCCAATCAGTGGCCTGCCATCTGCAAACGTCACATTTTCAGCTCGACTCAGCTCGCTTGGAACCCCGGCCGAGTAGGTACTAGAAAAGTACCTGGTACCGGGTACTAACACGTAATGGAAAAACCTAAAAAACAAGTTGAGCCGAGTCGAGCTGAGTAGGTGCTAGTGGAAAAGGGCCATAAGAGTACATGTTTGTCTTTGCTTAGAGACAGCTACAATACCTACAGACCTAACAGCATTAATACATACAAGACTCCAATAAAACATTCAATTCCTCCAGTTTGCGGCTTATATCTTTAACTTGTGCTTTATACAAATTATGCTATACATATTAGTTATTTAGTTATTTACATATTAGCTTAGTTAGTTTCTGAAGAAAATGTACATGTGGTCACTAAAACATTTGAAATAGCTGAAATACTGAAACATCTAAAGTTGTAGTGTCAGTCAAAATATCAATACTAAGTGGAAACAGCAGTATATATGTAAGTGTCATTTTTTAAGTGAACTGTTAACATTTAGTCAAATCAAAATGTAAGGTTTGACAAAGAGTTAAATCTCAAATCCAAGGAGTGAAAGGAGTTAAAAGTGACAAACTGAGCAGGAAATATTAGTCAGTGTGGAAATCCTGAAAGAAATTATTGTCAGTTCAGGTATATGAATTACAAGATTTCAGCCAAATTGTAAGCACTGAACGCAGTTGGAGTCATTTGTGTATAAACAGTAGAAATGGTGATGAATAAAACTAAAAATAATGACATGCAAGATTATGAGTGTGCTTTGCTGACCAGAATTTCTAATTTGCCCATGTTTAATATCACTTTGTCTTGTTCTCTTTCTCCTCAGGTTTTTGGGTTTCTTAACTTTGTTCTATGGGCTGGAAACATCTGGTTTGTCTTTAAGGAGACTGGTTGGCACAAAGGCGCGTCAAGGTTAGCATGCGGAGCATCTGAGAAACAGGCAGGCACCTTTAACCAGCAGCCTTACAACCAGGGGAACTTTGACCAGTCAGGGAGCTATAACACCCAGGGAAACCTCGGCCAGCCGTCTGAGTATAGCGAAGTGGGAGGGCCCACCTCCTACTCCAATCAAATGTAGCCATGCCTTTTTGCTTCATCAGTGGCACTTCTGCATTTTAAACCAGGGCAATGAGGGAGTGATGGTTAGGGAGAGGGGAAGAGTTCATACATAACTTTGTCATCAATTTGTCTGTGCAAAAAATAGTCCAAGTACAGCCATTATAGATACAAGTATTGTTGCGTATGTACAAAGTAACTAGATATAGTCTTTTACTCCTTCTTTGTCTGAGGTGTTTGCTGAATGTTGTAGTTCTTGTAGTTTGACACACGTAAGAAACAGTTTTTCTCTCTCTCTCTGCTTGGTGATTGACGTTCACTGTTGACTGGATGTGTTTTTCAAACAAGTTTTTGCTGTTGTGGAAGGAAAAAGTGGCTCTGTTTGAATAATATTCAAGTTTCGAAAATGGTGTCGACTAAGTGCATGATGATATATGTGCTTATATGCTCTCTGTGAAACTATTAAAAAAAAGGCTCATTTTATCTCTGAAAGTTTACAAAATACACACTGCCCTGACTCATTACTGAAAGTTTATTTAGCTTAGTATTATTACATATACATTGTTTTTTTTTTTTACCTAATAGGAACTATATTTTGATAATGGGTATTTTTAATTCAGATACAGTCTCTGAATATAATTTAATGAAGCTTTTGTTACACTTGTTAGTACAAATACATTCCAACTCATGTCTGACATTGATCATGTCAGAAAGTCTAAAAACGTAAAGCAATAACTATATACTGCAAAATACACTATACAGGGTTTGTGCGAGAAGTACCATATGCAACTCTTACAGCATGTTGTTTCTTTCTTTTTATTTGAACCATATAAAGAGGGACATTGTCTCCCTCATTGTTTACAAGTGGCCGCTCCTGTTACAAATTACTGTGACTGTTTTCTATGCTGTCCTCAGACTACTGGGAAATTATGAATTTAAGTTATACCTCTGTAAAGCATGTTCTGAGTATTCATTTACATGACGAAAGCCCAGCAAAAAAGCATATCAGTACCACAGTGATAATAGAGGAATGGTAAATAGTGGGCTCATCTCTACATTACATAGAGCTTTTGTTGGCAATTCAGGTTTGTAGGTCTGTGCAGTTCATGTATAGTAATATTCAAAGAATAATACTCGGTTGCTGTTTGTTTACATTAATATGACTTGTGCCGCCCTGTTTCTTGACCTCCTAAGCATGTGGCTTGCATCAGTGTAATAAAGCAGATTGAACACCCACATATGTATAATAGTTTGACATCAGTGATAAATGTATATGGGCCCAAATGCATTCAGTGTGGATATTTTACAGGCATTTATGCTAATAAAGATGCACAAATTTGCCCAGAAAAAAATATGTTCTCCATTTGTCTACCAAGATGGAAAAGTGTACAGCTTCTCTTAGTTGTTGCATTAGATTGCACACTTGAGGTTTTTGCCCTGAACAGTTGTTTATCTCTCTGGTGCACTGGAACACTGATGTGCAGTATTTTTCTGACTTGTCTTTGTGTACACAGTCCCATCAGTGCCTATGTGCATTAGTTTGACACCTTTCTCTAAAGCCAGGAAAACCATTGTTGTCTCAGATTTTTCAGATGAACTTGCAGGTTTTACAAAGGTCAAATGTGCTGCCACATAATCCCAGAGGAATGTGCCGACTAAAATATTAAAATGACTCACTGATGAATCATTTAATGGTTGTGAGATAGAACATTGGTCATGCGACAATAATCTGGCAGTCCCAGTCCCTGAGACTGAATCGTTTGGAAAGTTTGTTTGAAAAACTACTGTCCAACAAGATAACTAAATAGCACACTGACAAACATCCACATGAAAGTTATTATTATTTCCAGTGATATACTGTACAAAGTAACAGCTCAGAGAAAAGTGGAATAGAAATGACTGCAACACTGAGGCCATCTTGTGGCTACAGTATGTTGGATTACAGGTCAGGGTCAACATCTGGTGACATTTCGGAAAGGGTTGTTAGTGGAAAGGGTGACCCTCATTGCAATCAAACTGTAAGTCAGCATTCACACTTACTACTCAACTATTATAGTTTGGACACCCTACTGTAAGCTTTATTGTTACTTCCTTTTTTTTCTTCTTCTGTGCATTTTTTGTCATTTTGTTGCATACTACTTCTGCATATTTTCTGCTTCAGAAACTATTCAAATATCAAAATGTTCAGGTCTTAAAGGACATGTATGCTTGCATTTATGACCTAAACTTTATACTTTAGATATTTACGACTATGTACATATTACATATATTCACATATATTTATGTTTACAGCTGGGAGTCACCAATCTTAATTTCATTATGTGAAAACATAATGACAAATAAAGATCCTTGATTCTTGATTTAGCATTTTTTTCTACCTTTTGCTGTTTACAACATTTTTTTACAGTGCAAGTAAATGGGGAAACTCTTCAAATCATCCTCAACCTTTATAAAAATAAAGTTTTACAGCACATATTTTATTTCATAATTTGCTTCTTTAGATCCTTTTACAGTGGAAAATATTTACAGTGATGGTACGGTAATACTGTCTAAATAATTAGCTTCTAGCAGTTAAGGAGTGTGCTTATAGTACTAATCCTATTAGGTCTTTTCATCCATGACAATATATGGAAAAACGCAGTCTCCTCGAAACTTATAACAAACATGCAGCAATGAAACTTGGAGTTCCTCAAGCTGCCTTAGTAGTTTACTAAGACAACGAGAAACAGTCATGGCTGCTCGTGATGGAGAGCAAATGTGCACCTTGAATTTAACCCTGAAGATTCTCAGGCCTCAACATCGAATTGTCAACAAACTGTCTTACTTCTGTAACACCGCAGAAAGAAAAACAAAAACTTAATTTAATCAAGTTGTACAATGTCATTTACTGGAAACAGCAGGGTCTTTCCATTAAAAACATATGATCACTACAGCTCACTACAAAGTGAAAGTGGATTCATCTAGCAGAATATGGAGAGGTCTGCAATGCGAGACTGCATTGGCACTTCAGAGCGTCATCTACAGGAAAACTTATCTACCTATGAACACTGGATAAACTCTATTCTACAAAGGTGGGTTTATGCTTTTGTTTCCCCTATGTGCCTGTTGGGATGACCTGAAAAACTAGAGGGGTAACTAGTCATGTACTATGACGTCTGCGGGGCTTTCAGGGCTTTTGGTGTGAACACTTATTTAAACTTGTGACAGTGTTGTTATTTTCACTGACTGGTCAACCTGATTCTTTCAACTTTAATTGACCATAAATAGATAAATAGATGTTGACCAAGGTTGTCCTTCACTGCAGTTCTGTATTTATCTATTTATGTTAACTATTTGTGCTAGACCACCAGTCGTGGACACTGTATTGTATAATTTATGATATGTAACAGTGACCGTAAGATATAGAACATTTTCTATTCATATTCCATATCATCAAGGATATTTCAACCCACAACAAGCTCAGCTGTATGGAATGACATTAGTGTCAATAAAATCAAGAAAAACTTCTTAAATATGAAAAATCATTGGAATTTGAGAGAGAATAGAACTCACTGAAGCAATAAAAGTCATCTCAAAAGTAAAATGTATAGCCTAACTTGCAAACTAATTATTTATGAAATTGTGTATCACTGTTTTTTATTTTTTGGATAATATATCCCTTTTTATAGTTCTCTCTGCTATGAGGCAAGGCCTTGTTAAGAGAGCTTACCACAGAGGCATGTGAGTGGGATGACCCGCTCCCTGAAAGGAAGCTCAGAGAGTGGTGTGAATGAAGAAACTCACTCAAAGATCTAGAACATCCCGAGGATCCCGAGGATGTACACTTCCATCTTGCTCAGGATGCCTCCACTCAAGCCATTGCAGCTGTGGCCTACATTAAAGTCACAAATGCAGAAGGCAAGAGTAATCTTGGATTTGTGTATGTGTGGCGGGACGAGGGGCGCACAAGCGTGCAGTTGAAAGAAGAAATGTTTGTTGCGACAACGCCAACCCAGGGGAATTTCACCCCCGGGAAACTTCTAACCCAATATATAATGGGTTAGGCACACAGGTTCGTTTTACACCACAGGGCAGAGACAGTTCAAATTAATCAAAACATTTTATTTAACAATATAATGAAAAAAAAAAAAAAACTAAATAAAAAATTAACGTTTGGGCGAGATCAATTAAAAATATAGGGCTGGGGCTAACCACAGCAGCATTAACCAAAAAAGGGGATAACACTCAAACCAAACCACCGGTGCTACACTAAATAAAGGACTCGTGAAGAAGACCACCACCAGGGAAGGGGATGCTGCCTCGGGCCCACAGCACCTGCACACAAAATAAATGTTAAAAATCAAGCCTCAAACGATCTCAGACCTACAACAATACAATAAACACAGGACAATCTACTAAATACAACCAAACAAATAAACCAAAATACCATAAACAGAACAAAATTACACAAAAGAAATGAAACCTATTGGACTAAAAACAGTTCAGCAGGGCTAGGATGACCCCCCTCGACCCCTCCAGAGAGGGAGAGCATGAACGACGCCGTGAAGCCAGAACCAGAAGGCCCGACAGAGCCACGCAACCCCGCAGAGCCAGAACAGGGGAATCTTTGTAGGACCTCGAGAGCCCCGTAGAGCCAAAACGGGGGAGTTCCGACCCGAAACAGCCTTTCAGAGCCAAAACAAGGAAAGCTTCGATAGAGCCAAAACAGCAGAGCTGGCCAGGGATTAATTAACCCACAGGAGGGTTGGCAATTACCCAGGACGGCTAAAATGTAAAACAAGTAAATTTATTATAAAATAACGCTGATTGATAATTGCGTAATCGAAAAGTGAAACCCATACATACCAATGGTGCACGACCCCAGAGGAGATGGAGGGCCAAACAGCAAAATTCCTCCACAGGGGACACAGGGGCCGCCACGCCAATTGAGCCATGCCGTCACGCTGCTGCAGCCACCGGAAGGGCCAGGAAAAGAAGGTCAAGGTGTGCTCCACCTGGATTTAAATACTCGCTCGGCGCCAACGATCTGTCAGTGCGCCCTAGTTCGGGCGGCACAGTGCCATATAGTGGCGTGGAGGAAAGAGACCTCCGGCCATACTTGGTAAGGCCAAGCTTGCACCACAACCAGACGTGACAATTCCCAGGCTTGAACTCTGCTCAAATTGCATATGTGCTCATGGAAGAGATGGATGTTAAGTTCCATTCTGTGAGATTCTTCTCTGACAGTAAAGTCGTCCTCGGATATATTCGCAATGAGTCAAGAAGATTCTACATCTATGTAAGTAACCGCATGCAGAGAATCAGGAAGACATCCTTACCAGAGCAATGGAACTACGTTCTCATTATTCCTCGTCGTCACCATGTAACAATCCTTCTGGTACACCATTATCACCAGCAAGTCCAACATCAAGGATGCTATTTCACGGAGGGTGCAGTGAGGTTGGCAGGTCTATAGGTTTGCTCCACCCGAAAAATACTCTGGAGATTCCGGTGAGTGCCACTCATTTCTAGTACAATGTGATCTCCATTTCAAGAATGATCCTCCTGCCAAGCTCAGGTGGTGTTTATGGTGTCCCACCTGACCGGAAGAGCGGCGGGTTGGGCTACGGTGGAGTGGGCTCGAGGAGCAGCAGTATGCCATAACAACAAGGAATTTTCACAGACCCTGACCCGTCTGTTCGACCACTCATCTCCGGCACGAGAGCTATGCGGACGGGTTGAGGACAGACGGTTGACGGAGCTGGTGACGAGGCTGTTCAGGCGCTGGCGTGGCTGGCTTGGGTGAGGCTAGTTCCTCCAGACGGGCATAATATATGATGATAAATAATAAATAATAGTAAATAAGTTATTAATAATAAGCAAAATTTGTCAATCTGCTTGGAGTGAAAAGAGAATTCCCAACTATAGATTGGACTCAAGTACTGCACAGGCATTGGACCCCTGTTTCACTGTCTCCCCTATTGGAGCAACTCTGCGACACCAGCTGTGCCATTAAAACCACTCTTAGGAATTCCTGAGGACGTATCCCTATTGGGAATAAACGGAAGATCGGAGAATCCATGGCTTTGCATCTCAGTGGTTCCTAGGAGAGTACAGTGGGAGACAGGTAAATACAATAACCAATACTGGTGAGACGGAGGGGAAGAACTAAGATTTGATTACAGAAAACTAAAACCTGGCATTACTGCCAATAAAATAATTGTATTAATAAAAATTAAAGAAGACCACGAAATCCCCAGATCTTTGGTGAACAAAGCCATACAGTATTCATAGGCTCAAAGGTGACAAAGGGGATTGGTGCATCGACACCACTGGAGTTGGTAATAAGACAACAGCCAGACAATGAAAAGCAGATTAGACTCTGCATGAAGAAGTGGCACAAAAGGGAACCTTCATGGCAGCCTGTTGTGATGAAGTGGAAGCTAACACAATAAAGCAAGAGACACTAGCAATAGCAGGCTAGGCAAGAGAGCAAGAGAAAGAGAGGTGTTAAGATGGTTCAGGCAGGAAGGGTGAAAGCAGATACTTAAAGTAACGCAGTTGCCAGTGGTGAAGGAAGAGCAGAAACCATTGAGTGAGAAAGCAATAGAGAAACATACACAGTTAGAAACAGAAGAGAAACAACAGAGACAGCCATCAGCCCCACAGTGGTATGAAGAGCCACCTCCCTATGCATCCAATACAGCAACACCACTATTAGGGCAGTACCCTATTTTGGAGAGGAGAGATTAAAGGTGAACTGTCAGGTAAAATTACAGTAACTTGGGAAAAGCAGCATGAAGAAGGGGAAGAGGCAGATAGTTTATGTAGTATCAACAGTAGTGAGAGGAGTGAGAGAAGTTGTGTCAGCAGGGTGGGTCAGAGGTCCCTTGACCTGATACAATGGACTAGGAGTCAGACCCCAGAAGCAGAAGCTAACAGGAGAGACTACTGGCAAGTAGAGAGAAAGAATCAGCAAGTGAAGGAAAGAGCACCATCGAAAGCCTGTTCAAGGTAATGGTAAAGAAAGCCATGCCAACAGAAGTGCAGAAACGACTGGAAAATGTGGTTGGACTTATGAAGATGGACTGGCCACTGTTTTCAGAACATCTGATACATCATGTGGAGAACTTTCAAAAAGAAAAGCAGAGAGAAGAAGACGCAAATAAACTGATGACCAACAAGCTGACATAATTGCAGCTAACCGAATTAAGCTCCAAACAAAGGAAAGACAAAGCCAAAACTCAAGCCCCAGTGGTCACAGTGGAGCAACATCAAACACATCCTATGGTAGAGGTGGCTCCCCAACTTCCAATTATGCAACCACCACAACAACCACAGTTCCAGGCGCCAGCTCCACAAACAACAGATCGAGCAGGAATTGTGCCAGCTCCGTTGCCACCCACATTGCAATGGCAATTAATCTATTAGGGAGAGACATTCTGTGCTCTCTGAAAGCTAACATTATGTGTACTCCAGACGGAATATGAATGGATTTGCCCACAGACTCCTCACGTTCCTCTACCACCATGATACAACGACATTGGAGAATTCAGCTGTATATTGGATCCAGTTGATGAAAAAATCTAACCCGAAACAAGAATGGGCCCAATGGAAAATATGGGCGCGCAGCCAATTGAACCAATTGAAGCAAGAGAACCACGACTACCCCTGCACTGTACCCTCATGTATGATGAACAAAAAGAACACGTGGACTATGATGAGTGTTGTTAGGAGATGATCAACAATAAACTCTATTACCTGAAGCCTCAAGATATATATATATTGGTCCACAACTCGCACCTGAGTTGCGACAATGGTTCTCAGTCCCAAACTCCACGCCTCACATACCTCTGTTAATAGCGAAAAGCTATAAATCCCATGATTTAGGACTTATGGTCAAAGCCACCTTACAAGTCCCTGAATGACAATGAACTATGAACAAAAACGTACATGTATCTCCAGATAAACAATACATTAGAATATAACTCAGCACAAGTGATGAGGGACAGGCAGAAAAAGTTTTGACAACTAATGTAATTCCTAAACAATTACCACTCACAGTAGAACATGAAGAACTACTAAAACAAGTACCCACACAAGTATGGTCACAACACAAGACAGTGTGTGACCTGTGCATTGTCAACTCCATAGTCAATGCAGAAACTCCCACTGGATACCCGATACACCCTGATTCACAATACTTATTTTCATTTACATTTCAAGGTCAACAGTACACTTACACTCGTTTGCCACAAGGCTTTGTGGAAAGCCCATCAATATTTAATAGGGTGTTGACAGAAGACTTACACCATCTCAATGTGCGAAGCACTATTATTCAATACATGGATGACATGTCATGGATGACATTTTGCTTGTCAGCCCTACTGTCAGGAAGAAAGCTTAGCGGTAATCAGAGAAAAATAGCCTCCTCTCACATAGAGACAATCACTAAAATACCAAAACTACAGACGGTAATACAAATGCTGTCTTTTCTGAGATTGGCAGGATACAGCAGAGCTTGGATTTGTGTTTAGGCCATAAAGGTCGCCCCTTTGAGGGCATTGATTCGTGCCACAGGGCAAACAAACAACTCAGCCACACTACAGTGGACTGATGTTGCTGAATAAAGCTTTCAAGCACTTAAACATGACCTACAGAATGCTCCCGCACTCGGAAACCCAGACTATAGCAAGCCATTTTATCTATATGTTGCAGAAAGATCGGGCTATACATTTGCAGTATTGATGCAAAACACCCCAGTTGGTAAGCAACCATTGGCGTACTATAGTACCAAATTGAACAAAATTGAAGTAGGGTTACCACCCTGCTACCAAGGACTGGCTGCAGCCGTCTTTGCGTTCCAAAAAGCGTCTTCCATTACCATGGGACATCCCATTACTCTGTATACGTCCCACCAATTACATGCATTATTGACAAGTCCACGTTTTGTTCTGACAAAAGCCAGAAAAACCGGCTATGAGGTAATCCTCTCTGCACCGGAACTGACCATCCAGCGTTGCAATACAGTTAATCCTACAACACGCATGGTCCTGCCTGATGAAGGTGCACTTCATGACTGCGTCCAAAAGACAGAGGCGTTTATGAAGCCAAGGGAAGACATATAACCAACCGATAACAGCAGATTTGACTTATTTTGTTGATGGCTCATGCTTCAGAGACGCCACAGGAAACCATGCAGGATACGCTGCAGTACAGTTGAACCCTGACAACACCTTTACGGAAGTACAAACAATGAAACTTCCCCAACCTTGTTCCGCACAGCTGGCAGAAATTAAAGCACTGACAGCAGCTTGCCAATTGGCAAAAAGGCAAGCGATTGAAAGTATATACTGATTCGGCGTATGCCTATGGTGTATGTCATATCAATGAAAAAAATTGGCAGCAAAGAGGTTTCAATAGGGCAGAGGGCACAGCAGTAACTCATGGCCCAGCCATTTCAGCCCTCTTAGAAGCTATTCACCTTCCATCCGCCTTAGCTGTTATCAAATGTCCAGAACACCAGAAAAATGACTCGTTGATAGCCAAAGGAAACAACAAAGCTGATGAGGGGGCTAAGCGAGCAGCTACTGAAATGTGCACAGGACCCTTGCTAGTAGCAGAGGACTGTGAACCTCTCACTACTTTAACTTCACTGATAGAAGCACAACGCCAGGCTGGCGTTTATGAGCAAAGCGTATGGCTTAAACGAGGAGCTATTAAATGTACACAAGACAGACCAAACAAAGACTTGTGGCGTGACCCAAGTGGTCATTTCGTGTTACCCACAATGCTGCTAAAAACAGCTATTCTCAATGCGCATGGCCAAGACCATTGCGCAAGGGGGGAGGTCTTGAGATGTCTTAGAGCCATTTGGTGGTCACCAATTTTAGCAGCCACAGTAGATAGGACTTTGAATGACTGCATGGTATGTGCACAACATAATGTAAGAAAGGCTTTCTCAGCACCTATAACCCATATACCACCACCAGATGGTCCTTTTAGACACCTAATGATGGATCATATAGACATGACAGAGTGAATAAGAGGCTACGGATATGTTCTTGTGGTGATTGACAGACTCAGCAGATGGGTAGAAGCTGTTCCAACAAAAGGTCCAGATGCTAATTCAGCAGCTAAGTTCTTATGTAAAGAAGTTTTTCCAAGATTTGGTTTCCTAGACACCATCAGCTCAGATAATGGTCCTGCATTTGTGGCAAATATAACGAAAATAGCACTGAGAATGTTAGGCATCAAGCAGAAGTTTGGATGTGTCTATCACACCCAATCACAGGGTGTGGTAGAATGAGCTAATGGAACATTGAAAGCTAAGCTAGCAAAAATAAGGGCAGACAGTAATTGTAAGCTAAATTGGATGGATGCTTTGCCACTTACTTTAATGTCTATGAGGTCACAGACTACCCGACTAACAGACCCAACACCGCATGAAATGATGACTGGAAGACCTATGCCTGTGCCAAATCTTAGGGGACCTTATCAAGGACCACCCTTAGAACAATGTGAAAGAGAATGGGTGGCCTGTTTGCAGCATTTAACTCAAGTACATAAAGTTGTTTTCCAACAGACTAAAGCAGCAGCAGAGGATCGAGAAGCAGAGATCCAGCCACAACTGCAAAAGGTGATGCCTGGTGACTGGGTATACGTCAAAGTGTTCAAAAGAAAGTGGGACCAGTCCAGATGTAAAGGTCCTTTTAAGGTTATTCTAACAACCCCAACCGCCCGTAAAGTGCAAGGTAAGACCGTTTGGTTTCACCTTAACCACTGCTGCAGAGCAAACGATCTCCAAGTGAGACTGTGAGATCACAGCCCGGACCGGGAAGGGACGACAACACCGCCCCGCGGGGAGAGACCCGGCTGTGGAGTGAAATCCACATAGTCACTTCAATTGGGAGACACGTAGATGGAAACAAAATGCAGACTAAAGGATTAAGGGTTGGGATAGGAGCATTAGCAACAGTCATGTTGATTTGGCTATTTCTCAGAGAAATCCAAAATCAAGAGGCACAACACTTACACACTGATAGAGAACAACTTGTTGAGTCAGCAGCAGGAATGATGGCAGCACTGAAGGGAAAATTGGTAGGCAACAAAAGCATAAACATCAAGTATGAAAGCCTGAACACACACAATCAAATAGTAGGACCAAACCATGTGAAAATAAACCTCTCTCCAATAAGTGAACAATGCAAAACAGAAGGTGTGGTTGCCATAGTCTTAAAGTACTCAGAACACTGGTGTATAGAAGTCAAAACAAATAAAATTATGACTAAAGACCTAGCAAATAAAATGATAACTTTCCTTAAAAAACGCAGCAAACGTAGAATCTTGGAAGAAGAGTCACAGAAGGCTAACAGATGGAAAATATATTCTGATTCTGATATATTCTGCCAGGCAAGTGAGCGACCAAACCTGTGTGACATGCTTCAACTCCAAACACAAGTCTATAATTATGCCTTTTCCTGGATTTGATAATAAGAAATGTGATGACGCAGACACATGCTTCGCAGAGTGTACAATAAACACGGCTGCAGGAATCCGAGGAAGTTGGACGGATAACACAATTTGTCCATATCCACTATCTCCAGAACTATCTGTAATGATTCCCCCAGTTCCGCAAATTTTAGAAGATACAATGCACCCATTTTGCATAGCCAACGGACGTAGCTTAAAATTCGCAATCCGTGTTAATATAACTCGAGACAACGAATCCAAACTAGGTTTCTTAATCTAACGAAAATGTCATCACGACAAACTGAACAACGGGGCAATGTCTGTAGTCTTACTGTTTATACCTCCACACCAGAGGCAAAGATTCAATGTGATCAAGTCATCGAAAATGGAAAAAAATAGCATATTTGGCAAAATGACACATATATCCGGCGCATTGGGCTGCCTGATATAAGAAAGATGCAACCATTGGCAGACATATTTTGGCTATGCGATGACAACATGCAGGCAAAAACAGTCTTACCAAAAAATTGGGATGGCCTGTGCACACCAGTAATGGTGACTGGGCTGATGACTGTACTCGAGGCCAAATCCCCACCCATTCAAAATAGAGAAAAAAGACAACTAAACCAACATCTGAAAAAGAACGAGCAAATATATATAGCATAGAATCAGGAACCAGTTGGAGTGCCAGATGAACATCTGGCTATATCAGAAGCCTGGATCAAATCAGGCCAAGGAACAGGGTGGCTTCCCATAGTGGGACCCATAATAAATTCACTGTACATAGCGCGTAACAGTAGATAGATTAATCACTTATGGTACAACCAACAGCGCTTTACGAACTGGACCATAGCTGCCATGGAAAGAATTAGTGAGCAGCTCCATGCCACGTCTCTGATGGCACTGCAAAACAGGTTTGCTTTAGACACACTGTTAGCTGCAGACTATGGAGTGTGCACTCAGATTGGCGAAGAGTGTTGTACAGTAATCCTGATGCACACAGGGGAAGAGGGGAACTTAACTGAAATTCTACAACAGGTCAGCCAGAGATGAGCATGTGCAAAATTCTAATTGGAATACTAAACCACATTGGTTGGAGAAAGTATGGAATTGGCTCAATCAACTGTCTTGGTCTACAATCCTGTCAATAATTGGAATGATTGTTGGCTCAATTTTATTATTGGTTCCGGTAACCATGTGCTGTGTTTTTCCTCTCCTCAGATTGATGATCAACCGAGTCACCAAAGCCATAGGGCTATTTCCCATACAGATCCAAAATTCCGTAATCTTGGACGGACTGGGTGCCCGGCCTAGGCAAATGGACTCTGTTTTTGACTTAGACGACACAATCTCAGAATTGACTTTGTAATGGCAGAAAGTGTATCAGTGAAAAAATACAGATATAGACGAGGAAGAAGAAAGCCAAAACATCAAAGAGCAAATAATGAAGCCCTCCAAAACGTACTAAAAGACGTACCTTATGGACCTGTTGCATTCAACAAATCAGACACCTACGAGCGCTGTGGCACAAACTCAGTAAATTCACCATCTTATCCACTTATGCCACCACCCTTCCAAATTCGTGTTATGTCTATACAAACCAATCAATGGCAATGGATTAAACAGGGTTATACGCTGCAAAATGGTTTGGTTCTACAAATATGTCAAGTACCACTGCACTATACCTATGACTTAGTTAACACACACTCATGTACACCCTTAAACACAAAGGGAAAGATAGAAGTAGTAGCTATATACCTGGGGTCAGATGTCTTATTCTCCACTCATAGGAGCTTAACTATGCTAGGCAGTGCCGCCGTTGCATGTTATTCACAACAATGTAGTGCGACCTATAGGTTATACAGGGATGTAAAAGATATAGAAATAGCTGGAAAGGTAGTGGGACAGGGCGGCACAGTGGTGTAGTGGTTAGCACTGTTGCCTCTCACAGTGCTAACCACTACACCACACCCACTACACCACTAACAACTACACCAACAGTTAGCACTGTTGTCTCACAGCAAGAGGGTTCTGGGTTCAGTCCCGCTGTTGACACGGGCCCTTCTGTGTGGAGTTTGCATGTTCTCCCTGTGCCTGCGTGTGGGTTCTCTCTGGGTACTCCAGCTTCCTCCCACAATCCAAAGACATGCAGGTTAATTGATAACTCCCCTAAATTGCCCCTAGGTGTGAATGTGTGAGTGTGAGTGGTTGTTTGTCCCTTAATGTCAGCCCTCCAGTCTAGGGGTGTACCCCACCTCTTGCCCAAAGTTAGCTGGGACACACCCCCTGTGTGTTCTCAGGATAAGCAGGTTTAGAAGATGGATGGCTGGTAAATTACGCATTAGGCAATGTTCATTGTCACTTATCTCACCCAAGCAGGCACAACATGGCAGAAGAAAATGTGAATGCTTTGAGATGTCCGTCTTTGGATGGATGGATGGTAAATTACGCATTAGGCAATGTTCATTGGTAAAATGGCTGATGTCACTCTCCCAGGCGTACCACAGCTGGAGCAGGTCACCTGGCAGTTGTGGGTCATCCCAACCTCTTTCCTTGCTCCAGAGGCGCTGCACCAGTATTTAGGCTCTGGTGGTGTAGGGAATGAGTAGGGGGTCATACTGTCGGGCTAAGACTCGGTAGATGATACACATGGTGGGCGCGGGATGCTCAGTGTCTCGGTACGTGGTGGTATTTGATGTGCAGTGCCACAGTAATCCTAAAGTCCGCTCCAGTGGCTCAGCCCCATCCACTGACAGCCAAAGTTCACTGCTCTCTGATCTTGATTCTGGTGGCATCTGGCTGATGACCTCTGGAGCACTGGTAGCCCACTGGCGTAGTTCGAACCCACCTGACAGGAGGAGCTTCTGTAGCTTGTAGACGAGATGCTTGGCTTCTGACTCAGAGGTGAAGATTGATTTCTCGGATGTAGCTTTCCGCTCTAACAGCGTCCTTAGCCAGGTGTTTTTCAGTTCCGCACAGGTGAACTGCGTCCCACCTCTCCACTCTTTGATGAGTGGAGAGGTGGGACACCTTCTCTCCACAGTAAGGGGGTTGCGTACCTTTGAATGCTGTCCATTTTCACTCTTAGTCTTTCCATTCAGCATCCTGACTGCTGCCGCATCGAGCTTGGAGCGTGTGATGAGCTTCTCATTCTGGTATGGTAGGACGTCCATCTACAAGAGTTTAGTCACATGAGTGAGAAGTTCAGTGGACAGAGTCAGGGTGTTGGTGAGCAGGCACTGAGGAGCTGAGGACTGATGCATAAGGGTTTGAAGGGTTCAACCTAGTCGTGTCTTTAGGGTTGCTGGTCCATCTGGAGATCCTAAGTGCACTGGCTCAACTGGTGTGATGAGGTGAGGATAATCCGAGCCAATGAGCAGCAGGGGTTGTGCCTGACTGAATGAGTGGAGAGGCAGATGTCTGAGGTGACGATAAGTCTTCTGCAGGGTTTCAGCAGGGTGCAAGTGTTTGGAGAGGTTGAGGTTTCTGGGGAAGATTGGTGGAGGACACAGAAAAGGAGACTGTCCTTCCTTGCACAGTTCGGGTGTCCTGCTGGATAGTTCTGAGTGCCAGCTCCTCACACTGTCCCTGAAGTCCCAGCTGTTGTGCAGCACTGTGGAGGAGGATTGTGCGCTCTGACCCATCATCCAGGATTGCATACGTCTCAATCCTCCATTTACCATTGTAGAGAAACACCTTAATCATTTTCAGCAGCACACAACTGCTTATCCAGGAGGGATCCAGGTAATATGTTGCTGGGGCTGGCATCTCTGGCTTCACAGATGATGTTGAGTTGACATCATGTAGTATTTCTAGATGAGTCTGGTTGCACTGCTGACATTTAGCCTTGAAGTAATACTGCGCTGCTTGGTGATCTCTTCTGCATTTCCAGCACTGCCTCCCTGTTTTAATCCAGGCCAGGCCAGGTCTTTTGTGTAGGTTGAGGAACTGATGGCCATGGTGTGAAAATGCTGATGAAGGTTTGCATCTCTCATCTGAGCTGATTGTTGTCCTCCCTCATTTCTCTCACTTCTGGAACCAGGCTCTGCGATGTCTGTCCTTCTGGGGTGACTTTAGGTACATCTTGATGCTTGATTTCTCCCTCAGCAGAGTGGCCATGGAGTGTGTGTGACTGAGGTAGGTGTCATCTTAGAAGGCTCACCGTGAAGACGTCGAGGTAACAAGGTGGACGAGCATCACGGCGAGGGCGGGCATTACTGTGAGGAAAATCCATCCTTATGCTGTGGAATTTGCAGATCCGGCTCAAAGACCATGTAATTGAGGGGTTGGATTTTCTGAACACCAACACGTGACCTCAGGGATGATAACTGAAGGAAGGATTCAATAAATGTCACTGTAAACTCCACAGGTTGTCCGGTTAGAACAGATGAATAATCCAATGAATCACGCACACTCTCTTGACATGCCACTCATTTATTCTTCATTCTGTCTCTGTATGGGTATGCATGTTTGTGGTTGCTACAAAGGAATAAGAAAAACAAGACAGGCATTAGTAAATATAATAATAAATATAAGCAAGATAACATGAATACAAATGTAGGAATAACTGAACACACTGATAAAAGCAAATGATAAAATGAGTGAGGAAAATTACTGTCCTCATAAGAGTTAGGGACTGTAAACAAAAGACACACTCTGAGACAGGCTCTCCTCCGTTTGTATTGCTGTGGTGCTGATAACAGGCATGGCACCACCGGAGTCCATTACCCAGTACCCAGCCGCCTTACCAGCAACCCCTGATCCAGCAGAGTGGTGCCAGGACAGGCACCTGTCTCACCATCACTGTTGCCAGTGCCTCTTGGGCTACAAGAGAATGCCCGTCAACGCATCACCCGTGAGGAGCTGGGAAAGCTCTCCACGCTAGAATACGTCCATCTCCGTAATAGCCTCTCACCAGAGCGTGTGGCCCTCCTTCAAGTGATGCATCATGGCATGATCACACGCAGTCGGATATTGCGAGTTCAGGTAGCCTGTCAGCGAGTGGAGAAGCTCAGGGCTGCTGAGGCCCGTGAGTGTGTGGAGAAGCTCAGGGCTGCTGAGGCCCGTCTTAGGATTTCCTTGTCCGAAGAAGAGGATACTCCAAGCCCACAGGAAGAGGATGCACCAGGCCCGCAGGCCTAAGCCACGCATTCTTTGTTTTTTTTTGTTGCTGGGGTGTACGACGTGCTCTGCCCCATTGCCATGATCTCCAGCTGGAGATCTCAAGTTTGGATATCTATTCACATATAACCTACTTCCCAGGATTGGACAGTTTCTTCTCCAACTGTTTCCATTTCTGGACTCATGCTACAACATATACCCATAAAGTACACTAGACTTTCACTATACTTGTTTTGTTTGAGTTGTTTTAACACAATTTACATATTACGTAGTACAATCACTGATTGTTTAATGATAGAAATACTTTTAATACTATTCATTATTAAGAGTACTTCGAATTTTATTTTATTGTTTGTTTTCTCTCGTCATTTCTGTCTCATTTGTCCCTTGCGTTGTGGCACTGGCGTTGTTTACATTGTGTTGGATCCATGCAGTTGGTGTACTTACTTCCTGCATGTATTAAGAACCAATACATGTTATGTTTTTCGTGATGTATTCATCACGAAAGGGGGGAAATGTGGTGTCTTATTTTCTTTTATTTTTTGTTTTGAGTGTTTTTTGTGAGTGTTTTTTGTGAGGCTGTTATATACAAGGCCACACTATAGTGCTGTAATAATCTATATTAGCCATTGATGATTGTAACTTAGAGGAAAGTACCAGAATGCACAGAGGAAGATATTTGAGCAGCTGTCCTGAGATGACCTTTAAAGGCCTGTGCCCAAGAGAGTCTGAAAAATACCTGAGCAACTGTCCTGTAATGATCTTTAAAGTAGGGAGAGTGTTTGTTATTTTGCAAAAGCAACAGGATAGATTGTTTTTAATGAGAAGTGTCTGTTTTTTACAGAAGCAACACGTGTGCAGCGTAAGAAAAACAAGGTGAGAGAAAGATAAGAGAATATGCTAGATACGAACAAACACAACACCTGCAAGGCACAGGGGCATTACAAAACGTGTCCCATGCCTACATACACTCACTTTTGGACAAATATGAAAAGTGATGTTTTGTCAGTGACAGCTCACTTTTGTTCTGCAGGATAGCTCAGGCTTTATACTATGTGCACTCTGTAATGAGGAATAAAGCTCTCTGAACTCAACTTTGCTGGACTCCAGTGCTTATTTGACTACGCGTTTTTCCTCTGAAGAAGATCTGAATACTTTTTTTTGAAGAAAGGACTTAGAAAATAAAGAGTAAAGGTGTTGAGGCTTGGGCAGGACCAGACCTAGTCTCCAGCTGGCCCTTCACTGGGTCTTGCAGTCTGGCCTGAAAATCCACGTCATTACCTTTTTACAGTTACAGTGAACAGAGACCTCATGTCAGGAGTGATTTTGCTAAGTTCCTGTGAGGAGACTAAATTGCTCTGCATACTATTTCAAAACACAGTGACATCGAGTGTACTTTTTTAGTGTTACGTACCTCAACCAGTGGCAGAGATGCCCGAAACAGGTGAAATTAAGTAAAACATGTTTTTCAGTAAGATTTAGTGAGTCAAAATGTGCTCTACCAAAAGGTCGAGCAGAGGGTTAAAGGGTTAAATTGGTTGTAAGAACAATAACAAGTAACAAAAGGTCAAAGAGGTTGAACGCATGTTTGTGTGTTTGTCCTAAATGATGAGACAAGATCTTCTCACACTTTTGTCCTGGTAGATCTGCTTCAGATCACTTGTCATGAGCAGGACGGGCCTGATGAGCAGCACACTGAACAAGACTGGAGCCCCAGTCAGAACCACAAGGACTCAGAACCCCCTCAGATCAAAGTGCAAAGGTTTACGTCTTCTTAGGAAGAGGCTGACTGTGACTACAAACTCCCTCTTTTGTGCGACAGGAGCCACAACCAGATTCTGACCCACGCAACAGTTTGTACAAGGAAAGGAAAGAGAAGAGGCTGGAGGAGAAGGCTGCCAAATGTTGGGACTGACCAGAGTTTCTCTTCTCTGTAAATCAAAATGAATATGATGAGAAGTGGTGAAGTGTATGATACAGTTCATAATACATTTTTTGAGGAGGCTCAACAGCAAAACCACATTTCAGATTTTGTGCTTTTACCTTGATGCGAAGACTCAACTCTTCAAACATTAATGTAAACATTAGTTTTGCGTTTTCATTTTTTCACTTGGTCTAGACATGCAAATGATGGACTTTAGACTGTTCTCATTAGTTGTTTTTTGGGTGTTCTGACTTTATGTTTTTTTTATTTATGTGAATTCATGACAATGGCTGATTTTTAAGGACCCCAAGAATGCAGACAAGAGAGAAGGACCAGGCAAATCCATTGGTTGCTGATTTCATAGCAACCAATGGATCTTCAATTGGAAAAGAGCAAACTGTGTTCAACAGGTGGAGAACCATAGGCGGTGTCTCCAGGCAGGGTTGAGAGGGAGGGCGATGAAGCCGAGAGGAAGACGAGGGGCTGCAGTCGGGCAGAGGAGTGAGTGGCTGCTCTGATGGATATTTTCATTTTCGAATTCTGCACTCAGCGTTCCGGTCTCCAATACCACTGAAATGCAGCCAGCTGCTTCTTTTTCAGTTTTTGCTCATTTCTTCACTGTTTGTTGCTGTGTGTGTATCTGGCCTGTACCACTACACTCACTTGTCTTTGGAGCATCTGCCCCCCTTCCTTCTTTCACATAATGGTACGATCCTAGTCTGTCCTGGTGTGCCCATCAAAATAAAGTCCCACCCCTGCCTGCATGGATTCTCAGAGTCAGCTCTTCTTCACTGTAAAGAATCTGCTCTTAGAGCCGGGTCGTTCGCGAACTCCTCATCACTAGGGGAGAGAAACAGGAGAAAACACACACAGGGAGCCTAACAAAGTTGCTTTTACAGCTCCTTTTACAGTGAAAACTGCTTATAGTGATTACGGTAATACTGTCTAAATAATTAGCTTCTAGCAGTCAAGGAGTGTGCTTATAGTACTAATCCTATAAGGTCTTTTTATCCATCCACAAAACTCATAACAAAGTGCTAAAAATGAGCCAAAGAGATCAATGAAACTTGGAGTTCCTCAAGCTGCCTTGTGTAGTTTACTAAGACAACGAGAAACAGTCGTGGCAGCTCTGTTTCATTATTTTACATTCATGTAATTAATATACAAATGTTAATCACATAGTAATCTGCACGAGAAATAGAGAAGAAAAAAATGTTACAATGATCATCCACTTATAGTGATCAAAGTGAGCCACACAGATGTGATCACTATATGAGGTTTCCACTGTGTTTATCTTGATACATATTATATACTAATGTTATGGGGGAAATGTGTAATAAACAATGTCATCAACAGCAGGGACTTTCCATAAAATCACAAAAGTGAAAGTGGCTTCATCCAGCAGAATATAAAAGGAGAGGTCTGCAATGCAGGGCTGCAATGGTGCTGCAGAGCTTCATCTACAAGACAACTTATCTACCTATGAATACTGGATTAACTCTATTCTACAAAGGTGAGTTTATGCTTTTGTTTTGTCAGAGATGTTTCCCTTATGTGCCTGATGGGATGACCTGAAAAACTAGACGGGTAACTAGTCATCTACTATGATGTCTGTGGGGCTTTCAGGGCTTTTGAGGTAAACTCTTATTTAAACGTATGACACTGTTGTTATTTTCATTGACTGGTCAGCCTGATTCTTTAGACTTTAGTTGACCATAAATCTTTCACAGATGTTGAGCAAAGTGGTCCTATCTATTTATGTTAACTATCTGTGCTAGACCACCAGTCCTGGACAGTGTATTGTATACAGCTCAGCTGTATGGAATCACATTATTTTCAATAAAATCAAGCAAAATTTCTTCAATATAAAAATCAGTGGAATTTGAGAGAGAATAGAACTCACTAAAGCAATAAAAGTCAACTCAAAAGTAAAATGTATAGCCTAACTTGCAAACTAATTATTTATGAAATTGTGTATCTCTGTTTTTTACTTTTTGGATAATATATCCTTTTTTATAGTTCTCTCTGCTTCTTTGTGGATATTGTTCATTTATACATGATCAGTACTTACACTTTATTAATCTTGTATGAACCCAGTAAAGTTAAGTGTTACCATTTAAGGTGTGTTCCCACCGAAATCAAACACCGAAACTTGTGTTCACTGCACTGAACAACATCAGAGCACTGTGTTGTCACTCAAAAAGTCAAATGGGTCTGCTGCACCCTTGCAGAGGTTGGTGTTTTATTCTCTCTCTATACACACACACACACACACACACACACACACACACACATATACACACATACACACACATATATATATACACATACATACATACACACACACATTATATATATACATATATATATACATATATATATTTATATACACACACACATACACACACACACACATATGTCACACAGTGGTGTGAAAAAGTGTTTGCCTACCTACTTCCTGATTTTTATTTTTTTTTTGCATGTTTGTCACACTTAAATGTTTCAGATCATCAAACAAATAAATAAATATTAGTCAAAGACAACACAAGTAAACACAAAATGCAGTTTTTAAATGAAGGTTTGTTATTATTAAGGGAGAAAAAAAATCCAAACCTACATGGCCCTGTGTGTGAACAAGTGGTATATGTGTATATATATACGTATACACACACATTATACACACACACACACACACACACATATATATATATATATATATATATATATATATATATATATATATATATATCACAAAAAAACCTGGCATTTGAACAGGGTGTGTGTAGACTTTTTATATCCACTGTACATATACATATATATATACATACATACATATATATATATATGTATGTGTGTATATATGTGTATATATGTGTGTATACATATATATACACATATACATATATATAAACATATATATAGTTATTGCATGGTTTAGATGAGATACAATTTCTTTTACATCTCATGTCTTTGTTAGAATTCCAAAGTTGTACATATTCACTAAGATAAGATAAGATAAGATAAGATAAGATAAGATAAGATAAGATAAGATAAGATAAAATCTTTTATTGATCCCACAGTGGGGAAATTCCACTGTTACAGCAGCTCAAACACAAAGTAAAAGAGACATTAAATAATAGACAAAAAAACCAGTATGTACAATAAATAGTAGATAATAATAATAACAGAAAAAGAAAGAAACAGTATTTATATACACAGCCTCACCCAGTTAGATGTGCAGTGGTGAGGTGTTATTGCACAGGTGAATATGGATATGTAGAAGATATGAATTAAATATCTAAGCAAATGTCTCATTCTTATGGGCTGAGAAGAGTTCTTGATAGTTGAGGGACTCTTTCCACTGGGGGCGCTGGTTGTTGGGGTAACTGTAATGCAGAATCTTTCCAAGAAAATATAAGAAGTAAATTTTGCACACAACAAATTGTCTTTTAGCATTTAAGTGTTTTTGATGCATGTTTTGATACATAATTATGTTTTGTTGGATTTGTATTCGCAAAAATCTGTTGTGATGCAGGAGGGGTGGAGATGGGGGTGTTACAGAAGGAGTCATAGATTTTCAAACCCTACATACTATTAGACTGATAAAAAATTGTTGTGATTCAGAAAATAGTGCAATTATATAGATTGCATGGTATTTCGTGGGATATTTACAGTACTTTTTTACTTTGTATATTCATTACTTTCAGTGAGATGCTGTTTGACTAATCTGGACCAAGTGTGGAGTGACGGTACCCCAAAATGGAGGTAAACAACTTTAAAAGATACATAAAATAGAATTAAAATACTGCCCAACAAGCTTGTGTGTATGGAATGATGAGTTCATCAATTAAATGTTTTTCCTTAATAATAGGGAGCCAGTAATGAAGATTCATTTGTTGAACTTTACTGTGAGGATGCAGAAGACACTTTGTCAACACCATGTTCTGACAGTAAGGGTGACTGTCCACAGACCGATGATGCAAATCGTAAAGGTCCAGTTTATGCAATTGATTGTTCAGTTGAAAGGCACTGAATAAAGTGCAGTCTGTTAATTATAAACAAAATCATTATTATTATTAAAATTATTGTCACTTCACAGGGCCCGACCCTCCTTTGAATACAGCAGTCCATCATGTTAGCAGCATGAATTTGGACACCCCTGCTGGTGAAGTGGAGAACTACATTGTAACCAGTTGCAGGGTGGGAGAAACTATGCAAGACACAACTGACACAAACAGTTCAACACTCAGCAATCCAAGGCCACAAAACTTCATTCAGGTTTCTGATGACCGGAGAATGAAACAATTAAGGAGTCTGTCTTAACATCTGCAAACACAAGTGAGTAAAAGAAAAAAATAGTTACAAAGAATGAAGCAAAAGTCATTTAGTTCAAGTGCAAAGGCACTAACTCTGTAAAGATTTACAAAAGACTAATTATGTAAAAGACATATGAAAATACTTCAGCTTGAATGCAATGACAAGATGCAAATTTGTGAACTGTGCCTCATTACCACTTACATTTCACATTGTTTCATTGTGTGAAAATGTGTTAGTTAATGTTAAAACCATTTTTATTAAATCATCTATGATTCGTAGGTAATAACAAATATCTTGGTATTCGCAGAAACACAACTGGAGAGCTTAATGGAGGATCTGGGGTTGAAGCACCACTTCAAAGAGAAGCTATCCCTGAACACAATCCTTCAGATTGATGAGAGGACCATTACTGATGATCCTGCCAAGTGTAATTCAGATCTTCCATGGTATTTTATGAAGAAACTGATGATGGTCAATGTGACAGCCAGGAATGTGAAATGTACACCTGTGTGTGAATCAACGTGTGATGCACTGGGGAAAACAGAGTTAGATTTTGATGATCTCTTTGATAGTCAGCAGTCAGGTGACACGCTAAACCCCCTTGACATAATCACTGCTCTCTTTCTGTGTTCTGACGGTTTTGTACGTCAGGAAATGGCACTGAAAATGTCGATGTGTCAGTTTGCTGTGCCTCTGCTGCTTCCTGATTGTGACACAAAGTGCACACTCATGCTTTGGGCCTTGAGAGACATTGTTAAAAAGTACAGACCTCAGTCACTTTCAGAATCCAAGGGTTTTATTGAAGACAGAATTGTTGTCTCTGAACTTCCAATGATATCTTTTGTGAGATTGGGTGAGTGCTCTTTGTCCAAGTCAGAGATCCTCAATAAGCTTCTGAGCAATTCTCAGCAGTACCATGATACCTTTATTCATGGTAACATGAAGTGTGGTGACAGCCCAAAAAGAATATCCAATGGACTGGCTGAAATTACTTGGTACCTTCCTTGTGGGAACAAAAACATGGATGTATTCAGGGAGCCAGTAGCTGGTAACCAGCAAAGCAGGCACTTTAATAGAGATGCTCTAAGAAAAGTAGCAGAGAAGTTGGGCTTGTCCACCAGCAACATCCTGTTAAAAGATAAACGCGTGAATGATGCTGATTTTGTTATAAAACTGCAGAAAACAATCAGCAATGTAGTTGAAAACTCAAAGATGAAGATGGGGATTGACAAGATGGCTAACATTGCCCTTGAACTGGGGATCAGTGTTGATGAATATTGTCCAGAGTGCATGACCGCCAAGAAAAATGCAGATGCCATCACTGCAGAAATTCAAGATATCCCTAAATACAAAGAAGATCAATTACCCCTGCAAGGTGAAATATGGAAGGAACTGACTCACCTAGAGAAGGAAGAGTTTCGACTTCGAGAAGCTGGGTCTGAAAACTTAGAAATCTATAAAAGTAATCTTGAAGACAAGAAAACAGAACTTAGGGAAAAACAGAACTCTCATGACATGTCAAATGCAATGATGTGTTTCATCAACGCAATATCAAGCCCAGGGATAGAGAGATGCTACTTCCTGAAATGGATGCGAATGAACCTCGATAACCTGTCTCGAGAAAAACTGTCTGGCCTTAGGGAGCAGTACAAAGAGAAATGCAAAAATTCTGAGAACAAAAAGGAGATAAAAGACATTGACAGACAACTTTCCAACAGCTCACTGGGCACTGAACACTTCTTCCGTGAAATGGGTCAGATATATGAAGCTTCAGTTTACCTTCCAAAAACAAACCCATCACGTCAACAATTGCAGCATCTGCCCAAACTATGTGCAAAATTGTTGCTCGATGGATTTCCCCTTGAGCTTGTAGATGGAGATGCATCCAGCATACCTCTCAGATGGGTGAGTGATGTTCTCTCTCAGCTCAATGACTTGGTGTCTCCTAAAAGCAAGGTATTGGTAGTCACAGTTCTTGGAGTTCAGAGCACAGGAAAGTCCACTCTCCTCAACACAATGTTTGGAGTGCAGTTTGCAGTCAGCAGTGGTCGATGCACTCGAGGTGCCTTTATGCTGCTCATCAGAATCAATGAAGATGCCAAAAAAGTACTCAACTGTGATTTCATGGTGATCATTGACACTGAGGGCTTAAAGTCACCAGAGCTTGCACAATTGGACAATAGCCATGAGCACGACAATGAGCTTGCGACACTTGTTGTGGGGTTGAGTGATATCACAATCATCAATATCGCAATGGAGAATTCAACAGAAATGAAGGACATCCTACAGATAGTTGTGCATGCTTTTCTCAGGATGAAAGAAGTAGGTAAAAAACCCAAATGTCAGTTTGTTCACCAGAATGTGTCAGATGTTTCAGCCCATGAGAAGAATCTACGAGACAGGAAGCTGCTCTTGCAACAGTTAAACGAGATGACCCAGGCAGCAGCCAAAATGGAAAAGAATGAGAAGTACAAGAGCTTCACTGATGTGATGGAGTACAGTCCAGACACTGGGAACTGGTACATTCCTGGACTCTGGAATGGGAACCCATCAATGGCACCAGTCAATGCAGGGTACAGTGAAGCTGTTTATGAGCTGAAGAAAAACATCATCCAAACTCTGGGAAGTTGTGAATCTTCTTCTAATAATATCTTGGAGTTTAAAGAGTGGATGAAAAGTCTGTGGAATGCAGTGCAGCATGAAAACTTCATCTTCAGCTTCAGAAACAGCCTGGTGGCTGATGCATATATGACACTGTGTACAAAATTCAACAAATGGGAATGGGAATTCAAAAAAGAAATGTACTCATGGGTTACAAATGCTGAAACAAGAATTTCCAACTTTGGCACAGTTGCTGGGAGATCTGAAATATCTGACATCTCAGAATTTCTCACTCATTTAAAAGGTGAAGCTTGTACAGTGCTGGCTGAAGAAGAGACCAAGCTTCTTGAAAATCTAAAAGAGTACTTCAAGCAAACAGAGGGTCATGTCTATCTTGTTGAAGGATACAAAGAGGAGTTCTCAAGCAGTGCAAAGAGCCTTCGACGAGAAATGGAGAACTCTGTGAATAATCAACTCACAGCAGCAGTTGACATCAGAAAGGGAATGACAGAACTTGATAGAATCAAGGAGAATCACACAAAACAATTAGAGGGGAGGGTGCGTCGATTGATTGATGAATGTCGGAAGAAGAACAAAGTCAACATGACAGACCAAGAGCTTGATGATGAATTTG
Organism: Scortum barcoo; assembly: GCA_023238725.1. NCBI lineage: Eukaryota > Metazoa > Chordata > Actinopteri > Centrarchiformes > Terapontidae > Scortum > Scortum barcoo. The sequence continues at coordinate 22,778,055 of CM041537.1, forward strand.
ATAAAATGTGGAATGAAACAGTAAAAGCACTAACTTTCCCGAAACAACAGCTCACAAATGTCTTCACAAGTGTGTCCTCCTACTTGAGAGAAAATATATCATGGAAAGGAAGTTATGTATGTCAGCTATTAAGCCAAAGGAAGCTGCAAGATTGTGGACAGGAGCCTTTCAAATACTCGGCCGATGGAATTTTCAACAGGTTTAAACACAAAGTCAGCAAGTTTTTGAAGATTGAAGATCACGTAATGGCTTTACAAAACATAGCTGACAGCATCATAGCTGCTTGCACACAGTTTGTGGCTGAAAAAGTGCATAGAAAAAACAATTACCATGATACTTACATCGAGGAGATCCTACTCATGATTGACGAGAGGCTGCAAAACAATCAGAATATTGAAATAGAGAGAGACAGACAGACAGAGTTTGAAGTTTCTCTAAAACAGCACATCTGTGGATATGCAGCCAGACAGTTTCAGAAAATGCATGACAAAGTTCCGCTCTGATTTTAAAGACGTGTTCCATGAACGAGACCAGTGCCAGAAGAAGGCGAAAGAATTCACAGACCGCTGTTTGAGGCCTGCAGTCGAAAACTTTGTCAACCGCTCTCTGGGTCCTGATATCATTGGTGAAATGCAAACAAGTAAGCAGTTCAGCACACGAATGTTCTTCCAGTATACAGTTTTACTGGATCTACTTTCAAAGGATGACTTTGAAATGTATCTGAGCTTCATTTCCTCATATGAGTATTACGTAAAGAAGTGGATACTCAATCAAATATTGGAACGCTTCCCAAATGGCTCTGCAATGTTTGAGTTTGAGGATCAACATGTTATGTTAAGTATCAGCAGCATAAATAATGCCATCAACAAAGTTAAAACAAACAAGACTGGCAACTTGAAGATGTTTGTTGAAGCTGTCTGTCAGGAACTCGGTGATAAACTGGTAATTTCCAAGGATGCTCTTGGTGCTTTTATGATCCTTAACAATGCTGATCAGGAACAGTTTGCTCACTGGCTGACTGAGTGTGTGAAGGAGATGGCACAAGCTCTCAAGGAGAAGTTCAAAGAAACAGACATCCATACAAAACTAAAATCTCTTCATGTGAATCCCCCGAATGAGCTTTTCACCAAACTTATTGGATGTGGTAAACAGTGTCCATTCTGCAAAGCTCCATGTGAGGGGGCGGGAGCAAAAGGCCATTCTGAGCACTTTACTTCATTACATCGGCCACAGGGTCTGGGTAGATTTCGGTGGTGTGGGACAAAAGAACTTGTCATTGACATATGCTCCACCTGTGTGGCGAGTGAAAGCCTTTTTTGCTGCAATGCCACAAATGGTGAATGGCACCCTTACAAGGATTACACAAAGTTTTTCCCAGACTGGAAGATTGCTCCAGATGGAAGCCTTCAGGCATCAGACTACTGGAAATATGTACTGGCAAGGTTCAACAATGAATTTGCCAAACAATACAGTGCAGAGCCTGCTAATATTCCTACAACTTGGAAAGCTATCACCCATGAGCAAGCAGTGTCAAGCCTCAAAGAGTCATTTAACATCAAGTGAAAGATCACATGCTTTGTGGTTACCGAGGTGCACACACTCCTCATATACATTCATTCATTCATTTTCCATTTTCTTGATTGGTTGTTCTGATTTGAGTGCAGTGGATTCTTGCAAATGGCCTTAGAGAATCTCAAATCGGTGTGCTCCAAAGTCACTCCCCACAGAATTACTCAGTCTGATTCTTTTTTTTTTTAGGCTTGCTTTTCTTCATTTGTCTTCTGTTAGCTTATCTTTTATGTAAACTGTTGTTGAGAAATGAGGGATGAACAGTTTTCTTTGTGCTTGGTTGTTTAATTTATATATATCCGTCCATGCTCTCATAGGTCTATTTTTTTTTTTTTTAAAAAAAGGTCACATAGTAAGCATGTGGTATTGTCGCAATAGTACATAAACTAAAAAAAAGAATTAAATATAATATGTGGTGGTTTACTCAGAATTAAAAATCTTTTTGTTCTTGTTTTTGCGAGAGATCTGATGCAAAATATTTTCATTCTCCAAGTACTTGAAATATAATTACTATACTTCTAAATCTCAACATGAAGGCTACATGACAGAAAGTTGTATTTTTCTTTTCTAATTTAGTATAACAAGTGATTTTCTTCATTTAATCTAATTGAATATATATCTATATATATCCATATATGGCACTGTGAACATGCATACTTACTTCTGTTAACTGATTCAATAAAGAGGCAAAATCAGCAGACTGGCTATGAATGTCTTTAATGTTTCTGCGATCAGCATCACAGCATACAGTGTATAATAACTTATAATGTAATCTAGAAATATCAACACCTCATATACATAGTCTTGCTATACCTTTTTGATCATCATCTTTTGTTAAATTACATTATTTAACATTTTTCTTCACCTCAAGTTGTAGGTTTGTGAGTCTCAGTGTGTGTCCACATATATCCAGTCTGATCCACTGTTAAATACACATGCTCTGTCTGAAAGAGACTGGAAGTTTCAGATTTACTTAACATTTCATCCATCTCTCCACTGTCTCAACTGTAGAAACATGAAACGCTTTACTTCTTCATCACACCACTGTAAAGTCAACACAACCTTCATCAACACAATGTAACAGTGTGTGGATGGAAAAGGTCAGATCACATGTGTGTCCCTCACTCCCTTCCCTCACATGTGTGTCATCAGAGGACAGTCACCATAGTCGTGCCAGTTACTAAATTGTTTATCTATTTCAGCCACTGTATGTATCCCTATGTGCACATTTCAGTGATGGAGAAAAGTCCATCCAAGCTATGAAAATCAGTAAAACACACAGAACTGAAAGTTGACGGGTGATCTCCAACAGATCTACAAAGATAAAGTTGTGAAAATATAATACATAACCCCTTGTCTGACCATTTATATCCTCTTGAGTTACAGTATATTGCAAAAGGACAAACGCATGCATTCAACTAATATTTTGTTACTAATGAATGTCTATTTCCTCTCAAGAAAAACATTTGTTCCCATTCATGTGTTTACACTAAAACACAAGACAAACACCCAGCGTTGCATCTGTGAACCATGTTATTAATGACATGCAGTGAAAACATCATCAACTGACCAGGTAACATTCATATAAATAGATATTATATATTATATATAAAATGTGATTTACTGTGATGCAGTTTTTGCATGCTCAAATGGACGGGGGAGACTCAACAAACCCAATCAAAATGTCATCTCTGTACACCTCACTCTCCAGCACGTAGATGGATATGAGCTAATAAAATAACATAACATAAACATAAAATACATTTTGCATTTAGTTTTGCTCTGCTGGATGAGCTCTTACAGAGTCCTCTCCTCACCTCCCTGAAGTCCAGCAGAGTCTGGGTTTACTCCACAGGGGATCTCAGCCTTTTTGGCTGATGGAGAAGTTAGAAACTCTGGGCTCAGCTTTGATATCTGCTGTCTAACAACCAAAGTGCTGAATCCACACACCTGGTCTATGTAATTTGATTTAAGGCCGGAGCACCAGTTCTGAACAGTTTCAGTGGTTTTGTTAAAAAGCGGAAGGGGTGCTTAGACAGACTGATGTCGCCTCCTGCTGGTGTTTGCTGGTCAGAGCCTCATCATTTTTATTTGTACCCAGTAATGCATGAGTTTTAATTTAAAAAAGTAGTATAATCTGTCTCTAGCTGTATATTGAAGATGCATCTCCCAGACAACAATATTTTGCTCCTTAGCATGAGATAAAGTGTGTGACTGAGACACCTTTAACAGGGTGTTGGCATATACTAAAAACAAATAAAAATGCAGAGTTTCATGCTCTTTCATGCCCACATCGCTACATTTCTTTTCCTCGTGAGTTTTATGACCATCAACCACATAATAATGAATAGACATCCCTCTTGGACACAATTAATGTGGGATACCTGGACATGCCTGCAGACAACTGCAGAAAGATTCTTATCCAGGTACATTGCAAGAGAAGGCATGAGGAGTGATGTGGATGAAAACACATATTTTGTAAACTATATAATGTGAATATATGAAGTTTTGTAGTTTGTAGCACATTACATACAGGAATTACACCATGTGTCAAAAGTGATCCAAGCAAATGATTTAGTTTTTTGTTTTTTTGTTTATTACTCAATATTTCATAAATTCCTTTACAGTATTGCAATACAATTTTCACAATTCTAACAGTACCCCACAAATGCACAGCTTGGGTAAAAAAAACCTGTATGCATTCTCAAGTGCCTTTGATAGAAACTTTTGATTTCTTTACAAATTGAAAATATGGAATACATTTTATTGGGGATACTAAAACTGCCTTATCACAACTGTCATCGCGTGTAAATGTTGTACTTTTCACCTCAGAATAAACATCATGTGCTCACATAGTGCATCATTCTGTACATTTGTTTATGGTTAGACAGATGTGAGAATAGAATAGTTATATGTTAAAATAAGTGTTCTAGCTAACTAGCCATTAACCTCTTGTATTTTAGTTTGCTCGTGCTTTAACTACCATTGTGGGGACCAAACCAGATATACTGGTCAGAAATTAAACCTTCTAATTAACATGCATGATGACAAAGTGGTTGATGATGGTGTGAAGGGAAGGTCACAAATTAATACACTGAAGTATTAATTATGTTTTTGTATAGTCAGAATCACTGCAAAATATGATGTTGTTCTGTCTCCTTTTAGAAAAACAGTTGTACTGTTAACTTTCATTTAGGCCATTTCTGACCCATGCCTGTGAGTTTCAGTTTGATGCATAAACAAGGGTTTTTTCTGTGCACAGCAAGAGAGTGAAATTAATATAAAAGCTTACAATAATGTAAACAAAAATACTCATTATTTCCTAAAATCCTTGGTCATGACATAATTTAGTTTTTAAAAATATATATTTCAAAGAAATATTCAGCTATTTTGACCCACATTGTGCATTAAAAGGTGTATATATTTATCCATCCATCCATCCATCTTCAGCAGTCTGAGCAGAGATGCCCAGACTTCTCTCACCCCAGACACTTCTCCAGCAGCTTCCTCCATGGGAGGGACCCCGAGGCGTCTGAGCTCCAGAGATGTCCTCAGAACTTCTCTCACCTCCTCTGGGTGGGAGAGCCTGGAAGTCTGGAAACAGATGCCCAAGCCACCTCAGCTGACTCCTCTCGATGTGAAGGAGCAGCAGGCTCTACTCCGAGCTCCTCCCGAGTGACTGAGCTTCTCACCCTATCTCTAAGGGAGCACCCAGCCACCCTGCGGAGGAAACTCATTTCGGCCGCTTGTATCCGCGATCTTGTCCTTTCGGTCATTACCCATAGTTCATGACCATAGGTGAGAGTGGGAACATAGATTGACCCGATGTAAATCGAGAGCTTCGCCTTTCGGCTCAGCTCCTTCTTCACCACGACGACGGTCCGGTTACATTGACCGACCGCATAATAACTGCGCAGGACGCTGCACCAATCCGCCTGTCAATCTCACGCTCCATCTTTCCCTCACTCGTGAACAAGACCCCAACTTGAGATACTTGAACTCCTCCACTTGAGGCAGGACCTCTCCACCCACCCGGAGAGGGCACGCCACCCTTTTCCGGTCGAGAACCATGGCCTCGGCCAGTTTGGAGGTGCTGATTCTCATCCCTAGCCGCTTCACACTCGGCTGCAAACCGCTCCAGTACACACGCTGAAGGTCCTGGCTTGATGAAGCCAACAGGACAACATCATCCGCAAAAAGCAGAGATGAAATCCTGTGGTTCCCAAACCGGACTCCCTCCGGCCCCTGGCTACGCCTAGAAATCCTGTCCATAAAGATTATGAACAGGACCGGTGACAAAGGGCAGCCCTGCCGGAGTCCAACATGTACTGGGAACAGATCTGACTTACTACCGGCAATGCGAAACCAAGCTCCTGCTCCGGTCGTACAGAGACCGAACAGCCCTTAACAAAGAAGGACCTCCATACTCACGGAGCACACTCCCCACAGAATACCACGAGGGACATAATGGTCGAATGCCTTCCCCAGATCCACAAAGCACATGTGGACTGGTTGGGCAAACTCCCATAAACCCTCAAGCACCCTGCGGAGAGTATAGAGCTGGTCCAGTGTTCCACGACCAGGGACGAAAACCGCATTGTTCCTCCTGAATCCGAGGGTCGACTATCGGCCGAATTCTCCTCTCCAGTACCCTGGCATAGACCTTCCTGGGGAGGCTGAGAAGTGTGATCCCCCTGTAGTTGGAACACACTCTCCGGTCCCCCTTTTTAAAAAGAGGGACCACCACCCCGGTTTGCCACTCCAGAGGCACTGTCCCCAACCTCCATGCATGCATGTTGCAGAGGCGTGTCAGCCAAGACAGCCCCACAACATCCAGAGACTTGAGGTACTCAGGGCCAGGATCTCATCCACCCCAGCTGCCACCTTGCCACCGAGGAGCTTGCGAACCACCTCAGAGTCCCCAGCCTCCGCTTCCTCACTGGAAGGCAAGTCGGTGGGATTGAGGAGATCCTCGAAGTATTTCTTCCACCGTCCGACAATGTCCCCAGTCAAAGGTCAACAGCTCCCCACCTGCACTGTAAACAGTGTTGGCAGAGTACTGCTTCCCCCTTCTGAGGCGCCAGGACGGTTTGCCAGAATCTCTTCGAGGCCAACCGATAGTCCTCCTCCATGGCCTCACCGAACTCCTCCCAGACCCGAGTTTTTGCCTCCAGGACCGTCCGGGCTGCGGCTTGCTTGGCCTGCCGGTACCCGTCAACTGCGCGATCAGGAGTCCCACAGGCCAACATGGCCCGATAGGGACTCCTTCTTCAGCCTGAACGGCATCCCTTACTTCCGGTGTCCACCACGGGTTCGGGGAGTTACCGCCACGACAGGCACCAGAGACCTTGCGTCCACAACTTCGAACTGCCGCGTCGACAATGGAGGCAGAGAACATGGTCCACTCGGACTCAATGTCCCCAGCCTCCCTCGGAATCTGTGAGAAGCTCTTCCAGGTGGGAGTTGAAGACCTCCCTGACAGAGGGCTCGGCCAGACGTTCCCAACAGACCCTCACAATCCGTTTGGGTCTGCCAGGTCTGTCCAACTTCCTCCTCTGCCAGCGGATCCAACTCACCACCAGGTGGTGATCAGGTTGACAGCTCAGCCCCTCTCTTTACCCGAGTGTCCAAGACATACGGCCGGAGATCAGATGAAACGACAACAAAGTCGATCATCGACCTCCGACCTAGGGTGTCCCCTGGTGTCACGTGCACTGATGGACACCCTTATGCTCAAACATGGTGTTTCGTTATGGACAAACCCGTGACTAGCACAGAAGTCCAATAACAGAACACCGCTCGGGTTCAGATCAGGGAGGCCGTTCCTCCCGATCACGCCCCTTCAGGTATCACTGTCGTTGCCCACGTTGAAGTCCCCTCAGTAGAACAATGGAGTCCCCAGTCGGAGCACTATCAAGTACCCCTCCCAGGGACCCCAAGAAGGCCTTGGGTACTCTGTACTGCTGTTCGGCCCGTATGCACAAACAACAGCAAGAGACCTATCCCCGACTCGAAGGCGCAGGGAAGCGACCGCTCTCGTTCACCGGGATGAACTCCAACACATGGCGGCTGAGCTGGGGAGCTATAAGCAAGCCCACACCAGCCCGCCGCCGCTCACCCTGGGCAAGTCCAGAGTAGTGGAGGTCCAGCCCCTCTCAAGGAGCTGGGTTCCAGAGCCCAAGCTATGCGTGGAGGTGAGCCCGACTATCTCTAGCCAGGTACCTCTCAACCTCCCGCACAAGCTCAGGCTCCTTCCCCCCCAGCGAGGTGACATTCCATGTCCCTATTGCCAGAGTTTTGGTCCCAGAGGATTGGGTCGTCAAGGCCCCCTGCCACGACTGCTACCCAAACCACATTGCACCGGCCCCTCATGGACCTTCCTGCGGGTGGTGAGCCTACTGGAAGCCTTGGAAGGCGGGCCCACGTCGCCATTTCAGGGCTGAGCCCGGCCGGGTCCCGTGAGCAAGACCCGGCCACCAGGCGCTCGCCTGCGAGCCCCAACCCCAGGCCTGGCTTCAGGGTGGGGCCCCAGGTAACGCCAATCCAGGGCGACGTAACGGTCCTTGATGTTCTTCTGTTCATGATGATGGGCTTGTGAACCGCTCTTAGTCTGGCCCGTCACCTAGGACCTGTTTGCCATGGGAGACCCTACCAGGGGCGTAATGCCCCCAACAACATAGCTCCTAGGATCATTCGGGCACACAAACCCCTCCACCACAGGTAAGGTGGCGGTTCAAGGAGGGGGAGAATCACACAACAAAATATAAATTAAAATGTGGTAAAACAAAAAGAAAAAAGCAGCATCCTGGAAACAGTTTTTGCTATTCTTTATTATTTTATTTTGGCATTGAGAAAAACCAAGTGCCTCAGCTTTGAGGGGTTGATCCTGTTTCTTCTCTCTGTTATTATCTGTCCTGTTTTGGAGAAGATTCTCTCTGAGGGGATGGATGTTGCCACAGTACACAGTTTCCGTGCCATCACATGTGTGAGACGTAGGTAGACTGAAACCTTGGTCTCCCACCAGCTCAGTTGCTCTGCATTTCTCTGTAAAAGGGGCTCCTCAAGATATGACTTCACTTCCAGTATTGCATCTGTTGAGGGATTCCTTCTTGTAGTGTCTCCAGTTACTCGTTCTTCAAAGAACCCCCAAAAAGCAGATGCTTGTGGCTCCTCTTGTTCCTCTTGACCCTCTGGCAGTAGAGCTGACTGGCTGGATGTTGCTGCTGCTGCAGTTACTCTCTGAAGAGCTTCATCAACCGCTCTATTGTCATTAAATGCCAGCTTTTTGAATCTTGGGTCAAGAATGGTGGGAAAAAAAAATTAAAAATTATGCTTTGTTTTATTTAGCAGTATATATTATTATTTCTGGTCATGTCTAATCTGCTTTTCATACTAATAATGCAACAACAACAACTAATAAAAATGATAATGATTGAATAATGATAACAATAATAATAATGTGATAACATTTGTACACTGTACCTGTCTGTACTGATCTCCACAGTGACCTGCTCAAATGGCTCCAGAACAGTGCATGCCTCCTGCAGTACCTCCCATTTCTCTTGGCTCAGAGGATCGACAGGTGCATTGATAACAGCCAGGGTAGAAATGACTCCATCCTTGGACTCCAGAATCCGTTTCAGCATATGAAAGGTGGAGTTCCACCTAGTAACACACTCTTGTTTGAGCTTCAGCTCAGGCACGCCCATCCGTCGTTGGGTAGATTTCAGCTTCTCTGTGGCTGTTGTGCTCCTGTGGAAGAATTCCACTATTGCCTTCACTTTGTCCACAGTGGGCTTCATCACCTTCAGAACATCTTTTACAAACAGGTTAATTGTGTGTGCAAGACATGGGTGTTGGAGCAATTTCAGGGTTTTAATTGCTTTGGTTATGTTAGCTGCATAGTCACTAACACAGCAAACCACTTTGTTTTCCACGTCCCACTCTTTTACCACTTTGAGCAGCTCCTCTGCTAAGTTGTCAGAAGTGTGTCTGTCACTGAACTCAAAACAATCCAGCAGACAGGACACCATTTTGTAATTTTCAACAAAGTATCATGAAACTGACATGTAGTCCAGCAGTCAGTTGTTAGACAAATAGCTGTGGCTTTTTTTTACCCTTTCTTGAAGTGAAGCATGTTCTCTGTCATATAGACCTGGGATGATTTTTTGGGAAAGTGTTTTCCTACTTGGAATTGCATACATTGGATTGAGAGCATGAGTATAGCTTCTGAATCCTTTGTCATCCACAACTGAAAATGGCTGAAAATCACGTGCAATCATTTTAGCCAGTTCCTCATCAATTGTGTTCTGTCTTGCTAGGGTCATAGCCTTTTGCAAAAACTGGCTCATGGAGCTCTGCGTTGTAGGTCTAGGTGGTTGTGATGTACTGGATGATGCTGCAGCAGCATCAGTTGCAGTAGACACACTGGCACCTTCATTATCAGCAGGTTCCCTTGCTCGTCTCTTCTTCTCTAATTGCACTGTTGGGTGAATAGTTCTTATGTGCCTGTGCAGGTTATTTGTGGAGCCTGCTCTATATGAGATTCTGAGTTTGCACAAGCTACACTGTCAACAGTCAATGATGTTGAAAAGAGTCCAAATTGTACTACACTTCCTGTTGTCACACATTTTCTCACCTTTAAAGCATCTTCTCTCTCTCTGTAGCGTATACACTCTCTCTCTCCTCTCCCTCCCTCCTGTTGCACAGACAACCCCTCCCTCCCTCTGCTCAGTGTGTACACACAGATGACGCCACACATCTTGACCAATCACGTGCAGCTTTAACAGAAAAAAAAGAAGAAAAAAACAAATTTGCTCCTGTCGTTCACTTTGAAGAGCCGGCTCTTAGAGCTGGATTGTTCGCGACCGACACATCACTACAGACTTCCCTCACCCCAGACACTTCCTCCAGCTCTTCCTGGGGGGACCCCGAGGCGTTCCCAGGCCAGCTGAGAGACATAGTCTCTCCAGCGTGTCCTGGGTCTTCCCCAGGGCCTCCTCCTCACGGTGGGACACGCCTGGAACGCCTCCCTAGGGAGGCGTCCAGGGGGCATCATCGAAAACAGATGCCCGAGCCACCTCAGCTGACTCCTCTCGACTCTCTCGATGCAGCGCAGGAGCAGCGGCTCTAATCTGAGCTCCTCCCAAGTGACTGAGCTTCTCACCCTATCTCTAAGGGAGCCCCCAGCCACCCTGCGGAGGAAACTCATTTCGGCCACCACTTGTATCTCGCGATCTTGTCCTTTCGGTCATTACCCAAAGTTCATGACCATAGGTGAGAGTGGGAGCCTAGATTGACTGATTGACCGATAAATCGAGAGCTTCGCCTTTCGACTTAGCTCCTTCTTCATCATGACGGTCCGGTACACCGACCGCATAACTGTGGAGGCGGCACCAACCCACCTGTCAATCTCATGCTCCATCTTTCCCTCACTCGTGAACAAGACCCCGAGATACTTGAACTCCTCCACTTGAGGCAGGACCTCTCCACCCACCCGGAGAGGGCACACCACCCTTTTCCGGTCGTCGAGAACCATGGCCTCAGGATTTGGAGGTGCTGATTCTCATCCCAGCTGCTTCACACTCGGCTGCAAACCGCCCCAGTACATGCTGAAGGTCCTGGCCTGATGAAGCCAACAGGACAACATTATCTGCAAAAAGCAGAGATGAAATCCTGTGGTTCCCAAACCTGGACTCCCTCTGGCCCCTGGCTACGCCTAGAAATCCTGTCCATAAAGATTATGAACAGAACCGGTGACAAAGGGCAGCCCTGCCGGAGTCCAACATGCACTGGGAAACAGGTCTGACTTACTGCCGGCAATGCGAACCAAGCTCCTGCTCTGGTCGTACAGAGGTCTGCCTTCTCCAGATTCAGAATGCCTTCTCCAGATCCACAAAGCAAAGCACATGTGGACTGGTTGGGCAAACTCCCATAAACCCTCAAGCACTCCTGCAGGAGGGTATAGAGCTGGTCCAGTGTTCCATACATTGGATCAAGAGCATGAGTATAGCTTATATATAGCTGAATCATTTGTCATCCACGACTGAAAATGGCTGAAAATCATGTGCAGTCATTTTAGCCAGTTCCTCATCAATTGTGTTCTGTCTTGCTGGGGTCGTAGCATTTTCTTTTTTGTCAGTTACTGGTAGATTGAGTACACAGTCTCTCTCCAGAACTGCCACTGATTTTAAGTAGATCTCTCAGACCATCTTCAAGAGCAGAAACAGTTTTTGTCATGGAGTGGTAAGGAGTTATATACTCTCAAACAAATACTTTCCCTTATGCCTTATAAAATGATTATTATACAGGAATATGATGCATTATGTGACCATCCTGCATTAGGGCTTGCAAAATTATGGTATAAATTCAAACAGTATTTTACTGCAAATTGTGTCCTTAAGGGTGGAGCTGAGGCTTCCAGAACAATGTCCTGGGGCCTCAGACCCTCAAGGAGCTTGAAGGCTCCAGGTTCACCATGTGGTAATTAATTTTTGGGAATGTAATGAATTCATAATTTACGGCATGCACCACTAAAGCACGTTGTTGAAGTAACAGCAGCAATATAACCAAATCTTGAGGCCCCATCTTGTAAAAGAACTCTGCTCTAAAATCTGTTTTTAATGCCAGTATTATTTTTCATATATATTCTTCCATATCTTCTAGGCGGGGTCAAGCCCATAATGTTAAGTTCAAACTAGAAGCAAGACACACAACTGAGGGGCACAGACGGGATATGGATAGAAAGTGAATTTTAGTGGAGGAAATAAAAACAGAAAGGAAAGGTATCTGCTGAGAACAAAAATCATTAATTGTAAATATAGCTGAGAGACAAATAGAAATGCTAATGTTCTTTCATTTGAGGCTGGTTAAAGGCGGGTTAAAAAAATCATATAAAATCCTCTGACAGTTTCAAAAGTTTCTTTACGAATTAGGAACACTGTTTAACAAACTCACACCAATGCTAATGGACTGAAGCTGATGAATGGACAGACAGTTTTTTTTTTCTTTTTTTTACTAAATGTAAATCATATGATGCAGAGCATTTTTCACAAAGGATGATGACTCGCCACATGAAAAAAAAACCCACACATTATGTTGAAGTCATATTTGTCCTCTGTAGATGACTTTAGGTGTAGGTGACATCCGTTAGTGTTCGTCAAGAAAAATGAAAGACAAAGAAACGAAACTTAAGTTCACTTTCAGTTTTCTTTAACCGGCTCTATCTCCATCTCAGATCTGTGCTGTTGCAGCAGACAAATCTCACACAGACTTCACACAGCTGGAGGTTACATCCCCTCTTTAGACACGGACAAGAAATCTTAACCATGAGCAGTCTGAATCAACAGTATGAGGAGAAAGTGCGTCCCTGCATCGACCTCATTGACTCTCTTCGCTCTCTGGGTGTAGAGAAGGACTTGGCTCTGCCTGCTATCGCCGTGATTGGAGACCAAAGCTCGGGGAAGAGCTCCGTGCTGGAGGCGCTGTCAGGGGTGGCTCTGCCCAGAGGAAGTGGTGAGTTACATACAGTGAGCAATAAATGTATCGAGCTGCTATCATGGGTATAACTGAGGCTACAACATTAATGATTATTTTGTGTTGCCTAACCGCGCACAGATAAAATAAATAAAATGAAATGATGGGATAGGCTTCAAAAGTGCCATGTATCAAATTAAGATAAAAGAAGGAACATTTGGAAAGAGCACTAGTATGAGAAAATATTCAAAGCTGCATTTATTGAGTTTTGGCCAAGAGGCGAGAAGAACCACATACACTGAGAGACACAGTGCTCTGACACATTATAAAGCCTTATAAAGTTTTTTTTTTTTTTTGCAAAACATGTTAACTGTTTCACATTCAGTAGAGATGGAGTAACATTAACCAGCATTTATAGTTTTTGGCAGAACATATTGTACATTCATCTTTCTTTTAGTTCAGTTTCTTCCAATTCATTGTTTGAGAAAGGGCACTATCTTTCTTGATGTGCATCAGTGTTCGCCAACTTAATTTAGTCTGTCTGCCTTTTGGCGCAGACCACCTGTTAACAGCTTTCATATAGACTATACAGTAAATTCTTTTGGTAGCAAGTAATTGTAAGCAAAATTGTATAAGAACATTGTTTCAGGATAGACACATTTCTTCACGACTCCATTATCAACTGCGCAATGAAAATCTCCAAACCTGCATGGCTGGTTTTACAGTAGGTACCCTGGGGGTGACGAGGGCACCGTGCCAACCGTAACCCTAACCCTGCAATAACTTCCTGGAAGAATGAAAGCCTCTAGGCAACTCACATTCAGAGCCTCACATAGCTTATTGTAGTGCTGAATGGCAAGGTTACTCCCAGTAAATAGGACATATGGACGCTCTTGGCATAGGCCTTATAGGCAGTCACGTAGGGCACCACCTGCTGGAGGGGCTGCTGCTGCAAGCCCTCAAAAAAAAAAAAAAAAAAAAGAAAAAAAGAGAAAAACAATTAAAACAATAAATAAAATAAAATAAATAATAATAATTTGCAACATCTCATGTTTTAATAATAATAATAATTACAATGATTAATGCTAATAATAATATACATTTATATAGTGCTTTTCTCTGTGCTCAAAGACGCTTAACAAACAGAGAATTACACAGTTATAGTAGTAGAGAGATTCAAATAGAAGAGGTGAGGTCATGTGGTGTAACTGGAACTGATGTGTTTGGTTAGAGGCTCATATGACGTAAGGAATGTAGATAGGCTGGTATAGGATGAAGCTCTTAGCTAGTTGCTTTTACTTCTCCAGAGTCTAAATATGAGAGGGTTGGAAGTATGAATGGTGATAAACTGCCAGGAAGAGAAGGGTTGTAGGCAGATGAAGTTGGGAAGTGGGAATGGAAGATCTGAGAGATCTGAAATCTGAAGGCCGAACAGAAGCAAATCATCTTCCACCCTTGGGACTGCCTAAACCTATAGAAAGAGCTGGTCAACGATTGTTATAGAGGTAAGAGTAGCTGTTTCAAGAGAACAGGAAGTGATGCCAGAGACACATTTCTGTCTTGCATGCATCATAAAGGGAGACTCACGAATAGAGGGAACAGCTACTGCCTTGGTAAGAACGTTGAAAAGGAAGGATTTCCACTCTGGGATTATACATAATGCCTAATTGAGGTGGCAGAAATGAGCTTGGAAAATGGGGGGTTGAGTGAGGAAGATGAACGTGACCAAGGTGGGGGAGTAATGAACCTGTCTCCTTTTACATGAAATTCTATGAATATACATTACAAAATGGACTATAAAAGTCCAGGGGAATTTTTTAATTCCCAGATTCCCATTATTTCCATCTGTTATGTTATATAAGATGCTGACCATTATCCGCAACATTCCCAGTTTGACTCCAGATGGGAACCTTTGTTGCATCTCTCTCTATTGTTTCCGGTTACCCCTCTACTAGCACTATGAAATAATACCATAATATATGTTAAAATGAAAATAAAAAAAGAGAGGGAGTATTTAGTTAAAGGTTAAGTATGCTTGAAAAAACAAGTTGTAAGACACCCAACTATATCTCAAAGCGTTAATACTCAGTCAGAATGGCCACATTGAAAAGTAGGTGAAAAGTCTGTCTTAATTGCCCCATCCTGGCTAGATGCAACAAATCTAGATTAAAGGACTGTATAATACAAACGGGAATAGCAGTTCATATTTTCAGTCAGTCTTAGTTGGACACACAACCGACTTTAGAATGGTGTGGGGGAAGAGGTTTCAGACAGCGTTCGTCAATCTGAAATATAATGATATAATGAGGCCTTTAGTTATATGGCTATTCCATACGCAAAAAAAAAAAAAAATGACAGCATTTCATGTCAATAGCAGTACGACAAAAATACTTTACTGACAACACAGAGGTGAGTGCCACAGGGCGGTAGTTGTTCAGACAGTCTGGTGTTGTTTTCTTGGGCACAGGAACGTTAGTGGACTTATTGAGGCACGTGGGTATGACAGACTGAGCGAGCGGCTCTAGTTGGTCAGGTTGTGGAATGAATTAATACCTGTTTTAGGTACACTTGCTTCTATACTTTTACACATTAAATCCACCAGAAACTCGGTGTATCCACTGATGTCATATTTGACATTGACAGTGGTGTTCTGGAAAATGTTCGACAGGAAGTAGGCTTTTGGACTCTTGCTTAACCCTCCTGTTATGTTCGTTTCTCAGGAACAGCAATAATGTTCCTAGGTCAGTCTGTTTAATTATCTAAAAGTGACAAAAAACAAAAAATCCCTATAAAGATTGTTTATATTAGCTCCAATACTAACCATTTCAATCAATATTTAGTTCAATGGTTTTCTTTACCTCTCACAGATCATGGTTCAATGAGGATAATTCAGTCATTTTTCATTAAAAAAATGCATGTTAAAACTTTTTTTAATGTACACTGGAAAGACCCACATTTAAAATACAATCATTTTACATGGCATTGATTTGTTTTAAAAATTTTATTTTACATTTTTATTTTTTTTAGTTTTATGGAGTGATGTTGAAAAATGAATATGAGACAATTATTTTGTTCAGGGTCAAATTGACCCGCAACATAACAGAAGGGTTAAACTAGCAAACTATTTCCACTCAGCGCACTGGATTTTACTTATTATTTAACTTTTTCCTCTCCCTTGTTATTCACTCTTCATTAATTCAGGCATTGTGACAAGATGTCCCCTCGAGCTGAAGATGAAGAGGAAGAGAGAAGGAGAGGAGTGGTATGGAAAGATAAGCTACCAGGACTTTGAGGAAGAGTTAGAAGACCCTGCAGATGTGGAGAAAAAGATTAGAGAAGGTACAGTATACAGCTTTCTTAAACGTCACTATCAGAAGCCAAGTATTGAGAGAGCTACTGAAATGTTTTAGGTTTTACTAATCCTTCATTATCATACATTATGTTCTCTCTCTCTAGCTCAGGATGAAATGGCTGGGGTCGGAGTGGGGATCAGTGATGAACTCATCAGTCTGGAGATCGCTTCTCCTGATGTTCCAGACCTGACGCTCATTGACCTGCCCGGCATCGCCAGAGTGGCTGTAAAGGGACAACCAGAGAACATTGGAGACCAGGTATGCTAGTTCAGTGCATGCAAATCTTTTAACATTTTATGCTATTACAGCCTCTTTGGGCAGCTGCCAAGACTATAGACATTTAGTCTTGTAATAGTTGTACAATGTATTACTTAATATACTATATGAATTAATACTTTCAGATAAAGAGACTGATCCAGAAGTTCATCACAAAACAAGAAACCATCAGCTTGGTGGTTGTTCCATGCAACGTGGACATAGCAACTACAGAGGCTCTGAAGATGGCACAGGAGGTGGATCCTGATGGAGAGAGGACTTTGGGTAAGTAGAATTGGTTTAAGAAAAGGGTCACTTGGCAAAGTTATTTGACTTTTAAATAGTTCATTCTTACCCGTCTCTCTCTTAGGTATCCTGACCAAGCCTGATCTGGTAGACAGAGGCACAGAAGGGACAGTGGTTGAAGTTGTCCATAATGAGGTCATCCCCCTGAAGAAGGGATACATGATTGTTAGGTGCAGGGGTCAGAAGGAGATCATAGAGAAGGTGTCTCTTACTGAAGCAATAGAAATAGAGAAAGCTTTCTTCAGAGATCATCTGCATTTCCAGTAGGTTCATTCTTTTTCAGGACTTATGCAAAACACTTATGTGGTAAAGCCGCATGTTCTGCAGCATGTACTCAGTAACTTTTTATTTTTCCTGTAGCACTCTCTACAATGAAGGTCATGCCACCGTTCCTAAACTGGCCGAAAAACTCACCCTTGAGCTGGTGCTTCATATTGAGGTAAATTATTACTCAAACACCTTAACTGTTACGTTACTTATTTGTTCGTTTTCTGGTGTTAAAGTTTTGACCCGTGTGAATTTGTAGAGATCTCTGCCTCGACTGGAGGAGCAGATAGAGGAGAAACTAGAGGAGACTCAGGCAGCCCTGGAGAAGTTTGGCAATGGACCCCCATCTGATGAAAGTGATAGACTCGCCTTCCTCATTGATGTGAGCTCCCTCACTCTACATAACATTTGCGTGCCTACAAAGACAAATGCTTATCGCCATTATAAATGACTATTTATCTTGAAATATGTCTTGAATTGACATTAAACATATTAAACAAGTGTTTCTGCTGTTGCATGTGTGCTGTAGAAAGTGACAGCATTCAATCAGGATGCCATCAGTCTGACTACAGGAGAGGAACTCAAGTGTGGAGACAAGCTCAACATCTTTTCTACACTAAGAAGACAGTTTGGGGAGTGGAATGCCCACCTGGACCTCTCAGGAGAAAAGTGTAAGTGAATGATTTTGATTAAGTCTATAGCTGTTCATCAACAAGACTCTAAAATATGTTTGTGTGTCACAGTTAACAAGAGGATTGACCGAGAGGTGAAGGAATATGAAGAGAAGTACCGTGGAAGAGAACTGCCAGGCTTCATCAACTACAAGACTTTTGAGGGCATGGTGAAGGAACAAATCAAACAACTGGAAGAACCAGCTGTCAGGAAACTCAAGGATGTAGGAGGTACATGATTGTATACAGGACAGATTTATGCAGTGATGTGTTTTCTTTAGTGAAGTGCTCGGTGAAAATCAAAGCTGCTTTATCTTATTGCATTTCCATTCTCTTCAGATGCTGTTAGGAAGATGTTCATACAGCTGGCCCAAAGTAGCTTTATTGGATTTCCTAACCTCCTGAAAACTGCCAAGGTAGCATTTTTTCTCTGAATTTCTTAGTGACATTCTCATAATTTGATGGTCATAATCAGTATTTTTCCTGTCAAAATTAGTTGCATATTTTTGGGTTTGATTTATACTGACCAGAATCTTATTTTCTAGGCAAAGATCGAAGCTATTAAGCAAGAAAAAGAGTCCATTGCTGAACCCATGCTGAGAACCCAGTTCAAGATGGAGCTGCTTGTTTACTCTCAGGACAGGACCTACAGCAGCAGTCTAAGTGAACGCAAGAGAGAGGAGGATGAGGAGGAAGACAAACAGAAAACCTTAAAATATAATCAAGACTGGAATATTTCGTACAGAATTGACAATCGCGCAACACTTCAGGAGCTGATGTTGCACCTTAAGTCATATTACAAAGTAAGTTGCAATTTAAAGGGATGATTCGTTAACATAAGGGTTAGGTTTGGAGTGAGGGTGTGTTTTTTCTATAATTGTCCTTATGTGTCAAACTTTTCTTTCTTTTGTCCTCCAGATTGCTAGCCAGCGTCTAGCTGACCAGATCCCCCTGGTGATCCGCTACCAGATGTTGCAGGAGTCTGCCATCAAACTGCAGAGGGAGATGCTGCAGGTGCTTCAGGAAAAGGAGAATTTGCAGTTCCTCCTGAAGGAGGACTCTGACATTGGCAGCAAGAGGGCTGCTTTGCAGAGTCGCCTCAAACGCCTCAGGCAGGCCCGCAAGTATCTGGTGGAGTTCTAGAGGAGGTCAAGGTTCGACAGCGTGATCTTGTTTCTTAACCTGTCACATACATTCAGTGTTGTGGAGTGAGTATATTGCTTGTCACATTGGGTCTTGAGAGTAGAATTGATATGTTTAAAGTATTTTTTAATGTGACAGCTAAATGAGAACATGTGAACATATCATCAACATGATGTACTGTACTTCTTTCATTTGTCAAATATAATTCAACTGTGGCTGTAGAATTAGTATACTGTTAATTTTTTATAGCGTCCAGATTAGGATGGACATATTTGCTTTACATGTAACAACTTAATCAAAACAGGTTAATGTCAGTAATTTTAAATGTACTGTAATATGCACTCCTATGGTCATTTATAAATAATCTTAAAGCACTGAGTGCAGTACTTAAAATGTCAGTTATTTCACATGGCAAAAATGGATTATATGAACACAATGTATAAGTATGAACCATTTTTATGAAATATAGTTTATGACATATCATGACAACATGACAAGTTTCTTAACTTCTTGTCTTGGATTGATTATTTGACTTTTCATATCTTCTTTTACAGTAGGAACTATTCAATCTGATATCTGTTCTCTTTAAAATATTTTTTAGCAAAATGTTATTTTCTCTTTCTCTCTTTGTGACAAGAAAATGATCCAACATAAACTGATATACTAGTATTACATGAAAATTCCAACAATTATGACCAGTCTTCTTTGAGTATATCACAGAAGTTATGTGTAAGTTGTAAGTTGTTATCAAACCGAATACTTTGGCTCCCCCTTCTGGTGTCTGTAAGTGAATAGTAGATAAAATCCCAGTTTGAAAGCAAAACACAATACAGTTGATGTGATACTTAACAATGATGAAACCTTATCATAGATATTCCAACCAACTACATAAACAACCTCTTCCTCCAGGTCAAGAAGCTGTCTGCAAGTGTAAGTAATGAAAGGTGTGCATCTGTGATGTCAATTTAATGTTGATTCTGTCCTGATTTCTGGTACTTCAATAATGGACATATAGATTTTTAGATCATATAGATTTGCTTTTCTCTTCATCATTAACTTCTGTTTTTGTCATTTGTTTGATGTATCTCTTGCATATAGTGCATTTTGGTTATCTAATCCGTGTCTCTCTGGAAACCTCAGTTAATTTTTCCCCCAAACAAAAAAGGTAAAGCAAACAGAATTTATAGACAAACATACATCCAGAGATCAACCACTTTGATAATAATAATGATAATATGAACAAAGCAGATGTGGACAAGTTATCTTTATTCAAAAAAATACATACAAAAAGTATTATTAACAAAAGAAAAGAAAAATTTAAAAGCTGTTCACTCCATTTATTTTTGTCAGGATCTCTACATGTTCATTCACCATTCTCTGCAGGGCTCTCCTGATTGTTGTCATCATTGTCTGATTTCTCATCATCTAGTAAAGATAAAAAATTATTAGCAAGGCATTGGTTCCTCCAAATTTTAATCACCCAAGTAGGGCATCCAAAATGATCTTGCTTACTCACTCTCAAGTGTCTGCTGTAGCTCCTGTATGGTACTGAGTAGAACATGAAACTGCTTCTTCCTTAACTCCAACTGTGTGGAATAAAAGGCAGATAAAAAATATAAATATCAATAATGAATGATACATAACAGACTACAATAGAAGAAATGAGAAACATATTTAGCTTTACCTTTGCATCTACGTTCTCCTTGATGTGAGACAGTTGCTGGAGTTCTTTGTCAAGCGCCTCCAACTGCCTGCATGTGATCAAACCCACATTAAGCATATACTCTGACTATTGTGAAAGCCAAAAGTACTCTAACACATGAAGAAGAACAACAATTTCATATCCGGTGAAACAAGTGGGAGATTAACTCACTTTAGTGTTTCGTGTCGGTCTGGGTGTTGCTCGATAACCTTGGCTAAAGCATCGTACTCTGGAGGAAAAGAAAAAAGTGAAAATATGAGACGAGCAAAAAGACCTTAATTAGACATTTCTGCATTATTTTGACAGTCTATATTTGCACCATTTTATCTAAAATGAACAATGACTTAATTGTTTGAAAAAAAAAAATAGGGGGGGGGGGGGCAGCTTACGATTTTTTTTCTTTTGTGAACTCACAATCTTGGGGCCTGAGTTTAATTCGGCCATTTCCTTTTAGAAATGCGTTATATATCCATCTGTTACAGCTGCAAACTCAATAGATGCCTGATGGCTGCTCGAAAAATATTGTGCTGACCATTTAATTTATATAATTCCACAATTCATTCTTCCTACTTATCATTTGTTCAAAGACAATCAATTTAATGGCAGTTGTATACAAGATAAAAAGTCAATAACCCATGCTAGATAAACTTTACTGTGTACAATTTAAAATATTTCAGTTCAGATTAATCTGATAATAATCACGTCCCTAAAGTCTGATGGCGTTTCGTCATATTACTTGTTTAGTCTGACCAGTCTAAAACCTAAAGATAATCGTTTTACAATAACAGAACACAGAGAAAAGCGGCATATCTTCACAGCAGAGGAGTTGAATGGATTTTTTTTCCTTTGACAAAGACTTAAATGACTAATTATTGGCCAAATACTTGAGTTAAAGTAATTATCTCCAGATGGATAGTTTAACTAATTGTTTTTAACACGTCTACTCGTCGAATGTATTCACCAGTATTGCCTTTGCTTCAGTCCTTATAAACACACATACACACATGCACGCACACACACTCTTCTGTAAATAATTGCCTAAACTGAAGTGGAGCAGTGAATATATTCTTACCTTGGCGATTTTTTCGTATTCTCTTTGCCCTCTGGATTTCTTTTTTGCATTCTGCTATCTTCTCATGTGCAGACATGATGTTTTGTTCTGCCGTGAGGAAAAGGTGATGATTGGGTTATTTGGAAACACATGAACATACAAACCATTTTGTGCCGTCTCTGGTGGTCTAGTTCCAACTTGTGGGCATACTTAAGTAAAATAGTTTCTAAATATACAAGCTTAAAATCGACATTTCATACCTATGTTAGTGTAGATTTTCCCGTAATTCTCCATTTCCCGAAGATTCATGTCATAAACCATCAAGGTCTTCCCCATGGAGAACTCACACTGGGCCAGGGTGCCCAGCATCCTCTGATACTGCGTGAACCTGAACACCATCACAAGGCGGTTTTAGGAGTAAAAACTAGCCGTGCATCACCATTTTATATATGTTCTAGGTGTCAAAGCGCACTTACCCTTCCTCGGGGCTCCCAGGAGAGTTGCACCACTTGGTGAAACTCTTGAGTAGCACATTGATCCGGCGGTCATCACCAGCTCCGTCCCCATCAATGAGAAGACGTTTCCGGATAACTTCATCTGCAAGAAGAGGCAAAAGCGTGAATCAAACAGCCCTTTAGATACAGCAGGCCAAGAGCTGCTGAGCTAACTGTTAGCTCGCCAACATGGCTACTGTCCATTAGCTGTTTAGAAAACAAGCTGCCACTAAATGTGAAATGTGTTGCCTTTTGGCGGTACGGAGGGGCATGTATGGATACTTTGAGAGTTTCAACGCACATTTCTACTCGTGGTTTTCACCAGAGACATGAAAGCAACAAATGAATTAAAAAGTCGCCTACCATCTGTGACGGCTCCCATGTCTGCACCGGTCTGGATAAACTTTATTGAACAACAGGAAATGAACAAAGGAACATGCCCCGCCTTCGAGGACAAATAGACGGCGATGATTGGCCAGAAAGGACAGACAGTCGGTGGTGATTGGCCACAGAGGAGACCACACTCGCTGCGTTTGAACGTTTTTTAAAAAGCTTTATTCAAAAAAGGCCAGGTAAACAAATGAAAATAATAACAACTGTATAAATAACTTAATGGAGGGCAAACATACACAAAGGTAAATTTATACATTTAACATGGGGCCCATAAAGGCTGCTCGGGCTAAATATGCATCCTCCCTCAAAACGAGGGGATAGTGTTTATTTTAAGATGTAATACAGAGCTGCATTACAAAAGATCACCATCTGTACTGACACAAAGTGAAACCTTTTGTTCAGAAGAAATAGAGTGTTTATTTGTAATCAACTATATATATATATATATATATATATATATATATATATATATATATATATATATATATATAAAAAGAAAAGAAGAGTTGAAGTGCAGTTTTACATACCGCCTGTTTTTACAATTACCATTTAACTTTAATACATTAAACTTGTGTTATAAATGCCCCAGGTGACATCATGAGATAGTACTTAAACAGTATGTAAGGCAGTGAGTCATAACAGAATATCTGTAGTTTTCTATTTGTTTATTCAAGAGTAGAATATTTATTTTTTGTTTTCTGATGTGTTCCTGGAGCTGTTTTACCACCACTTGTCACTGTTAGTTGTGCTTTATCCAGTTTCCCCAACAACTCTTTCTTCTCCAGCAAACTCTTCTTATTTTTTTCTTATTCCATGGAAATGTTTAGTGTACAGTGACACAGAGACAAAAAAGAATGACATTTTTTAACAGCTAAAAGAACACAGAAAGTAAAATGTGAGGTTGTGATAACACAACTGACTATTTAGATTGCCAAGGGTACTACATGACCCTTACATTCATATAACCGATTGAAATGCCATGAGTTGATTGCATTTTTTACAAACTGAATTAAAATCAAATGATGTTACTAAATACAGTGGAAGCCACTTATAGTGATTACAATTATAGTGTGGACATTGAAATGAAGAAGGGAAGAAGTCTCCTTGATGCTTAAGACAAACTACGCACTTTGGTTTGAAGCCGTCCTCATCAAGTGGATTGATACTGCCCAGTCACATAATAACTCCTAAACAGTGAACCAACTCTCACGTTACACACAAACAACTCTTTAACATTACACACCAACAACATTTTAATACAACACACCAACAACACTATGACATTACACACCAACACTTTAACATTCCAAACAAACAACACTATGACATTACACACCAACAACATTATAACATTGTACATCACTAATATAACACACCTACATTTTAACATTACAAAACAACACTTAGACACCAACACCTTGACATTACACACCAATAACACTCTCACATTTACACACAAACAAGTATTTAACATTACACACCAACAACATTTTGACATTACACACCATTGACATTGTACACCATTAACATAACACCCCCCACACTTTAACATTACACACTAACAACATTACACATTAACACTTTGATATTTGAACGAGTGTGCGTGCGGCCGTCTGTGCGCGGTGACGTCTCCGTCCCAGAATGCAGTCTGGTAAACAGACATGGCCGCACCAGGTGAAGTCCTCCACAGAGGCTGAGCGCCGCACTCGCTCCTCTCTCCCACCGTCGTCTGTCTCCTTTCGCCCAGCGCATCCAGTTGAATCGCAGCCGCCTGCCGTCACGGTTGCGCCCGCAGCCTCCGGGGCCTCGGTAAGAGTGAGCTGGTGGTGGATGGCTGACGGCAGCTGATGACTTCTGCTGTGCTGTCAGCTGCTGCCTCGCTAACGCTGCTCATGGCTGCAGCTCGCAGGCTAATGTAGCAGCGACTGTACCAGTCACTGACACACACTGGACCGAGCCTGTTTTCATGTCTCAGCACCTGGCACCGTGGCTTGTTTTTCACTTCATCATATTTACCACTGACGTTTAGTCTGTCGTTCCTGTTTTTTTGGGGGGAAATGGAGAGAGGTTAATGTCGGTCTGTGTGGTTTAGTGTGTAAGGAGGTGGGAGCAACGAGAGCCAGTAAAATTGCTGGCTCTCTTTGCTCTCTGCTAGCTAATGCTAACTGTGTAGACCTGTCAACTTTGGAGTAGTACTTTTCAATGACAAGTACTTATTATTTTATTGTCGAAGAAATAACATATAGCCATCTTTTGTCAATCATGGCCTTTGACATAATGTCTGCCTAGACTTCAAATAGCAATTGAGTTCAGCCCAAACTGCGAGTATTGACTGTTTAATATTGTAAAATAGCAGGCTGAAGAACAGTGTATATGTTTACAGTACACTCAGATGTCAGAGTCAGTGTTTGCAGAAATGCATGAGGGCTGGGTGAAAGTTCAGCACGAGTTTTTGCTGCTTCAGTGGAATCCCATCACGACAATATGTTTATATCGTGTAATGGTTGCATAACATCACAGTGTTTCAATGACTCGTTTGAAGCAAGGAGTTTTGTGAGCAGTGATCCATTCAGTCGAACAGTTCGTTGCATTGAATGTCATTTGTTTATGTGATGTTATTTTTACATTTGCCATGTTATGATATGTATTAATTTTATCACATTGATTACTAACTCATTGTCCACCCCAGGAAAGGATATGCAGGGTACAACCCTTCATCTGTTTATTGTCTAACAATTACTGAAAAAGCTCACAGCTCCCATTTACTCAATGTTAATCTAGACTACCTAAATTTCACTGAAAGTAGCGGTCCATAATCATAATAAAGCTTCGTGATACACAGTTTTTGAATGCCACAATAAGTCATAATTTTGTTTTATTAATTTTACTTTTATGTTAAAAGAATGCCTCATTCAGAAGAGCAGGGCTTCCAAAGGCAGTGAAAGACATTAGTCATGCCTTCATTCAGAAGAAGTTTGTCAGGGTCCTGATATTGTGCGTGCTGGCTCACTGACATGGCTTACTGGTACACCTAACATGGAACAGAGCCATCATTAATATCATTAATTACACCTGACCTTTACCTGAAATAGTAAGACAAGTCAAAATGTATGTTGTTATAAAAGTTTGTTTGAAACAATAGTGTTCACAAGTCAAAACTATTTCCTAACTTATGAAATGCAGTGGTGAAAATTAGTCAGTCCTGTCTATTTATAGTATTATGTCAATTCAGATGGATCTGAAATAAGTTTTATACACAGCAGTTATCTTTGTATGACTTTGTGTTTTGCTTAATCAAATGTTTTTCTACCCATTTTAATATATTACAATGTGTCTTGCATCAGTTAAGGCAACAAAAACAATGATAAAAGGGTATGGTCTTTGTCTTTAAAAGGGATTACTGCAGGCCTGGAGAGAGTGGTTAGGGATGATGTTTAATGGACTGGATTACTGTATAGTGGTGAAGAACTCCACGATAAGGTCCAGGGAGGACAGTGTTACTATCCAAACATAATCTTATAATTCCATATTCACTGATTAACTTTATCAAGAAACAGCAAAAACGAAGAACCTGATGCTGACTTGTCTTTTCTCAATACTTGTCTGTGTATGGGCTTGTGTGTGTGTCCAGACTTCCGCTCCAGTGTGTGTGGCAGCCAGCGATCACCCAAACTGATGAGGATCGGCTGATTGAGTTAAAAATAAGTTTCTTTTTTTCTTATTTTGCCAAGGTAAGACCTCATAGCTACTCAATACTATACATTATTGACAGTTCCTGCTCACTATAGCGGTAGAATAATCACATGTGGTCGTATAGCACTTACAGATGTTTAATGTTTAATTATGACTTGCTTTGAAATGTTTTTATAGACATTTTATAGTACAGACCTGTAATTTCCCAAACAGAGGTGTATATTGGTTGTCAGATTCATCTGTGATGTTCTCAGGTAACTTAACTGTGGATTTTCTTCAAGTTGATTTAAACAAACGTTCAACAAACATATGTTTCAGGCTGTTTGTGGATATCACAAACTATGGAAACATATGACAGTTACTCATGTATATATTCGATCAATATCACATTATTATTGATCATGAGTAAAGGTCCTCTCTCTGTTATTCTGTTATATTTTATACACTCACTCACTTGAACAATTAAAACCCTGTAAATACAGTACAATCTTATAGTCCAGTACAACAGTCCTGCAATGAATACTACTGCTATAGTAAAAGACTGGAATTCATTCAGACTCTGTTAGGGAGTTGTTGCTTATTGAGGCTAGTTTGTAGTGGAGCTGTGTTGGGTTGCATTGATGTTGAAAGTTTGGGTGTTTGTTCCATTGGATGTGTTAATTAGATTTTGTATATATATATTACAAATACCTTTCAATGAAATGTAATCCAATATAAGACCACCAACTCAGCAAACATCTAGCCCTACATGTTTGACAAAACCATGTATGTAATTACAAGACTTATGTATTGGACTGCCTAATATTGTACAGGAGTCTCTATTGTTCTTGTCACTCAGTGTATATTATCAGTCAGTGATATTTGGCCTCCTGTGATTGGTTTGTATAAAGACACAATAATGTCATAAAAGAGAGTCATAAACTTGTGTTTGCCTTTACCGGCAATGTCACTGGTGTTAAACAAACTTGAGCAACTTAACTACTTAACTTTTGCTAAATATTGTTAATGTTTCGTGTCATTGTGGGAAATGTGTCTTCCACATGTTCTATTATCTAATAACTAATATGTGGCACTGTTGTGTACACAAATGATTCATTTACCATTTCATATCCCCAAAGAGTATTATGTGTTAACACGTTAAAGTGCAAGCTTTATTTGTATTGTATTTTTCAAAAGAAAATGACAAGGCACTAAAACTTTAAATCTATCTAACTTTTCATGTGTTGTCACCCTCAAACTACAGAAATAACATCTAGCATCATGCTTGCTATGTCAGTGCACAGTTTTTTGTGGGTATCCATACGAAGTAGTGAAGTGAAATGTCATTGACGAACCAAGTTGCGTCAACATAATATACTGTGTTCCACTGTAATTCAAACCAGGGATGAGTTTTAGATTTGATGGATTTGTAGATTAAACTTTAAGACATCCCTTCAGAAACTATGAGGGATGCTAAAAGTCCATATTTTCCTACAGTCTGTAGTTTGACCATTTAAGCAGTTCTTAGGAAGGCTGCACCTGAAACTTAAAATCCTCAAACCTATGCAGCTATGCTTTCTAAATCAATAGTGGAGTGTTCATATCTTTTGGAACACTTTGATAAAATGGATCAATTTCTTACTCAGGTGTATGCATATGCAGTAAGAAAGGACTAAAGGAAGTAATACATAACGTTTCCTCACTTTGACAACCACAGGTTAATATTCTTTATTTAGATTTTTAAAAGTGTTGGTCTAAAGACAAAAGCAAGTTTCTGAACTGTTCACTTGAAACTAGCAACAGAGGAGAACAGGTGGTGTATTATATTGTCTCCTTACAAGAATCCGCAGTCTCCGTACTAAATGTTGTCTGTGGCACGACGACATAAAGGGTTTCCATTTTCTTGTTTTTCAGCCTTTGTCAGTTGAATATGTGCACTGCTGCGATAACACTCAAACACTTCATTTGGAAAGTGAAAGTAAAAACCTGCAAAGACTTGTCTGTGGATAAGTCATCTGAAAAGTTTAGGGAGCACAGGTTGAGCGACCTACATGATTTGAGTCGGTATGCTGAACAGTCACCGAAGGTCAAATCAACTCACCTGTAAATATATTCCTCCTGTATGTGTGTGAGGACTTGCTTTAAAGTTAATATCTACAAGCAAAGCATAATCATATATCATAGTTTTTGGCATGCCAATGGTTATGTCCTCTCAATATTTTTTTGTATAGCATATACACAATATATATTGTATATCGTAACTAAATATTCCAACATACAAGAACCTGGTTGCAAAGGAATTGTAAAATTTCCAGCAGGCACTGTATGTACTTTGTCATACTTATATGTATCGTGTATTATTTTTTGAAAATATGTATGTATGCATATGCATGTGTATATGACATTTAATAAGCAAGGTTGAACATTAACGACCAAGCCAAGGAGTTATATCGCGCATATTGTATAAGAGTAAATTGCACATACAGTAAAAAGAGATGAAAGCTGACCATGCAGGGACCCATAAACCTCGAGATAATCAGTCAGGTCGGTGTATGTTGTTATAGGTGTAAGCTTTGTACTTGTTGATTGTCAAGAGGCCACGCACACGGATAGGTATATTTAATTACATTTTTTTTTATTTTAATTTTCTTTTTGCGGTGGTGGGGGTGTCTTTTGAGGGGCGTGTACGATGTAGAAAAAACAAAAAACAAAAAACACACCGAGCTTTTTGCCCCCCCCCGTCACTGAGCGCGCAGGTCGTCCTATCCCGAGCCGCTCCGCCGCTGACTCTCGTGTTGTTACATTGTAGCGGAAAGAATGTCGGAAAGGGCCGAGGATGACGTCAGGGGGGAGCAGCGCCGAGCGGCCAGGCAGCAGCTGAAGCAGCAGCAGATCCAGCGGGGGGAAGGCTCCACAGCAATGGCGACTGTTGCGGAGCGGAGAGCCTTGCCTAGTCCCGAAATCGTGCTGGGACAGCCTTGGAGCAGCTGGGTCGACGCCGCCAAACTCCACGGCAACGACGGTGAGTGGCCGCCGCGTGCCGAATGTGCGCGAGGAGGCGAGGTGGAGCGCGACAGTTGCCAGTCCCGTCCTGTTTTTTTTTTTTTTTTTTCTTTTGGCCGATTGCATGCAGTTTTTTTGGTGGAATATGAAGAAACGCTACTGGTAGCAACAGCACGGGCAGGCGAGCAAGTGCAACTATTTTATTTGTCCGTGTGTCGGCTCGCCTCTATTTTTTTTTTTTTGTTTCAGGTGCTGAATCGGAGGAAAGTTTCAAAGACTTCGGGAAAAATCGAGAAGCCATGCGTTTGTGCAGAGAAGGTGAGTGTGTTTTTCTTTTTTTTTTTTTTTTTTATCTAGGGGCCAAAGGTGTATTTAGGTTCTGGAGGTTTTTACGCGCGCACACACACACACACACACGGATTCAAACACTTCCCTCGCGTCGTGTAGCCAAAACGTAAAGCCGCTCTGACTCATGGGCATCATGCATTAACAGGACAACCGGATATAATGAGTGAAACATGTCTCTTTTTGTGGTAGTTGACGTTTCCCTTTAAATAACTCAAAGGTGATTACCTTGGGCTGGCTGTAGTTTGGTTGTAGGCCCAAACACCGGTAACAGTGTCATGTTCTGCTGTTAAAGGATTTGTATTGTTCAGCATCCACATTTCTGCCGTATAGCACATTAACAACTTCCACCATATTTCACACCTGACCTTATCTCAAGACAACAGCAGGGTTTGTCGGCTTAACTATTTAAAGGTGATCAAGATTTTAAAAGTTAATCAGTGGAAACTTGTATGAATTCTCATAACGAGAACCCCCCATCGAAACAGGGAAAGGGACTTTTTCTTCTTCGATTTCTTAGTCATAGTTCTGTTGAAATGATGCACAGTTATGATATGGCGTTGTCCCATTTCACACTCTGCTTCAACAGTAAATCATTTTGCCACCTTATATTTGGATTAATATGGTAAAAATGCAAAAATTAAGATGAACTTTTCTTTTTCTTTTGAAGTGTTTGCCCACCAACCAGCATGTCATGCCCGACCAGTGTAAACTCTAAAAATCTGCTATTGTGACAAGTAAAAAAACAAAATAAATCAAATAGGCCACTGATAACTAATATGAACCATATTGTAGGTTTTCCACAGAGTCTCTTTGAAAGCTGACATTTATTCATTCTGCAATAGGCAGGAACGGGGAAAGGGTCAGTTGTGACAGAATAAAGAGAGTATGAAATAATAAAACCTGTGATGTCAGAAGCACACATCATCTGGCTTCCGAGCCACAGAGTGACGTTTCAGAGCACTTTGTGCTTCAATTTTATTTTTGGAAACGCCACGATTAGTGTTAGCTGATCTGTCCCGCCGGCAGGCCTGGATTAAGAATGAGCCTCACCACAAAGTTAAATTGTTAGAACAAGAAAATGGCTTCTTGTTTAATTATGAGTCAACGATCGTGTCACCAAGCTTTTAGACTGACAGGTGAGAGGATGAGTAGAAAAATAACCTGAATGATTTTTTTTTTTCACAATTTCACTTTTTTACCACAGTGATTGTAGTTCGAAGCTTAGCTCGTATAATGAAAGGTTACGTTTGCTAATGTTGTGCTCTCTCTGAAGCAGTTAACTGGAAAACTGTCTTAAAAATGTAAGTGTTTATTTCGCAGTTTCTGCATTTCAGCAACACATACACAGCTACTTTTTAATCACTTTGAGAAAGGATTGTTACCTCTTGCTCAAGGACACATGAGCAGGGCATGTCAAACTTGGCCTCGCTGTTACGGCACGGGCTTCACAGCTCCTCCGACCCCAAGATTAAGATATGCGTCTCTTCCTTTGAGCTCTAAGTGAAAATAAATGGAACCTCTGTTGTTTTTCTGTTCTTATATTCTATTTGCGGGAATGATTTGGCAGAGAAAAATGACTCTAATTAAGCAAAAACCATGAGGAACATCTTCAGACACTTCACATCATCATTAAATCTATAGCCAGCAACAAAGCCATCTCTGTGGTGTGAGTAATTGTCACAGAATTTGACAGTTTTCTCAGTCCTGACATAAGGCACCTTTGGAAGCTGATTTGTCCAACGTGTTGAAGGCATGCATGTATTGAAATGGCTGTTCTCATTCATGTTGTCTATTCATGTATTTGCAGAACAGGGTATCTGTCTGAAGTTATATCTCAGTGAGGGATGACGAGCAGGAACGACAGCACATTTTTGCTTCTGTCACATGCTTTTGGCCCACACTTATGATGTAATCAGTGTGTGTTCGGCTTTAGATCCCTCTCTTCCTTCACGTTGCTGTGAAGGAAAGGGTTAATTGCAGGCTTCTTGACTGGGCACTTGTCTAATGTTGTATTTGGTCAACAGTGTGGCCTCTTTGCATACCCTAAGACTGTTGCACAATGTCAGCAGCAAATGTCCTCGAGGCTCCTCGTGACAAGAAAAATAAAGCATCTGTACTTCAAACGAAATATTAAACTGTGTGATATACATTACATCACTGACTGAGGTGGTTGCTGAGCTAAAGAGATGCTGTCTGCGTGGTGCTGAAGAAATGCTGTTTGCTGTTATTGTCAGAGGACGGCAGAGGGACAGACAGCGGTCATTTAAAATTCTGTGCCGTAAGGTCACTGGGCACGCAACTGGCCTGAGACACGGCTCCATCACGCAGCAGCGTCTGTCAGTGACTGTTGTTTGTGTCATGGAGCTGATCAACACATGCTGCTCGTGGCAGAAGTGTGTGTTCATAGGACGTTATTCTGTTTGTGTGCGTAAAAGCGCGCACGCCTCAGTGTGTGTGTGTGTGTGTGTGTGTATGTCTAGTAGGGGTATTACAAGTGGATGACTACACCTCTCCACCATGACTCACCACCAGATTCCTCTTGTGGTGTAACCGGCGCTCTAACGCACACAGATGATAAACACATTGTAAAGATGCATGGATATTAATGACTGATGTATTCACTCATCACTCATCAACTGTCTCGCCTTTTTTTTAAATTAATTCATTTTTATCAATTTTATAGTCACAGTCAGGGAAGCTGGGAAATGTAGTGCCAGTGTCAGCCACAGGTCAAATTCAGCCAGTGTGTGTGCTGCTCAGAGGCAGCCAGAGCTGCTACTATTCCACCTAGATCATTCATCACTGCCATGGATGAGGATGCTGAAATTAACTGGACTCTCATTCTCTTCCCCTGTCTCATGCTCACAGGCTCCCTTTCTCCTCCTCTAGCACAGGTCCTCTGCTCACTTTCTCTTTGTCTTGCTGAGGCCTCGTCCTGCTTCTCCCTCTCTGCTGTCTTTCTCTCTCTGTTATGTTTTTTCTCCATTGCGCTCCTTTCTTGGCTTTGCTCAGTTGTTCTGCCTCTTCTTTCTCTGCCACGGTGACTTCCTTTCTCTCTCTCTCTATCCTTTTAATCTCCCACGTTACACATGAAGAAAATGGAGATCAAGAATGGGGTAGACACAGTGGCGTTGTACCACTTTTTTAAGTCAGGCCATTTTAGTGGCACAGTACTGTCGGTTCCAACGCATTGAATGCAGAGCGACAAGGCAATCGAGCCGGACTGCTTTTATTGTTGAGCAGCCTGTTTTGAGGAGCGCTCCAAGTGAACAACAGCAGCAGTTTGGGAATGAGTCTGGTTTGACCTTGCTATTGATCCAGCGAGGAAATGTGGTTTGCCTCCTGGATGCAGTTCTTGGTTTCAGTAAAGGATGTGTGAGAAGGTGGAGTTTTAATGGAGAATACATGGGAAGTTATTGATTTTGAGCAAGTTTGTGTGCTCTCTCATTATAACTTCAATTTGCTAGTTGCACAGGAGAACGGCTCATGAAGGGAATTGGATGAAAATGACATGTAGAACCAAAAAGTTACCCAGAACTTTCAGACCACCTTCCAGCTAATGTTTTTAATGGCCTATGTTTCTGCAAGTGGCAACTGGTGAGCACTACGCTCCACATCACACTTCTGCTGCACTTGTGCCATGCCTGTTTGCAGAGTCCTTTGCTTTTGCACATCGGCAGCACACTGCCCTACTCAAGTTCTATGTAATTTACATGCTTTTGTCCATTAAGTGAAGATATTTGCCTTTTCTCTGTAGCAGACCAGCGCCACTGTGAAAATAAGTCTTTTCACTCCACAGCAGCTGAAGGAGACACTTGGCAGAGTGGCATCAGATAATTGACACACATTAAGTAGCATCAGGCTTGTCAGTTCATTCACACAGGACTGCCACTGACCTCCCTTAGAGGGAACCCGCCAGGTAGGCCCTTTTTATGTAGTCCTAGCTCAATGGCCCTCATCCCTTCAAGGCTTGGCCAGTGGTGTTTGGAGAACCCTTGACGGCCCTGGCGGAGCACACATTGGAGAGAGGCACTTCACCACTCGTGTATCCTTGTCTTCTGCTCATCTCATCACAACGCCCCAGGCAATCTCTTAATTAGCCTTCTTAATTAGGTGGTTTCTCGTACTCGGCGCCAGGGTAAATTTTGATCACATTCTGGTTAGGAGCGGCACATCCCTCTTGATTTGCCTAAGAGTGGTTTGTGAACCGTGAGATAGGGTGCTGCAGACATGCCGTTCGTGTACCTTGGCGTTCATGCTCTTGTGCTTTCTTTTTTTTTTTTTTTTTTCCCTATGATCGTATACCTGAAAGTCTTAATGGCACTACAGAATAATTCCCATCCTTTTTCATCCCTCAGAAAGAAAAAAGAGCCAGTGGAATCAGCCATTTCTTCCCATTTCTCTTCATTTCAGTTAATCCCAGACATATGCACCACAAAAGATTTGAGGGAGCATCACTCTCTCTCTGTGTGTGTGTGTGTGTGTGTGTGTGTGTGTGTGTTCACATTAATTGTTACTCCATAATGTTTTGTGTTAAGCGTTATCTGGCTTTAGGAGAAGGAGGTTTCAGATGAGACCAGCATCACTAGAGGGGGATTTTTTATTGTTATGGATTTAAAACATTTCTATACATCTTACAATGACAATTATTTCACTATCATTGATTCTGTTTACTCAGTCTGTTTGTCGTTTGGTCGAAAAAATGTCAGAAGAGAAATCCATTTTGATAACTGAGGGTGAGGACTTCAGATTCCTGGGTTTGTCTCACGTACAGTCCAAAATCCAAAAATGTTCGTTTTATCATCACATTAAACCAAGAAAAGCAGCAAAAATGAAAAGTTTATTCTTTTGTACCATTGAATTGTGGTATACTCATATTACTATTATTATTGTGTAGACTAATAAAATTTTTAAATAAAAAAAGAGTGGTTTAAAGGAATGACACGTAGGATGTATTGCTGTAAATTTGGCCCCCCTCCGCATCTCAAAATGCACGCACTTCTGGTGATCCCACGTGCTTAAGATCTGGCACCTGTTCACAACGCTTTTATAGAGTCCTGCACCTCACACACTACGTGCCGTTATTGATGGGGGTTGCACACCACTGCCCAAAGGCTGAAATGCCCTAAACACAGTGAAATAAGAAAATTCAGGTAGAGGGCAGCGTCTATTTTCTCTGCAGATACAGACACCACCACACACCTCTAGAGGGTCATAAGTTTTTTTTTAATATATTCTAGATTGTTTTTTGAAAATCCTCCTTGTTATACCTTCTAAAATGAATGACTATAGCCATTATGAACTGAAGTACAAGAAGGGGTTTTGATGACTCTTGATAGAGTTTGTACAAATAATTTCATTTAGAGAAGATTTGTCAGAAGTCTTGGAGGTGCTATAGAACAACACCGAAGGCATAAAGGGAAAACAATATTAAACATTATTCTTCAGTGATCCTGCTTGATTTAAAGACAGAAATCATCCACGCTCTCTGGTATAACACATCTTACACATGCTGTCTTTGTTTATACCTCAGAGAGACATTAATTCTCTGGTAGAGGGTAACCTTTGGATTGCTGGCTCGATCCTCCTCCTGCTCCTTATCACTGGGACATTTTCCCTTTGTTGAATGCAGACTAATACGCCAGAGGGATCTGTATTTACCTAGGCAGTCTTTGCTCATCAGGTTAAGTGAGCCCTTCAGCTTTTCAATGGTTCTTACTATGGTTAAGTAATTTCATGTTTTGTGTTGTGCAACACATTGATGTCTGAATTTTACCCAAGATATAAACAATTTTTCTTAATGGTATTCTTTAAAAAAAATGTCATCAAATTTTGAATCTAAATTGAAACACCCATCTTTTTTTCTTTGTCTGAACACAATTCCGTCTGTTGCCAGCTCGAGAACCAGGTGATCTCGGGTCGATGTTATTTGCTTCTCCTTGACTTATGCCCCGTGTGGTTGATTCTCCCCCCTGTACAGACATGCCCATATTTGGCCAGTGTCCCGCACAGGACGACTTCTACCTGGTGATGTGCAGCCACTGCGGTCAGGTAGTGAAGCCCCAAGCCTTCCAAGCACACTACGGTAAGTGTCACGCACGTGCACGCAAATATGTGAATAAGCACGTTCATGTATTCAGAGTCCTGTTTTCATGCAAACACCGTGCAGTGTTAGCTTTAGAAATTTAACTTTAATATTTCGTACATCAACCGATCTGGTATAACTTCTTCCCTCGCCTTTCTGTCCCCCCACACTTTCCCTGCTCTGTATGGTAACCTGAGACAGGGCGCCACAGACTTTGATTTACTCATTTATTTATTTAACTCACTATCTCACTTGTGCGTGTTTACAATTCCCCAGTTAATATTTGATGTGGCTCTCTCGGTTTGTGCCATAATGTGTTTTGTTTTTGTTTTTTTAACACTTACAGCTCAGATAAGATTTTTGGTTCTGCTAACACTTTAGCAGTGTGTGTGTGTGCGATTCGGAGCATGGATTTCCACTGCTTAGTAGCTAAGCCAGATCTTTGACTAGAGCTCTGAAGTAAAAGGATAAATTATAGATCTGTGAATGTAGCAATTGCATCACCGTGGATCTCGTTAAACTTGACAACGTTCACTGCGAGTTCACAGATGCCCACTGTCGCTGAAAGAAATAAGCTGTCTGTTTCCCCAAACTCATTTCCTTGAAATGGTAAAGAGGTCTGTATGCTAGACTGGCGCCTTCCATGTCCTGTCATTCAGGACTGTTTGTTTCAAGAAAGAATTTGTATTAGTCCAGTCAGTTTAAGAAAAGAGGGAGCGTTGAAGTTGATTCACTTGGCCTTCAAGTGTCATGACTAAACTCTGATTCATCCCTTATGAGCATCCATTAATATCCCATACTTCACTCTGAAAGCATTTCCTTCTCATAAGTCTTTTATGTCCTAAATATGTATTGAATTTTAGTCTGTATTATTTTCAGTGGTGTGCTTTCTCCCTGAAGTGTGACAGCAATTACAGTTGTCAAGGTCAGCCACTAGAGGGAGGTATAACAGCACATGGCTCCTAGAGGAACTGTCCTTGCTACTGTGTCAACACTACTCATAGAGAGGACTCCTACCACACTGTTAAACAACACAGACTGATACAAGCCTGTCAGGACCAAACTGCTGCTTATGAACTGCAGCATCCATTCGAGTTGTCGTACTGCCCGGCTTTGGAGGAGAAGTAGACAAACAATGGAGGGCACGGTGCCTATGAAGTAAAACGGTGCTGACAACATCCCAGCAGGTGGCCGTGGTGCATGTTTAACACGGTGGTACTGTGAGTGCAGAGTGTGCACAATCGGATATGTGGAGTGTAAGCATCCAAAATGAAGAGTGGTTTAACTGGTAGGAAGTTGTTTTGTAGCTGTTTGTTTCTTCGGCAGTCGCTAATGATTTATTCTGTTATGAGAACACAGTGTCTGTCATTTCTGCTCCTTAGGCCTTACCAAAATGGAGTGCCAATCCTACACCTTGTGTTTAATGGAAAGTATTACAATATTATGGTTTGGAGATTTATGTGGCACAGAAAAATTAACCAGCGGCCCACCATGACAGCTAAAACGCAAAACTTGATACTGACTGTGATGATGAAATGGTTTTGTGGATCAGTCACATCTGGCTGATACCCGATTGGCTCCATGTCGTCCTCATTGCCACAAATTCTGACTCAGTGAATCAGAGCGACGCAATAATGATAATTATAGTTGTTCACCTCCACCTGTATGCTATTGAATCATTGTACAGATTATACTAATTGCTGAATGGGCAGCGAATGGTGCTTCAGTTGACTTACATTGCTCAGTGCTCTTGCTGTACAGTGCTCTTGCTGCGATTTTCCTCCCGTCCTCCTCCCTCTGTTGTCATTAAAGGGAAGACCCCATGTGGCGTTAACACGGGGCAGAGGCACTGATCTCAGCACTATTGAGATGGTCTCAATATGATTTTAGCATGCTTCTGTCTCCCGTTAGGTGTTTTTTATGCTTTTCGGCTGAGGCTGATCCCAGCAGGAGTGGCGCTCACCACAGAACGGAATGCTGCAAGCTTGGCCGCCTTTTTCTGCGTTCATTTGTGAACTTGTCGAACAAAGACATTTGCGCATACGTTTAAGCAAGTAATAATGCACCTTCAGCTTAGATACCAAGGAAACTAACCACTGTGTGTTTGTTATTTTTCTAGAAGAACAAGATTATTATTGTCACACAAACAGTGCACAGAGGGCAGACCGTGTTACAATGCTTGTGCGTTTGCTTGTGTTTGTCTTGCTCCCAGAGCCAGGGATTCCCCCTAGCACTGAGCCAACTGTTTGATGGTGTGAAATGGGATATTAAGGCTCCTCCTATTCCTTGTCTGTCTGTCTTTTTTTTTTTTTTCCCTACATTTTTCTTCACTCCTCTTCTCCTCCTCCTCTGCCGATGGCGTTGGCTCTCTTTTCTCAGTGTTAGTGATGTTAGTGTCACGCTGGGGTTTCCTGGTGAGAGTTTGTGTGCAGGGTGTGCTGTTGACTGTGACTGGGACGGGACAAGACAGCAGGAAGGGAGGGAGTGAACGAGGGGCTGCTAATAGGGGGAAAGGGGAGGAGATATCTGGAGTGTGTTGTGAATTTGTGTGTAGAGAGAGGCCCTTAGGTGAGAAGATGGTTCACTTGAAAGTATTTTCTTTCCTACCGGAAAAGAGAAATTAGAAGAATGCTATACAGTTTGAAGGTGTGTGTGTGTGTGTGTTTGGGGCTGAGGGAGAAGGGGAGTGGCAGCTCTGCACATGCGTGTGTGTTAGTATCCCCTTCAGTGTTTCTGCAGCAACAAGCTTGTTTGCAGATCACCTGCTGAGACTGAGCTTTGGCCCGCGGCCCAGTTCCCAGATATGCCACGGAGTTAGCCCAGTAAAAGGTTGGCCAGCCATGTCCACACCTCTCCACGGTAGCTAGCCGCTAACACAGGAGCTTTCTATCAAAACCAGTTGGCACTCCCTGAAGCTGTATTCCTCTTACATTCACTTTGTGTTTACCGGGAGGGGTTCCTCTCCTCTGTCTCTGCTGCCGTGAGCCTAAGTGTTGACAACCAAAGGCTCACGTTAACCTTCAGTTGCCTGTTTCTCCTCTGCCCATCAGCACACACCTCTCTCTCTCTCTCTCTCTCTCTCTCTCTCTCTCTCTCTCTCTCTCTCTCTCTCTC
Source organism: Scortum barcoo (assembly GCA_023238725.1). Classification (NCBI taxonomy): domain Eukaryota; kingdom Metazoa; phylum Chordata; class Actinopteri; order Centrarchiformes; family Terapontidae; genus Scortum; species Scortum barcoo. Next base: position 22,816,956 of record CM041537.1, read on the forward strand.
TCTCTCTCTCTCTTTCTTTCTTTGTATCTTCATGTCTCTCTCTCTCCTTCTCTTTGTATCTTCATGTCTCTCTCTCTCTCTCTCTCTCTCTCTCGCTCCTCTTATGGTCAGAGTGTGTGACCTCAGAGGCCCAGTATATCTGTTAGGCAGCCGCTGCCTGGCCAAGATTCAAGACTTTAGTGCAAGTTGCAGTAAACTCTGAATTTAATAAATGGGGTTGATGTCCTGATGGGTTTTTTTCCCCAGTATTTTCTACTGCGGCAGCTAATGAATTCTAGACTATATGAAATGAGTCTGTTGTGGAGCAGTAATGGAAATGTCAATGAAATTATTTCTTGTATGCTATTTCATTTTTCTATGCTGTTGCTAAAATGGCCAATGATGAGAGCTTCCTTTGAAAACCCAAAGGCTTCTATGATTATTGTGGGTACACACACAAGAAACCAATGTTTGACGATGTCTGGAAACCATGAGTGTACTTTTGAATTTTTTTTCAAAGGAAACAATATTTAGCTTTGGATGCAAGCACTGAGTGATGAACATGTTTCTTTCTTCTATTTTTGTCTTTCCATCCACAACTCGGCATCATCCGCAACCTTTTCTGCTGTCATAGCGCCTTTTATCGGCTTGCAGAGTGGCTGTTCTCTGAAGCTCAGGCAGGAAATGAAGCTCTTGACCTGCCGGCTGGTTCTATTTCAGGCTAAGTTGGCATGAATCACAAATGTTGCTTGTTTGTTGTCGTGTTACCCTGCTCTCTACTCTCAGAGGACGATTTCCATGTTCCCTTGCGTCCTATCTTTTCAAATATTGCCACATTTACCCGTATAGACTAGCCTGTTACAGTGTTTGATGAAAGCTCTCTGATGCTCCGTTCTGATCATCTACTGTACTATTATGTTTTAATGCCAGCCTGGTTTATAATGTTGCCCTAGAGAGAAGACACAGTTCGGCCAACAAGCCGGCCTCCACCTCGCCCTTCCCCGTGTCGGGCAGGAACCGGAGCAGCGGCAGTGGAATTGGGACTGGGCTGAGCTCGGGGGGTGCCGTTGTGGCGGGTGGTTGGGCGGGTGGAGGACTCCTCAGCAGACCCTCCACCACTGGATCCAGCTTATCCTCCTCTTCAACGTCCTCCTCCTCCAATCCCAAACTCCTCAAACCAGCCAAAGAGAAGCTGCCAGGCATTCCTCGAAGACCCCCCTTTGCACCCTTCAGGATGCTCCAGCCGGACAAGATGTAAGTTTCACTGTCTAACATTTGCAGCATTGTGTGTTGCAGTGGTTGTGCAGATTCATACCAAGACCAGGGCTGAGCAATGAAAAGTTTTATACCAAAATAATAAAATGAAAAATGGTGGGTAACAAGTTATAGTTTAGAGTCTGCTCGGATGTTTTTACTTACCTAAATGTTAATTAAATACAAAAACACCTGACCCCTATGTTTCACAAGCCACTTGATCCAAATACAGAACACCTGGTTCAAAACTATGACATTTACAAGCTTAAATTAGTGGTATAACCTGAGTGAATGTGTAACTGGATATTGACATGATGCGATGAGCTTGTTTAAGTAGAGAGGAGGTATTGCTCTGTTGGAGTTCCAGTCCTCTTGTGTTTGTTAAACTGTTACAGAGTAGGCTTTCTTGACTCACAAAAGAGTACTGAGTACACTGACAACAGCTGCAGTGAGCAAACAAATGTGACAGCAGACACCCGAAAACCTCTTTTCTGTGATAGAAGACTATCTGTATAGTGCTCCTCTGTGTGTTTACCAAAATATGATCGAGCCCACCTGATCTACACTCAGATGTATTACCTTGCATTGGGCGATCATTAGATTTAAGATTTTGTTTGTCATCTGCACAACAGTTACACGGTTCAGTCGTTGGCATTGAAATTCTTGAGTCACAGGCTTCTTCTAACAATGCTCAAAATCTGTAGAAATGAAATCCCACAAGTTCAAGGTATAGAGAACATAGTGTACAAGATAAAATATAAAACTAAAATAGATAAAAATGTAATAAAGAATATAGATAGAAATATAATACAAATTGACATATAATACTGGCAATGTTTCTTATATACAGTGTAACGTTATGACTGGTTGCTTGGGGTGCCAGTTAGCTCAGCACCTAACAATATTTTCGTCTAGTTTGTGAGTCAGTATTTTAAGGTTAGTCAGCCGCACTCAGGACTCAAGCATAAAGCATGATCAATCCAACGCTCATACTGCAATGAGCATTTAAACATATCTATGGAAATGCATCGCTGCATTTGATTCTGAACTCTCCCATCTCTCAAAACTCATTATTTAAGTAACTCAAAGCTCAACCAAACTCTGCTCATATCACCCCGCACAGCTCTATTCAGATTTAGATTCTCTTTTTAATTCACCTCTGGCTGTAACAAGTCAACTTACTTTAGAAATGTTCCTGCTCATTTGACAGGCTGTCTAGCTAAATGAGTTGTAAGTACAATATGATGTCATTTATTTTCAAATCTCTATTTTAACCAGGATCTGCGTGTTTGGTATCTGTCAGTATATTTTTACACCTGTTATTGTTGTTTTCTAACTTGTCTTTGATACATGATGGATCATATTAGATGTATGTTTTGTCCTCCCAGCCCCATCCATACGTGCACATCTGTCTCTTACCATGCGTTTCTCACCGGCTCTTTGTTTCTAACGCTCGGCTTCCTCCTTGCTGCCCTCTTCATCTCTGTAACCTTCTCTTCCAGCCTCACCCCGGCTGTCAAAGTGGAGAAGATGCCTCTGAGGGTGGACCCGTCAGCTAAGCTGGTGCAGGCCCCATTTGCCCCTGCCACCACCTCATCCTCCTCTACATCCTCCTCTAGCACCACTGTGAGCTCCAACACTACCACCATCACCACCACCTCCTCCTCATCATCAGCCCTCAAACCAGGCCTTAACTGTCCCTCCATACCAAAGCCTCCATTACTGGCCCCGGGTCAGATTCCCAACGGCAAGGGCCACCTCTCAGTCCTCTCGGACAAGAAGCAGGACAGCAGCAGCAGTGCCAGTAGCAGACGCCATCTTAACAAGAAAGTGACAGGTCAGTTTGAAGGAGAACGGAGGGAAACTACTGTTTGTGCTGTGAATATTTTGTAGGTTGTATAAAGACCCGACATCAGTAATTTGACAAAAGGACACCACCAAGGGAGCATATACCACACTTGATTCAAATTTTACCAACAAAGTATCAGTATGTACCCCACAGATATTACAATTTGCTAGTAAACACCAACTCAGGAAGTTACCAGCTAGAACAGCTGCCTGTCTTCACAGCCTCACACACATAAGCTTAAAAAGCGAAGGCTAATCTGTGGCTCATATTTTACACAACACAACGTGCAGCCAAGCATGTTACCAGAGCAGATTTGTCACAATGTTTGTAAGTATCGTTTTCTTCTCCTGTGCCTTCAGAACGTGAGTTCAACCCAGATATCCACTGTGGCGTTATGGATATGACCGCTCGGAAACCATGCACAAGATCCCTAACATGCAAGGTAACCAGTCTCTGCTTGGTGCTGTAGGAAATGTTATACAATTTTCTTATTGTCAACAAAAAACATTAAAGGAACAAACCTATTAAGTTGAGCCGTTTATTTAGAATTCTCCTCACTATTTGTGTAAGGAACTTTAATACAATAGTATCAAGCCTCCGGGAGGGTGTTTCCCATGGCCGCAGCGGACTGACATTTGAGTGCCACTGTTTCTAGGACATGTCAGCTTTAATGGTGCAGTGCTGATCAGAGCACAGAGTAGGCCTGCATACCCTGCAAACGTTCATACGAGAGCTGTTTCCCCCGTTTTAACAAGTCTACATAGCGTTGGTTATGTACCGTTAACAGTGTACTCTCTCTGTCCCTTTACAACGCTCAACATATGAGAGGAACTGTCCTGCTGTTACATATGTTTTACTCTCACACAATGGATATTCCACAGTTAGCTTGGCCTGCAAATGTTAGCACTGATTTACCTTTTCATTTATTTCAGTACGTGCTGAGTCACAGGCAGCTCTTGCACAGCTCCTGCATCGGTGTTGTTTATCCTAGAAAGAATGCATCATAGAAAGACGGGAGTCTAGCTTGTGTTAGCTGTCTTTCTTACACTACACTCAGTTGTGATGATGGCAAATGACCAGACCATCAGAGCAGCTGGTAGTAACCTCAGCATTTCCTATGTTACAGAGTAATGTATGTCACGGTGTAATGCAAGCAAAGCTCAAATCACCAATGTGAGGCAGCCCTGATTAAAAACATCAGCCCTGCAGCTGGTTAAGTGCCTTGGTGATCATTGGAGTTGAAATGATACTGTGAAAGGTTCACACAGATATTGCTCACATCAAGTCAGAAACAAAAAAGGGCACAAATAATTAATAATAATTTATTATTGAAAATGGTTAAATTATTGAAAATGGTTAAATAATGCCCTTAATCAACTGGGCACTGTAGTTATTATGAAAAGTTATCCATACAGGAATAAACTGTATTAGTTGTCTGTTTTCAGAAGCAGATTTCAATGCACTAGTTTGTGGCAGCAAGACAAGTTGACAGTGTGGAACATTGATGTAATTTTGACTTATCAGACTTGTTCTGTAAGTTTTTTTCATAAGCATGGTTGTGATTTATTGTGATTATTAAGTCCCACATACAGTATCCCCTCCAACTCTTCAGGGATATATCCATCATGTGGAACTTGAAATTTTAAAAAAGGGAGACAGTCATTCGACTTTAACCTTCTTCCCAAACAATAATTTTGACCCTTGACCTTTCCAATTTCCCACATTCACAGACACATTCCTTAAGCCAGCGGAGGGCGGTGCCAGGGCGGAGGAAGCGCTTTGACACGTTGCTGGCAGAGCACAAGAACAGAGCAAGGGAGCGGGAGAGGGAGAGAGAACTCCACCCACCCCATTCCCAGCAAAACCCCTCTCTCAGGGACCCACACCCCTCCTCCCACCTCGCTGCTGCCCATGACACCCACCAGGTCGCTCATGGCAACGGCACCGCCCCAGACGCCACTAAGCCTTTGCCACTCGGCAAGCCTAAATTTCACAGCCCTGGTCTTCCACGGTACGTCCTGCTCCAGACCTGTTCTTGTATGTCTGTTATGTGCGTGTTGCTCGTATTTAACACCAGACAAGTTGGACAGATTTCATATGGTGCCCTGAAACAGTTCTCATGACATAAAGTGAAAGTGATTGGCTTTGCTATCTGTCCGTCAGACTAAGCAGCAGTCACGGAGGTGGTACCCCCGGAGACCCTGCAGTAGTCCACGAGTCACCACACCATCCCCAAACCACCCCAGACGGGTTTTCCCGACCCTCCAGTGATGAGGGAGAGAACGAGGAGCGGGAGGACAACACTGACAAACTGGACTGTCACTTTTCAGGTTATCACCCCCGACCGGCAGCTGTGAGTGCACTCTACCATCACCTGTCTCCTCTTAATCAGTAATTAACACAGTTTACACAGTTGTGTATTAAGGCAAAAATATTAATGGTGACGCCCTCTCTGTTCCCAGTACTGTACCTTTGGAAGTCGACTGTTTGGGAGAGGATGTTACTCCTTTGACCGGCGATGGGACAGAGTGCGATGTGCTCTAACCACAATGATGGACAAGCATGTCAACTCTCAGATGTGGAAGTAAGTCTGTCTTGATCAGACTGTGTTGTATGGCAGAGGGTAATAATAAATTGCCTTCTTGTCTCTTATGGCCTTTTTAACAGTCATAGTTAATAAATGCTATTCTTCCTTGTTGCAGGAAAATCCCCTTGGCCTTGGAGAACTCCTCCTCTGTTGCACCTACCCATAGGACAAGCACAAATTCCCATGGTAGCACTCCCTCTTCAGGCTTTCTGGGCCCACCTGCCACCTTGCCCCAGACTCCTTATAGCCAATCCTACGAGGGCAAGTCCGTGCTCTCCTATGGGACCACCTTAAATGCCCGCAGCTCCCCACAGGGCGGGGCTGAGCACCCGGCCTACGGCATTACGCAGGCCCGACAAGTGTCTTCGTCGCCGCAGATGCCTTCAGCCCACTCGTCCTCATCCTCCTCTTCTTCAGCTCCTTCCCTAGCCTCAGGCCGGGCGCTTAAGTCCCGATCCTCCAGCAGCAGCACTACCAAGTCGTCATCGTCCTTCAGGCCCAAGGAAATCTCCTCTGGCTCCTCTACCCCTGTCATCCCCAACTCCACCAGTGGCGGCGGCAGTGGCACCAACAGTAACAGTAGCAGCACTAGCTTCAGCTCGGGGAAGAAGAGAAAGAACAGCTCAATTCTCTCCTCATCCCATGGCTCCTCTGAATCCTCCTCTTCTAACGCCAACTACTCTTCCTCCTCCTCTTTCAAGAAGAACTGTGCAAATGTCGGCAGCTCAGGGAGCACCTACCACCACAGCTCATTAGGTCCCGCAACATCATCGTCTTTATCCTCCTCCCACAGCGGAGTCCACAGCGTGGGGCTTAACTGTGGTCCCACTGTGCGGACCAACTCACTCAGCCTCAAGGCCGAGCCCTCCGGAGGTTCAGCGGGCGGCTCCTCTGGGCCGCCAGCAAGAGGTCCTCCCTCTGGCAGCCCTGCGGAGTCCATCAAGCGCATGAGTGTGGTGATGAACAGCAGTGACTCCACCCTTTCCTTGGGGCCCTTCGTCCACCACCAGTCCTCGTCCGACCACCACACCAGCTTCAGCCACCACTCCTCAGACGGGCGCCTGGAGGGCAAGAAACGGAAAAGCTCTCCAGCCTCCAGCGGCATCAATAGTGGAGGTGGGGGAGGAGGGCTCGGAGGAGGTGGAGGAGGGGGAGCCGGACCAGGTAGACCCAAAGTGGCCAAGTCACCTGCCATTAACAACATCCATGGAAAGCATGGGCGGAGCATTCCAGGGACGCCAGGGCTACCAAACAACTCCCATTTACATCAGGTGGGGTTTGTCCTGTGCCAGTCAGGAGGCATTTTATTAACAGTATAGACACGTGTCTCTTTAAATAACACACCCCCCACATATCACACTTTTAAACTGCACTCAAAGCTATCTGACAGTATCCAACAGCGCAGCTGAATAAACAAGGGGTGGCCACAGAATGTAAATGTGTGGAAGTGAAACCAGAGTAGCTAAATAGTATTGAACCATCATATTAAAAAAGAACGTCCACAAACAGTACTAAATCACCTGTCAACAAATTACAGGTGCATACTTAACACTCTTTCTCAATCTTTAAGTTCACAAATTGACCAGTTTGTGTTGTATGAAAGTGGAGACTTTACAAAAACTGCTAATTGGCCTATAAATCTTTAGACACAACTTTGCAGCCGTGTTTGCAGTGAAACGTTTTCATTAACTATTATTTTGGCTGCACACTGTTCCACCTTTGCATCCCCACATCCTGAATAAAGGGAGTATGCGGAGCTAAAGTCATCCATTGCAGTCTCTCATTCAGTATTTCTTTTATCAGTCTGTGAATTAACAAAGATTTGTCCTGCAGTTCACTCCTCACAGCACTTTTCTACAGCATTTGATATTACCAATTGTGATTCTAATAAGGTTAAATGATTACTTTGTACATTTTAGACACCTTAGTGCAATGAGGCACATGAAAGTATTTTTATATTTTAGCACAGACCCATGATGAGGACAGATTACCTAACAACTGTTTTAATGTACGTTCATTTTTCTCCTCCCCAGCCAAAGGCTCGTCCCTGACAGCGGTGTCCGGCTTCTGTGTATGGAACCGGCAAGCGGACGGGGAATAGTCCGGAGCAGTCCGCACGCTGCTCTGGGCTTCACGAGGCCTTCTAAAATCAAACCCACATTACTCTCAGCTTCCCACAATCCTCAGGGTGGAGATGATCTGGACTGCCCAGTGAAGTCAATGTGGTCCTTCCTATTTCTCCCAAAGCCATGTGTGAGTGTGTATGTGCGTGTGTATGTGTGTAAGGGGGAGGGCCGTGGAAATGTATGGGGACAACGTGAAGCGCCAGGGGTCTAATGAGCGAGCCAAGGACCCCCCACGCAGGTGTTGTCCCAGTATTCTGAGAGGTCTTCCTGTCTGGTTGTAAGTTGGAGGAACAATAGCAACAGCCATGGGTCTCTTGAGCCGCAGTTCAAATCTCCTTGGGTTCAGGATAAGGGCTGCCGCAGCAAGCCGCCATGACGCCGAGATAACAAGGGGAGATAACAAGCCGATCTCTTCCGCGTTTGAGTGAGTGAGTGTGTGACTGTGTGTGCGTGTAAGAGTATTTTTCTCATGTCAGATTCTGCTGGACTACTGGAATTTCCAACTTAATTACACCCCCAGCGCCTGATCTCAGAAGCCTTGGAAGGAGAGCAGGAGGTACAGCAAACTGTTACTTGCAACACCTTAAACAACACACAATCACCTTGTTGTTTCACTTTCCGTTAGTCTGACTCTCTCCGGCAACACGTTGAGTAACCTCGGATTACCCGCAGCAGCCTGAGAGGAGCCCGTAGAAATTATCTGGTCAATTCTTTTATTATCCAGAATAATTATGCAAGTGTTACCTTTTTATGATTTCTTATGAGCTTTTTACACTGAACTACAAAGAGTCTTTGTAGATGTGGTGAAGACACTTGTGCTTTCAAATGTGAAAAGGACACCTGATGTGCCCATTCGATTGAATCTTTTGTCAGAGAAATAGCTCGGTCTTGAGAACACCTGTTAATTTTCCGAATCTTTTCATTGTGCAAAACGATCGACACAGTAGACCTACCCCCAACTGTGAACGGCACTAAATAACTACTTTCTCCGCAGGCACAGCTTAGTTGTCCACAAAGCTAGCCAAAAGCTGCTATCAGCTTTGCCAACTACTTTTTATTTCTTTTTTTTTTAGTTTTGTTTTTAACTAAAAGGTGGACAGTCTTGCTCATGAAGCGGTGATGGTGCATTGCCTGTGTGGATACGAAGAAAATCTGTGCAAACCGTATTGTTATTGCCACAACTTACCTACTTTTTTACCCATACAGCTGTGTGCAATCCACAGCTGTCGTGGGCACATGTGAATTGTAATGTTTATTTTTCCTACATAGGGAATCAGGTATGGTACGTCTTAACTGGAGCAAACGTTATGCACGTCACCTGTCTTCTGTGGGTTTGATTGTCCCTCCTATGTGTAACCACTACCCAAGCTCCGGATGTTAAGTTTCAATGCCTCACCAAAACACTACGGCGGTGTGGGTTGCGAAACGATTTGTCACAGCAGAATGCGTACACAGGCATTATACTCTATTCCTCTGTCAAAATGGAGTCTTAAATCAGGCAATACTTGCCCATCTCGCTGAGATGTTTGCTTATTTTGAGCGACCTCGAGTGGGTTTTATGGTGCGAGATTCATGGAGATGGCTTCACGGGACATGTCAACTTTTGGCAACACCTGTCGATTTATGGAACCTCCACTGATGTCAGATAGTGTGGAAAAATAGAGGAGACAGTTTTCTTTAAGAATCTTAATTTGGCTTTTTTCTTGTAGCCTATGTATCAAACAAGTATTGAAGTATCCCTATTTGAGAATACATATTTTGTTAAAAATTGTACATAGTGAAATATGTATTTTTGCACAGGCATTTTTCTTACACGCTGAATTTTTGGTACAATTTTAAAAGGAAGTCATTTATTTAGTAAAAAAAAAGAAAAAAAAGATGATAAGTCAGAGTGGTTCACTGCCAAGTCTATATAATGCAATACGCCTATATGTAGAAGCTGAAGCATCTCATGAATCGTGTACTGAAAACCTTTAAAGGAACAAAGGTGAAGTGTTGCCACTGTAGCATGTCTGTATGACAGGATACCTTTATTCACTTTTCAAGGTCTCAATCACATGTGCTTTTACAAGACAAGTTTTTATGTTGCCTATGAAATCAACACGACAAAAAAAAGTCACTATATGACCCAATTAGCCTGTGATTTTGAAATGTCCTGCAGGCTTGAAGCTGTGCCCGTTGTCTAACCGGTTTTCCGTGGACTCTTCAGTCACAAACGCTTTGTAGACCTTAAACACATTTCATGATTGAAACACTTATGTTCGATAATAAAGGCTGAAGGGACTTAAAGCAATCGTTGCAAGGAAGAGGAACACGTCAAACAGTCCAACTGCTTGCATCATCGTTGCCAAACAAGTAATTTGAATCACAGCTTTTAAAGACATAGTTCGCCGCTTTTAAAAGAAATATCAAATTAAGAAAGTGCCTGAATTTGTTTCACCCTGACTGTTTGAGGACAGTATTTTTTGGGTTGTTTTACCTTACTTGAATGTTCGAAGTGTTTAGGAGTTTGCTTTTAAATCTGCCTGTGAACCCTAAATGTGGTAAAACCTGAGCTTGTCAGCTGCCCATTACAAAACACTTTAGTATTGTGTGTGTGTGTGTGTTTTTTTTTTTCTCCCTTGGGAGGGTGGGTTTACTTACGCAAGTTTTCCAGACAAGATGTTGAGATTTTCTGTTAGCCTCATTTTGTGGCTTAAGTCCCCTCTGGTTTACTGTGTTTTGTGCGTAAAAACCTTCAATCAAGTGTTTTGTTTACCCTCAGCTGACATCTTGACATTGTTTCCCAGAGATGGCAACATCGTGAGGATGCTTTTTTTTTTTTTTAGCGCCATAGACTTGGAATGTGAAAGTGAGAGAGAGAATACAGCTTGTGTTTGGGAGGAAAAAATAAATCCACCATTCATACTATGTAAAAGCGTGTATAGATTTTTTTTTTTTTGTATACATTATCAAAATCATTTTCAGCTGGACTTATGTATTGGCTGCTATGTAATTCATGAACAAAAATAGGATAGAATTAATATTTAAAGAAAAAAGATTGTATAGTATATTTGTTTTGTAACAAGTTTCTGTAAATAAAATAATTTATACTGCTATTTATATGAAATGATGTGTCTGCCTCTTTCCTAAAAGAAAACAGCATAGAGAAACACAATCCCAACAGTTAAACAAATTTTATTATATACACAATATAAGAGTCACTTTGTCAGACAACCTACAGGTTTGGGTATACCAAGAAGAAATATGCAAGACCGCGCTGCTGTAATGAGAAAATATGGCTTCCGTGGTTACATGTTGATAACTCTAGACAACTTCTGGACTCTGTTGAGCAGCAAGTCGCCCTTCTTGATGGTTTCCTGGTACTGCCAGTTTTTGCTATCAGGTCTGGAAAGAAGAACAGTAGGAGATTTAGAGTTCTGCCTTTTGATTACAGAGTTATTTCTGGAGGTATTTGGGTTTTGGAAAACTGCAACATTACCTATTGGTTTCCACAATCTCATTAACTTTATCGATCTTACAGTGGAGACGGCCAGCAGCTATGAATCGAGACAGTTCCCTGAGAAAGGAGAGAAGATTTACTTCAGTCAGCCAAAACAAAAATCAGTCATTCCCTAAAAACCTGAGTTCATGCTATGAAAAAAAAGGAAATTACACTTGATCGTTTTGGGAAATGCACTTAATCACTTTTTTGACGACGCCACGGCCAGCAGGGGGTTAGCATACAGAAAAAAGCAGACAGCTAACCAGTCTCAGAGAAAAGGATGATAATCTGCCCACCAGCATCACTAAAGCTCTGTGCAGTAAAAATGATACGTTGGAGTGTCTCTATGTGAACGCGGTGTGCAGGCACTCACTGGTCGATGAACTCTGTGCTGACACCGAAGGCCTCAGCCATGTAGCCCAGGGTAAGGGAGCGGTAGGACTCGAGCAGCTGGCTGTAGGCCTGGATCCTCATCTCCCTCACGTAGTAGCGGTAGTGTGGCGCAAAGAGCCAGTCCTTCTTCATCTCCTGCTCCACCATGCCTGTGGCAAAAACAAAACAATGTTTCAGTCACTACTGATGTGTCACACAGTGCCTGGGAGTAAAGATTTGTTTCTTGAGAGTTTTTTTAAATGTTCTTTGGGTCAATAAAAGAAAAGGTTTCTCACCCAGAGACTGGAAGAAGACAGAGTAACGGCACTCGTAGAGGGAGAAAAGATACTGGCGAACAGCAGGCAGACTATGCAGCACCTCCAAGATCTCTGCTCCCTTTATTACCTGTAGAGGAACACGTCATTTCAGTAATACAGCAAATACGTGTGTGCGTGTTTGAAAATGTGTGATGCCAGCGCCACAACCTTGGTGACTGTATTTCTCACCCAGTTTAATTACAATTTAATTCACCAGCTTTTTCACTGCTTACACTCTTTGAAAAAAAATCACAAATACAAAAAGCATGGACAAACTTCATCAACAGTCTCCTTACCTTTTCACGGAGGTCAGGCCTTTTGAGAGCGATCATGCAGACGTAGACAGTGTATGTGACGAACGTCTTGTAGTCCATGAGCTCGTAGGAGGTGAAGGTGGAGACCGTGTCGAGGAAGAGCTCGGCAGCCTGTTTGAAGTCCCTGATGGCCACACAGTACAGGCCCTGGTACACCTTCAGGCGATTCCTCCTATCCCAGTCTCCCCCCTCCTCGATGAGGCTGCGGACACGGAGATGCACAGGGAGCAGGTGAGCACCGAAAAGATAACAGAACTGTTGGTTGAATGTTTTAGAAGTAGAGAGGCTTTACCTCTTTGCTTTCTCTGAGTTACGTGTGATGAGGTCGCTATCCATGTAGAAGAGGCCAATCCTCAGCAGGTAGAAGACAATGTCTAGTCTGTGACCCAGAGCTACTGTCTTGTCATAAGTCTTCCTGAAGGCTGTTAGGGCGCCCTCCTGTGGACATACAAGATAATGTGTGTCTGCTTTAGTATTTCAGAAACTGACAATCACTTTGCTACAGTATCTGGAGGGATGTACTAAAGAAACTTGTCATTATAGATGATTTCTCATCCAGGATACTGAGCAGCTGACTATGATTATGTGTAGTGGTGTCAGAGTGCCACTGGCAGTAATAAAAGTCAATGGCAGGTAAACATGCTGCAGAGAGCTGAAGTAGTACTTAAGATTTTGGCTCTGATACAAAGCAGCTCTCACTGAACAGCAGAGACATCAGTGAGTGATATTAGCATGATTAAGTGCTTTGAAATTTAATAGGCACAAATACCAACATTAAACAAATCTGCACTCAGGAAAGTCAATGAACTTATCAACATTTGGAATTGGTAAAGGTGACAGTGGACATTTATCTTTGACACTCTGACACTGACATGACAATGTACAGATACAAAAAAGCCAGAGCACAAAACACTGTTATCCACTGCAAACAGAAACCACACTAAAACCTTTACTGCCTAGAAGACAATGAAAGGCAGCAAAATTACATTTAGGCCTTTTATTTTATATTAAGGATCATACTTTAGTCTCACAAACATGAAAAATGTTAATCAGGGTTTCCTAAAGCCGAATCTGTTAAAATGCCTTGCTTTGTCCACAACCAAAGACATTCACTGTCATAGAGGACCACAGATTCATATTTGAGAAGCTGATATTCTAATTTGGACACTTTCTATAATAAAAAAACAGATGATCAAAATAGGACACAGCTCTACATTCCTCTTCTCAAGATGGCCATGATGTTTAGCATGGATTTGTAGGTGAATATCTATAAACACAGGAGATGGACGTGGTGCCTGATGAGGACTCACCTTGTCTCCAATTCTGATGAGATATTCAGCCTTGGCCATCATGGCGTCTCGTATCTCGCTCTCCCCCAGGTTTTTCTCTGCGTCCTCCAGCACGTCGTCCAGCCTCTTCAGCTCCTCCTCGTTGGCTTTCTTCATCTTGCTCAGCAGGTCTCCGTCCAGCTGCCACTTCAGGTCCTTGCACAGACCCTCATAGTACGGCGCCATGTCTGAAGCACAGAGAAACAAACACTGATCGACCTGTAATGGAGAGGCAATCCATGGAGGACGTCAAAGGCCTTTTTAATTTCTTATTTCATTATTCTAGTTTTATAATGTATCCTATATACTAAATTATATTCCTGTATCTTTAACATGCGGGCATTTTTGTTTGTGTGGTTGTTTTTGTAAATATTGTTTGAGCATACTTAGAAGGAGCCTGTAACTTATAGGGTTTCTTTGCTAACGAAGCTCCATGTTATTGTTGTGTATAAAAAAATCTTGAATCTTGACACCATCATGATAGAGGCCAACTCCATCTCACATCTACTACAAATGGCTTAATGACTTTTTTTACTTTCTTTTCTAAAAAGCCTGTTTTATGTACCCTGCTGTAGATTTCAGTCGGAGGATATATAAATAAAGCAGAAGCTGTAAAGTTGAAGCTGAACTTCATCAACAACACTCAGTCAGGTCGCTCATCAGTTAGCTGGCAGTTGCTAATAAAGCTAGCTAGGTTGCTAATTTCCCTGATGCTCTCGTCCTTTTTTTTTTAAATTGTGCCCCCATTTCTCAGGCACTTAAAAACCTCGTCCAAACACCCCTATGCGTATACTTTAATGTCTCCGTGTGTCTGTGCGGTGACCAGACTCTTTAATGTGCCGGGCCCCTCAGTCGGTGCCGGGACATGCTAACTCACTGTTAGCCTTGATAGCGTCCATGAGCTCGGTCTTCACTTTGGCATCCTGTCGGTGTCCGTCCATCGTGAGCAGAAACTTGAGCTGTGCTATCCTCAGGTCGGGGTTCTTGGGCAGACCCTCCTCCTCCAGATTCTCCAGCGGCATTTTTTTACTCCTAAATTCAGAAAAAAAGACACAAACTTGGGGGGGTTTCTTTGTGTCCAGCTAGTCAACGATGACTACGGAAAACACTAAAATGTTGTTTCCGCCGGAGGGTCAGTCAACGAGGGGAGCGAAGAGAGGAGCTGCCGAAACAGGAAATAAACACGTCATCATTCACTGCCCCCTGCTGGAGGTCTGTGTGAACAACACCACCAACTCCACATAGCAGCAGTGTACAGTATGTACAGACGGATGACACATGAACATAAAAGGCCGATTAAGTGAGTGGAGAAACTTCTTCCACAAGGACGTACGACTGAGCAAATAACATCCAGTCATGGAGATTCAGTTGATTCTGTAGCAAAGTGGCGAGAGGAAAAGATTCATGTGACTTTGGGAGAGGGTTTATTGTTGAGGCCCCACAGACTCTGCTCAGCTGGCTTGTCTTTCAATAGGAACAGTTTGCCTTTAGATCTGTGGGGGAGACTACAGTAAACGTGGTTTTATATTGTGGTCGACTGCACATTTGATGAGCGTGCATTCGTGCAGTCTGTCGATGATTACATAGGGAGAGTTATTATAACAGGGCTGCAGTGTATAAAGCACTTATTACAAAGATGAATGCACATTTCAGGGTTCAGCAGTGCAAAACCCAACCAGGCAGTGGTCTGCAGAGATGTGGAGGAAACTGATATGGTCAGATGACTGACAGATGATCACAGGAGTGCACCAAGAGAACAATACTGACCTGAATACTGGACCCCTGCAGTGAGGGGATCTCATGGCTCTGTTATTCTGTAGGGGGCACTTTGCTGGCATGACTTGGGTCCACTTACAAAACTCTGCTTAACCACTGCAAAACAATACAAAGTCGTTCTGAGTATTCACCTTTATCCTATGATGAAACATTTCTGTCCTGATGGGAGGGGTCTCTTCCAGGATTACAGTGCCCCCATCCACAGAGCAGGAGGAGCCACTGAATGATTTGATGTGTGGAAACAGGATCATGTCTGTAAATATCAGTTCATTCTAATTGGTAATAATTGACAGCCATTTGTATATTCAGAAAAAACAGCTTGTCTATCAATATATTTCGTTAGCTTCCGTTATCAGTTTAGTGTAAGGTGCAAGGTTTCCCAAAAGAACCCCTGTGATACCCTTCCCCCTGTGAGATAAATTTCATTGTCTGTATAATGTAGACAGAAGCTAACTTGAACTACACACACACACAGAATACACTTATTGGGTGTCGATAGTTTCGTTGTCCCGTTCCCTTTCTCTGAAAATTAACTTATCCCAGCCCTCACCTTTACTTTGGCCTGTTGTTTCCTGTGACCGTCAATATAATCTTGGCAAGAAACTCACTCTGGTCAGGGATAATTCATCTCATCTCATCTCATCTGAACCAGCCACCGAACCAGACCAGAGAGACTCTTTTCCTTTCACAGATGAATATGAAAGTAATGTGAATCATGTGTTATGGCCTTCACAGTCACCAGATCTCAACCAAACAACCTATTTGGGATTTTGGATCGACGACCAACTGACAGAAATTTTACATCATACAAACCCAAAAAGCTGAAGATAAAATCTACACTTTGTTATATCATTACAAATGTATACCATTAAGATTGATGTCAGCCTTCTCTGAGCGCAAACTGAGTTCACATGGTTTGCACTCTATTGCACCATGACTCTGCATTTACCCAATATAAATGTTTGTAACTGATGCAAGGTTCATCACACTTATTGTCACTCGCACAGAGGAAATCATTTACTTTATTTCCAGTTCAGAGTGTCTCAAAAGTTAATGATAACTAGCTTGAAACACCTAACTGAGTCTGATGCAGTCAGGACATATGCACTGTAAGGTCCATGCCAGTAAAGACAGAATGGAAACTTTGCTGCAACAGCTGGTAGGTGTTTACTGAATTCTTCCCAATCTGTTAAATGAAGATGATGTGATTTTTATACACATGTATATAAATGTTTACATGAGAGTTTCAGCAGTGAGAAACTGTGAACATCTTTCATAGACATTGCTATTGTTCCTGTATCTACCTCACATTATGTTTTAGCTCCAACAAACTTTTATTAGAAGGGAAAATAGATTAAAAAAAAAACCATAACATGTTTCTGGCGAGTAGGTTGTTTCTGAGTTTGTCAGAGCTCTGTGACTCATCTAAAGCACAGTTTCACCTGAGTCATTGCACTTCATCAGTTACTGAGTTGTTGTTTTTTTAACTTCAGAACAGAAAAATTACACTCACTTTTAGAGCTGTGTAATCTCATGGAAAAGACAGTTTAAGGTGATTTTAGCAAGATACAGAAGGAGCGTAAGAAAAAATCCTAAACTGTGAACTGTGCACTAAGAAGTACAGTTTGTTTCATTAAGTTTAGTTCAAGCGTTTATGGTATGTGATTGTGTGACAGGGTTAACATTTCACTCTATCAGTGATTAGGATAAGATAATTTTAAATAGAGCTATATTATCAATTTAATGCATAACTTCTGCACATTTTTTATATGCTTTGCCTTGTTTCAACATTTGTATCAAAGATAAGGTTTTCTGATCTGGTATACGACTATGGTTACTCTTATAGGTTGGACTTCACTAGAGGAAGATCCTTGGATGAAAGTGCATTAAGCAGATTTAGCATCACACTTCTGGGAAAGTTACCAATTTCCTCCTGAATTGATACAGTTCAAATACATGGACTTCTTCCCATTATATAAAAAACAGTACAGAGGTATAAAGTTATCTCTCAAAAAGAGTGCTATATCTCTATGTAACATCATTATAATGTGCTTTTAAGTGAGTCTGCAGAACCTTCTGCAAAACTCACAAACCTGGTGACTAAAGACAACCACACAGTTGGAGGTTAAAATGATTAAAGAAAGATGTGCAGCCATTTCAGGTGATACATTGGACATTACACATTAAAAAAACATCTAATTAGTGTCTAATTGCTACTGAGCTCTGTTTCTCTTCTTCACTCTGCTTTGCAGACCCATGGTAATGCTCTGTTCCTCATCATTATTTTGGGAATTGGAGGAAGCTTTCAGTCTGGTTACCACATCACTGGACTGAGTTCTCCCTCACCGGTGAGACGCATCACTTTCCATCCTGTTGTTTGTTGCTTCACCTCTCTCTCTTCAAGCTCTTGCACCAAATCTTCACCTGCAGTCACCGAGAGACTGTGTGTGTGTTTTTTTAACTGTAAAGCTGTAAAACTTTCGCTGCAGTACATACAGAGCTTCATCAACAGTAGCTGGTATGACAGATACGAAGAGCTTCCACCTCCGCAGACCGTCACGATGATCTGGTCCTTTATTGTTTCCATGTTTGCCGTTGGGGGAATCTTCGGTGCCATCAGTGTCAAATTTGTCTCCGCCTGGCTGGGAAGGTGAGTAAGAGAGACTTGATGCAGTATTCGGTCCTGTAGCCTGGAAAGACTTGATGTGTGCTCCTCCATCAGAAAGAAGGCGATGATCGGCAACGGCTTTATTAGCATTGCTGCAGCGGCGATCATGCTGACAAGTAAAGGCGCCAAATCATATGAAATGATTATTGTGGCGAGGGTCCTGTACGGCTACTCATCAGGTAAGGCCCTATCCTGTGGCAACCAAAACACATGGTCCATAAACAAGTCGTGTTCTCATTGATTAATGTCCTCTCGTGACCTGCAGGTTTGGGACTGAGCATCCATTTAATGTACCTCGGAGAGATTTCACCCAGAAAGATCAGAGGCATCGTGACAATGACCGCAGCGACCTTCACATCACTCGGCAAACTGTCTGGGCAGTTTTTTGGACTGACGTATGAACTTATGAAGATATGTCATTTTCGAGGATAAGATAGCTCAATATACACTTTTTTATGATCAAATGAGGAGAATGCATGCAGAGGCCGCTGTCACCTACTGATCTAGCTGATGGGAGACAGATGAGTGAGAAAAGATTTGAGAACTGCGACAAAAGAGCTTAAGCTCAACATTGGGAGGTGCAAATAAAGATGCAACCTTCTACCATGAAAAACCTTTAAACTTAGCGGCAACATAACTTCATTTGGAGGGTTTTTTTGTGTGTTTCTTGTCAGTGGGATCCTCGGCCGCGAGGAGCTGTGGAATGTCGTCCTCTGCGTCCCGGCATTTTTCTCAGTGGTTCAAATGATCGTGCTGCCTTTTTTCCCTGATGCTCCCAGATACTTATTCATAGAGAAAGGCGATGATAAAGCATGCATGAAAGGTTAGTTCTTAATATTCATACAGCGCTTGACTGAACAGCCTTTTTACAGTGTAAGTATCAAACGATACAAAAAAAAAAAAATAATAACAACTTGAAATTTATCATGCAATATTTGAGGATGTTCTAACTTTCCTCAAAAACAAATCTTGGTCAGAGGACAATGATACCGATGTCAAGTTTTAAAATGTTAAGAGGTGCACATTGTCGCATTCATATGACAATGTAAGTCTTTGGTCTACCAACACCTTCTGACTTCACACGATAAAGACATTCCTATATTTTATCACCGCATAACAAACACAGATTCATGTTTAATTTGAATGTTTTTTATGTGAGCAAAGAAGCACATTTCTCATTTTCTTGTGTGTGTGTCTGGTGTCTCTCGTCCTCCTTATCCCAGCCCTCCAGAGTCTGTGGGGCCAAGGTGACTACAAACAGGAGATGGACGAGATGTTGGCTGAGCAGGCGGCCATCGAGGAGGCCCCGCCAAAAACCCCTCTGCAGCTCCTGAGGGACAGGACGGTCCGATGGCAGCTCATCACCATGTCCCTCATCTACTGCTGCAACCAGCTGTCGGGCATGTCGACGGTGAGGCTGATTTTAGCATCGATGCAACGATGTAGATTGTAGCAGCTCAAAATCCAATCAGTGCTTCTCTCCTTCCCAGGTGAGTACCTTCTCCTTTGACATCTTCCTGGAGGCGGGTATACCGAGAGACACTATCCGCTATGTTACCGTGGGGCTGGGAGTGTCTGAAATCATCACCTCCATCTCCAGTGTGAGTGACTCGAGCTGTCATCGCTGCCCTCCCTTCTCTCACACCACTTCAAGCTGTCCATTTCTGCTGCTGTTCAAATAACTTTTTAAAGGCCCTGTCTCCATCTCTGCATCCACCTGCAGTCTACAGTACGTTCACCCCCAGGGAAGTTGTTATCGTCACTCCATCGTCATTTCTATTCTTATTTCTCTTTCAGGGGCTGCTGATTGAGCACACAGGGAGAAGGCCGTTGCTTTGGGGGGGTTATGGTGTCATGTCTGCCACCTTGGTGCTGGTCACTGTCACGCTCAACCTGAAGGTAAGCCTGTTACCTTTGAATACTGACACAGATGTAGCCTTGTCTGAGGTTAGAAGACATCTATTTTAAAGGGTTGGAACACCCAGATTACAAAGAAAAGTGTTTTTGTGTGTTTTTGGAACCATTGTAGAGTCAAGCCATGCAGGCGGTTTTAGTTTTTATTTAGTTTATTTAGTATTTAAAATGTAAAAATCCCTCCCTGAGATTTCTACCCAGATATGATGGAAGTGAACAGAAACACTAGCACTCACAGCATTAAAGAAATGCGTTAAATAAACTCAACAGCATGATTTCTTCCCAGAAACTACATGAATGCATATGGCTTTCACTGGAACTTTTTATTAAAAGTCTCTATGAACACTTCACACATTAAACTCCACTGGCTCTTATAGTATTTTAGTGGAGGCAGAGGACAGATCAAATCTTAACAGATAAAAACAAAACCATGTACACGGCTTGACATCACTGAAGGTAAGTGAGAAAATATGGTTTTGTAATTTGGGTAAATGGACCCTTTTATTCCAAGTAAATATACTGTAAAATATAAAAAGTATACAGCCAACAAACATGAAATTGACCTACTCATACACAGACAAAATGTGTATTCATTGCCTGCTGCAGTGTATGAAGGCAGTAGCTACAATAATTATTTATCATTGCTCTAAAAGTAGTCTATACTGCAAAATGTATTAACGTTCATATTTATAAAATTATTTTTGAAAGGATTACAGCCATTGGGTCCCCTACATGACTGCTGGTTTGATCATCCTCTTCATCATCTTCTTCTGCGGAGGGCCAAGTATGTGCTTTACAAAACAGAGTATCAAAAAAAGGAAGTTCATTTCAAACTGTGCTATTGTGTTTTCATGCAAAAGTAATAAACTGAGTCACATGTGTCATCTTTGTGGTTCGCCCAGGCGGAGCTACAGCTGCTCTCAGCAGCGAGATCTTCATCCAGTCCGACCGACTGGCAGCTTTTGTCATCATGGGGATGCAGCGCTGGTTGTTTTTGGTTATAATGGGCCTTGTATTTCCATTTCTTATTGTGAGTACAACAAACACATGCCATACACACTACTGTTTATACATAAAAGCAACTAAAAATTGTCCAAGATAAAAAGGATTTTCATTAACAGTATAGATTATCTATTGTGTGTATTGTTTTTTGTGTACAGCAACACTTTTCAGTGATTGTAACTAAGATTAATGATCTGGTATCTGGAACTGGTATTTGTATTTAGATGCCATGAGAGACATTATGTCATATTATACCAACACATCGCAGCACTTTCATGAAACACATGAAACTCATTTACTGTTTTCTCTGTCCCAGAATGCCTTGAACTCATACTGCTTCGTGCTGTTTGCCTGCATGTGCCTCCTGGGTTGTCTGTATACCTTCTTCTTCCTGCCCGAGACTAAAGGGAAGACCGTGCTGGAGATCTCCGAGGAGTTCAAGGCCATCACCGTCTGTGGGAAATCCTTCTCAGGGGAAAAGATAGTGGAGACCAAGTTATGATGCAATCCACATTCAGCAGCTACAGACTGCCGTGTTTTATTCTTGTCGTGGCTCATAAACAAGTATCACTTCTAATGCCAAAGAATCCTTATTCTGTTTTATTAAAAAAAAACAGTTATGCTTTTATTTTAATAACGACATAGTTGAGACCTGCGAAGAGTTAATACATATAAAAAACTGGTTACAGCAGATTCTGTGGCTTACTTAAGGTTTTGCAGTATTGATGTGACAAAAGTCAGAACTTCATACTTTAAGCTATAAGATTATAAGGCAAGATAATCATTCAAGTCAGAAGAATGAGAAGATAAAGATTTTCATTCCAAGATGTTTTATAATTAATTTTGGAAAATATACTTAATATTTATGGCTTACTATTCAGTACAACTATTTTTCTGTGAAACATGTTTCAGTGTTAAATAAAGCAACAATTTACTTCCAAAAAACAAAAAACAAAAAAAACAGGAACGATCAAAATCAAATCAAATTTATTTATTTAAAGCCCAAAATCACAAACATCGTTTGCCTCTGAGGGCTTTTTACAGTCTGTACAGTTATGACACCCTCTGTCCTTAGACCCTCGAACCGGGTCAGGAAAAACTTCAAAAAAACCCTTTATGGGAAAAAGAAGAAACCTGAGGAAGAGCCACAGATGAGGGATCCCTCTCCCTGGGACGGACAGACGTGCAATAGATGCCACATGTACAGAGAACATCATCATCAATATACTGAGTTCATGGGTTTAGTCCATGTGTGAAAGTAATGCAGGTAATGGAAAATGAGTCCATGAGTCCAGGTGCATCTCTAGAAGTCCTCATATGGAGCTCTGGGCCACTCGACCTTCTCTCCACAACACAGACACAGATCATGTCCCCACCAGGCCAGGTGAACCTCAGACAGATGGACCACAACCAGAATCAGTGAGGAACCTGCAAGATTGAAGAGAACAAAGAGGACCGGGGCAGTAACATGCACTTTACAGGACATAAGAGTATTTAACCAATTTAACCATTTTAACCAGTTTATAAGCTGACTCCAGTTTGCAGTACTTACCATATCAATTTGCACTCTCTGTGATTTTGCCATGTCTTTGTTTTTTTATTGCCATGTCTTACAGAAACATACTTTCAATCCTCAGCATGTCCTGCACATGCCGCTAAATTAACAAAAATGCAGAGGAAGAGGGAGAGGTGCCCGATGCATCATGGGAGCCCCCCGGCAGTCTAAGCCTATAGCAGCATAACTAAGGGCGAGCCTGTGCCCACCCTAACTATAAGCTTTATCAAAAAGGAAGGTTTTAAGTCTATTCTTAAACACTGACACTGTGTCTGCCTCTCGGACCCAGACTGGGAGCTGGTTCCAGAGAACAGGGGCCTGATAGCTGAAGGCTCTGCCCCCTAGACTACTTCTGGAAACCCTGGGAACAAGAAAGCCTGCGTTTTGGGAGCGCAGCACTCTAGTCGGTTGATAAGGAGTTATCACTTTCATTAAGATATGAACGGTGCCACCAGACCATGTAGAGCCTTATATGTGAGTAGTAGGATTTTAAAATCCACTCTAAATTTTACAGGGAGTCCAATTCAGAGAAGCCAATACTGGAGTAATATGGTCTCTTTTCCTGGTTCTAGTCAGCACCCGAGCAGCGGCATTCTGGACCAGCTGAAGAGTGTTTAACGACTTGTTTGGGCAGCCTGATAAAAGTGAATTACAATAATCCAGCCTGGAAGAGACAAATGCATGGACAAATTTTTCGGCATCCGCTTTGGAGTAGCAATTTTGCATGATGTTGCGCAGGTGGTAAAAGGCAGACCTTGAAATACGCTTCAATATGGGTGTCGAAGGACATATCCTGATCAATTAAAACACAGAGGTTCCTTACAGTGGTGCTGGAGGCCCAGTTAATGCCATCCAGCAAGGCTATCTTAGGAGAGAACGTGTTCCTCAGGTGTTTCGGACCTAATAGGATCACTTCAGTTTTATCTGAGTTCAACAACAGGAAATTTCTTGTCATCCAAACCTTTATATCGTTTAAGGCAGGCCTGGAGTTTCAGGAGCTGATCAGTTTTGTCTGGCTCCATTGATAAATATAATTGGGTGTCATCAAGCATAACAATGGAAATCTATGTAGTGCCTCCTGACGATATTGCCAGCATATACAAAATAAATAGAATTGGACCTAGCACTGAACCTTGTGGAACTCCATGACAGACTTTAGTATGTATGCACAGAGGATTCATTATTAATATAGGACAAACTGAGACTGATCTGATAAGTATGATCTGAACCAGTTTAATGCAGACCCTTTAATGCCAAGCAGTTTTTCCATTCTCAGCAACAGAAATTGATCAACTGTATCAAAGGCAGCACTGAGGTCTAACAGGACAAGTACAGACAGAAGCCCTTTATCTGATGCTGTCAACACAACAGGAAGCACACTTTCAGCTTGAATGTAGTTATTATATTAGTATTTCAATTATTTGGTGATTTTATTGTATTAATTGTGTCCTAATAACCACCATCATACATTGCCTGCATGTCTCTAAGCTGTATATGGATTTTAATATTTGCATGACTTAATACCCATTATAGACCTCTATTTTTTCATTAATTGCTAATTTGTACTCTTCTAAGTCCGAGAAAGAACAAAGATAAAATGGCTCATCATACAATTTTAAAGATCAGGAGATCAAAATTGCTCTTAGGTAGTGATGAAATAGATGAAATTATTATTATTTTCTACTTTCTACTTCCCTGTGCACTCCAAGCTTAGTCACATATATGTGCAAAGTTAAGAAGTTTTACTTCAACCAGCTCCTGATCACAGCAGCTGTGCTGTTGCGTAGGTTGCCCATACGTGGTGAAACTGCACCTGCAGCTGCAATGTGTTTGTCAGTGAGAGTTCAGTAGTTGCCCTTCTACAGCTCTCCCACAATAAATCATCCACTGCTCCCTTCGGTTCCTTTGGGCTCTGCTGTCTGTCCTTTGACTGCTGCAGAGAATGAAATGAATGGAATCTGTCCCACAAAGTCCCACGACATTGTTTCTTTTCTCCTTTGTCTCTCTCAGGGCCAGGTGAGTGAGCTCAAGAGGAGCTTTTTTTTTGGTGACCTCAGTGTTAATCACCATCACACTCTCACTTAGTTCCATCAGCTAGTTTTACTCTTATGCCATAATCCTCGAATGGAGACAATGCAACTTTTGCTCATCAGTGGCTGCTGCTGCTACAGGTGACCGTTACAGGATAATGCTAAATACTACTAAAACTGTTTAGCATCTTGCTAAGACACTAAAAAACAGTAGCACAAATGACAGCGAGTCACAAACGGACATAGTATTATCCATCATACAGTAATATTGAGAAGAATGTATTATTAATTTATTAATTTGTCACACCTAGTGGTCATACCAGACCAAGTAACACTGTAGCAGTGTATTAAATAGAAAAATATTGTTATATGTTTTATTTATCATGAATTTTAAGGTTTAAGGTTTATTATTTTTTTATTTTGAGTTTTCATTTGTAAGATGAATCATTCACAATCATTGTCATTTATTCTCTCAAGATTTACAGTTGTGCTTTACACTAGACAGTGCATTATAAGTTGTTGTCCTTTTCCCTCTTTTCAGGACATCAGGTGTTCTATGTGTAGTCTCCCTTGTTCATACAGTGTGTGTTATGCTAATGCACCACATTGTGTCAGCATTTTTTACACTCTTACAACAAGAACAATAGAACCAGAATTGCCAACTGGGCAGTTCCTCTGAAGATTTCTCTCCACTATTCTTGTGCCTTCCTCTCATGCAGTCTCTGTTACTCCATCATTAGTGTGGATTCTGCACCCACAGTGAGTCCTGGCCTGTGAGTCCTCCTCACCCCCAGTTGGCTTTTTCAGTGGCTTACTGGCTATAATGATATATATTTAGCCTTTGAAGGTCTCCCCTTCCTTATCACTAACTAGCAGCTGCTGGAAGCCACTAGGCCTTCATTAGCTGCTAAGCACACTCAGTCTACGGTTCAGCACTTTGGGGATGTGTACCGTGATTGGCAGTGTCTTGGCTAGGCTGATCATCCTGTGCCGATGTCCTGCTGTGCCTTGTTAACACTGGAGGAAGATTAAGTGGAAGATTAATTGTAGAAACCATCGTGGACGGTTTACTCCTACAGACCTGGCTAGTCCCTGTATCCAACTGGTGCCAAAATGCAAAAATAATGGCACAGTGATAAATAGAAAAGTGCAAAAACAAATTGGTTGTAGGCCAGTTTAAAGCATGTCCAAGGCAATCACATGGATCTTTAATTAATATTCTAGAAACGCACCAAATAAAGATTCAGTGATGGATAGTGCGAACATGTGAGTCTGGGTCTCAGCGGCTTCAGTTCAGAGCAGTAATGGCCCTGTTACATCAACAGGTGGCGATGTTCATCTGCTGCTGGGATGCATCAGACTGATCAAGCCTTAACGCCATGCACAGTAACACAAAACAACAACTGTAGCCAGTAGCAACCAGTGAAGATTCATATAAATTCACAGGAGACGATTCAGAGGTATCTCTTTTTATTCTGATATAAATGTGGTGGAAGATGCTGATATAAAGTCCAAATAAATAATTGCATTTGCTGTGTGTACAATTATTCCTATTTTATATTTTGATTTTAATTTTGGAGCCCACTTTGGTTACAGAATATTAACTTAGCTGTTTTTCAATCAGGGTTGTGTGAGTTGTATATCCTCCTTAATAATTTTTTTTCAATCTGCCATTACAAAGGGAAATGGTTACTGTAGCCACAGATGATTCAGCAGAGTTTAAGAGGTAACTGGGTAACTTTGCATACATATCGTATGTAACACTTTTAAGGGTTAATCACCAGTGTAATGACCCTTCCCTGAGAATATTTTGGTACTTTACACATAATCAAAAGGCCCTCAATACTCCCTCCAAATATTTGTTTTTCCATACTTAAAATTTTGTATTTAATAGAAAAACACAAGACAGCGTCAGCAAACTCTGTCTTTAACAGCATCATTTTCACAGCGCCTAATGTTTTTTTTAGGCCTTTTATATCTTTCACTGAGACTCCAGTCGAAAGTAAATTTCTCCTCCAGTGGTAAACCCAAGCATAACAAAGAAAAAGGTGAAATGAGGGCCATTATTCTTCTGTCTCTCCGCCTGGCAACACTGAGCTCACTAGCAGTGCTGCAAATCAGAGAAGAGCGAACACAGTTGGATGTATTACAGATTAAATGAGTCACTGTTTCATAAGTCTCAAGTTGTATATCGGTCTACTTGGATGATTCCTGGACAGGCAATAAACGGTGCTGATTTCCCCAGTGAATAGGCCTACATGTGCTCTTCTGTGTGAGCCATGTGAATATGATTATTAAATGAAACAATGTCAGCTAGTGTGCAGGATGCACAAAAAATTCTGTTTCATTAAATTACCCATTGTGTGTGAAGATTATCTACTTTGTCGAAGTGGAGGAGAATGAGCAGCAGATGTCAGGGGAATTAGCAGGTCACACTGACACCAGTCAGGCCTCAGAGGACAATTTCAATTTGTGTCCGGGTCAAGGAAACCTTTCTTGAAGTTATATTAAAAAAACATTTAATAGAGCTGTTAACTTGTGTTGATTCTACTTTACGGACATAATTTAAGTGGAATAATGGCAATTTTACTTTGTGTAGATCCTCATAAGTAGATACCACCATTAACAGTGAAATCAACTAATTGTGAGGCCATTCAAGAATGTTTAATGGCTATTAGTGAGAAAAATAAAGCCACAAAATGCATCAAAAATGGATTTTAACATAAATTAGCCTCTCTTAAGGTTTATAACTTTTAACTTTTTAACTGATCCACTGTTGAAGATATGATGATCCCAGAATACTGAACAAACTTTTACCTCCATGAGACCTCCTCAAATCAACATGCACATATATCACGTTTTCAACAGCTTTCTCAAACACTTGTAATCTATTACAGCTACAACTGCGAATGTTAGGAGACCAAAAGGCCCATTTGCCTTTATATAAATCACAGTATAGTGATAATTTGTAGGTCTTGGAAAGTCTTGGAAAAATGCGTCGCTGTAAAGTCAACATCACAGACCCTCTCTCATTTACAGCTGGAGGACTAATCGGCTCATCCATCACCTCTGCAAAACAGACTGACAGAGAAAGAGAGAGGTGGAGGCAGAGAGAGAGAGAGAGAGAGAGAGAGAAAGAGAGAGAGGACAGAAAGGAAATAAGTGGATACACACAACAGTCACTTAAGCGATACACGTGAGGGAAACATTGGAACTAATCTGAATGGTGTCCTGCATGAAATGTTGCTATCAGTGGTGACTTCGTACAGGTGGTACACAGATGGGACCCCTCCTGGGACCCGAGCTTGTTAATGAGTCACAGCGAGGAGGGGTGGAGCGGGCTGATATCATGAACCAGACGGAGCCCTCTGGAAGGACAACATCGAGGTACCCAGCATGCCATTCTCCATTATGGCGAGGTGCCCCTTGGGCCGTTGGAGCTGCGGATTAACCGAAAGCTGGCAGCATTTCACCGGGCCACGTGTCAGGCTGAGCAAACACTGGAAATGAATTATTATTTTCTCTAAATGTGGCTGAAAGACAACAATCAGGCCTAATGAGGACCCCCACAGAGACTTATTATAAGCTCTAATTAATGGTGCAGAGTCTGCGTCATGATTATTTACAGTAATGAATTGCTTTTGAAAAAAAAAAAAAACTTTGCAAAAAGTTGAAGTTAAATCTGTTGAAACAGGAGGTAATCTGAGAGGTTAAGCGGAGCCAGAAACAAAGTTTTGAGCGGCCACAGATGAGGTTGGTGTAAAGGTCAAAGGTCATGTTTAAGTGGGTTCATTTGGAGATGAGCGGATTTAGTCAGACAATTGGAAGCTGTTTGAATGTCAAGACAGCGGGGAAGTTGTTGGAGATAATTACATTTTGGGTCTAGTATGCAGGAGGAAAGTAGGAAGTTAAGGCAGCAGGGACGATGGCGGACGGAGGAGAAGACAAGAGGAGTGGCAGATGGACAGCAGGGTTATTGTCACACAATATTAACACTTCCACCTCAGGAGAGTAGTGAGCCTCTCAGACAGGACGGTGGCACTAAATTACTAAACAGAGGGGATTTTGCGAGTGGGCGATCTGGGAGGGAAGTCCCCTGTTGCCGTATAGAGCACATATATCCCATACATATCCAGATGCAGTGTCATATTGTAGGGATTTCACACTGCAGAGAGTCATATACACTGATAATGTATTTGAATTGTCCCAGTATGGCTCATGTATCTAAATATCCGATTGTAGCACACTGTGATATCTGTATTTGTGCATGTGTTGATGGTGTCCTGCTGCAGTCCTGCCACAGTAATTGAACACACATGATGTAGCTGAAGGAGGGCAGACTGCTGGTAAGGCCTCAGTCAGTCCTATCACGCGTTTTGTATTCACCAGTCCAGTGGTGTGTGTGTGTGTCCGTGTGTGTGCTTGCATGCCTACAAGACCGAGTGTGTGCGATAACACACCATTGGCATTCTTCATTTGTAAATAATTGAATCAGGCTATTTTAGTTTGCTCAGAGCGCAGCTGTAATTTGCAGCCGTTCTGCTCTTAAGGACCGGTAATTATGGCTTTTAGAGTCTCCCAAAACAACTCAAATGGCTTCAACTCATGACAGCTGTGCATCTGGGCCTTAACACACACACATGCAGGCACCTAACATATGTGTGGCTGTTAATTAAAATGACACATTTGCCAAATGAAATGGATTTCACACGAGTCCTTCATTGGTAAGTTTATGAATGAATGCAGGTTTCCTACTACCATTAGGCCTTAACACACAACTGATATTAGCCACACAACTTCAACAACTTTTTTATACGTATGCTCTTCTTAAACAAACAAAATAAAAATTGCAGTCTCAAATTACAATCAACAGTATGAACTATATTTTTGAGAGATTAAGGGGAGGATTTGGTAAGCAGATAGATGTGTGTTTTTTGTCTCCATATTCAAATCTTTTGTGTGCATTCCAAGTAAAGAGAGTTGGTCCAAACCTTTAAGGACCTCTGTGTCACCTGAGTTGCTTGTTGTTTACCCAGTGCAGACACATGGCTCAGAGTTAATTAAAGTATGGCTGTCCAGACACTGTCCCCTCTGACAGGCCTTAATTAACCAGAGTGTTGTAAATGTGACTCAATGGATGATCGTGGGAATTAAAAAAAAAAAAAAAAAAAAAATTAGCAGACGAAAAACAAAATTAGCTTCTTCAAGACTGGTTAATGTAAACCTGTAGTATTGTGTGTTCATGTGAAAATGTTCATATTTAACCATTTTACACCTTAAAACCTAATGAGAATCACGTTAATTTTCTTTGTGCTACCTAACCACTCGAGTATCTGATTTACTGGCAGTCACAGCTTTGGCTGACAACATGACTGTCACAACTGGAAGCATCCACGCAACTCGGGGATTATCTCCCCACCATCCGCTACCTTGAATATGGCACGGCCCAGGAAGCATATGGCCGCAATCTGTGGCGCCCCTCACTGTACGGCCTCCATTTGCTTTTAATTAAACACATGGAGACACCCCGCGCTTAGCTAAAGGCCTGGCAAGGGAGTTATAAAGAAACCTAATACAGGCTAACTTAATGATGATGTAGGGAAACTCATCTGTCGAGGACAGAGATATACACATTACCAAAGAGAGCAGTTTGTGTGTGTTTTATTGTATGTCTCATTGCAATGTAGACAATGACTGCAGTGATACTCACCCAAACCTGTAACTGATGTGACTAATAGTCTGCAGCTTGAGTTTTAAGACCTGCTAAAAACAGGGGGATGCCCACGTTTAAGGAGCAGGCCATGGAGCAGTCTGACATAATGCATCTCACATGTTTATGCAGCTGGTTTTGTCCTATTGTGGCTGACTTGAGTCTTTTTCCTCCACGTCTGGGAGTTATCCGAGTGTCCCAGAGTAAACATGAAAACTGAAGCACATGCCTTGGAAGCTGAGGTTAGGTGAAGTAAACACACTAATGTGCCAATCATGTCAAGAGCATTAGTGCTTCAACGCCTCTAATCAAGAGATTGGCATTCACACACCTTGTCCCAAACATATGTGTGTGTATGTGTGCGTGGATTATGGGGGCTAGCGGCAGTAATCCCCGGACCACATGGACGTCAGAGGCAATCCAATTTACAGTATGACACTGCTTAACACTTACAGATGCAACCTGTTATAATGTACATGCCACTATCTCAACAGGAGAGGCTCACTTGTTTGGGATTTGACTTGTTTCTGAGAGGCTGCAGCCACACTAGCAGTGGTGCTTTAAGATAAATGTTAATGTCAGCATGACATGCTCGCAATGAAGATATCAACATTTAACTTGCTATCATTTGCCAATAAGCTACAATAAGTACAACTGATGGGAATATGATTAATTTTGCATGTATTTGCTTGTAAACCAAAGTAGTGGACAAATAATAGTAAAAAAAAAAATCCCTTGAGCCACACTGCTGGCACGACAAGAAAAATACTTCCACAAAGCATTGCCATATTTCAGTAACTAAATCCCTAGACCTTTGTCAGCAGTTCCCAACTTTGGACTTGTAGAGGCTGATGCAATAAACCAGAACTTCACTGGCATCTGTTTCCAGGACAATGTGGCTCTGTGTGTGTGAGACGGCACCCATTACCGTCTTAGTACAGCCCAGTGGAGGGTGACTCTCTAGTCAACCTCTGCACCACATTGTCACTCATGTATGCATTAAACAGACGGAGAAGGTGACTGGTAGGCAGGAAGTCACTGTTATGCACACATGTGCACACATGAGGCCGATCTCTGGAGAGAAAACAACCGCTGTCAATCAAAACACTCACTGAAATACTCCTTTATTCCGAATGCAGGATCAGGTCAGTCAAATAAAACATGCATAAGTTGTTTTTGTCATTTTCTATCTCTACATTATAGATATTTAATACATAAATGATTCTATCCATACAAAATATAAAAATATGTGAGGCCTCATTTACAACCATATTTACACAGACTTCCTTAACTTAAGTGAAATTATTAATTCATTTATCTATTTACATACAATGAAGTGAATACAATAGTACAGTATATCCTAGATCTAAATCACATTGCATGAAAAAGCTAAACTGTACCAAACCAACTACCTTGCACACTTGTTTGCTGCGTGGAAATGAAGTTATGATAAAAAAAAAAAAAATTGCACATCAGCTTTTGATAACCGTGACTTGATAGAACTGCGCATGTAACTGTTAGCCTTAATACTCAGGAGATATTCTGAAACACTGAAATGAACAAACATGCAAACACTGTTGCTTTTTCACTGTTTACTGACTGCAATTCATCACTGACTCTCAATTACATGATATTCAACACTCAACAATACTGAATAAATGGACTGTGAGTTTTATTTATTTTCTTGTTCCACATGGAGGATGTTAGAGTACACAGTCATTTACTGTGCCAAATGGCTGGATGTTACGAGATGATGCAGTTCTTGCTTTTTCTGCGTTTGCGGGTGTGTAGCTGCCCGCTGCGGTTGGGTCCTCCCATCCCTGTGTTGTACTTATGGACAAGCTCCTGATTGCTGAGGTAGCGCAGCTGGATGGGTCTAGGGATCGGTTCACCCAGAAAGTAACCTTCATCCTCTGATTCGGAGGATGATGAGCAGGTGGAGCACCAGTCATCGTCATCATAATCATCCCAGGAGTACTGGTTCAAGCCAGTGCGTCGGCTGGCCCCGGGGTTTTGAAGGGTCAGGTCTGAAGTAGTTCTGGGGCACTGCCTGAAGAGTTGGGGCTGGTATCTACCCCCTCCTCCTCCTCCTATGCCAAACTGGTCCCTGGCGCTCCTTGGCGGCGGGAAACGGTCGTAATCCTCACGGACACGCATCTGTGGTCTGTCTTGAGGTCTCGCCCTTCGCTCTGCCACCAAGTGGAGAGCGTTTTCTGAACGAGACCGGCGGGACCTGCGGGAGCGGTGGTGGTGGTGTCGGCGCCTCTGGGGAGTTTCCTCCGGGGCATCCATACGGACACTCACTGCCCTTCCTCCTCCACCTACTCCTCCTCCTCCACCACCCACACCACCCATACTGCGCTCACTGATGGGTGGCAGGCGGGCAGCATTGGCGCTGCTTACCAAACTCACCCTGTCCTCCTCCTGGAAGGTGAAGCCAGGCGGTAAATGAGTCACACCCATACCCATGCCAGGAGAGTACTGCATCTGGTAGAGGGAGGACCTGGGAGGATCCATTTCCATGTATGGCTGACTGGCCGAGAGGCTGTGAATGGACTCAGAGCTACGAAACTGCACTGAGGAGTTGAGGGTACCCATATTACTTTTCTCTGACACATTCATTCCAGAGTCTTTGCTCAGGTCTGGCATGGAGAAACGAGAAAGGTGCTCCTGACGCTTTCCTCCTCCATCTGCTGAGTTGCCTGTAGGAAAACAGAGTTCAACTCAGTGTTAAGTTTGACATTTGTTTCTTGTCAGCTTAGTAAATAAAAGTAGGTACAAATTGCAAATAAGCACAAATTGTGATTTGTACTACAAGCAATACTATCAAGCAGTCTATTGCCATACCCACCAGTAGCATTAGACAGGGCCAGGGACTCCATGGATCCTCTTGGGGTCTGCTCTAGCGGGGTGAGTTGCTCAGTAAAGTTAAGTGCATTAATGGGGTTCCTGCTTCTTGCCACCTGAGTTGCTGCTGGAGGCCCCGCATCTCGGTCCCTGTCCCTCTGAAAGCCATGCAAACTGATGGAGCGCTTGTCGGAGGAGAAGCCATTGTGGTGCTGAGAACAGTGGGACACCTCGGTGAAGCTCTTCTGGGTCTTCAGTTTGGGTGGATAGTACTCCTCTGAAGCTGGCTGCTGGAACCACGACTCATTGAACGAGTGGCCCTTCATGGCAGAGATGGGTGGCCTCTTTAAACCTCCGTTCTCCTTGATCCTGTGATCCTGATTGTTCTGTCCAGAGCAGGTGGGGTTATAGGAGGTTCTGACATTGCACTGGCTGAGGAGCTGGAGAGGGGTGGGGTTGGCAGTTGGGTCTGATTGGGATTCATAATTGTAGCCATCACCTGCTTGCTCTTGGCTCTGCCAGGCAGGTGGCTCACGAGTCAAACTAGGTGTCTGGCTGGAGAGACTCAGAAGATCCATTTGTAAAGACAGTGGGTCCACCTCCCCTGAAAATCTCTCCGTCTGCGCCCCACTCCCTCCTCCGCCACTCTTCCCCATCTTGGAACTGCGCCTGGACTCTCTGGTGGAGCGAGCGCTTTGGAAGGCTGAATCAGATGAGTCCGAACCGTTAGGCTCCTCCCCCAGACTGCAGGAGCGTGAGCAGAAGATCTGGCCCTGCTTGGGCAGGAAAGGCCGACCAAGCAGGGAGCGTTTACAGCGAGCGCAGCAAAAGCAGCCCTCTGTGGCGTGCCAGTGCTGCCCATCGTACGTCATTTGGCCTTGGTCGATGCCTGCAGGAAAGAAACAACACATGGTTCATGTAAAATGACTGAGACTCACGGTGCACAATTAAAAGACATGTCTTCATTAAAGAGCTTAAAATTCAAAATCTTTATGTCTTTCCTGAAAATGCTGTTTTATGTGAAAATAGCAGCATATTACAAGTTGCTTGTTGAGTGAGAAGATAGAGCTGGAGGCTGTAACTTAACTGCACTTGGGGGGAAAACTCATTACGGAGCTTGCCCAGCACTGTATAAACACTACTCTGTGTTTGCAGTTGTTACAGAAACAGCAATTTGTTAATGGCTGCCAGCTGGTTCAAGCATGTTCTCTGATGGTTTCAATTTATAATCAGTTGTGTTTTTAGCCAAATATTTTTCTATATCCTGTCTGACAAATAATTACAGAGCAAATTTGTTGAGAGGTATGTGCCTAAATCACACCTGGGCATCCTGTCTGAGGATATGCACACATACACACACACACGCAGAGTTTTTTTTAAAACAGGATATGGCACGGGGCCAAGAGACGCTAACATGAGGGTTTCCCGCTGATGAAAAATACCCCACTTTCTTCCCACAGTTGGTTTGCCTCTAACACTGCAGGTTGTGAGATGTTTAAATTTGTATTTAACTGACACTTGGCGCATGTGTCTGTGATAAAAACACTCCCCGAGGTTGAAAAGTCACTTGATACAGTCATGCCTTTGCCCCAGGTTGGTTTCATGCTGCATGATATATACTGTACATATTTCTGTGCTCTGTAAACTTAGGCCTCTGTGGGCCTCTGCTATGCGCCGTTGCCTCAAATGTGTGACCGTGGATGACATCATTCAGTGATAAACTGCTGCAAACCAGGCCATATACTTTCTGTGGCTCTTTTCTCCTCTGTGTCACTCACTACAAAAAAATGAGGTCACTCTTTCACCCTCCTTGAAAAGACTTCCTCCATGTATTTTGCATAATTGTATTTTTTCTGTAAAGGTTTTTTTACATGACCTGCTGGTGATTAATGCAGTTTGTATTAACAGTGATAGATGCTGGGTGATGGTGCGGCATACCAATGTGCTCCCCGCAGGAGTCGCAGTATTCAGCATAGAGGGACTCGAAGCAGGAGCAGCAGTACGGACGTCCCTCTTTCATGATGTAGCGCTGGCCCCCCAGCACAGTCTCGCACTCGAAACAGCAGAAATGCTTCATGTGCCAGTGACGCCCCTCTGCTTCAGTGCACTCGTCCGCAAGGATGATCTAAGACAGGCGAGATAAGAAAGTATCGTTTATCACTTGTCCTTGGTGGAAAAACCTCACTTGGGTTATTATTGTGCACTGAATGACAGGACAAAGGCTCGGCTTGGCCCCCCCACCCACCTTCCATACGCACCACTTTCACTTCTGCAGCGTGGAACTCTTAGATCATCCTCTTTTGTCACTGACACTGTGTAGGAGGCTAATGTGTGCAGGGACTTGGTGAAACCTAGATGGTGCATTTACCTTTAATTATGCTGCTGTTAAAACACCGGGGTGCTTTTTAAGCACTAACAGTGTCCTTGTCCCCATTTGCACAGAGAGTATGTCAGTGCTAATGGCCGGGAGATCAGGGTATTGAAAGCTGACCCCATTAGACTGGAAATACCCATGCATGTGTTAAACTGTGACAATGTGTGTTGGGAAGTCAGTGAACATCATGTGACAGCAGTCCGGGGCATATATTGGCATGCATACGTGCAGAAGTTTTGCGTGTAAACACTTAATAAATAGTGCTACTGACACCGTCCCACATTAGAGGCACAGTGTGTCCAAATATACATGTATGTCTGTTAACGTGTGATCATTCAAGTCCCGGCGTGTGTGTGTGTATGCATATGTGATGGGTGCCTACCTCATCGCAGGCGGTGCAGCGTGGCTTCAGCCTCTCGGCGTGGTGCCGCCCGCAGTAGATCTTCCCATCCTGGTAGAAGTAGATGAGGTCCACCAGAAGCTCATTGCACATGCTGCACACGAAGCAGGCTGGATGCCAACACACGCCGTGGCCTGCCCGTGACGCAAATACAGCAATGTCGCCGCCATTTATCTGGCCTCCGCACTAAAAAGAGGTGGAGGAAGAAGGGAGATTTTGAGAAAATGGTTGACACCACGCAATTTATTAACTCTCACTATTTACATATTAATTTTTCCTCTCCTGATAATAAGTCCAATACCTGGTACCAGTTCTATACTTTTACTATTTTCTGTGGTTCAGCTTACACACTTGGATAATCAGTCTCGGGGTGGTGGACTTTTCATGCGTAACATACCTCTCTCCCTCTTTCTATGTTTTCTTTCTGCCTCTCACACTGTCAATTTCCAAGAAAACAACACCAACACACCACAAGGCCTGTTGAATTTCTGTGAAGTTTATCACTACATGTTATTACCATTTCATTATGACAGTGACTAAAAAACTATGTAATTTAAGGTCACGAGACACTGGTCTAGAACAAACATTTCTTTCATACAGTCATTGCAGAATTATCATGGATTGTCACGAATACTTAACGATCAATTGAAGTCTTGAAGAGCATTAGCAGTAAATTATTTTTTCCCAAGCAAACGAGCAAGGAGAGTCTGAGGAAATCTAAAAAATGCGTGGCACCCTGTGAAGAAGGGAATGAATGGGTGGGGCGCCATCTTGGAACATTATATGGTATAATTACTTCCTTAATGTGAAGTAATTCCTGCTGGAACAGGTTATTGGGATGGGAAAAGACAGTGACAGAGAAACTAATGGGCTACCAGTAACGAAGTCAGGATGTTTGAATTTAATAGAAAGGTAAGAACGGTGGGAAACCTTGTGATGACTCAGTTAGTTGGATCTTTTAGTCACACCAATAGTTCTTCATTATTCGATTGATCGTTTGGTCTTTGAAATGTCAGAACATGGGTTGTTTCTTTAAATAGCTTGTTTTGACTGACCCAAACTCCAAAACCCACTTTATCTTGCCAAAAGACAAAATAAAACACATCTTTATGAAGGAGAAACTGGGAACTGGGAGAAACTGGGGAAACTTGGGAATGTTTAAACAAGAAATTAATCAATGAATGGAGATCACCACTGAGGATGGACAGAGGTAGCAGTTTCCCAAGAAGTTCCATGGGATCTTTCATGAGGTCATTGTCAGTGCTCTGGTTATCCAGTGTATCGGATCTATCTGTAACACAATTTTTGCATGAAAACTGGACTAAAGTGAGAGCACGAGGGTGTGTTTCCATGGCCGTCTGGGGAAGGTAAGCCAAAGACACAAACGAAAGTTGAATGGCTGCTGGAGGACGCTGGCGAGACAAATGGGGAGAAATAAAAACTGAGTGATGTATGGGAGGATAAAAAGAAGACCGAGATCGGCGTGGAGGCGCAAAGGTTGAGGAGCCGGAAAGATAAAGAGGGAGAGGGAGTGCTAAGGAGACAGGGGGGAAAGGTCAGGGAGGCAAAGTAGATTTAGAGGGGTGGGAAGATGGAGATGGAGGGAGAGTTACAATCAGGTTATCTAACTGGCACAAAGCCTACCGCTGCAAGGAGGCCACAGGGGGGGTGGGGAA
The DNA here is from genome assembly GCA_023238725.1 of Scortum barcoo. Taxonomy (NCBI): domain Eukaryota; kingdom Metazoa; phylum Chordata; class Actinopteri; order Centrarchiformes; family Terapontidae; genus Scortum; species Scortum barcoo. Next base: position 22,854,518 of record CM041537.1, read on the forward strand.
TTCAATCAATACACACTCTCCCAACAATCTGCTCCCTCGCGTACGTGTGTTTGTGTGTGTGTGTGCCTGCTGAGTGAATGAGAAACACAAGCTGTAAAGAAGCTATACACCCGGGGCACCAACACAACAGAGAGCAGCTCCACTTTGCTTGAGCCTGTTGTGCACACAGCAGCAAATGGCAAGTGGATGCTGAAGTGCGCTAGTTTGTTGTTAAAAGAACACTCTGTAGTCCCATATGGCCACTACAAGAACAAATGTAGACAATACTTTAAATATTTGATGGAAATATTTGCAGATGAATTTAGAGCTGTTTTAACTCTGTCTTAGTTCTCTGAGGTATTACGTAAGATTGTGTTTTCAGACAAACAAATATTGTGATTGCTTGAGTTGGAAAGTTGTTGTAGCAGAGGGAAAATGAGACAATGCACACACATGAAGATCGCCTTAAGAGCAACGCTTTGAGGTGACTCTGACAAGGTCACAGCACTGTTATAAAAGGAGACGACTGTTGTGTTTGCCCTTTATATGTCAACATAAAGCACCTCTCACACATCACGACAAAGACCTGAAATGCCAGCAGGCTGTCCAGCATCGTCTGTCACACGACGCGTTGCTTTCATTCCACCGGCCACATGACGCACCTTTGATCTCGCCACACTTAATCCACTCTCGTCACAAGACGTGAGGCAGAAATGACATTTAGAAGTGAAATGATGGGACGCCCTCAGACCGTCTTTGATCTGCTTGTATCTCTTGGCTGCTGCAGCAAAACGAAACAAAAAAGATATTTTTGGAACTTCAAACAGCTACCTGCTCGCAGATCGCCCCTGTCATCGTCACAGGGAACGGACGGACGTTGCCACGGCCCAGGTTCTCCCGTTTCCGTTGGTTACTGAAGAGCTTCAGTTCTCGCTTCTCCTCGTCATCCAGACTGTTACAGTAGCGTACCTACATGCACACACAAACATAGGCTATTACATCAACATACATTTGAGCTGAAGGTGGCGGTCTGTGTTTTTTTTTAATTGATACATCATCTACAGGCCAGTCAAATCTTGGTATTGAAGCCATAATGTTCAACGGTGTCTATCTGAGGTCAACAGTACTGCCTTTGTTAGCGTTTCCTGACTATTTCATTAAATTCTACACAAATGGAAAGATGTTATTTCAGCCAAATGTTTTCCCAGTTGGCTTTACAGAGGATGATGAACATGCTGGAAGTCATTTTTCTATTAGCACTTAATTATTTCCATCATTTTCCATTCCAAGAAACTGAGATAAGCTCTATCTGCGATGCAGGAGTTGGAAATAAATGAACAAACAATACATCAAATTTCCTGCAAAATAAAACCAATGAATTAAGTAAAATGCATCCTGGATGTCGCCTGGCTGAAGACCTCTGAATCCCTGTTCATACTGATTCAAATATGTCTGGTGATGTGCTCCTTGACCACTGTAAAATGGCCACAAAATAGGATCAAGTGTGGATTAGACTGGCACAACTGTGCAAGTTGTTGTAAGGCAACTTTTAAAATATAGAAATCCTAAAATGGGCATACTTTTACAATTTCTGACATGTTGCCTTTTTGGAAAGCTGACTGGACGCAGTAGAGAAAGGGGTCTGCAGCTGGACTCACACTGTAGATGCCGCAGCTATGTGATATGCACCTTAACATTTTGGCCAAAAGCATAAAATTAACGGCTTTGCAGCAGCTTCCATGATGTCATTCCATACAAAACAAATTAAGCCCCCTCTCAAACAGACTGGCTAATGTTACACTGAAAAATGAGGGGAAACAACTTTGATTCTTGAAGTCCGATGATCAGGGTAGTGTAGATGCTAAATGCTGCCGACCTTCTTGGTGATGTTACCACTTGTTTATAGTGTCTTAATATGTCAGGACGTATAGCTGATTATTCAGGTAAAAACTGTAAATAGGCAGCTGCACACATGCACACCTCACTGTCTCATTCCCGCCCATTAAGAAGACAAACTCCATTTTTTATGTGTCTAACTGCTCCCTTCTTTCCTTTTATCTCTGTATTGCCCTGAAGGAGGGGAGAGAGGGAGGAAGAGATAGATGGATGGACGGACGGCGATGGGGGAGGGAGTCAGTTTGGACTCTCACCTCATTGTCGTGTGGCGGGAGCTGATGGAGCAGCTGTTTGATACGGTATTTCTCTCCTGGGCTGTTCACATAGGGCACTTTGTCCTCAGGCAGGGAGCTGTAGTACTGATGGACCTGAGACAGAGGCAGAGAGGGGATGAGAGGGATGAAGAACAACAACATACCTGCAACGTATTAACAAGCTGATAAAGCCAAAATGGCCACAAAATAGGATCTGATTATTTCATGATTGAATACTATTTGATTTTCTTTTTTTATGAAATGTCACAAAATAAGCAGAAATGTCCATCAAGACCTCCTGCACTCATACAAAAAATACAAAACATCCTCATATGGATTTTATAAATTACTGAAAACTATCAAAACACTGTTGATTCATTAATAATTTCAGTAGCACAACACTGCAACAGCAAAATTAACTGAATCTTCAACCTGGGAGTGACCAACACACACACACACATACACACAAACACACACACAGTTAAAATCACTTTGATTTATGGCCCACCAGCAGAGACTTAATGGAAACTCACCTCTCCATCTTTGCACATTGACATGGGAATGTATTACTGGCCTGTCAAATGTGCACACACTCACTCACACGCACAAAAGTGATTAACCTGTATGAATATAGCAGTGCGTGTGAACACAAATGTGTGCAACAGCAGGATTGATGCTAATCTGGCCATTCCAAATGACTTGGACATTCTTCACATTGCAGCGGCAGACAATGAGTGCCATCGACGCGTTATTTATTGCGGTCTTTTTTATTACACTGTAACAGGGGGCCGGGGTATAGCTGAAGTCAAACAGTATGTGATGGGAGGGAAAGCCACAGGGTTTTAAAGGGAGATTTGAGGGCAGAAGGTTAAAGAAAGATAGAGCAGAAGGAGAGGGACAGTCGATACAGAATGAAAATTAAAGAAAAGGAGTAAACCTAGAAGAGGGAACATGGCAATCTTTGATCAAATGAAAGAAACAAAAAAAATCCTGCAGAACACATAACGAAGACTTGGAATGTAAAGAGAGTCAACTTGATCGATACCTGCTGACGAGGTCGCGCCAATCCTAATGTCCTATCTATCTACTGAATGGATCTACTAACTAGAAGCCATCAGCTTTGTCCTTGGCAGTAGCACTGAGTCTGTCACACAAAAACAGATTAACTTGAAAAACGCAGACATGCAACGGTACCTGGAGACCAAAATGAAAACCGTGCTGCTTTTAAAAACTCTCATATCTTAAAGCAAAATGAACAATTAGAGTTGTAACGCCACATTCTATGTCGAGAGCATTTCCTCAAAGCCGGATACGAGGATGTTTGTTGTTGGGATGGATTTACAGCAGGCGCCTCTTGTTGTGAGCGCAACCTAATTCCTTCTGCTGTGCTTTTGTTGGCTTCCACCGGTGTTGGCGAGGGACATGGAGTCTGTGTCCAGCAGAATAGCTGAGGACGTCAAGGGGGATCTCAGGATAGTCCATGAAAGACCGACTGCGGTCAAGCACAGATAAATCACTCAGTGGCCTGTGTGCACACGCTTCCAGATGCACGCGTGCGCACACAAACATACACACACACGCTGCTAATGATAAATTACAAAACATGCTTCCAACAACAACAGGGTTACAATCTGGAGGTGAAAGGCACGTTGCCCCGAGGAAAAGATCTAAAGACAGATCTCCACACACACACACACACCACATACATGCGCATAATGGACATAGCTGCAGCCAGAGCCAGGAGGAGCAGCTTGTGATAATAACTGTAATCGAAAGCAGACGAAACTAAAGACACTTCGAACTGTACTGAAAGGAGTGTTTTTAAAAGCTAAAGAAAATGGTAGGTACTTCGCAACTGAGTGACAAGAGTGATCGCTTCACACAGCTGGTTTCTATTGCTGTTAATGGCTAGACAGCCAGAGGAAAGACACCACCAGGCACCGCTCCTGACAGTCTCTCAACAAGCCACTTTACAGTGGTTAGTGGACATAGATATTATATTGTTGAGAAAACACTGGTAGTTACGGCCAAACATGGTGGGAACGATGGTGTTTTCATAGCGAAGCGAGCAGATTTAATGGCTGTGTTTTCATTCTCTGTCCCTCTCTTCTCACGTCTTTGCTGAGACGTGCAAGTACTCGACACTGTAGTCAGTGCAGATGTGGGAGCAAATTCAATGGCTTTGAAAGTTAAAAGGCCCGACATGGGTTAATTAAGCACACAATATAAGCTATGCAGAAAATGCAGTTAACATTTTAACAGGACTAAGAGCCTACAGTCCAGCTAGCCGCTCTGTGAGGTTGTACTTAGGAGCAGCAGTGGTTTGACCTACCTGCATTAGTCGTACAGATGTTTGGCATGTATAAAATTAACCACTGTTACGACCTTAATTTGGTGTGTTAATATTTGCTAATAGTCATTGCACAACCTCATGGTGGCACTAGGGGAAATGTCAGAGGATCACCAAAGTCAGTGAGATTTATCTGCTGTGGACAAGGAAGTGTAAACTTTCATGGCAATACATACAGGAGAGATATGGACAGACAGACTGAATGACATTTTCATCTCTCGAGTCGAGTAAGCATGGATAAAAATAATTTTTACTGACTTTCGACTGATCTGACATTATCACTTACTGGTGTGTGAAGTGCTCGGTGTATCTCACGGTCTCTTTTTATAGCTTTATCATTTATCTCCCGTTCACAGCTGCCGGCTGTAATCAAATATCAGATCAGGGGCTGACAGCTTTCATGGTCCTTGAACCTCGGAGGGGGATGGGTTTAATTGTCCTCAGGTCCATTTTGGAACAGGTCAAACTGGCCTCGGGTCTCTTTCAGAGTCGCTCTTTGTTGGTGGAAAGTTAATTTCTCCACAACAGAGCTGCGGGTCCTTTTCAGAACCTGGAAGGACCTCTGTTGGTTTGCATGAATAACCTTGAACCGAATTTCTATTCAAAATATCCCCCATGTGAGCGGTCTGGAAAAGCATACTTCATGTTCGACTGCAAATTAAAATCAGATCCTGGTAGATGCTGAGCAAAGCATGCACATTCGACTGCAGCTCTTGCTACGTGACGGTGAAAAAAAAAAAAAAAACACCAGTTACAGGCCACTGCTGAGTAACATACTTGGCATTGACATGCTGTAACTTGGCAACATCCAAGAATTTATTTGAGAGGGATGGAGAGAAGAGAGCACGAGGAGACAGTGGGAGAGAGAATATTGGCAGGCCCTCCTTCACACCGCAGCTCAATAACATCTCCAACACACTCAGTAATGGCTGTGTCTGGTGATAAAGGTTCATATTCTTTTACCGAGTCTGTATTTCAGCAATTGTTGACAGAAATACAAACACACACAGGAGAGTTGAACAGTCCCCAGTAAGTGCTGAGTTACCCCTCACAATCCTCAAAGATACCTGACTGAATACTGCAGTGCTGGTCCCGAAATCTCTTGTTACAGAGCGGTGACTTTATAGCACTGCCAGTCTGAACAGCAGATTCATACACAGCACCGGCTCCCTGCGGGGGAAACCTAAACCCGCCATTTAGATCCTGGAGATTAGCTTTGTGTTTACCACCTCCTTCTATTCTCACTCTGTCTTTACCTTGCAGAGGAAGGCCGGGTGTTGAAAAGCCTCCACATCAGGCGAACTTCCGCTCCTCCGTGAGAGGTCGCACAACATGTTTCCACAGCTTGAATGACTTGTGGTCAGGTTGGGAAAATAGAAATTGCTGTACTTATGGACACTTCATATCTAAGCTGGTTGAAATGTTTTTAATTGTCACATTTTTTCCACGTAATACAAAAAAAAGGCTGAGTTATTTTCAGGGTTTCAGTTTTGTGCAGTGCGAGTTTGTGCTTGTGCGACTGCACTGCAGTCAGTCCAGTTTCCATTATGGCCTGATGGCTCCTGAGGTCATATCACCACTAGATGAGAACTTAATTGACTTCAGGGTTAGACGTGTGACCCAGGAGGGGCATGAAAAATAGCTGCGCTCACTCCTTGGAGGTGAAAACAGGGGGCTGTGCCAACGGTGTATTGACCAGTTCATTGCTTTCAGCTCATCAATGAAATGAAACCAGCTTCCATAAATGCTTCTATTGTTCTATAAAATCCTCCCACATGTGCACAGCTACGGTTCAGTGGAATATCGTAAAAAGAGGATTTTCTTCAACATGCACCGGACCATTTAATGTGTTTGTGTATTACGCAGACTTAGCTTAGTCGTTGTTAGGGCGGTGAAACCTGCTGTAAGCTTGTTTGCTGGCAGAATGAATTGGAGATTAATTTGACTACAGGAGCCATACAATCCTCGTTATCCATTAGCCGGCAGAAGGAACAGTCAGCATAACTGGTGAGCTATCACAAGAGGTGCGGCTCTAACGGAACACTTATAAAATCTGGATATGAGGTGTAACCCTATATACACTGTGTAGTGCCCAGAACGTTTATTAGGTTTACACCATACTGGGACGTATGTAAATGCATAAAATTGTGTAACTGTAATCTGTCTGTACTGGAATCTTTCTCCCCCTTTGTTTTGGCCTTCCATCCATGTTATCACTTTTTTATCAATCCAAATTTTACTTTTTGAAAACATTTTCCCAAGTGTGCAAATTCAAAATCCCTGAACTCACATAAGTAGTGTGTATTGTGAAATCAGAGCTTTCTGTTGAGTGTGATTTTTATGTGATCCCAGGAAGCTCATTGTTATTTGATCCCTTTTAAGACTGCCTCTGCACTTTGCTTTTAACACCTGCTTTTTAGACAAACAATACTTAAATAGACACAAAGCTGTGGTTTCAAGTGCTCAAACGTGCCTGTTGGGACATTTACATTTGTACAGTCCGTATTTCTGGTGTGCATGGGGCCCATGGTTTGGGTTCATCAATTAAACAGTCCGGTTTCGTTCAGGTCTTTACACATTAGAACGGTTATTTTTGCCTTTCCATTGTCAAAAGTTGTGGATGGGATCAACAGAATCACTCCATACTGTCCTTTTTTCATTACCCCTCTGCTGGGGTATTTAGCACACAGTGGAGCTAAAGACACTGCAGTCCCTTGATTGGTCAACAGAAACATCACACTATTTTGTGCACATGTGTAGTGCTGCCAGAGCGCACTGGAATGACTCTCTGCCACTTTTTCCAAGTGAGGAAACAGAATATTAATATCCGGTTTAAATTCATGAACATTTTTAAGGCCTTGACGACCCAATCATCACTGAAGTGTGAGTCACGCAAGAGATTCAATAAAACCAAATGGAATGATTTTTTGCTCCAGTCTGAAGCTGGCTGATGTTAACTAGTAAAGAACAAAAGGCAGCAAAGCATCCTTTTGTTTTAGAAACTTTTACATTTCCTCAGAATGGAGGTTTTGAATGCGGCTTCATTTGCTCAGCACAAGTAAGTAAATGACTCATCTGCTTAATGTTACGTGGTTGGCGCACTATTATGATCTGGTTCAATTATAATCCCGCCAACATTCAAGAGTACTGTCTGTGGAGGAAATGCAAAACAGATCTAGAGTTTAGGGACTTTTCAGCTAGGGCACTGTATAATATATCAGCGGTACTATACCAGAGGGTTTAGTGGAAATGCGGCTTATGTGGTGTTTTCAGGTTGGTGTGATTGACAACAGCTGACAAAACTGCATGAGAAACCTGGACAATTTAACAGACTTTGGATAAAGACCTTGGTGGAGCCATCCAGCGAGGATGTGATGTGGCCCAGACGAGTGTAAGATGCCCATACCTGTTCGGGTTTGAGTCCTGGTGGTACCCAGGCGTACTCCTCCAGGGCACAGCCTGAGTCATCGTCTGAGGTGGAGTTCCTCTGGAAGTCGTACATCAGCTTGGTGACCGTCTTCTCCATCTCTACAGGCATGGCTGTCACTGCATGCTCCTCACGGCGACACTTACAGTGCACACAAATCTTCCTGCCGTGAGACAAACAGACAAAGAACGTTGTCAAGCTGATGTCGGATGCAGACTACAATTCTGTGTTGAAAGATTTAGTGGAATAAAAGCCTTAGAATAAAAATGAAAGCAGTAATTATTTGACCATATAAATGATGCCGTTGAAAGTGTGATTTGTGGTATGGGAATTTCAAACATTTTTACACCCAATACCTCAGAATACACCGCCATTAGGGTGAAAAGAAATACTTTTAATAAATCACTTTGTAAATAGAACTACATTTGGGGCGATAAGGTTTCAGCAGAAACAAGACGTCATACTGTGGTTGCTGTTTGGGCCTCTGAAGCATGCCATTAATCACAGAAAGTAAAAATAACCCAAATAATGTTTTTTTCAAAAGGTAACCTCAGACAACCTGTTAAAAAGAAAAATCGGTCACCCAACCTACTTTTCTATAGGCATAGTAAAAGCCCCCCCAAAAAAACTCTTTTCAACTTCTGCTCAAAACCGCATGTAGTCTGTGCATATTTTCAGAACCCCTACCCATAGGGGATGTGAACTTCACACAGCTCAAAGGTCAAGGTTTCCCACTGCAGCTCTCACAGTAAAATGTGGGTACCACAAACACAGTGCTCAACAGTCCTCCGGGGTACCAAGAGCAAAGATGTAATCACAAACAGGCTTTGGAAATTAGCAGAATACAGCCATGACAGTGATGGAAAGCAGTACAGTACAAACACACTAATGTGCACATCACACACACACACACACACACACACACACTCATGTACAAGGTTAGCTAGAAACACTAGCAGATGCTAAGCCAGGACAGTGCTCATTAGTCAGACAGACCCACCCAGCTATGAAATGGAAAGTATCCATGTGTGAGTTTCCACAGAAAAGATGGTTGAGAGTGTTTGACCCAGACACTCCTCCTCACCTCAACTCTTCCATCTTCAATAGTGTCCAGAGAGTCATAAAGAGGCCTTTTATTCATTTATTGATTTCATAGACTCAAACAACAGTTCCTGGGTGTTATCTTACAAAATATTATAATTAACAGCTGAGAGTTACTCCTCCGAGAATGACACAGAGCTTGTGAGATGTCTCGCAAAAAGCAGAACAGGATGTGGGTTAAATACACTGATTCAGTAAAATATAGGCCGCCATCACCAGGTCTGCACTTGGATCCAAAAAGGAGAGAACACTGCATACATACTGATTCCTGTGTCCTTGACAGCTCTAAGTCCCTGCACGAGGAGGAAACTCTGGGTGGGCAGAAGGTTGCATCCCACTAACCCTTGCTGCCCCTCAGGCAGCCAAACCAGGGAGACAATCCCATTAGCTTCCCAGACGGACGCCTGCCTGTCTGACAGACAGCCCTACGGAGGAGCTTAAGGACACTCAGGACACTGTTCGACAGGCTGACAGCTTGGCTGGCTGAGGATCTGTTAGTGTAAAGTGTTTGGAGCTGGGACAGCACCATGTGGAGAGCTGGCCAAGTCTCACCTTGCCCCTTGTTCAAAGGAGCACTTCTTGTCCAAGGGGTTGAGTCTTGGTTAACAAAGTACCTCAGTCTATTTGGCTTAGCACTGATGGATTTTGATGATAGATCGGACACTAAAATTACTTTCAAACTACTTGTAGCTCTCTAAGTAAAACACCCCACTGGCATGCCACGACTGGTCATATGACATGTAATCCTTAAAAAGAAAACATACAAATATATAGGTCTAAAGTTGGACAAATTCTCCATCACCACTTGAGATTCCTCGCCATCCACCAGCAGCCTAACAGCCCATTACTGTCAGCTCCAGCTTTCAACACCTCCCAGAGCAGAAAGGCAGACCTTTGCAACTTCTGCTGTCATTGTGGAAGGGCAAGCCACAGGCTCTATAAACTGACTCCATAAATATTAACAAAACACATGAAGCGGCCAGATATAACTGTCATGAATATTGATGGATATGATAAACAGAGCGGCGATGCAGCTCAGGCAGACAAAGCCATCAAGTAGCTGTCAAGCAGGCCGAATGGAAGACGGGCGTTCGGCAAATCCCTGTCCCAGCAGCATGCTGCTTATAGCCAGGGGCGATGTAGCTTGCCTCATTACAGCCTAGCACCTTCACCATCATTACTAATTTAAGGCTGATTAACTGGCTGACATGCACAAAAACGTGTATGACTACAAGAGCAGCAAGAATGATGATAAAATGGGAAAAAGCAAAGACTCCAAAGGTAGCAACATACAGCATGTAAGGACACCTCTTACATTCTTTGGACATGCTGCCAGGTGGTTAGCAGTTATTTCTGCCTTGGGGTGAGAAGGGACTATTGGAGATAAGAGTATACAAATAGAGCCTGAGCAGAAGGAAGGCATTTCACACCACATTCCTTCTGAGAGGACACATCGCAATGTCCCTGCCCCACACTCTGCCTATACGGTCTCTGCGGAGTTCAATATGGAGACAAAGAGGCTTGTGACCTTTGGAGAAACTCGCCTCTCTGACCCACTCTCTTGGTCCAGATGTGTGATGGTGACCTTCCTCCAGTGATTCACCCTGCAAACATTCCCACATAGGCGCTGGCAGAGATACCGGAGGCCTACAGGGGTTTGTTGCTCCTTCCCTCCCCTTCAATCCTCATGATTTACAACACGCTTCATGCACATGCCTGGGATTTCCCCTGCACTGAAACTTAATCCCCGAGCTTCCCCTTGTAATCTACATGATTTCGATTAGGAGAGATTTTGGACTTGGGTAATACAAGTCAAGTGCATCGCCGACGCCTCATAAATGACTCTGAGGGAAGAAATGGAAGTTAAAAGGCATGTTCTTTATTCAGATGTGACCGGCCTTTCATCTCCTGGGAGACGTAAAAGCTGCTGTGTCATTGGTTAGCCGGAGTGTGAGGTTTGTTTAAGACCTGGGGGGTATGTTGTTGGAAGGTACTCCGTGTGACCATGATGTCAGTGTACAATGATTCACTGTTTTGGGTTAATTATCATCGTCCTGCTCTTCTGGATGAGCCCTGTAACCCAGGTAACGGTTGGTTTTAATACATAACTAGGGTCTGATAGTCCCTTCTGACATTTTCACAAAGACTTTGTTCAATTGCTTTAGGTCACTGCTAAAAGATCTTCAGCAAGCTTGGTCACAAGTTTGACCAAACAAACCATCTTACAAATGACCTAAGTTACCACTTAGGTCTAGAACTGAAACCCTAACTGCAGGGTTGGGATTAAAGTTGGGAGACTTCATTCGACCCAAGTTTGAGAAAACCATCTGACCCAACTGCATCCAAGAACCAGGCAAGGAAGTATAGCCTCGGAGTGTTTGGAGTCTCATTCCACTGTCATTCCTGAGCAGCTCCCAAAACCGCTGCAGTTTTTCCATGGCATCACTCTAGATGGTCAGATTAAAATCCCATCTTTAAGTGGCAGTGCTGCACAAAAATGGAGGTTGGATGACAAGAGAGGAGAACGCAGTGGAGAGAACAGCTGGGCGCACACTGCAGCCAAGTCTTGTTTTCTTTCACTTTTTTTTCCCCTGCCTCTGCTTTTGTTTTCTCTGGAAGACGTGGGGGAAGAGGAGGACCCGCTCCTTTCTTTTTGCGAGGCCTTTTGTTTGGTGAATACAACATTTCCGTTCAGTGTTTCGAAGCCGTTGCTGGAAAAATCTGAGAGGCTTCAACCAACAGCCAAGCTTGCATGCAAGGAAACAAACTCTTTATACCTACACAGAGCTGCACGCTGACTTCAGAGCTATTAGGACTTAATCACAGTTAAACATGACTGGAGGTGTTCCCGACAAGAATCAGGCTTGACAAAGACGTTTTCCATTAGCGGTCAATTAGTAGGAACCAGATGCAGAGTGTTCCCGAGGACAGAGATTAGGCCTGCATCCACCTGTCATAACAAATTATAGCGAAGCAAAGCCCTCTTCTCAACAAGCCCCTGGTCCACTGGCCTCAACCTGACGATGACTTTCTTCTGGAATGGACAGTTTTTTTTTTTTTTTTTTTTTTAATACATTTAGGAGGCAGAGAGACTGATAAGTGATTATATTGAGGTGTATGATGGGAAATGTAGGACCCAGCTATTTATAAATGGTGCAATATCTCAACCTCTGTTGCTTTGATTTTAATTGCTCTGTTTTTTTATCCTCTTTCTTGTAAGTCCTTAACTTTTTAGAAGTAAAACACACAACTAACGGCTTACCCCTTTAATAGTGCACATTAAACTCATGGGAGATGTAGTTGTTAAATGTGAATCACCGTCTTAACTGGGTTAAATTTATCTTTGTTATTCAGTACAGTAAATAACTATTTAACCTGTCAGTTTATCAGGCACAATCATTAAGAGCCTTGTGGAACAAAAGCTAAGCAAGAATTGAAGTGAGACTTTCAAATTTATAATCCATCTTATTTACTATAGGTTGATTGCAAATAGATAACACACACACACACACACACACACACAATGAGCACAAATATTAATACAGTGAATAGTAGATTTTTAAGAGACTGGACTTTTTGTCTCCCTGCTCCAGTGAAGTAATTGAAAAATCCCTAAGTATCATAATTCCCCATTAATCTCTCTAAGAATTGCTACAGGATTTTTATGTGGGAAGCTGGAAGCAAAAAAGGAGTGAGGGATATTTATGTAACATCAGACTGAAACTCTTTTCAGCTTCAGCCACGCTATACTTGAGTCTGGATCACATTACTTATTCATTCAGTGTTGACTTGTTCCATGAAGAGACACTACTTTGGACGGGAACAGGGGGAGTCATGGAAGGGACAGGCTTCCAAGACAACCTCAGTACAGACTTCAGACCACACTCAGACACTGGTAACACAGCGCCAGGTCATTGGTGAATTTGTTAACCAACAACATGGATTGAAAGGCCTTGGTCTACCAGCTTATGATACGTTTTTGGAAAGAAATCTCAGCAAATCTGCCCATCAAGGAGTTTTATTTGAATTATAATGTCGACTTTTCTTTCAAAATGTCAGTGGGAGACAGCAGCAACCAGTGCAGGGCTGAATTCTTTCCAGAGCCAGTTGTGGATGTCAGAAATAATGTTGATCTGGCGTTTGGGCTCCTGACACTTCAGTAAATGTTTGGGCTGCTCACAGAGGAGAGGAGCGCAGTGATACTGCAGCCAGCTGCTGTAGCCACATTATTCATTACTCAGTCCATTCATGTGCTAATCCAGTGACCCTTTACACTGCTAAAAACTAGCCGTCTAAATGGGTCAATTAGCCTGTATTGTAACGTCCTCCTTAAAAAAAAAAAAAAAAAACAGAAACAAAAAAAAACCGCCATGGAGATGCGATTATGCCACTTGTTTCCAAATTCCAGGAAATAATTAGCGTCCTTTAACTAAGAGGGCTCAAATGATAACAACATAATAACACGACTGGAGAAACATCAAACGCGTCGATTAGGGAGGAAAAACTGATTCTACACATTCCTCTTCATTTATCTGTTTATTTGCTGAGCAGTCTACAACCCACGCGGCACGGAGGCTCCAGAAAGACTTTGGAGAGCGCACGGTAGCCTGGCCACTGCCCTGCGGGGGGTCAGGGAGGGGGAGAGAGACCGGCGAGAACACGTCCACAGGGGGGGGAAGCCACGGTGCGAGTCCGCCAGCTCAACACACTGCGGGTGTCGTTTTCATCCAAATGACGCACAGCCTTAAGTCGTGAGCGCGTAAAAGTGGCGTTTCGAGCTTACTTGGACGAAGGCGCAAACTTGGTTAAGAGGCTCAGTGACATTAAAACGCGCACAGAGCTTTGATTTTACGCACACATTTCAAGGGGAGAGTAAATAGGTTAAAGTCAGAAACCACCTCCGTGTCGTAAACTGATACACTTGTGTCTCCTTTCCATTACGCATTTAAATCCCCCGACGTGGATCGGGGGAGGGATCGCGCAACAAAACGGCTCCACATCCAAAACAAACACGATCAATGAGCAGCTGCTTACCTTCTTACAGGGTGCTGCGGGGGGGAGCCATAGCCCCGACCTCGGTGCTGCTGGCGCTTGTGCGGCTTTTAATAAAATGCGTCTTCCTCATTGCAGAATTTGGTCACACAACTCCAGCTCTCCCACAGAAAAAAACACCCCACTCTCCTCCTCTGCTGCGACCTCCCCTGCACCCCTCTGCTACATTTACCCCCTCCGTTTTAAAAAAAGGCTTTTGTCACCCCCCCCCTCCACAAACACTCAGGAGTTCAGCAAATGAGGAGGCGGCGAAGACGGGGAGCCCGACTTTGAGTGCGTAAAAGCAGATCGATCCCCTTTTTACAGATCCAAACGAGAGCGCAGAGACGATTGGAAATCCACAGGAATAAAAAAAGAGAAAGTCTCCCTCCGGACTGAGCGCGGCTGCTGTGGAGTCTGAGTGGAGATCCGTGCGGGCTCTGGGTGCGTAAAAGGCACGGAGCCGCTGCGCTGTGCTGACCGAGGCAGCCAACAGCAGCGCTTTAATGCTGGGATGGAGTCAAGGCGGCATAAGTGACAGGCTCCCATCCGGTTACGCTTTCGAAATAAAAGCACCGTTTTGGGATGGCTTTTATTATTCATCAGTTTTTCATCATTATCCATCATTTAGCATTTTCTACCTGGTACACTTACAAATGTACTTGTATTATGGTGCTTCAGTTATAGGCCATATATTTTTAACCACAGACCAAAGGGAGTTTTTTTTTTTAAAGAAGAGGAAATAGCCCAACTAAGCACACTCAGTGGGCTGAGAAAAATCATGAGATGTGAGTGAAAGCTCTAAAAAGGTTAATAACAGGACTCCAAATTAAGATTTTCTTCCATTACTGTTAACTGTGCCCGAGGTCAATGGTGAACATTCACACCAACTACAGAGACATCCACAGCCAGTTAGGGGCCTTACGTTTTTGTGAAAAATGACTTCTCTACTATGTCTCATGAAAGCTTGGCTGCATCCTTTACATTAAGATGTGTTTATTGACCTTACATACACCCACTGACCTCTATTCATTTTTGCACAGTGACACTCCAAAGCAAATCTTAAGGCTTTTGTTTTAAGGGATGAGTCATGCTTAACTTCCTGTCTCCTCTGTAGTTAACTTGACACACACACACACACACAGACACACACACACACACACACACACACACCCTCCTCTCTTTCTCCTCCCTGCATCCCAATATCCCGGTGTGATGTCAGAAAGTCAGCGTCCCAACATTGGTGTAATTAGCAGCGTGAATGGCTGCTGCTCTGGGAGGATTTGCATGTGAATGAAAGCACTTCTCTGAATCAACTGGCCCGGGACAAGAAGAGGGAGAGAGAGAGAGAGAGAGAGAGAGAGAGGAGCCACAGGGTGCTGACCTGCACAGTGAAGTGGGGAGGTGAGCCCCTGTAAACAAAACAGTGCTATTTAACATAAGAAGTGAATATTAACAAAAGGCTTACAGACCAGTGAAAATCCACTGAATCAAAAACAAGTGTAAAGCCAATTTAGCAGGATTTTAAAACTATTTTCTCAATGTGCCTAGTGGGTCCATTCATAAGAGAGGACAGAGGTGACTATCTGTGCATTTATTAACACATATTATTTGGTATTTTATTCTAACATGCTCTGACATATTTTTTCCACTCCTGCACTGAAAAGTGACATTTAAATAAAATACAGTCAACCATGAGAGGATTTGTATTATCAGCACGTGGAGTCAGTTAGCTCGGCAACCAGCAACAACATCAACAGCTCGATTGTTCCCAAACAGATCTTCGCCACCATCTCAGCTATTTTGGTTCCGTCTTAATCTCTCCAACGCTCACATGGCAGTAAGCTCTGTAATGCAGTGTCTCTTCCCTCGCCCTACAATGAGTGGTGGGAGTGTTAAACAACGTCCCACTGAGCCTCCTCATTTGCTTATTTGTGTAACGCAAAATGTGTCAAGAAAAAAGGGAAAACGCCCAGAAGTTTTCTGGCAGTCAAAGCTTAACAGATTTGTGGAAGATATCAAAAGGCAACTTGGAGGATGGATGGCATGGAAGTGGGTTAGAGAGTAATTAAATCAAGATTTGTGTATATTTTTTTTCCCATAGTGCCCTGCTGTTGCCTGTTGGCCAAACACAAGTAAAAAAAAAAAAAAAAAAAGAAAAAAAAATCAGGAGGCTTCCCTTTGAAATAATGAGGAAGAATTTTGCTGCTGAAAATTGCCGTCAGCTCTGATCGATCTCCTCAGTTTGCAGGACAGTGAGGCAGTCTCTTTTCTCCATACTCCTTTGGCTTCCCTGGAGTCAGACTAAAGCTCTGCTTTTCTGTTTAGTGAAAGCAGTCTTTCTGCCCTGGATCATCCCGTCACACGTGGCAGGGCGACTCTCGCTGCCTCTGAGTCTCATACATTAGAACATATAAATGCAGCCCCTTTACAAACACAAGAATATCAATTACAGCTTGGGCTGTACTTGTGGCCTATCCACTAGATTTTACAAGGCGCTCTAAGTGACAGTGTCCTCTGCTCAGAACAACCACAGAGTGGGTCAACTGGTTTGGGGCCAGTCATTTCCCCCAATAAGTCATTCCCTTTTCCCCAATAAACTGTTCCTCGACCTGCAGTGGACCATTTTAAATGCCATGAGAGGGCTGAATAAAAGCATAGAGGCCAGCTTGAGGGACATACCACAGATAGCATTGCCTCCACGGACTCTTGGCATTCACTGAGATGGTAATTTTAGACAGTGAGCCAAACAGGTTTACTCCCTTCCTAAGCATGCATAAGCATATTGAGGCTTTTGTCTATATCAAAGCACAGGATGAGCAATATTGTAAATACATGATCCTCCGGGGCCGAGAGCCCTATCTGCAAGAAAGTATGCAAGAAAGTAGTACTGCCTCAAAGGATCTTATCGCACAAGAACATTATTCATGTCTCACCGGGGAAGGAACTGATTTATACACTGCCCGATATGGTCAGACAAACACTCTGGATAAATCAATGCCTTTATCTCAATTTGAAATGTAGCCAAAGTGGTAACATGGCCGCCTCATCTTCATTTCTCATCTGCTTTTTTAGGAACACCAGTCTCCTCTCCTTTCATGTGGCAAATGCTGATGGCTATCACTCTAGAGTCAACACACGAGGCAGCTGGGACTCACCCCAACAGCTGATAGCTCAGACATGGCAGGAGGGAGGGAGAGAACCAGCTTCTTCTCACATATAGCTGTTCTTTCCACTGCTGCAGTGGGTTTGTTAAGCAAATTAATTTCTAACTCCACTAAGCATTTACACTGCTCAAAATCTGATCCCCAGATTGGCCACTTAACTGCGTTGCAGCCCATTAAACCAACTGGTCCAGAACTGAAGCAGCCATGACTTGGAGTGAAGGAAATATTATCACACCATATCGTTCCCCAGCAACTGGAGCTGTCTTCAGCAACGAGAGGGGTTGTAAGCACTAAAGGGGATTCCTGAGGTTTGACTGGAGAAACTGCAATTAGTGTTCTGGGATCTCAAAGTAAGTAAAAAGAACTGGGAAAGTTCACCAAAGAAGTGGGAGACGTCCAGAAGCAGCAGAATTAGGTCTCCAGACCCAAAAAGCAGATGGTTGAAGAATATCTTTTAAACAAACAACAGCATTAAGAGTATTAACATACAAGTATGTCTTAAAGAAAAGTGCTTACTGGAACATATAAAGCCTGATTTTTGTTTGATGCCAAGGGTCAACATCCTCATCCCCATCCTGATCAAAATCCTGGATGATACCTGGTGTGGCTTTCAGGATACAGTTCAGTATAGGTTTTAACAGCTGACAACACCACTAGACAGACATATTGTACGCTATAACAAGCTTAATCATATAGTAGTTGTGTTTACATTGACGTTGGGCTATGTATCAGGTAATGATTTACTTAAAGTGTACCAAAACAGTTTGTTTCAAGCATAAACCTAAAAGAAAACCTGGCTTTTGAATAGCCAGATTCTGTGCAAGGACACAGACCAATCAATAACGCCACCGGGTTGTTGAACTCAGTGAACGACACATTGGAAATTATGTGGAAGTTGCTGTCAACCAAGGATAATCCTGCTAACTTTGTTTGCTTACCTGCTGTTGGATACCGGTCTTTCCGCCACATTAAGGGTGTAATGGTTCATGTGAACACTCGCATCCAATTACAAAAAAGAGGAAATGGCGGCCAGTGAGTATAAAAGGTTCACTGGGTGTCCTAACCCAGCTCTGGTCACTGTGACGGTGAACAATCCCGACATTCAGCGAGAGCAGTGTCATTCTGAAGACACACTGACCTCCCCTCTACCTTCAACTCTCATTACTTTGGCCCAACTACTCTGCCCAGAAAGCAGATTTAGTGTGACACAAGAGCAGGGGCTCACTATGGGTCCTCCAACCAAGAGCCCCTCCGTACCCATGTTCCCAGCAGATAAGTGGCCATTATTCATCCTGTGTTGAACATTAACTGGATTAATTCTGCCCGGGTTGAGGGGTGAAATTGTATTTGTCCAAAGAGAGGGAAATGGCAAGGAAATGAGGAGAGTCGCCAGCTTGACTGAAATTCTAATTAGCTTGGGGGTTCGTTAGCACACAAACTCAACTCTTGCTGCAGAGACCTTGCTGATATAGAGGCCTGGGTAAGCCATTAAGCCACAGAGGGGAAAAAAGGGGGAGGCAGAAAAAAAAGGAGAGAAAGGGGGGAAGAAAGAAGGAGTATGGACACTTAGTTTCACGCATAAAGGCCCAGGGCAAGGAGGTGACCTTGTAGAGTGACTCCTCAAGGGGACTGGAGCTATTTTTTGCCCCTCCTGGCCCACTTACACAAGGGCTCTTCAGCACAGAGGAAAAACATACTCTAAGCCCTCCACCTTCATCTATCCATTAGACCATCCATCTCCATCGTAGACAGCACTCTCCAGGGTGACGCGGCTTAATTTCCAGCACGCCGTGCTCCAACAACAGCAGTTTGTCAATGAACTTTTCGCAGCCGTACCATACATGTGGATTCTGACTCAAAATATAACTAGGTCATTCTCTGGTTTAAAAAAAAAATAGCAAGAGGGAAGAACAGTGGTATAGGAAGTAAAGAAATACTGTAGTGGGCGCAGTGGGATGTGAGGAATGACAAACAAGAGAAAATGAAAAATGAGCTTTGACATTATTATTATTCCTCTGTCTGTACCTCAGATATATAGAGACATTTGGGAGAGGAGATCTAGCTTTCTGAGTGCTCAACCTTCCCATCTGTGCTGAAAAGTGATCGCCTTGAAAAAGTGCTGTGAAGTGATGCACAAGAAAAAAAAAAAAAAAAAAGGAAAAAAAAAAAAAGAAATCGCTCCCCAACGTCTCTCCCAGCAACACATACAGCCACGGCTCTCATGCAGCGCGATCTTGTGGCTCCATGAATGAACCACCCACCTTCAAACCTCCCACACTCAGCATCCTGCAGCCATTTCTCTGACTCAACTCTCTCATTCAGCCTCCACTGATGTTCCTCTTCCTCACCTTGTCATCATGACCCACATGAGTGGTGTGGGTGTCAATACTGATTTGCTGACTCTCTCCTTCTCTCTCTCTTTGGATGTAGGTTTTTGTTTCATTCACTACGTCGCTCCATCAACTAAACCTCCTCTGACTTTTATTTCTGCTGCTCTCCTTGTAACAAATCACCTTGCAGCCCTCGCCTGTGGCCACAATCACATGCCGACTGACCAGATGTTCCATCATTAATAATGAATATTAGCATACTCATTAGCTGGACCACAGTTGCGGGGTGGCAGCCACAGTCTTGATATACGATCTTACCACTTGTTTTCAGAGGGCTGCATAAAGTCAAGCCAACACAAAAGCCTTCATGTGGAGTTTGAGGGTTTGTGCGTTCTTTAAAAAGAGGCCAGCGAAAACCAATATATCCAGTTGGGGTGAGAAAGTGAATGTGTATTTGGCTGGTAAGCCTCTGGAGCAGGCCTAATGCTCTCACTACTTCCATGAATTTCAAATCGAGAGATAACACATGATAGGAGTAAAGGAAAGGGAAGCAGAGGTTGTGTCTGGTACGGGCAGAGAAAAATGCGACTGAAGAGTGAAAGTGAAGGTGAGGAATAGGGAGACTTTGCCCTAGATCTAGACATAGTCTGCATTTTCAAGAGATATTCGATGCCGTGGGGGTGGTTTGAACTGTGCTTATGTAAAACTACACTATGAGTTTGGTTTGCAATTTCTTATCAACATAATTCAACCGGATGGAAAAAAAGATTCTTTCAAGACACTAACTGGACATCTGACTTCCCCCCATCGCAAAACCAGTCTGTGTTTATGTGTGTGGCTTTGGGTAAAGTAATTAATGGCAACAAAAATACTTGAGTCATGACAGTCCGTTATGAAGATACCTTCAGGTTCAATTTGCCCCATTTGTACTGTACCTACTGACTGGCTACAAGTGTCAGCATGTTTGTCGTGGGAGGAGCGGCACTGGCATTGTTCAAAGCATTTTAATCTTTCAGTGAAGAGCATTAAATTTGCTACTGAAACTTGAAGGACAATCTGGCTCACGCTAATGCACGTATGCATGCACACACACACACTCGCACACACAGGCAGACTGATCTATGACCACAGACACAGACATAACCATACAGTACAGTCAGGCACTTGAGGTCTGTTAAATGAATCATCAGGAGGGATGGGGAGGGTGTGGACACAGGGCCTGTAAAGACACTGGAAAATATGGAAAAATAACGTGAGCATTTTGCTTAAAGCGCCTTTAATGTTCTGATAGTGAAAAGAAAACTGATCACACCTAAAATCCTGGACGACTTGGTTTCAAATCAAAGTACCAAACCATTACAGGATTTAATACTCCTAATACTGCATGAGAAAAAAAATCATAGTTGTGCCAGCCTATGTGCTTCGTCAGGACTGTTCAGGTAAGTTTTGACAGTGGCCCGGTAACAAAAGCAAATGGCACAACAGATTTTGAACAGATTGCTAAATCCTGACTGGTGGACAAAAATACATGACATCATGCTTTCCCAATTGAGCCCCGCCCACTTTAAATCAGCACAAAGAGCACAAGCAAAAACATGTCATGTGGATATTAAAAAAAAAAAAAAAAAAAAAAACAGCTCTAACTTTGGTGGAAAACACTCTGTGCATGACCACTTTGTGTATACTAATAAGCTGATTGAGGAAGCAACAGAAGGGAAGTAAATGAGTTGAGAAAGCAAGAGATAATCTTTGGATGAGGTCATGTGTTTGTCTAAATACTGAACAGATGAATCTGAAAGAAGAAATAAGGAGATTAAGCTCAAATCTTATTCAGACTAAACAGAACAAAAAAATGAGTCACTTAAACTAATAAGCTAGTAAAACCACAGAGAACAGATTCTTAAAACCTTACAGAGATTCTTCAAGGGTCTCTTTTGACCCAATGGCAATGTTTGGTCTTGAAATAATTCCTCTCATTCAGGTTAAGGCAATTTAATTTCCCCCCGTTTCATCTTGTTACACTGTTTTCGCAAACAAAGGGGGATGGATGATGAGCAGACCCCACATACACGAATGCACACACACACACACACACACACACACACACAGAGCACAGCACACCACGTCCATGCCAGTGAGGCCACCACAGCCCTCTCCCCACAGGATCTCAAAGGCCTGTGGAGGTTATGGATTCAAGGAGAAATTGCCATTTCCAGGACGTGACAGACTCAGTGCGTGTTTCATCACGGGCCGATAAAGACGGTGACCCCGGGACTTTATTGACTGATCGCTGCTGAGAGCTGAGACTGTAGGCAGCAAACACACATACGCACACACACACGCACACACACAGAGAAGTCAGCGGAGAAGGCACAGGAGGAGGAATGAGTCACACTGAACTATTCACACACACACACAGACAAATCCCATTAAACAACTTTTATCAAACCGAGGTCAAACTTTCAGAGCAGAGACATCTCTGAGCAAAGACAGACCTTCTCTCCATCTATTCTCATGCCTTTTAAAATGTACCGTGGGCTTGCTTTCAATACCAGGTCCGAGCAAACTTATTCTCAAGATAGTCACATCAAACGTCTCAGTCCATCTGTAGCTTTTTCTTCACCCACTTTATTCCCCACTTACCGCCGCTCCTCTTGGTTCCCCATTTTAACCATGGCCCATTAGGAAGCAGTGAGAGAGAGCACTGCCCTGAGAGAAACTAAATCACCCCGGCCCGCTGCTGTTTACACCAGACCCGGCCTGCCTGGTTGAGCCGCTGTTTATTTGAACTGTGAACCTCCGTGTGAGGTGTGTGTGAAAGGAAAACTGTAAGCATGTGTGCATGTGTGTGTGTGTGTGTGTGTGTGAGACAGAGGAAAGAGAGAAAGAAAGAGAGAGCGTGTGTGCTCGGAGGAGGAGAGGGGGAGGGAACGGTCCCACACAAAACCCAGTGTCTCGCCCTCCCGATTTCTTTCACACCTCTGTTAACACGCTTTTCACAGCGTATTTATTCGCCCCACGCCCCACGGCTTCTGGCGCTCCTCGGGTTCTCCGGGCCACAGACGGACCTCTGTGCTGCACCACTTGGGCACGAGGAGGCCGAAAACAGACCTCTTGCACCCCCCGTGGTGCTCCAGACACAATAATGTCCTTCTGCTGACCCGCATATGACATCACAGCCTGGTTCTCACACATATGGCTCACACGGAAAACCTGCAGACGCTTGTGCGACATGCGACATATATGTGAGTAAGAACATGTGCAATTGTCGCCTCGTAGTGCCACACATACAAAATAAGTACGCACAAAAACATACATAGAAACTTGGTTGCTCTAAGGTGACACACACACACACACACACAGACTTGAGAACAGTAAGGTTAGTGTGAAATTGGTAAAAAGTGTTCAAGGCTGGAGCAAAGGATAAGAGGACCTGAGCATCAATGAAGCCACTGTTCAAAAACCCACAGTCCAACTGGGAGAGCGACGAGAAATATGAAAGGCTGCCAAGTACTCAGACACGAGAACAAGGACACACACTAAGGAGGAGACGCACATATACACAAGCAAGAACACAGAATATACATAAACATACCAACACATGTGCACAGAGAGCTGGGCTTTATCTCAGTGCAGGTTTACTGAAAGATGAGTGGGATATTTTTTAAGAGACAAGCTGTTGCTCTTTCTGCTCCATTTATGTGTGGGTGGCTCTGAATTAGCAGCACAGGCGTCACTGGCCATAAACACGCCATTCATTCTTATGATTATGAACTGACGACAAAAATGATATAACTTCTTTTTTCTTTTCATGGGATTCCAACGTGTGTGAGGCAGAAACACGTAGAAGACCACAGGAGAAGGGAGGAAACGTAGCCTGGTTTGAGTTAAAAAGGATGACAAATAATTGATCGTCAGCATCAGTTCCCTCAAGGGTATTTCAGCAAGCTCAAGAATGACCAATCCAAGGACTCTGCAAATCCTGACTTGAAGCTATTTCATGGACTAAAAGACAAAAGAAAGAAAAACAAAAAACAACTCGCGCCAGCTTCCTGAAGTGTTGAACAGCTAATCACTGTCTATCATTCTTCTCGCCTCTGTTGCTGGGCTACACATGTCTCCACAATAAACACACATTTTGACCAGACAGAAACATACAGAGAGACAGCACAAACACACTCAGTGGGCATGTGTGTGCCAGAGAGCACATGTGCGACACGGTCCCTCGCACACAAAACCACGCAAACAATCATACTGGTGTCTTTACAAGCTACTGTTTTCTCAAAAATGTATGCGAACCCATCAGCCAGGGGTCACACAACAGAGAGTGACATCCTAATCTGTGAAAAGGCATCCACCATGTCTAATCACATCACGGCACTGCAGCTCAAGTATGTTTGGTGCCTGTTCTTGCTCCTCTCTGGTATCTGGGGCAGCGTAGCAGCCAGCAGAGTAAACTCTGGACAGGAAAGGCTGCTCTGTGTGTGTGTGTGTGTGTGTGTGTGAGAGAGTGTGTGAGTGCGAGCGTCCGTGCGTAAGAATCTGCATGCCAAGACTGTGCCAGCCACAAGACTGATGCTGGCGTCAGAATGAATCAGACTCAGTCGGCTATTCTTTCCCTGCAGCACACCAAGAGGTTAGCTGAGAGAGAAAGACAGACAGAGATCATAAAAGCAGATCATAAAAGCAACATCAATGGGTGATAGACCAAGCGAGAGAGGGAAACATAAAAGGGGGTGTGAAAAGCGGGAGGGCTTGTGAGACAAAGCTTGGGAGGGAAACACAATGAGGAAGGAAAAAAAAAAAAAACATGACAAGGGAGGGAGAGCACATGGTTTTGCCAAGCCAATCCATCTGCAGCCAAGCTACATGCCAATACATTCATGCATTCTCTGGATCTGACCTATGGATTTGTCTAATTGTTGGTTCGACCTCCATTGTATGCGAACCTTCCAGTGGCATATGAGGAGGACACTGTTCAGACAGGTTTCCAACTGATATGATCCACCTCTGTCGCAAGGCTGCTGTGATAGCATCAGCGAACAAATGGGAAGAATTTCAAGACACTTGGAAGTTACCTGTGACTATCAGTGTGACTATCAATTAAAGCCCGGTCACACGGACAACAAAAACATCAACAGTTTGTGGAAAAAAAAAATAGATTAATTTCTGCTGCAACCAGGAGAAGCAGATTCATGTAAATCTTTGATTTTATCACACTTAGGATTCGAACACAGAAATTGAATGTAAATAGTAAATAGAGTGATTTCGGCCACAGCCTGGCCATGCTTCCTGCCTGCCAGCATGTAAGCAGGACGCACGCCAGCTGCAGTAGTTCCCCCACTGATCTTATGTGTAGTGATGCCCAACTTTCAGGCGTGACCAGGTCTTAATGTCTCAGTCAGTCATTCAATATGGCCAATAGCAGGCTTCTAGCCCAATAACCATCCCCTTTAACTCTGAGACCCAGAGGAAACCTGGCACTGATCTCTATTGATCATGAGCTATTTTGCATTTAGCAGCTGTGGCTAACCCTGCTTGTCCATCTGATCCTCCAAAGGCCACATATCTTACCACAAGATCAGAGCACTGGCTCACCATGCATGGTGAACTCTATTGATTACACATAAAAATCAAGACTGGACTGAGTATTTCAACGGATCCTTTTGGGACAGACCTTCATTTTCTCAAACAATATCTGATCAATACACTGGATGAGTCAGCAGGTTTAAACCAGAATAATCCCAGGCTTCCCCGCATCTTAATTAGAAAATGAACAGATAGATATGTAGACATAAACAATAGGTTATAAAAATGTCTCCCATGTTGGGAGGCGGATATGAGAGAGCACAATTTTTGATGACATAGCACAGATCTCGGGGTGCAGACAGCACAGGCTGAACCCCTCGCATCTGGGACACATTTAGCACCCATGTGCAATGTATTACATATTTCTGGAAACGAGGCCACGCTTGAGTCTGTAATCTGTTGATGGGAGTTTATTCCCGTTGTTCATGGTTTGGTCTGTTGTGACTTCAGCATGGTAAGCAAAGTTTATCTGAGAGGAGCTGACGGGGAATGACTGAGGGGTGATGGAAAAGCTGGATAAACAAAAACAGAGCTCAACGAGTCGCGAAAGACAGAAGACAGAAGAAAACTAAGCAAAAAAACAAACAAACAAACAAAAAAAAGTCAGTGTAGTTCTTGCACCGCCAGCCTCTTCACACTCCCAGAATTCTCAGCTGCGAATGACTGTTTTAGAGCAGAGGGGTGAAATTCGTCACCCCCATGGTCGGCAGGCTGGGTAAACTTTTAAGATCCTGTGTTGGCCTGCGAACTCTGATCATCAACTTGAGTCTTGGCTATCTTGGCACTGCACTGACCTTCAACAGGAGGAGGACAAAGAGAGCTGAGGGTGCTGAGAGATGGCTGATAACTAGTTAGATGGCGATACTGGTACCTCTCTGTCGGTATGGTAAATATGAAGCTACTGTCAGAGCTGTAATACTTCAATAATATTTCACCACCAAACACTTCTCACACAACTTCCCTTTTGTTGTGCTGCTGCATGGTTAGAGACCACACAGTCTTTCTTGGTGAGTAAATGCAAAGTAATGGGAATATTGAGAGATTGTTTGATATCTTTCCATCTACAATAGATAAAGGTAAGAAAAACATTGAGTTCTTTGGACCTAAAAGGGGTAGAAGGATTTATATCTGAGAAGTCAGTGAGATATCTTGCACCAAATCTGCATCAGTAATTCATTAATGTGCCATTTCTGCTGAAAAAAAAGAGGATAATTTCCTTCACAAAACATTACAGAGTACATTACAATTTAGTACTGTAATAATGAGCAGAAACAGTATGACTCCAAGACTGCTACGTTCTACCGCTGACCCAAAGCCACATTAAATCCTAATAGGTTGCACACAAACCAACAAAGACATAAAGACAGGGCTTCAATAAACCTAGTTAACATGAAGCTTTATGGAGGCCCGCCCAGCCCCCTGTCGAAACCTCACAGCAAACCTCAGCCAGTCTCTGTTTAGAGTCAGCACCCTGCTGGTGGCTCGCTACCGTGTCCACGGGCTCTCTAGGCAGAATGCTAAGCAGCCGAGCGGCGGTGAGGCTACTGGCCA
Source organism: Scortum barcoo (assembly GCA_023238725.1). Taxonomy (NCBI): domain Eukaryota; kingdom Metazoa; phylum Chordata; class Actinopteri; order Centrarchiformes; family Terapontidae; genus Scortum; species Scortum barcoo. The sequence continues at coordinate 22,881,193 of CM041537.1, forward strand.
AGCAGCCACTTGTTAGGTCTGTGGGGTTAGGCAGCCACATCTGGTCTGCCTGCACCCACTTAAAGCTCCACCATGGTCTACTGTTCTGCCAAATCTTGGAGGTCAGGGAGACAACCAGGGAACGGGTGTGTGCATTTCACTGAGTGTGTGTCTGTGTGGGTATACCCCTAACTCTGCAATATATTCTACAGAAATGGGAGTTGGATGTAAATTTAAAGCAGTTCTGCCTGCCTTAAATAAACATAAGCTTTTCATGCAAATGCCAATTTCCTCCCTCTTTGTGGTGGACTTGGATTTATGTGGGCTGGGTCAAGTGGGGGAGAATAAAAAAAAAAAAAAAAAAAAAGCAAGCGGGCACTGATGGAGCTAACTGGAGCTAAATAAGTGAAACGCTGTGAAACTTCCCTTGACACACTCATATGTGAAAGTGATGAATAAAGAGCCCATAGTTATCTACAATAAAAACCTGCAGCTTAAATCAGATGCTGGCTCTCATCATTTCTGATGGTAATTAACATGTGAGGTTGTGTCTGCGTGTTCACGTGATTCACACATTATTTGATCCTGTATGACACAAGCATAGGTACGGTAAGAAGATTGCATCATGATGGCAACAAAGACAGGATTTGTCACTGTGTTTTTGTCACCACTGGACAATAAGCCTCTGTTCTCTGAGGCAGCTTGACTGGTAACGGCAAAGACAGACAATCTTATACACTACATGGCCAGTTGCAATTGTGTATAGGTACTTGTGGCATGGCTTTCTTAATTTTTGTACATTTAACACTTATGACTGTAAATGAGGGGAATGAAATATCCCAAGAAAATGACAGCTTTGTTCTCTTAACTAACAGCACAGTCTCGGTGAACAATTGAGAAGCCACCAATTTTAGTCTTATGATGCAACTGGGCAGAGATCATGAGTTATATGGTATTTATCATAATTTGCCTTAGGAAGGTAAGTAGGTATGGTGTATTGATTAAAAAGCTTTAGCAATAAAAAATAAGTTAAGTATTCAGTATTTAAAAATAAAAAACCCATAAATTAAAACCTCAAGGAGGAATGTGCCACCTCAAAGTTGAATCTCACAGAAATGAAGAGATGAGAGTATTGACTATTTGAGCAAGTCATATTATGTCCTGTATGTCAGTAGTCCACTGAAGTGGAGCTGTGCTGCAGTGCATTTGGCTACTGATCAGCATCATCATACACTATCTGAACTACACTGTTCTGGCTTGTTGCCATGTTCACCTTAACTGAGGTTGAACATGAAAACACACTGTACAGAACAGCAGGCTAAAGGCCAGGATCACTTTGTGAAATAAAAGGATATTTTTAGAATGACAGAGAGATGCAGCGGCCAGAATTGGACCCTGTCATTGCACAGATTGTGAACAATTAAGCCGGAAAGCAGGTGGTCAGTAATGTGTCATATCTAGGCAGACATAAAATCTGGCATCGGAAGATACATAAGCAAAGTATGGCATGGGCTGAATTAAACCAAAACAGCTCATAGGAAGGATGCAAAATGGTGGCACAACGCTTCCACCAGCAGCAGTGAAGAATGTGTTTGCCACAGCAGGGTATCAGCTGGCAATGACACCCCTTCTGCTTTTTTGTTTTTGACTTTGAAGAGTGAGGCTGTGTGATCTAAAAGAGCTCCAGGTGGCTGCATCTTTGTTTAGTGTGGAATGTGACAGATTTGGGTTAAATAAGATGCTTGGAGGGGAGATGTATGCCAGCAGAGTGCATGCTTGTGCCCGCAGGTGCACGTGAGAGAAATGGCTTTAGTGCGATTGCAAGTGGCTTTGTGATAATTGCAAGGGTAGAGAGAGAGAGAGCGATGGAGAGGCACAGTCAGGATAAATAAAGGACACGACAGAGAAGCGGAGATTCACATCCCTGTGGCTCCATCTTTCATTACCCAAGACCTCCTGCCTGCCGCACAGCAGCACACACACACACGGATAAACACATGTATAGACACAAGTAGAAATGGAGTAAGAGAAAGAGAGAAAACATAATCACTGACAAAACACTCCAGCGGCTCCAATGAGAGAAGCGACAAGTGTACTTCCAGTGTATCGACTCGTAGCCAAACATGAAGGCTGGGTTCTGTAGGGAGTCTTGCAGGGGGTTCAACCAGTGTGTCTTTACAACATCGATTTTCTCTGCTGGAGCCGCACAGCCCACCGCAGTATTCCTCCAATGACTTGGGGATAGATAACTGACAGATTCAATGAAGAACAGGGAAACTCTGAGTACACATAATTGTATTTTTGTGTGTATCTGTGTGTGTGTGTGTGTGTGTCTAGAGGAGGGGGAGAACTTGGTGTGCCACATACCCGAGCAGCTAACTGTATTATGCACATTAATTAATAGCCTGAATCTGTTCCCTATTATCTCTGTACGCTTGTAGAGGGTGGTGGGGGGGGGGTCTTCAGCCACACGCGGCACTGCGCTTGGGAGTGCGGGTGCGGTCTCCCTCGATTACATCAGAGCCAGGCCCACGAGGGATCTTTTTAATGATCGAAAAAGTAAATATCCAACAAATTTTCCCGCAATGCCCCTGTTGCCCGCGGAGACAGCTCTCTCGCAGATAAATAAAAATAAGTTAAACTCCCAGTACCTCACACAGATATTACACACACAGAGTGCATCCAGGAAGTGTCTCCTACTGCGGTGATCTGCTGAAGCGGGATGTAGTGGAAGAGAGTGTGTGTGTGTGTGTGTGTGTTGTGTATAAATATAGAGGAAGGGGGACTTGTCAGAAAGTAACAAGTTGGAGGTCATTGTCCAGCTTCAAAGGAGCCCCCCCTCCCCATCCCTCCTAAAACCTCTCTGAATTTATGTGCCGTTTTACAATGCAGAGACAGACAGTCACCGTTGAGTTTCTGGCAGCATGAGCGACTCATGGCAATGGTCTCCTCTTGGTCAGGAGCAGGCACCGGCTTGGATGGAGGGGTGGGGGGATGGGCAGAGGAGGAGGAGAAAACCAACTTTCTCCACTAACATTGACCTGAGGCAAATAGTGGGGCCCTATTCGACTTCTGGTTGGTGGCTGGGGGTTAAAGGCAGTGACCGCTTTTACACTTCGATGTCAACAGCATCCGTGTGTGTGTGTGTGTGTGTGTGTGTGTGTGTGTGTGTGTGTGTGTGTGTGTGAGGGACAGAGGTACAACTATAAAGGAACTCTGCAGCCGTGAGAAAAGGCAGGCAGAAGGAGAAGGAAGAGGAACTGGACAGAGAAGATAGAGAGGCAACATTTTGGGTTTTATTTTCCAAAAGAAATCGTACTACAGTTTTGTCACACAGTAGTGGGTGTAAAAAGATAAGTTCCTTCCAAAACAAGAACTGGGGCTATCTTATCTGCCGCGTGGAGTTTGTTACAGACGGTGGGAACATTCAGGGGTGGTCTGAAATTTTGGGTTTTCCAAAGAGTGAAATCGGCTGTCTGAGACATAATAATGGGGGCTTATAATGCAATGCTGATGGCTACAGGTCACTAAAAGGCTAGGCGGCTGGGACCTAATTCATATACAGTGCCTTGACATACACACACACACACACTTTACACAGACACAGACACACACACACACACACACACATAGACACCAATACCTGGAACTTCTTTTCTAGTCTGCATACATGGGAGAAATTTATCAATTGGTTTAGTCACACATAGACAAACACAAACAATGTATACACATCACCACATGGCAACCTGACCCTCCACAAACACACACACCTACACACACACACACGCCCTTTTGGTTTTAAAAGTCATCCTAAAATTACCCTCTACATATAGGCAATGATTTCAGTAAGGTTTGTTTGCATGTTTGTGCCTGTGTATATGCATTCACATGTCCATTGTCTGCTTGTGTGTGTGTGTGACTTTGCCTGGCCCTGCAGTATCGCAGCGAGGTCTGCGCTACGCATTTATGAGCTAATTAAGGTCTGGCCAGGACTGGGAAGCTGGTGATAAGGCCTGTCTCCGGCCCGCTCATTAATGTTACACGCTCCGCTGGGGTTACACATGCACACACACACACGCACACACACGCACACACACACATTTTGCACTTTACGCACACACACACGCACGCACACACACACACACACACACACACACACACACACACACACACACACACACAGGGGAAAAGTTTGTCCTCCAAAACAACAGTGGCAGCACTATTCACTCATTATTAAGCAGGCTTCCAGACTGATTTCTTGGATTTTGCCATTTGGGAGCTTGACGGGGAATTCTTAATAAGTGAAAAGTGGAAAGGAAGCGATAGTGTTGCATTCGTGTGTCACGTATAAACTAATAACACCAGGCTGGTGGCCAAATTCTGAAATGAGAGAGCAATGTGTTGCGGTTTTCCATACGTCTCTCGGTTCCTGTATGGAGTTGCGTGGCTGCACAATAACTGTATTTAAAAAAATGCTATTTTGACTCATAATCTCACAGGAGGTTACTGAGGCAATATTTCTATTCAAAAAGGTTTCACACACAAGCACACGTCTCTCTACCGCTGCACTCACAAGATCCCTTTCCCTGTAAGTCTTTCTTCGCTTTCCTTCCACTAAGCGTAATACTTTTCTCTCTTCGCCCCATTCTTCTGCTCCACATTCCTTTGCATTTGATCACTGCTGATGTTCATCTTACACACTCTCCTTCGCAAACCAAACACAACCTAGCATGCAAACTGTTGTTGTGAAGGAGACTCAACAAAACCTTGACAATTCACTGTGACAACAGCACATGCTTGTGTTTTCTCTGTGTGTGTGTGTGTGTGTGTGTGTGTGTGTTGCTCTATGGCATTCCTTTCCATATAGATTTGGCAAAAAGCAGCACGAGGAGACACGGATCACAGACTGCCCAGGAATTCAGCTCTAGACCGTTATTAGCCAAATTACAGAGAGACAGAAACAAAGATGGCAAGACAGTGGGACAGAAAAGTGAGAAAGAAATCCTGAGGATGAAGATGTGTGGCAGCAAAAGGAACAGCTTGCAGCAGTGGAGGAGAAACAAGTTGCAGAGAGCAGTGTGTAGGCTGGTTCGCTGGATAGATGACTTGTTTGGAAACGGACCAATCTACAGGCTGTCTGTATTAAGCTGAGCCAAAATACACACACACACACACACACACACTCCAGTGACTGTGAATATGATAAGCCAGACCTACCCAGCACCAGACAGCAGAGTGAGCTTCTCACTAACTAGCAAGTGGAGCATTTATTAGCCAGATGTTTCCCTTACGAGTTGAAGGAGAGCAAAATGGAGTTAAAAGGAGAGTAAATGTTTCTCTGTCTGCTACATGTGTACACAGACAACTGCCTCCTAACACACTGAATATAGGAACTCTCCAGAAATGGGCGATTGGCTGTCTGAATTTTACAAACTGGCTCCTGAAGGCAGCATATTCGAGCCAAACCACTTGATTAGGGTGAGGGAAAGATCAGCGTTTGGGTTAATATAACTATTAGGTGGGGAACGATTGTGGTGTTAATTAAGAGAACAAAGCTGGCTGCAGGAAACAGGAAGTGAACAGTGATCTCCTGTGTCCCGACGAACTTCAGTCATATTTCTTAAAGCTGCTAGTTGGCTTGATGCTCTCACACCCTAACACAATCAAGAAACTCATTTCACTGGTTGGTTCCTTTAATTCCAACATGGGTATGTTTGGAGACAGAATTAAATTTCATGTAAAGAATAACATGCAGCACTTCAGCATGTGCTGCTCATGATGTGTATAAATGGATAGACACAGTGTGGATGATGGTGTGCTATAAAACATGAGCGCACACACACACACACACACACACACACACAGGTAGTGTGGATAGTCATACAAAGAGAGGAGAACAAGAGAGAGATCCATCGTCCCTGTCCTACTTTCCACCACAGTTCTCCGTCTCTCTCCCAGCTCCAGTCTTTTGGGAAGGATCAGTGAAAAACAGCCTGTCAGCAAAGTTCAGGCTACACTGTACATCTAGTGCTGTTTCCTCCTAATTCAAAGCTTCGCCTCTGCAACTCCATCAATGGAAGGGAGCAGAAATTCACTTCTTTACCCCAGATACAAATTCACAGGACACAAAGCACAGAAGGATAGACACAAAGTAGAAACTGAATCCAGTAACACTTACATACATAGTTGATGTGTGTACACACACCACGAAGGCTTACATAAACTGATCATTTTCAGAGGGACAGATGAAGAACACCTCATTGCTTTAACAGTTTAGTTCAACTGAACTAAACTGCTCAGTCTACATAAAGATGTGTGTCATTAAAGTAACATTTTAAGGGTGAATGAGGTTTTAACCATGTACATCTAGATACGGGCGTTGCACAATCAAAGAGGCAGGCACCCACACGCAGACACACAGCTCGAGAAAGACTGTTTCAGCTTCCCTTGAAGTACATCTGCACTTAGTCTACATTGAACTATGTGCAGATATTAGTGTCTGAAACGCACCACAAACTGTCAAAGTCAAAGTTCTGAATTTCACTTAAATTGAAAAACATCATCCTGTTTTTTTGTGCAGGCTCTGACTGGTCGCATCACTGTAATGCAACACAAGAGAAAAGACGGCTCTTTGACTTGTCGTTCCCTGTGTGTTTCAGCAGGGAATATCTGCATGTAATCTAAGACACCAGGAGCTCTTAATAATATTCCAGTGTATATACACAAACATCCACACACACTCAGGTCATACATTCCTCACTTTCATCCAACAGACCCTGACTGATGCTAGTATTTTTTTTTTTTCAGTTGAGCTATATCGCTGTGGTTTGGCCTGAGTACTGTCAGTTGACATCTCAGTGAGACGTCCACACTTCAGAGATTGAGTCGAGATTTTCTTTGGATCAGCTACAGACTTTTTTAAATATATCATCAGCTGGAATTTGAATCCGCTGAGTAAAATCCCTCTTGCGGCAGATTCATGCACAAGTTAAACACAGTGAGCATGTAGATACATGTATGGACATATGCAAGGGGGGGAGGGGGGGCCACACTGTTAGCCATTGTCTTCTCAGCACACTGATGATCCACTGTTTGTGCACCAGTGACAAACTGGCAGGCTGACATTTCGGTGTACTGGTGACAGCAGCAGAAACCGCAGGACAGCACGACTTGTTTACTGCAGAGAGGGAATTTACCATTTGTCTTGACTTCCATCACCCGCTCTGTGTGTGTGTGTGTGTGTGTGTGTGTGTGTGTGTGTGTGTGTGTATGTGCGTGCAGAGAAGCCTGTCATACTGAACAATAGGTTGTTTTACAAAACCCACACTCCTGCCACCCCTGGTCTGGGTGGAGAGACAGAAACAGAATGAAGGTAAAAGTGTGTGTGTGTGTGTCTGTGTATGATGGGGATACAGTGGGTGGTAGGAAGAGGCAGATCACCTGTCATAAGGTCCTGTGAGTAAATATGTGTCTGTGTGCAATGCAACGCAGGAGCTTGTCACAAACACCTTTGTGTATATGGATCATCCAAACTTCACTGTATGTGTGTGTGTGTGTGTGTGCTGCTCGTTCTCCTTGGCATGATTGAGGCGGGTCTCGTGGCCGTGCCAAGGCTGCGGTTATTCTCCAGCCAGAGGCAGAGGAGCACAGATACTTCATTATGGCCTCATTCATCACCCCTGGGACAGCTTGGCACCGCTCTCAATCCCCCTCCTCCTCCTCCTCCTCTTCCTCCTGCCTCTCTCTAACCTCGTCCCTCTCTCCTCTCCGCTTACAGCTACACAGGTCCCTCGCTCAGCATCTCCTCCACCTCTTTCACCTCATCTCCCTCCCTCAGTGCACTTTTCCTCTGTGTTCACTGCTCTTCTTTCCTCCGGTCAGATGCTTCCCCCTCGCTCTGCTGCTCGCTTGCCTTGCTCCAATGTTTCCCCGCTCTCACTTTACTTACCTTTCCTGGGCTTCCTGAGCTATGCCCTCTTTCTCTGTCTTTTTTTTAATTAACTTTCTCTAATCCTCCGTGTCCCTCTATCTTGACCCATCCTCCCAGACTTTCATTAAGTCCCTCACTCCCTATTGTCTCCTTCTTCCCATAAACATGGCTCATTTTTCATTCCTCGTTACTCCTCCTGCTCCTCCTCCCATCACTGATCTGCAGTTCGGTTGAATGTTGAATTAGCTTAGCTTGGAGGACCGCTGCCCTCTCACCAGTACTGTCAGATTTGGAGATTTGTATGTGTGTTAAAGAAATTGTTTGTTTTTTTTAGATAAAATGAGAATGTTGATATTACATTTTGATACATTGAGCGCAAAAAATTCAAAATTCAAAATAACATTTCCAAGTGGTTTCTGTGCAGGAATCTTTTGGGCACTTTGGGCAACTATTTGTGAACTTTGGGCAGAGCCTGATGATGTCTCCCTCTTTTTCCAGTCTCTATGCTCTTTACGGTAAAATGATTGGCTCCTGCCTACGGTGTTATCTTCTAAAAGAAAAAGCAAAAATATCCCAAAATGTTGAGCTACTCCTTTAAGTTGTTTGCCTTTCATATACCATCACCATCCGAGGAGGCTTCCATCTTTTCTTTCCTGGCATAAAAAGCACTAATAGTAGCCTACAGCACAGAATCTGGTGTTTGCTGCTTTACAGTACTTTTCCCAACCCTCTGAATCTGCGCTGCGTGTGTTTGGACCACACGAGTAGGGAGCCTACCTGCTGTCGCATATGGTTGGCATTCAGCTTAATTAAAGCTTTTGTTGCCCCACAAACTGGGTGTATTACCATAAGTGCTCCCCGAAGTCCTATATTTATGGCAACTTGGCATTATAAACAAGGATAAAAGGAGAGCAGAGACAAGTCTGATTCCTCTACACGTCGCCATAGAGACAGAAGAAAAGTTCCCAGGCAACACAGCAACTAACTAGCAATACCAGCTTACATGCCCACATTATGACCGTAAATAGTGCCACCGTCATGTACACTGCTTGGATTTCAACTTTAATCTTTCTGTAGCTGACTCCAGGCCATATGGACTTTTTTTTTACTTTCATGTCACAAAAATCTAAATGCTACACTAAAATGCCAACAAAGTGAAGATTAAGTGATGTGCCTTTACTTATCTTGCTCTCCCCATCTATGACACTGATCAAGCTGACAGTTATATAGTCTGCAAAGCACTCCTCTCCAGCCGCTTCCACTCTCTGCGCTTATCCCACATAGCAGTCATACCTCTGGGACTAGCTCAGGGTGACCCGAGCAGAAGACACATGACACTGAAACATTAACACATGACCCTGAGCTTGCCGGCTGAGGTCAGCGCGGAGAAGCTGCCCTCACACAGACTGAACAATGACCACTGCTTTACCAGGTGACCCCAGGTGAGAATGGCATGGAGCAAATGAAGATTGAGGCCTCTGAACTGGCAAACGCAGAGGGGAACGCTATCAGCTTCGCTAAGGGCACCAAAAAGCATCGGTCTTGCTGCAGTTCAGTTCATAATTATCCTCCATCAGGACTTTAATGAACTGTGTGAGAGCAGGCACTTCCTCTGCTCGCTGTGAAACCAAAAATAGCCCCGTTTTGTGTGGCGCATGCAGCAGATGGATCAAAAACAAAGAATTTCCACTGCCAAATTTTCCACCGTGAAACTTTTTCCACAGACAGAGGTGGCGTGTCGGGGCGGCTGCGGGGCTCTGTGTTCTTGACCAAACATGACGGAAAAAAACACGGGAGGTGTGGAACAAAATCAAATTAGCTCGCCGCTTAATGCCGTGGCTCAGCTGTGTGTCTCATTTCCGTATTAGCCCTCGCAGGAGATGGAAGGCCGCTCCGCATCCAATGAAACTCCAATCCATCTCTCCGTGTGTAATGAACGCTTCAGGACCAGAGGCAGCCCTTTAGCTAAATGAACGCAACTCGGGCCACTTTCACAACAATGTCAAGAGATGGTGAAAGAAGATAGGTGAAGAACAACATCTGGGGCCTCTTTGATCACTGATGGCTCTTTGTGGGAGAGAAGAGGAAGGAGGAGGAAGTAAAAAAAGAAAGAAAAAAAGATGGAGCGAGTCTAAACACATTTCTCTCCTTGTATCTCTCCTTGTTTTATCAAGGACACAAATGACTGAGAGTGACTCCACCATCCGCTGTTGAAAGTAAGACATACGCAAAAACTCATTTCCTCCCTCGTCAGCAGAAAAGTTCGGACAAAAAAAAAAAAAAAAAAAGGATACTGAGGGCTCCCACTCTTCACCCAGTCACCCCGCAATGACACATCCGACATGCATCCCTTAAAAAACTGCTGCTATGAGGCTTTTTTAAAAAAAAAAAAAGTTTTTGAATATTGGTTGTGTTTATAAAAAAATGTGAACTGTGAACCTTGAACAAAGCCCTATTGTTGCATCCTTGTCTAGGCATGACAATGACTTGATTTCATTGAGATTTTTATGGTAATTGACTTAACCTCTGTAACCTAATCAAGGTTTTAGGCAGTAAACAGCGAGGGAATGAGAACAGCGGGTGAAGCTGTGGTTGAAAAGGAGGGAAATGGAGAACGCTGTTCTGGCTAGCTTAACTGACATCATTTTGACATGCTGCTACAGTAAGGAGTGTTGTTACAGATGGGTGGTTTGGCTGCCACACGGCAAGAAGGTCACATTCTTTGTAGACACCCCCCTCCTTTCTTCTTCTACAGTTTCACTCCCCCCTTGTTTGCCAATCTTTTATGGTTTCATGGATTCTGTTCTGGTGCACTTTTCTCTGCCCCTCTTCCACCCTCTCTCTCTCTCTTTATTCATCTGCCTCAATCCTCTTATTCCCAAGCCACTCCATATCTGTCTCCCTGCCTTTCCATCTTCCTCTCTCACACTCCTCCCCCCCCAATCACTCCCATCACTCCCGTATGAAGAGGGAGCGGGGAAGCGGGCTCTTGTGTTTGACGGACAGTTCCTGAGTGCAGACTTCTCCCAGTGGTCGACCTTATCAGTGGCCGGGCTTGGCAGAGTTGAGTGGCAGCCTGCTTTTTCTGGCTGCACTTTTTGCCTCTGGTAGACTCCAGAGCTCTATTTATGTGTGTGTGTTTATTCCAACCCATCTGAGAACAGGCTGGTCTGATAAAAATGTCAAAATCTACAAAGGACTACAATCGCAATCTGTTATTTAATTATATATAATAGTCTGATTTTTTTTTTTTTATTTAAAATGACCTACAGATGTCATTCTGTGACTTCAGTGGGGCTAAAAGAGCTTTTGTTTCAGTTCAAGCACCCCCATGGAGTCTATAACTGTGACACAACCCAGTTACCCAGTTTCTATGTTAATACATTCAAATTTCATCACATCTGATCTGTCAGACGGACAGCTTGAGCCTACTTCTGGCTAAATGTCCCGTGACTGATGTTTGGCATTGAATGAAGATGAAGTACAGATTCTATAATGTCCCACAATCCTTAGACGGTGTGAGGAGGATGCAGCAAAAAGAAAAGGAAAATGAGGAAAAGAATCAGACAAACTGCATTGTTTTCCACATTTATGTGTAATCTCTCAATAAAAACAAGCTTGTTGTCACATTAGGCCAGTTTGAGGGACAAAATCTTGGCAACTGAAGCCCAGTTTTTAACAACCGTACTGACATGGTGCTCAGGAAAGCAATGTTAGTTGGTCGACTAACATATATAATTAACTACTGGAAATATGTCATTTTAAAATGACACTCAAATACTAATTAGTACTAATTAACAAATGTCAGCATGCTAACATGCTAAACTAAGATGGTGAACATGGTAAACATTATAAATGCTTAACATCAACAGCTTAGCATAGTCACTTTGAGCATCATTCTGACAGCAGCATTTAGCTCAAAGCACTGCTGCGCCTAAGTACAAGCTCACAGAGCTGCTGGCATGCCTGAAGACTCTCAGTCTTGTTATTTAAATGTATTTATTTATTTATTTTGGCTTCCATGCTTGAACTACACTACATTGCCAGGTGATGACGTCTCATTTTGAATATGTGAGGAATATTGTGGGAGGTGAAAATTCACAGCTAAAACGTGAAGTGTTGAATCTTCACAATAACAGATCCCAGACTCTGTCATTTCATAAACGCTGATACTGATGGAAAAGAGGAGGTATGATTATAGAAATAAATGGTACAATGACAGTGAAATGGTGGAGCCACAGCAAAGAGAAAGTGAATGAGCAGCACAGCTACAGCCCTTTTTAGAGATTCAGACGATGAAACATAATTGGGATTAAAATCAATGGGACTGATCAATGCAGCCCTAAGTTGATCAACTGCTGTGAGCCAGCTCCTCGACATCGATTGGTTCACAGCACATGAATGCAGGCGGTGGGTCTGGCAGCACGAGGAAGGATGGGGGATGTGGGTGGGTGAGGCAGCCACTCGCTTACCAAATCAATTGCCACACTCACTGCCTGAGGTACAACTAACGACCAACTTGCACAGCCTTATTCATTCATCCCTCTGCTTTACACCCCCCTCCCTCCCTCCAAACATTCATCTTCTTTCTGCTTTAGTGAGCTCAGCAGATTTTAAGTCTTCCTTTGCCCCGGAGAAACTTTGAAGTGAGGGATGTTTGTGTTGAGGTCTGGAAGGAAGTGGTAATAGGATGAGAGGGCAGGTCTTTCCGCAACTGTCAACAAATCTGATTTACCTAGTGATTCCACTGATGAAATGATTTTCCTACATGTGCAAAAATACACAATATACACCCTAGCAAGACATTTAAATCAGTCAACACAGAAGCCTTTTTTTGTTTTTTTTTTGTTTTTGTGTAGTGTAGGTGTAGTCGGTGTGGGTGGATACTCACCGCCCAGGTGCAGAGACACCGTGACCTGCATGGGGCTCAGAAGGAACAGAAAGCTGCAAGACTCTCTGTGCTCTAAATCCAGGCCTCTTTGCTTCCCTCCCCTTGTTGGTCTTTTACCAGCCACTCACACAAGGGTGCCATCAACAGAGCTGGCAGCATGTCTGTGTGGAATGCACTCTGGCAATTTACGGACACACTCACACGGTCAATAAAGACCGTTGAGCCGGCGCTGGATCTCACACATGTAAACTGTTCTTAAACTTGTCACATCTGACATGATTTGAGGCAGAACACACACTGGAGGCTTTATGGAAAGGAGCTCTCGGTGTGGCTGGTAGTGAAACTCATGGCACTGACATATATAGGCATGCGCTGATACAGTCACAGTCATAGAGCCAAGCATGCGCCCCCCCACCCCCACTCAGCACATGCAGACCCAAACACATGGATCCACGCACACACAGAGTTTGGGAGACAATGGTTTGTACGCTGCCTGGACTTAGCAGGCTAATATAAGTGTCCGGGTTAAAAATAAAAAGGGGAAGGTATGTCGCACAGCTGTGAGATTCTGGGAAATTTGTGTGCTGTCAGCCCACTTAAATCGCAACAGCTGAGATGACAAGGCGCTGGCTCTCAAACTGCCTTTTCCTCTTCTCCTCTGTGTCGTTCACTTGCGTTTTATTCCATCATTCGTCTTCCCCGTCTCTCTCTCTCCCCTGACACACATTTTTCTCACTTCCATCTTTTCCCCCCTTGTCTAAAGATAATGCCACCCACTCCTGACAACGACGTTGGCAGCCCAACAAAGCAGCACCCGAGGGAGCGGAAAGACAAGATTCAAGTGAGGCTTTTACTCAGTCGTCACTAGTCAGTCATAATTCACTGTAAAAATCACAGAGATGGATTTGCACACCAACTTGCCGGCACAGGAGCTTACAATTACACTTGTGATTGTGATAGCACAGATACAGCCACATGTGAAAAACACACGCACCATAAGGTTGCCCAAATTGTCACGCTATGCATACCCTCCCAAAATTAAAACATTCCCTAACGTCTAAATTGTCAAGATAAGTCAACTGTGTCCTTAAGAAAACTAACCAGTAACTGAGGGGGTTCACTATCCAGAACGCAGGTGTCAAAACGCAGAATTTACACCACCCAGGGGAAGAGTCTTGACTCCCTGCCAAAGACAACTCCTCTCCACCAGTCAGCACCTTGGAAGCCACCGCAAACAAATCAGCAGCTGAATGAAAAGGATGAAAATGTTTAAAAGTTACTCATTGCTTCCCGCTTCCCCCCTGGCTGTGCTGGGAATGAGGTGGAGGTGGATGGTGTGTGGGGGGGGGGTTGAGGAAACACACTAAAGGACAGGAGGATCTCAGGGGGGGCAGAGGGAGCAGCAGTGGTGCGGCAGCCCGAAGCAAACACTTTCAACGGCTCGCCCTAATTGAAAAAATCTGTTTTCATCTCTCTCAGATCGGCGAGTGAGAGAGCGGAGAGGGAGAGGAAATAATTGCCTGGAGCTGAGGTGATGAGGAGAGGAGCGTCGGCCCTGCTTGCAGATGGTCAGCGGGGTGAGAGCAGCGAGTGTGAGTGAAAGACCAAAAGGAAGCGAGAGAGCGAGAGAGTTTTTCATCAGACAAATGTAATCAGGGGTGACCACCACGCTAGTTGCTGAGAGGGCAAACAGTCCCCAACATTAACCCCTCCCACCGCCTGCCAACAGCAGTCAGCGTTTTTCCTAAGCCCCTTCCCCACATGCACTTAACCCGTAAATGTTCTGGTGGTGTTCTGCGCTGACGTCATGTGGGAACAGGAGTCAGAGTCGAGTTTCCACGTAGGAAGGTTTACGGCAACCTGCAGGACCCGGACCAAGCCAGATTTCCACAAATATTAGACACACTATTAACATTAGGGAAATGATTGCTTGGAAAAAGTTGAGAATTCCTTAGATATTAGATATGAGAGCTATCACAAGAGATACTAAAAGTTTAGATTAAGTATTAGGAAGCTCTGTCACCTCAAGAGAGTTGGCTGTAGGAGTTCTAGCTATCACAGTCCTTCTACAGAAATAAAGACCCTGTTCATTTGATAACTCAAAGTCCACTAACTAACCTTCTTCTGGAGCTTTCAACATGCTCCTCATCACTGGATGGAGTTTGTTTAGCTGTCACTGAGATGAATCTGCTTACATGCAGACTCAGTAGCTGTTGTAATTTAGCCTCTGACTCGTTGAAATGTTAAGCACTTAATTTCATTCATGACATCAGAAACGTAGCTTGACAAACCAATCCCCAATTTAAACTGCACTTACTTGTATTTTATTGAGCTTCAGCTGCATCATACACAGAACCTCAGCTATATCTATATTACGTCTTGGATGTGAAATGCATTTCAGTAACAACTGCACAAATTCACTGCATTCATGAGGATTATGTGATTTGGTTGCAAACTTTCTCTACTTTTTGAACAACTGATAAAGAAAATAATCTGCAGTTTAATCTATAATAAAAATGATCATTATTTGCAACTCTAATTGATAAATTTCCAGCTGACATGTATACATTATTTTGTACCATAGCTTTTTTTTTCATATATCTGTATACAGTTTCTCAATTGAATTTCCAGGAGTGGATTCTCATGCTAATCGTGGAAAAAGAATTCTATAAGACAAATAATACAAATTAATGTAAATTTGATATCTTATTGCATTAACAGGCTACAGAAATGACTGAATGGCTAACCTCCTCATGTTTCTAATTTATGCGGTAGCACATGAATGTACCAAGCCAGCAGACTTGGAGACTGGAAGTAGTAGGATTGTGCGAAACAGATGATTGATGGTGTGTCTCATCTATTCAACGCAGCAGCTCCGTATTTGAGCCTGAAGGTATGGATGTTTGACGATGTAGAGTGTATGAGCAAAAACTGTTTCAGTGAATTTAATTTGAATGCAAATAAGGCGTCTTCAGCTGTGCATCAACTGATCTTCACGTTTATAGAAAGCACTAGTGTTCCCTCTTCAGCAGTCAATCAGTCTGTTCACCCTCCTCTAAATCCACAGGGGCAGCAGTCTATGGAAACATCTGCTAGAGCACTTTCCAAAAGCTCTCCTCTGTCGAACTTGGACTGATGTACATTCAGTGAGCAGTGGCTGACTTAAATCAGCCCAAGTTGACTGCGACCTTGTAATGGGTCTCTGGATGCCAAATCCTAAACTAACCCTAGCCCAAAATGGCAGACTCTGAAGGGAGGTTTCCCCCCATCGCTCCCTGCCAGTCATATGTCAAATAAATACAGGAAGAGAATCGTGAGGGAGAGAACGAGCACAGGAAAAGGTGATCTATCTTTGTGCAGTCCGAGGTTGAGGTTTCTGGCACTGTCAGCAACTGTGATGTGGGCAGAGTGTCACTGCTTTTTCTGTGGCTCTCACACTGTGCACCTACTGTTCTCATGTGTGTGGGACAGCCAGACTCACAGCTGTAAATCTTTTTTTTCTCGAGAACTAGCAGGCACTGCAGCCAAAGGAGAAGGCTCCTGTCCACATCTGACTACAAAGACTTATGTTGTCTCTGCTGAGGTTATGCACAGGTATTGACATGACATTTACATTTCACAAGCAGAGACACAAACACACATAAAATAAGACAAAGACACAAGGAAAAATCAAGACTCTTTCACATTGCCAGTCACCAGCCTTAATGATACAGTGTCTCAAGACATTTATGTAGATTAAATCAGTTACAGGCAACAAGCCACAACATCTCATGTTTCCTTTCCTGCTACTATGGAAACTGAACTGCTGCAGTCCACATCACTCAAATCCGGTACAAAGGCTTATCATCATACCAAAAATATGCTAAAAATCCACCCTGCTGTGCCAGGCACAATTGGTCCCATTTGCACAGAAAAAAACATAGCAGAAATTACCAGGAAAAGGGCACCACCTGACTGCATGCAAGAGCTCTCTTGCGACAAAAGAGCTCTCACACCTCACTTTCCTAATGACCGACCTAATGCTTTTCAAAAAATGAGATCATTTGTCACACAAGACGTGCCCCAGTAGGGCCTGAGGTGCGTTCAGGAAGAAAAAAAATCCCCAAACAGAGTGGATAAGTCATGTAGTCATCCCCCTTCTTCCCTTCGGGAACAAATGAAGTTATCAATCAATCCCACGGTCCCACGGAGAGAGAGAGGCATAAGAAGAGCTGAGGCGGCCAAAAACACTCTAAGAATACAAGCCGATTGTTCTAAAGGAAGTGTCCTGAAGCACAGTAGCACTTAGCTGATTCTGCACAGACATAGTGATCAATGTTACGTTTGCATATATCTGTGTATATATGCAAGTATAAACGACAACATTTAAAACAAGGGGTGTTCTGACATGTAGATTTTAATGCATTACAAATATCAGTTATGGCTAATTAGGTGATTAATGACAAAATCTATAAATGTAACTGTGCTTGCCTATGCATGGTATCTTTAGCAGAGATAGATGTTTCCCATCAGGAGTTGGTGGAGACCAAAATCGGAGCTAAAAGAAGAGCTCAGTATTGGATTTACACTCACAAAATATTTTTCATGTTAAAATTCATCAATTTAAAAAAGGCCTAATATGTAATTGTTGTGTTTCCAGCTTTGTCTGTTGTCCAGAAGTGGCCAAAACAATCAAATAACACGTTTAAAGAAGTTATAGTTATACCTAATGCTATTATTCAGTATTGTTCAGTTTTTGTATCCATATGCATGTAAGAATCTATCAAAAATGAGATACTGCCATGACGACATCATGTGCTGCATACCCTGAAGAGACATATAAAACAGCTGTCAGAACAGAAAAATGAACTGCTTCTGTGTCTGTACAATAGAAACTAATTTCTCCTAAACAGCCAGATGCTGTTTAGAACATTACTTTGATGGAATTTATGCAAATGTAGAGAAACGTAAAAGTAAAAGTAAAAGTGGTACAAAAATCAGTTGCCATGCCTACCTGGGTGAATCAATTTCTCTTTGGAAGACTTACCGAGACACAAAGAACACGCAGCCTACAGAAAGTGATTTTCACATAATGAGGGCTGCAGCTATTTCAGTCAATAGTGAAGTCATTGTGCCATGTTGGAAATGGGGCTTTGGCTGATTATAGACAGAAGAGAGAATGATCAGCATCGAGATGACTGTGTACATTGTAAAAGAAACATTCCTTTCATTAAAATCCTCTGATGGAAACTGATTCTGTAAGTTGAAAAGATAATAAGGATTGCAATAAGGAAAAAAAAAATTCATTTCTTCCATCCAAAATGTTGAAATTAGTGACCTCTGTGTGTGTCGAGACACACTCCAAGGCCGCGTTTATCACATGTAGCCACAGAAAGGCCTGGAATTTGTCTTGTGACCACACAGCTCAGCGGTGAACTCATCTTCTCATGCTTTCTGGCTGTCAGTTCCTCAGCTTATTAACTCGCTTTCCTCTCTCAGACAGCGTGATGGCCGATGAGAGGAGCGGTGAGGCTGAAGACCGCGAGCTGAGCTTCAGCCAAGAATGTATATGGGATGAGAGAGAGAGATGGAGAGGGATTTTAACAGAGGGGAGAGAAGAAGATGAGAGAGTCAGATTGATATATTTGCGCTTTTGTGCGAAGGAGAATAAAAACAAAGAGAGATGAGGAGGGAGAGAGGAAAATAAATGGAGTGTGCAGAATTCAAGAGACTAAAAAAAAATAGAGAGGGATGAGAGGAGGGAGCTTGCACCCGTTCTTCTCTTCTCTTCTCTCTGGCCTGGCAGTCAGCCTTTTGGCAGAACCTGCAGTATCCATAGCATATGGGTAACCCTGCACACACACAAAGGGAGCAAAGTTGAAGCAACACTGCAAATACTGAGGGGCTTTTCAAGGCAGGGTGCTGTTTTTTTCATGAAAATCAAAGTCCTAGGCATTGCACCACAGCAAACTGAGAAGCCAAGATTGGCCCTTATTAGCCAGAATAATTTTCACAGCTGTTTCCGATCTGTGTGTGCTTCACGTGGACCGAGGAGAGGAATGGAAAAGTGAGGAAACAAGAGGAAGGAAGGAAGGAAGGAAGGAAGGAAGGAAGGAAGGAAGGAAGGAAGGAAGGAAGAAGGAAGCAAGGAAGGAAGGAAGGAAGCAGAGAGCGAAACAGAAGAGATGCCGCCTGCCACTTTGACAACAATATCTCGACAGCCAGTCACCATTTAACTCCACACACACACGCAGACAGACACGCAGTCTTACAGGAGTTAACAGTGTTCTTGGTAAGATCTCCAGAGCCAATCCTTCTACTTAAACAAAGGCTTGGATTTCACAAGGCCCAGCTGTTTCACTTGCACAAGTAAATTCCTGCTTACAGTGAAGAGACATCACTGCGCACACACACACGCACACACCCACCTCCAGTATGCATGGGAATGAGCTCAAAGCACTAAAAGATCAGCTCGTTAAGTTCATAAGGGGTCTTGTTTCCTCCTCAGCTTTTAATCCCTTCTTTTCTCTTTCCATCTCATTTTTCAATCTTCTCCCCCCTCACTTCTTCAATAGATCTTTAATGTCTGGGAAGTAGTGGACACACACACACACACACAAGTTCACAGCACATTCACACACACTCCCATGTGCGCTGTCATAGTCTCCCCAGTTAGTCACTGTGCCATCATTCATCCGGTCCACCTCCAGCAGAGTACACACCAGCCAATAACCTGTACACAGTGGCCATCAGAGCTGTCAACCAAACAAAACAGGAAGACATCACATTGCTCAGTGATAAAGACTTGCTGCGATTAGCTTATTACTTCACATACATTTTAATGTTTTTCATAAGAATGAAGGCTGAAGGGTCCAAAAGTAAAAAGTCAAAGTAAAGATGTTCTCTGCAGACGTTATAATGAAGATACAGTGGAAATAGACTTCAGTTCCCTACTTAGACCACTACTATTCCTTATTTATATAAATGAGTTACCAAATGTTTCCAACACAGTTTTAATTTTTAGTTTAGTTTTTAATTTTAATTAATGTTTTTGAGCAACAGAACATTTGGTTCTTTCACACTCAGATTTTTACTCGTTAAAGACAGTAACTTTGTTGAGTTATTTGGTGGACAATGTTTTTATCATTTTTTTTATTTTATCATTTTATTTTTATTTAATCTATCCTACTTCTCATACTGCAACTTGTGAGCACTGTGACCTACATTTTCCACAAACACTCATAAAATCTTCTTACCCTTATAAAAAAGGGTTTGCTAGAATCAAAACTTTACTCCCCATTGCTCCTTTATTTTTGGAAACTCAACTTCTTTATGATATCTATATTTTACAAATATGTACTTTCATTAACAAGATGCATTTCAAAGAGGAAAATCTTCCAGATCCTTTCATGTCTTATTTTCAAACTAATTTGCAGATTTCACATCATAAGTCACATCATTCCTGCTCAACCAGACAGACATTGACTCTTCATCCTCAAAAACATTTCACAAGCAGGGGTCAATTTTCAGTCAGATACAGAGGTACTAACTCAAAGAATCATTTGTTTATATTGCGTCTTTTCAAAGAGCCTATTAAAGCCTATTAAAAAGTCTTTACTTTAATAACTTCATTTTCATAACTTCATACTTTATTAACTTTTAACTTTTATGATCTTGTTGTTTAATGTCATGTGTCTTAATGTTGGAAATCCAATGTGTTTTGTTTGTTGTTTTGTTTGTTTGTGGGGGATTTGAGGTAATATGTTTGTTTTTGAGAAGACTTTCTGCTGAATGTCACAAGTGCCAATTTCTTGGTGAATCAGATTCCAGTCAGGGCCATCACATCACTAACCACTAAGGACAACTCCTCAGCGGGAGTCCAAAACATGAGTGCATACACACATACACATTATTGCACACACACACACACACACACACACACACACACATGCTGAGTAATAAACCTCTGGCTGTGATTGCAGACAGTCCATCTGCAGTAGCTTTTCATGTTGGAAATGAAACACACTACCTCATCACAGACAAAGAAGGTATCATGAAATCAGACACACACTAACCCAGCCATGTCTGATTAGGCCATGACCTGAGCAAACCCTGACCTGTTTGGATTATCTGTGTAGGGGGTCATATTTGTGTGTGTGTCTATGTGTGTGTGTGTGTGTGTGTGTGTGTGTGCGCATGCGTCATGGTGATGCACACGCTATCTGAATAATGCCTGACGTAGCGATCTCTCTCTCAAGCTGTAATTCATGATCTAACCACAAATATCTAAACAGATTTTTTTCCCCAAATTTCTCCATTAAAAAGTTGTGTCATCTGTGTCAGGTTGTGTGTGTGTGTGTGTGTGTGTGTGTGCAGCTGTGGGGCTCAGCTGTGGGCCTGCGTGATGGCGTGATGCTGCTTTTTGTTTATCACCGCAGCCACATTGATGAACTGTGGCTGAAAGCCGCATGCATGCCATGCAAATACTAACAACAAGTCCTCTCCCTCATCAAAACTCGGAGGGGGAAAAACTGGGGGGAAATCTCCCTCTATAAACGGTTCCAAGAGTAACACTCCAAAGCTAAACCTCTCACCATACACACAACACATGCTTTGCTCTCCAGTCTCATTAAAAAGCCATCGCCTTGCTCTCTCGTGCGCCCAAACAAATACAATCGTAAATTGAGAACAGGGTGGAGGAGCAAAATATTCCCACAAAATGGAGGCGCTCCCTTTGTGGTGACTGTGGCTTCACAATATGGGATTGCTGGAGTGTTTCCAAAACAGGCGCGTGGCCCCCTGTTCTGACAACAGCTGAGGCCCTGAGCCCCCCCACCCCTCCACACACACACACACACACACACACACACACACACACACACACACACACATATATAATCTCCAGGGACCAGCTCTGTGTGACACACAGACACACACAATCAATCAGTGGATATTGCTTCTATTGACAGTCCCCAGAAGAGTCTCCTTCTGTTTGATGATCTGTCGCCCTTGTTTGTCTCTTTCTTCTCCCTTCACTCTCTGCTCTACAGCTTCCTTCGTCCTTCTCTCAAAATCTACGCCGACCTTTGAGTCCAGATCCATTTTCTTTCCACTCTTTCATCCTGTACTTCTCCCCATCACCACCATCCACGCTGCAAACCCATCTAGCTTTTTTCATTTCTGTTGCCATTTGAAGAAAATACCACACACAACCACCCAGACGGGAGCACAAACACCCCTTCACAAGAAAACTTCATTGATCCTAGCCCCTAACACAATCAGACAGCACAAAACGATTCCTTCCTTTGGGGGGTGGGGGGAATGAGGGCATGGGGAGGGGAGTCCAAGCACAAGGGCTCATGCATATTTCATACATACTATGTTACACTTTCTGCTCCATGCATAATGCAGACACTGTTTAAGGATGAGCATTTGGGGGGGGGTTAAACTGGTGAAATTAAATGGAAAATGATATCACACCAGCTAACGGCCTGCGATGTAATTTGCACACAGCGTGTCTGCACACAAACACTAGTGCCCAGACTCAAACTTTCCCTTTAAGCCATTCATTAGGACAAATAGATGCCTGACTAATTTGATCATTTTACTCCAGAGGAGACTTTGCATGTGGTGAACAAGATGTGTTAACTGGACCATCATGTGCGTTTCTGTTCATCGAAAAATAGGAAAGGGTCTGTGATTGCTGCTAATGTTTCTTGCTCACTGGGCTTCTTTGTAGCAATTTCACCGTGTTGCCAGATCTCAACAAGTGCCTAAGTGCTGAAATTGTTATCATAACCGACAGAAAATTGTGGCAAAAACTGCAAAACTAAAATGGAATTATCCTTCAGTAAGGGGAAGCGAGGCACAACGCTACAGAGAAAAACAGAGAAAATTCCCAAAGCAGTAGCTAATGTTCCTCTTCCTTGAATTCCCCTTATGGGCATGATCCAGTTCCAGTTAACCAGATGTCATACATCAGCCTCTCTGCGAGGAAGCCAAGCCACTTGTCCCATCAGCGAGGCTTTCAAGGCATATGGGCTGAACATCCTCTGTATTCTGACTTAACATTCAGCAGAAGACTGCGAGTGAAAGGGGGTCAATAACTTCACCGTGACAAAAGGAAATCCCGTCTCTTTAGGGGCTTTAACAGAAAGCTGCTAAAGTGCCTAATTCCTCTACTTTATCAGTGGTTGTACATTTAGACAGGAAACAGAGTCAGAGTGGAGACTGGAGGAAGACAAGGGTTTAAGGCGGTCTGTCACTCAGATGGAAACAAGACAATAAGGTTTCTGGCAGCAGTCTGTCAGTTTAACGAGGCTTGATGTTGGCCTTCCTTTCTCTTTACGGCCTCACTTTCCCTCCGTTTCTCAATGAGTGATTCTCGCACACTCTTTCTTTCCATATTTCTCTCCGTTTCCTGCTTCTGCCTTCTGCCCCGGATCGCAGATAGTTCAGGGAGCCATTTCAGCGTTGAATGAGTGAGTCCTCTTTCATGAGCGGTTTTTAGTTATTTCTGTTTCAGTCCAAACCCCGTCCCTCACTGCAGCCCCATCCCTCAATCCAGATGCACAGCGCGAGGAGAAAATACCGGAGATGCATTTCCATGTGCCACTAGGGATATGTCCACAATCCAATTCCACTCAAACAGATGTCATATATCAACCTTCTCTCTGAGGAAGCCACGCTATGAGAGAGAAAGGGAGGGAGGGGGGGGGAAAGAGGAGGAACAAAGGAATGATCAGGGAGGCTTTTGAGAGGCAGCAGGCTCAAAGTCAGACCCCATATGTTTCTCCAAGCATACACTCACAGTAGGATTGGAACAATGGTGAGGATGTGGTTACTTCACCATTATGCAACCTCACTACTACCTATATATCATCTTCTTCTTTATCCCCCTATGTACCCCCACACCCCTCCACTGCATCCCTACCACCACCTCCAGACTTTCTGTGGTAAACAATAAAGAAAGTAATTTGTGGTGAATTTACTCACTTTTCCATTGAGAGACTTCCCATTGTGCTTTTGCTTTGAGGCTAAAAGGCACCATAAAAGGTTGTCAGATGGGCTCATTATGATTTGTTGGTGCTGAGCAGAAGTCATCAGTCACAATGCGGGGAGGGGGTTGGCTGGCTGTAGGGTTAGATGGTGGTTAGATAGATTGCTAGATTAATGGACAGATAAATGACCCCTATACATCTTCTGTTAACATGCATTCTGGGTAATTAGATTATAATTAGTTTGACTCTTCCACTCTGTTAGTGAGGACAATGCATGAAATCCAGTTGTAAATGTAAGTGAGAAGCTCTGAAGATGAGCATGCTTGAGAAATAATCAGAGGTAAATTGGACAATATTAGCAATGAGGTGTACATGCAATGTGTCAAATGGATGTATAGGAGTTATAACCAACAACAACATAACAAAAAACACATAGAAACAAGACTGTACAGCCCTCTAGCGGCTCTGTGAAGCTGTCAGGCATAGTTATCCGATCATCACCAAAGTACTGAAGGAAAGTCAAGGGATCACACTGATCATTAAGGTACATTTTCAGGGGAACATGAATGTTTGTGCCATCCATCAAATAGTTGTTGACATATTTTAGTGTGGACAACCAACAGACATTGCCATTAAACAGCCTGGAGCTAGCATGGCTCCCTTCACCCAAAGTAAGAAGGGATAAAACATAACATAAAATAGCTCAAGGATGTGGAACAAGTGAGACCACCAATCATCCACTTTGGCAACGTGATGAAATCTGAGTCTGCATATTATGCAAATGTGAGTCCCATATTGGAACAGGTTGTTTCCTCCCACAGTCAAAAGATGTGCAGGTTCAGTGAATAGGTTCTAGTCTAAATCTGCCAATAACTGAATGCGTTTGCCTGTTCTTGTCAGGTCTGTCTGCGTCCCCTACCCAACATGTGCTGTGATTGGCTCCAATCCTCTATTAACCTGAACAGCAGGTAGAGATAAAGGATGGCTGGAAGGGTGTAAATATGGTCCAGAATCTGAATATGATGGATGAATAATGGATGGGTGGATGGATGGAGCGTGACATGTGTTATAAATCCACGATCTCACTCTGAATGAATTCAGATCAATCCTGATCACCATCTTGACAACCCGTGGGGCTGAAATGTACTGTACATGACATATGAAGATAATTACAAAGTGCTGAAATAAAAGACATTAATTATGTGTGGTCATGATCCATTATTATGCTCTCAGTGACAAACTTATGTACAGTGGAATATCGTGAAAAATGATATTGCCACTCGCTGTGACATCTCACACATCCAGCTCTCAGAAGCAGCAAAATGTAGCTTAAGCGGAGCCGTCAGCTATCAGCACAAGCTGATTCACTTTATGTTGATATACATATCTCAAATTAGCATCAGGACTGACTGACAACTTGTTAGGCCAAAGGAGAGGAGTTAGACATCTGTCAGTGCATTGCAATGACTATAATCTCTCCCGTTCTCTCTCTCCCCCCACTTTCCTCCCTACCTCCTTTTATCCTCCCCTCCTTCCCTCTCTTCCCTCTCTTCCCTCCTCCCTGTCTGTCTACGTGCTGGTGTCCTATCTGTGTCCAGGCCTTTTCTGTTCATGGTTCAGGGCTTCTATCTGCCTAAGATGATTCCCTTGTGGCGCCATGAAGCGAGACAGGGAGGGGAGAAAAAAAAAATCTCATTAAAGAAGGGATCATCTGCTGTCAACTACCGGCCCGGCCCCAGCCGAGCTCGGACACAGTGAAAATACAAATGGCCTCAAAGACCCACCAGTAATTTGGAGTGCTGCCACACGGCACACTGCTTTGTGTCAGTTATATATTGGACACCGTAGTTTATTAAAGTAGACAGACTGGGAAACCTCAAAACAACAGAACATATGAAAATCTGCTGAGTGAAATAACTGCCATCAATGTTTTTTTGTTTTTGTTACTTTATATGTAATAAAACACCTCCGGGGCTGTTAGAAAAATGAAATGAGAGAAATAAGAGGCCACAGAGAGCCTGTATGAGCAGAGAAGTTAACTCTGGTCTTCCATCTGAAACACTACAAATCAACAGAAGAAAACTTTGCTGAGAAAATAAAGAGGTAAATGAGGACAACTGTTTTTTTTCCTTTGAAAAGTACTGAAGCTTAAATTAACTGCTGATTTGAGGCACTGGTAGAAATTGGATACTTGATTAGATCTCACGAGAAGCTGCATGTTACAACAGAGGAGTGCAGTAATTGTATTATTAATATGCCGGCAAAGTATTTGGGTTATAGATTAATCTACTAATGTTTTTTTACATTTATCAATCAAGTTAAAAAAAAAAATGAAGCTTTTAAATTTGTCATGTCATGAAATGAAGGAAAGCATACAAATATCTTTTATTTGAGAAGCTGAAACCAGCAAACATTTGATATAAGCTTTTTTTTTTCATGGTGTTTTGACATGTCTAATAATAACAGCCAACTGGGACAACAGACCAAAAACTCTCATGGTGATCCCTAAATATTTGGAATATAAATTTTTCTTTCGTTTTCTGCCCACTACAGAGTAAACAATGTGTAACTCTTACATAGGGATTAATCAGTGAGTGAATGGAGACGTTATTCCACACATGGCCCAGGGGACGTGGGGCTAAAAGTAGAAAAATGAAATTTAATTGATTTATAAAGGCAATCTAATTTAATACAATTTCTACATTTTCATTTCAGGTTTTTTATTTAATTGTATTTACCTGTTTACTTGATATTTTATTTATAATTTATACACTTAGATTCAGTATAATTCGACCAATATTTACTTCTGTTTACTAATATTTACTTTCATTTATAAATCAGTTGAAGTGAATGACATATTCTAATTCATGAAATGAAATTAGATTAATTGTGTAATATAGTAAACTACTCCTTCCCTCAGTAAAAGTTGCTGTCAGCAGCTTTGTGAAGAGCTCTTAAGAGGAGACTATGCCATGATCCTTCCTCACCAGATTGTTTTTTTTTTAACACAGCTCCGGGTCTTTGCCACAATCTTGGAATTACACGTGTGTTAAAGTTAAAGTTAAAGGTTTCATTGTGTTGTCTTTTGTGGCATCTATGGCAATAATCAGTCATTGCAAGTATTTTTTAGGAACTAACTTCAGTGTCAGTTACAAGTTTCATCGCCTGCAGTCATCGACTTTTTCTTTGTTCGAGACTGGGAAAAAAAGTACCTCGCTATACACAGGTGAGTTGAAGAGGGAGTCTATTGCATTAAAGCACTGTTAAAACCATACCTGCATAATGCTTGTGAATTCTCCGGGAAAGTCACCCGGGTCATAATATTGCGAATGCTGCAGGCTTTCATCAGTGAGCCATAGACTCAGTCACCATTGCGTTGCATCCTTCTTCACATTTACAATAGAGACAATAGATGAACAGATTAATTTGTCCTTGTAAAGTTCATCATGGTCTTTGTCTGACTTCTGTTTAGTTTGAGTATTATTACACTCTATTCTCCCTTAATCACCATTTAATCCATTGCTACTATGATTTCTTTATCTTTACTTTAAAGCTCATATGTCTTCTGAAAAAAAACAAAAAACAAAGAGAGAGGCCTTCACTAAACTCCTTTGATCATTTACTCATTTTAAGACAGACTACAATAACTTTCTAATTGGAATCATTTTTGCCAAGTCTTAAATTTCTCCAAGTGCTGTTATTGCAGAAGAGCTTCTTCCAAATGTGCCTTGCTGCCCTATTTTATTTTTTTTTAAATGATACTATCCACACCACTTGCATTGCAAATTTTCACCTGAAGAAGGTTGCCTCATTCCCCAAAAATATGTCTTCCTAAAATCCAGCGCTCATTAGCTGAAATTAAAGTGAGGCTGCCTTTTGCACTACAAAGGTTGGAAACATGAAGAATGTAAATCAATGCGAACATAAAAACAGGAGATCAAGAGAAAAGAAAGAGGGATGAAGGCAGAGAAGGATTCTACTTCAAAGTGCTGCTGTGTGGAAAAATAATCATTTCTTCTGGTGGTGGTGCAACAGGTCACCAACCTCTGAGTGCAAAGATGGTGTCAGCAGCCAATTTATACCATCAGGAAACCAAGCAGATACCCTCACACACAGACACACTTCTCACCATCTCATTCCCTCCCTCTTTTTCTCTCTGACTCTCCCCTTTCTTGTGGAAAGTAACAACCCTCAAGAGCTCAGCGTGCTGAAACGGCCGGCCTCTGCATCTTCTCAAACTCATCCAGTGATGATGTGACCTCTCCTCCCTGGCGTCTCCGAGTCAAACCTCATTTCCTCCACATCAAAGCCCCGCCCTTGTGAGGTGCTCTGGTCGGACAAAGCGGCGCTCCTCTGAGGTGGTTTAATCAGAGGTGACGCTTTAATGAAGCCAACACACTGTACGGTTTTGGCAGAGAGCAGGCATCCACAGTTTAGTTTCCCCCTGCATCTCCAGTCCTCTCACTTTCCTGCTGAACGCCGTGTGGAGCTACAGATAGGCCGGACTGGCAGATGAATCCCGTGCGACTCATTGAATCCAATCCAACAGATTACTGCAAGTTGACGGGGACAACCAACCTGCACTTTCCTTTAAAAACAGCACTCTAACATGCTGATGTACAGCGCATGTGGCACAGTTTACATTTACAAAAGAGAGATGGAATAAAGGTCAGGAGGGTTTAGCTGTGTGTATATGTGTGTGTGAGTCTATGGAGTATTAGCCATATGTATGTGTCTGTGCATGTGAGTGTGTGTATGCACCATATGGAGAACAAATTAGACACCACACAAATCACCCAGTCTGAAGTCTGGTGTGTTGGGCAGGGCTGGCCTTGGATGCTTCTTCAGCAGCGGGATTTGAACATGTAGAGAGGAACTGTCCATACCTGCCAGGACTGTAGCGCTATTGTGTCAAGGCTGGATGTCCTGTATAGTGTTTCTTGTGGGCTTTTCTTTCACCTCAGGCTTTAAAAATTTCGATGTGAAATATAATCATAGCAAAGCCTGAAAGAGAGCCGTTTGGCTGTCTTCTTCTACAGGTATATCGTGAGTTTTACAGCTCCCATGTCCCTTCATTGAGAAAGTATTTAAGAGATCTCTTTAGAGGACAGAAAGACAAGAACTTGTGAGAGAGAGACTGTCAACAGCAAACAGTGCACATCCCCACAAAAGCTAAGGACAGGACCTTCTATTATGCCCACCTCCACACTACCACTAACTCTGCTTCAACCTTTTTCCATTAAGGAGCTAAAAAACTGTCTCCCAAAAGGGAATAAATTGATGCTGTCGCAATTCAAACCTATTTCTGAACAAAATTGCAGTGAAACGGGATGAGTCACGCCACAAAGACCGTCAGAAATATCACTGAGGATAGTTGAAGAACAAGCAGCTGTGACGCAAGAGTGGAAAAAGAGAGCCTCAGCAGCAGAGTGGGCGTAAAAAAACGCTTTTTTTCAGCATGACGACAGGGGAGAGTAAAAGACGTCTCATTAAGACTGTCGACCTCAATCTATATAAAAGCCTCTAACTTGGCAAAGACTTTTTAGAACAATGGCTCTAATTGTCCACTGGCTGGTCCGAGAGGCTGATTGCTCTTAATAAGCACACTGATTGTGAGACAATATAAAAATGTTACCAACGCTGGACTCTAATAGTCAGGTTAGCTTGCCCACTCACGGCACTGCTCTCGCTTTGATTAATCACTGGGCATGCTGCTTGGAGTCCAGATTATGTTGAAACCCAGAACACAGAAAGAAGCGCCTTCAAAAAGGTTTTTTGAGTTCTCAGTTCACACTGAGCTCTGAGACGCTTTCTCTTCATAAGTAGGATCGAATTTAAGATGCGGTTGTGTAATCGATGATTTCGTGGGGCATGTGAGAATACAGTCGTGTTGTTGTATATGAGTATGGCTTCAAAGCGGGATGAAAATTGATCCAAAATCTTCCAAGTGTGTTCACCTGAGTTCAAGCCCATAGCATATGATTCGCTGGGGGAAGCTATGTTTCTTCAATTAATCATACCACTGATTGATACCACTCATATCTGTACTAAAGCTGATTTGCTTACTCCTATTATTATTCTCTTATTGTTAATCTCTAATCTTGTTAATATCAAAATCTCTCTCTGATTTGGGGGGTAATCGTGAAATGTTTGGGAAAATTTGGGAAATGGGAAATACAGGTCTCAGGTCATAATTCAGAGTAGGAGTATGAATAATGGTGAGAATAGGGGCTTTAAGGGTTTTCAGGTACTTTATTTGCCTTTCACCTCCTGCGGTATCACAGTTTGTAAACCTCTCTCTGGCAACAGAGGGAAACAGCTAGCCTGTTCAAAGGTAACAAAATACACCAATTCAATTATTTCTTGTCCCTGCTGGTTACCTGACAATCTCAAACTGATGACAAGGCTCCAGGATATAGTCATGTAATCCCCTGTAAAAACCACAGTGCTGTTTTTACGCATTTAAGGTGTGTTTTGATCAAATTAAACTTGATATAATGTGTTCATTTGTGAGCTTTATAGGTGCTCATAGATTGATTTTATAAACTCTGGAGAGATAAAGCAAGCTGTTTCTCAGTTTTCAGTCTTTACACTAAGATAAGCTAACTGGCCACTGGTGGAAACTTCACAAGACTTCATAAGAGTAATATCCATCATCTTATCCAAATCTTTCGTCTGTGTGTTATTAAAAGATATACAGTACAATATACAATTCAACTCAGAGCGGCAAACTGTGTGAGACTGCAAGAAGTATAAAGTCTTTCTGTAGGTCAAGATTGTTTAAGTTCCCCAAATGCACCAAAGTTCACAAAGCTCCCACCTCTCTCTTGTATGCCTGAAGTCATCAGAACACAGAAGTTGGTGGCTTATCCCGTAAACTTAGGTGAAACCTTGAGGATTTCAGATTCATGGGCTGAATTTCAATCAGCTTCCTGAATTGTAATGACTTAGATACCAGCCCTAAATCAATGAATGTAATCATTCTGAAATATGATCATGACGGATCCCCACTTAGCAAGTAAAGCCCAAAAGTAGCCACCCCCCTCTGCCAGGCTAACCTCTGGACTAAAATAAGTACCACATGTGCACATTTGGAAGGAGCATGACCCTATTAACCCTAAACAAGGTCTATGCCAGGCCTTCCTAATGACACCCCCCCCAAAAAACACCCTCCCTCCTCTGGTCCATGACGGCTGACTGACAGTCATGGTCTGCACACACAAACAAACACATCACATTATTGGGCATGGACGCACACACACACACACACACACACACAGGACCTGTGGAGGCTGGTTGTGTGTCAATAAGGAGGAGGTCAAACAACAGATGGCAGCCAGAGGATTAGTGCAACTCAGTCAACTTCTAGTTAAACACAGCAAACACACACACATACACTGTTATATTACAGCTGTGTTACGGACGCAACTGTGACTTTTCCTGAATTATACTTTCTAGTATTGTTCAGTTTCATCTATGACACTCTTGCATGTAACCGGTGTGATAATAGGTTCGGAGTGGACATTGCTGTGCTTTAAGTAAGCCAAAAAGGTTGGGAACAAGTGCTCTTTCTGATGTTCTGCCATTCAAGAAAACATCAGACATGACCAAATCAATATTTGTCACATGAGGAAAAAATGAGAAAGAGGCAATTAAAAGAACTAATAAAAATGGAAAAGACTAAACAAAATGAAAGTTACAGAAACTTTATGTTTCTTCAGAAAAAAAATACAGGGGAGTTTCTATGTAAGTTTTTATGAGCAATTTAAGTTTGGGACATAAAAATGAAAAAGGAAAAAAAAAACATGGAGAAAAACCTAATTATTGCAGTAATTCACAAAGAATTTGCAGCCATGCTAGCAGCTCTGTGATGACTGTTTCAGTTTAACAAGCCTCCTCGTCTTAATGCACTTAATAAATTACATGCCTTAACCAGAAAGCTCAACAAAAAGCAGAAATAAGGAATCAAAGTATCATCCTCTTGTGTGGACAAAAAAAAACGGAGCATCACATGCCATTTTGATTGCAGAGGGAACAGACTAAATGATAACAGACGTTTACTGCAAGACATACAGACAAACACGATGACGAAGGAGAATCAGTAAGATCAGAGGGATCTGATCTGACAGATGTAATAAATTGCTACACAGGTATTGTGCAACTCTAAAGCTGAGCCCTATCAAAATAAGCCAGTGTGGCAATGGCACAATAAAAACACCATTTCAACATTTATGAAACTGACACTTCCAAGTAACGGCGGGGTCAGAATCTCCTTACAGCACAAGTGATGCTCGACATGAGCGTGTATAGGCATTGATGTTTCTTCTCCGTTGTGCAACCGAGACTATAAACTTTTAAGGCCAAGCACGCTCCGGCAGCTCTGCCAAGAACCGTCGAGTGCTCAGCGGATGCGTCGCAGCTGTCAGGCAGTTATCATCACACTCGCTTCCACAGAGACTTGTGAGGCTCGATTATCATTCGGTCCCTTCTGGGGCAAATTTCCAGTTCAGTACAGGATTAGATGTGTATGTGTGCGGCCGTATGCATGTGTAAGATTTCCCCTTGTCTCTGTGTATGTCAGGCAGTTGGAAGAATTGGGATCCTCACACACACACACACACTTTTTTTTTTATCCCTCCCTCTCCATTATAACCTGCTGGAGCACACAGGTGTTGACTACCCATAATCCAATTGCATCAAGCAGGTAGGCAGTGAGGCAAGACCAATTGACTTGTGCATGTGTGTTTGTATACGCATGTGTGTGTATGTGTGTCTCAGCAACAGTCCAGTGCAGGTCATTTGTATTTGGGAAGCAGACCAATCCACTCTCCCTTCTGTTGTCCCACATCATTAACCAGACCAGGCAGACTGTGGTCTCTGTGCTAATAACATGCACCACTGGCTCCGAAGCTAACCAGCTGAGGACAATGAAAATGTGCTCATTGGGTTAGTCGACACGTAGGGAGGCTCAAATTACAAACACATTTTCTTTACTGTCAGCAAATCCCGTGAAAAGCCTGCTCATTCATAACAGACAAAAATCTTTGAAAACAGCTCACACATCCACAGTTTAGATTTAGGTAAATTTCCTAAAAACGATCGCCACTTTAGTTTTCAGTAAATGTCACTCAAACGGAAGTGAACAGTGAATTTGCTGGGGACTACTTTCAGCTGCTGACTAATACACATTTGGTGCCATGGTGAGTATTCCCAGCAGCAGGATGTTGTGTGAGGCACTGACTCACACACAACATAACACAACGTTGCTCCGAGTGACAACATGTCGCGACCATGTGGTTCATTTATGTGTTTTTAATTATTTTTATTTTTAAAGAAGTACTTCAACTTTTCGGGAAATATGCTTGTTCGCTTTACCAGTTGGGCAGTTAGTTTCATTTAAAGCAGGAAAGAGCAAAACAGCTAGCACAACTCTTAGATGATATGTACATATCTTACATGTTTGATCTGTACAAAAATGTACAAGTGAAAACATGTTGGTGTTTCATATAGGGTTATGGTCTGGACTATTTCTTGGACTGGGAGCAATGACACCATGGAGCCTTGCCATCACTGTGAGGTCATCAAGAGACCAGAAACTTTTGAACAGAGACAGGCTAGGCTTTTCCACCTGTTTTCAGTCTTTGTGCTAAGCTATTTCTTAGAATGTCAAACAGCTTCTTTCACAATAACCACGATGGCACAGAGGAATAAACTCTAATGCATTAGAGTTTGACTACACAGGCAACATTTGCTAATACGATTAGTTCACTGTTAGGTTTTAGTCTTCTCATGGGATTTGCCGATTCACGGGATGGTGAATAGATGACAAATTACTGTGATCATCGTGCTTATCAAATCTCTCTAATCTGTCAAATAAATCAAATGTCACACACGCAGAGTTTGGACAGAAACATCAGCGGCGAGCCAGCTTCTCCTGCCCCCAACACCACAGCAACAATGTACCCAACGCAACAGCATACTAATCACACACACGCATGCAAAGAAACAAGCAGAAATCCACAAACAGATATATAGAAACACACACACACGCTCCCATCAGCCAGTCTCCTTGTGCTCAATATTCATTATTCAGGGACTTGGAGCACAGCTTGTCTGAGTCAGAGCATCTGCAATTCAAACAGGCCAGAGGTGGAGCCGCGACTCAGTGAGCAATCCCAGTCTAACGCACCTTTCAACAGTAACTTCACACACACACACACACACAGATGTCATCGGCTTACCTACCGTGAAAGAGAGAACCAGAGAGAGAGAGAGAGGAAAAAATAGTGAAGCAGTTCAATTAAAATTTCATCAACTTGACATCTGGGTGTGTGTGTGTGTGTGTGTGTGTGTGTGTGTGTGTGTGTGTATGTTCTGAATGAATGTTAAGGCCTTTCTGCATGTCCACACACAACAATAAACGCACAAATACACAGAGGGAGCCTCATACAGTGACTGATGGAGATGATTTTTTTCTTTTTCAGGCATGATAATAAAAGGTCACGCTATAGAAAACAACAAGGTCAGTGTGTCATGGCAAGATG
Source organism: Scortum barcoo (assembly GCA_023238725.1). Classification (NCBI taxonomy): domain Eukaryota; kingdom Metazoa; phylum Chordata; class Actinopteri; order Centrarchiformes; family Terapontidae; genus Scortum; species Scortum barcoo. The sequence continues at coordinate 22,915,516 of CM041537.1, forward strand.
AAAAATGAAAACAACACACACACACACACACACACACACACACACACACACACACACACACACACACACATAGTCAGAGTCCCACTGCTATCCATCCCATCTTGCACTGCAGTCAGCAGTGCAACATGAGATTGGATATTTGGGCTGAACACCATCTGACAATGAGACGCAAACCGAGGCACGCTTTCTGGCTCAGGTGTCAAGCTATTAAATATTATAGGTTCAAAGTCTGCTGAGGCCGTTCTTCATATGCTGCCAAGCACGGGCAGGCACATGTGGCAGCGCACACACAACACACACAGACAGACACAGACAGACACACACTGTCTTGCATGGGCTACACCTGCCTCAGGACATCCCTTAGTTAAACAAAGAGTCTCCAGCATTTAGCACCTGCTGTCACACACTCACTGTGTCATACCTGTCACCTCCCACGTCTTTCACACACACTCCATATCCCACCTGTGTGAGGACGCCAATATCAATTTAGAAAGCAGAAGCAGGACAGTGAGGTAAAACATTTCCTATTTGCATTCGCATCCCCCCACACGCACGCACACAAACACACACACACAATGTCAACAATCTGCATCTGATCAATGTCATCACGGGACATTTACTCTCTTGTGTCGAACAGACACAAGAGGCTCAACCTGACTGGCTGGAAACCAGATGAGGAAACAACTGGGGCACCATTACGCGCCGCTGTGACAGATGCGGATCAATCAGCGGCTTATAAAAAAAAAAAGTCTAAGAAGATGAAAACGGCCTTAAAACACATTAGAAGATAAACAAACAAACAAAGCCAAGAGTCTCATAAGACAACCAGATGGGTGTTTAAATATGCCATAAAAAAATATACAGGCTCCAACTCTAGGCGGTGTGAGCGCCGTGTTCCCACATGACAGAAGACAGGACTTTCCATACACTGCGGGTTACTCAATCTGCCTTCCTCCTGTTTCATCACCAGAGCTGCAGGCAAACAATTTACATTTCACTCTGAATGTGCTCGCACGCCGTTCATTATATGTCAATTACTTTCTGCTGGGCGAGGACATTAAAGCGGCCGTAATGAAGAAGAAGAGGTTTGGTTTAAACAGATAAATAAATAAACACGTAGATAAATAAAGGGGAAGACCGGGAAGGGTCTCGTCAGAATCAAACGAGAAACAAATTACACCCCAAGACCACTTATAAATATCGGAGGCTTTGATCTCCACACCAAATGAGCAATCCGGTCTGTGGGGGGAAATGATGAGTGTGTGTGTATGTGTGTGTGTGTGTGATGTGGACTGTATACGCCTTTGCCTCAGGCCCCGTTATTTTACAGAGGGGGTTGAATTGAGGCAAAGCTAAGCTCACTGTTAAAGAATGCGGAGATATACAGATCACAAGCCTCCCTGACTAAGCAAAGCCAGTCAGCTTTACTGGCCCAAAGTGCTGACTCTGTTAGAGCAAATGTGGACTGATGATACCACCAGTAGGGAAGAAGGTGCACGATGCTCCTGAAGGCACAAATTTGTTACAGGGGTCTGACTGACTCCCACACACACACACACACACACCATTAGACCTCTATGCATTGTGTATGTCCAGGTACACAACAGTACAAACTTTATTAAAGCATATGCACCGTGTGAGCACAAAATAAAGTAAAATAATTACAGTCCTGATACTAATTTTGATCTTTAAAAAACAATGCAGGACTCATATAAGATAATATATTGTTATAATTAACACAATTATGTACAGTTAAGCCCCTAGAGATGACAATTTCCCCACGTTCCTCAGTTGGAAGTCCAGCCTTGTGTAACTCAGTCCAAGTTTTTGGCTGAACTGATTGCTGCACAAGTTGTTTGCTCTTGTGCACATTAAAGGATTGTTTGACCAGAGTTACCCCTGCTGCTGACTTTATAATCACACCAGAGACAAAGAGTGAAACCAGACACAAACAAACTCTATATAGATCATTTTAAATTAGCTGAATTGACTATAATAATGTTAATGTTTGATTTTCTTTATGATGATCACTTGGCAGCCATCTCGCTATGTCAGTGGACACGTCAGTCCATTAGTTGCAATTCGAAATCTGGACAGAAGTGAATGTTTTTTTCAGTTGCTCATAATTACAGCCTGAATGATATTAACATGCGCACGACACCTGCCAAAATAGACAATGTTGAATGAGAGCAACCAGAACTGACTGAAAACACTGAGAAACTGTTTTTTTTAAATTAACAAATTACAGTTAATATAGAAAAACTCTTTTATTTAAATTGTTTTATAGGACACTGATTAACCTGACACAGGCAGTGGTGGTGGTTGAAAAGAGACTACTGCACAGTGGGTGATATGCAGTTTCTCGCTTAAAATACTTTAAAAAAAGCATTTTGTGTAGTTAATTGACATTCATTTTGATCATCCAAATCCACAGGCCACAAACTCAAAACCAGCCAGCAACCTATGGCTAAAATCACAGTCAGTGCTCCAAAACCTGCTGTCTCATATTAATATCGAGATGAGTTGGCGCCACCGTTCTGCTGTTCCTGCAGGCCAAAAGAGCTTCGCTGGACGTATGACTGCTTGTGTATCTTGTCGGAGGCTTGTGGACGATACCCGCAGCCATCACACCTGTCTGCCTGCGCTCTGGTTGGTCCGAGATGAGCCCTGTGGTGTGGGAAAACCCAAACCCCAGGGCAGAGGATTAGACGGGAGAAAAGGGGATTTGCTGGTTAAAAGCTGACCTCTGACATGCGTACAATGGCCTTTTGATTCAACAGATCAGCTCATTGTCCTTCCCACCTCTGGCCGCCACGCTGTCACTTAACTAAAGTCATGGTCACTGTCATGGCTGGACAGGATAATATGGGCTTATACACGGATATGTTACGTGACAGAGGGCCGATGGGACAGCTGACGCGACGGCCTGGGACGCTGCCCGGAGTACAGAAAGTGTGATCACACGTTGCTAGCATTACATCAGCCCCTGAGACTATGTGCGATTGTTGAATGCCTCCGTTCATGCGAGTCGTCTTCTGATAAATCAGAGTCAAGAGGTGAGACTGCAGGCTCTCATTCTGATTACATTTCCAGGTGCGCATTTATTGTTTTTTTTCCTCCTCCACTCTACCAGGCCAGACATGTTTCCAGTGTTGGGTATCATAATCATAGTCAAAACTAACTTGAGCTCCTTCAACATCAAATTCAAGAATTGCTACAGTCCGTCTGCTCGCCAAAACTACAAGAGTATCAGATAGAGAAATAAATCACAGAGGGGGTTCACAGTGAGGGTTCACAGTGAAAGCGTACCTTGCGGGCGAGTTACTCTGCGCTCTGGTTTCACAAGGCTTTACAAATGGAAGGCATATCTCCAGAGCTCAATCACTCTCGGGGCAGCGCTTCTCAGTGAAGAACAGATCAGGGACACTTCTTAGCACATATATAAAAGTAAAGTATTGCACTCAAAAGTCTGGTTTTGATTCCTTCAGTGCGCGTGTCTGTTTTATGTTTCACAGGAGGGAAATCAATCACACGTCACTGGCAAAACGGCAGACTATTTGGTATCTAGCATAGCACCACACTCTCCCGCTGATTAGAGCATCTATTTGAGCGGAGATGAAAATAAATCAGCCCGTAGCAGAAACATATGAACACTCTGTTTGGAACTGATAACTTTAAATAACTTAAGATATCTGATTCACATCGAGGTTACAGCTGGGGCTTCAAGTTCAACGCTGTGATTTATTTGGGCTGAAGCAACTGAATACTGATCTTTTGGTACTCAGCAGAATTAAATTTGACACTTTTCATCTGAAAAAAAAAAAAAAAAACAGCGAGCAGTGTTTCCCACAGAATTGTATTCTTAGCGGGGGTGAAAATGCTTTTGAAATAACTTTCAGATCATGGAAAGCAAAAACAAGTCATTGAACAACGGCCAGCATCGACCTCAAAAACAATTTGAATTCTCTCTGGGTATCGACTCCGACTCTACAGCCCTCAGCTACTCTGTATTACTGACCACAAGGACATTGAAAAACAGTCGTCAAATGAGCAACACCAACCTCTTTGTTTTAGTTTCCTCTCTCTCTCTCTCTCTCTCATGCATGCTCACTCTGTCTATACTTATTTGTTCTGCTCCTATTGTCATCCTGATAATGCAGTACTTGTCTGGCCCATCGTCAAGGCAGCAGCAAACTTTACAGCATACTCATCGCCTTGGCAACCGGTCAACCACAAATAAACTTGGCCAGATGAGCGATAAAGGAAGCTAAAGAAGAGAGAGACAATGCGAGCGCTACATTCGGATATGCAGAGCTCCAAGTAGTTAAGATGAAGCAACAGAGAGGCGATTTTGTGCAATAATAGTGATGATGGCTCCGGCGTGATTGCTGAGGTAACTCAGTCAGCTCTCTACATCTCTATCCATCTTAATCCAAAATGACTCAGTGTCTGTGCCCACGCTGTTTCCTTGCAACACGCTGCCATTAAAAGTACATGTCAACTTCACATCCGCCTGTCTAAACTGGCCCACCGTCAAAATGTGCTGCGTGTGTTTGATTTCAGCCTTTGTCACATGATGTCATTTGTACATAACTATCTACCTCTCTTCAATCAAGCTGTGTGAAGGTTCAACGATATCACCTTAAAGTGAGAAATGCAGGAATTAGGGCTTGAACAATAAAATCAACCCACTGATATATTGGCTGAAAGCTTAGCACAGCATACTCCGGCCAATAAGCAAAAAGAAATTGCACAAAAATGCCAAAAGACATGTTTGAGGCACTTTGGGAACAACGTGGCCCTTACGTAGTTTGTTCACCAGACAGCAAAGTTAATTTTCCAGCTGCAAAATGCACTTCAACACATATCTTGGTCACAATTCTGTAAAACCCTTTCAAGGGATTATTATCAGCAAGATTAAGAGTCTGCAGCCGTGCTAGCAGCCCTGTGAGACTCTGCTGAGGGCACAGTGGCACGCTAACATGTTCACGGTGTAAATATTAACGTGCTGATATGCAGCAGGTATTGTTTACCATATTCACCATCTACATTTACCATCTAAGCATGGTGGTATACGCTAATTGGCTCCAGACACAAAGTGCAGCAGAGGCTGATGGAGATTTATTCTGTGATAAACCAAAGTACAAATTACATTCTTGACTTGATGATGGCACTGGATGAACAGTCAAGGGATCACTAAAGTTACTACAGCTCATCCTTCAGGGAACACTAGTGTCTGTTTCATATTTATCCATCAAAAAGTCTTAAAAGCGTTAATCCCATTTTGGTGCCAGAGGAAAGTCAGCAGGATGCATCCTGTTGGTAACATGATAATAAGCATTGAGATATCCCACTAGATAAAAAAAAGTTACTATAGCAAAAGTCAGACCATCACCAAATTAGGATTCCTCCTCTGGGCAGCATGCACATCTGAACAAAATGTCACAGCAACCAGTCCATCTATATATAATGCAAAAGCCATAACTGAGCACAACTATAGCCGATTTTTCTGTTTTTAAAAGTTTTATGAATTATCTCCAATTAACACTTCAGCCTCACCCAGCACAACCACAATCATTACACCCCTCTCCCTGTTTTCTCCTCGGTTTGTGTGTTAGCAGTGTGTTACTGCAGACCTCTATCAGAGGAAGCTGGCCATGCTTCAGAGTCTTTTTCATCTCCTGCTTCCTGCCCTCCTCCATTCTCTCCGCTCCCAGATCAGTTGATAGATACCTGTACAGCTTGACACCGAGAGCCAGCCTACTCTCTCCTCCACGGACTACAGCCCTCACTTAAGAGCCTCTCTGCTATTAATACTCACACACAAACACACGTGTATACACAGACACATGGGCTTGGGGGGGAGAGAAAATAAAAAGCACAACAAACACCCAACGGAGAAAAAGTGTTACAGAATCGGCTGAACAGAAGCAGGAACGGCATCACAGCACATCCAGCCTATAAGAGTCAGCCCTGACTCATGCAGAACTGTGAGGAGAACTAAGACGACACCTCGCCCACTCCTCAGATGACGACAAATCACACACACACAGACAGAGACAGACAGGGGAGAGGGAGATGGAGAGAGATGGGGGAGGAGAGGAACAAACAGTCAAAGTTGTGTCGATGTATGACCCTCGATTCAAGAGTCTAATGGGGTAAAAGAAAAGACGAGCATGAGCACTTTAGCAAACAAAATTCAATATGCACACAAACACACTGAATTTGTTTTCCGGCTGACACATTCGGCCTTTTTTCAAGTGAGGTATCAAAATGCTCCATCATACAGCAAATAAGCCTTGGTTTTCTCCTAAGCGCCGTTTGATAGAGTAGCTGTTTGGGCCCTCTCCTCAATATTAGACAGCAACAGTCAATTCTCTCAGGTCAATATGGTACTTAAGCCGGCCAATAATCAGTAGGCCGGCTGAATCAATAAACCAATCATATAATTTAACACTGCGGAGTCATCAAGCTCCTCTTTTGCAGCTTGGACAAATGAGGCTCTGGGCTCCACAGGGACTTTGGGTCTGTAATGAAAATAGGACAAGTCATTAAAGTAACGAGGAAGTCAAAGAGAACCTGTCAGCATCTCCTTAACTTATGAGGGT